>JALMGA010000010.1:20305000-21505000 GCA_023333525.1 Aspidoscelis tigris stejnegeri
TATATTTTAAAAATGATGTTCAGTGGCAAGTTTTTTTAAAAAAAACATAAAATACAAATAGCTTTTACAAAAGAAACTACTTAAAATACAAATTTCTTTTGATTCATTTTGACCTTTTGAATGCTTCAATTGATATATTAATGTTACATGAATTTCCCAGCTTTTTCATATCACTTCCTAACTTATACTAAAGGTTTACCAACCCAATGTTCACCTGTTCTAGCTATAAAAATCATCCTTACCCACATTTTTCCTCTCTGGATCCTAATGTGGCTTTATCAGGATTTGAACCTCCTCCTGAAGAGAACTGAAGCTAAGCTTACTAAGTATTCCCTTTATTTGCTGCATATAATTTACACTGAAATTATCAAGCATGAAGGATTCTGCAAAAAAATAAAAAATAAAATATGAAGCTTCTAAACAGAGAATTTATGAAGTAGAATAACTTTTTGTAGTATATGGGTGCATCCTCATGCACTTTTTTAGTCCTGATTTAGTTCTGTGTGGACTATTTTGGGGGACTATTTTTTAATCCAAATAGAGTTCTTGTCAATTAATCCGAATATAGCCATCTCCATGCAGCTTTTTTAGTCTTGATTTATTCCTGCTTGGACTACTTTTGGGACTATTTTTAAACATAAAAAACAGGACTTTTAAATCTCCTTCTGCAAACCCTGCCTGCATTAAAGGCAGCAAGTCTCGCACAAAAAAGGCAGGGTTTTTTTTTAAAAAAAAACTAACAGCAAATACTTTCTTTTTCACACCACTTCCTTTTGAGATTACCGGCAAATGTGCACTCAAGTAGATCAGTGAGGGATCAAAACCAGCAATCTATTTGCAAAGCATTTCAAAGTATTTAAAGTATTTAAAAGCATTCCTAAGCTTCTCACAACATGCATATTTTCAAAAAGATACAGAATGTTTCCATTGAAAATGTTGTAAAAGCCTCTTTAAAAGGCAAGCACTCTCCCTCCTTTCTTTTTTTTTTGTACAGAGCTCTAGCACTGCAAAGCATGGCAAGGGGGGTGGGGAACTTTGCATCTGTAAAATAACCACCCACAGCTGGCTGCCATTGGCCAGAAAGCTAGACCTCCACCCCAAATAGTCCGATATCATCCCCTTGTGGTGGGAAATAAATGGACTTGGCTCCACAAAGGGGACTCAGTCCTGTTTTCTTCAGGACATTTTTTTCTTTGGATTTAGACAGGATAGTCCTCATACAATCCAGGAATAAGGAACTGCATGTGGACGCTTGGTGCTCAGTTTGGATTCTATTCAGATTAATTACAGAAGTCATGTGGACAGTCCTCCCCAACTTTGAATTGAATTTGGATTAAAGTGCCCATGGGGATGCATCCTAAATCAGTTTCAGTTAGTTTAATTATGATCTAAAATTTGGTTTATCACAGCAATACATCTTATGTTAAACGACAAAAACATATAACACAAGGATACTATGTGATAATTGGTGATGTAAATACTGCTAGTTTAGTTTTGTTGCCTCTGAGCTTAGGTTTCAAGAGGTAAAAGAATAAAAGTTATTTATGGGTGCTTCCGCACTGGCCGCCAAGAAACGGATTAAAGAAAATCTATTTCTCGGTGATCCATCCTCCGCAGGATCCATCTGAAATACAGAGGGATCTGACAAAGCCTCACGTGTCTGCACACATGTGCAGAAGATGGATCCTGAGGGCCAGATTCTCTGTGTGCTGTGCGGAGGCCGCAGCACCCATTCTGAAAGGCAGCTGGCCTCCCACGCCACCAACAGTGCCCCCGAGCCACGGGACTACAGCATTCAGCTGCCAGTCACCACGTATTTCTGCCAGCACGTGGCGCATGGGGGAGAGGCTCCGGAGGCAGACTGACCTGCTTTCTCCCTTCCCAAGATGGTGGCCGCTGGCACATCCAGTCCCTCCCCTCTCCATATGCAGAAGCCTCCTGCTTCTAAATGGATCAAAGTGATGGGCCAGATTGAAGACCTAATTTTCCAGGTCTTCCCGGAGGCAGGATATTTTGGTGGCGAGACCCCATTAAGAATGGGTCCCGCGCAATGGTGTGCAGAAGCGGCCACCTCGAAGGGTCCCAGATCCAACCTCCAATTTCCAAAAGACAATATTTCAAACTAAAAGTTTCATGGTGTGATGGTTAATACTCCAGAAGTTGTGAAAAGCTATTGGAGGGATGAAAGTCTAAAAATTGTAAGCCAACTAATTCTATGCAATTGTCAGCAATGATTTCACTATTGTTATGGACATTACACATAAGCATGTATACGGCAGGTCATGTGCATGAATCTAAAGGATTCAAGTCTCTAGACTTTTAAGACTGTAAAGGCCCAGAGTCTTTAAATCTAACAAGCGATGTTTCTAGTATACAGTAAAAAAGTTGCCACTTTGAATTTGGACTTCTCAAAAGTAAAAGAAGGGGTTAAAAAAACTAATTGAAAAATGAAGAACAACGGTAAAGATTTCAAAACGTATGAAATAGTTATAAGTGTCTGAGTAAGATGCTACAGTATCGCATAAGGAACCACCTCACATTTATGACTCTGACACTATTTATTTATTTATTTATATTTCTATCCCGCCCTATAATTGTAAGTCTCAGGGTGGGTTGCGAGTTTTAAAACAACAGATTAAACAATAATATCCATAAAAACAAGAAATCCTACATATTTAAAAACATAAAGTACATATGAACCTAAATAGGCAGAAGAACCCTAAATGATGATGATTAAGGGGCAACTGAATTTGAAGTAAACCTATGAGACTTTAGTTAGGTAAAATCTAGAACATCAGGGCTTAAAGAACCACAAATCTTCCTTGTGCCATAAGTCCCTCCTTGAGATTTGAAGTAAGCATTATTCCCAGTTCACAGAGATCCTGGGTGGTAAACCAGAGCATAGTCCAGTCTGGGCCTCTCATGACTGCTTAGTAGTGCAGACCAGCACTCCCTTAGCATGGTCTGTCCACACTGGATTAGGTTATGGACTGGGTTATGATGCCAAAGTGGTATTGAATAGGGATGTACATTAATGATTCTTGTTTTGTTTTTCAATTTGATTCTTATTGAATAGAATGAAAGAAAATTTGTATTTGTTCGAATAGATCCTCTTCAAACATAGTGGGATTCAAATTTGATACAAATGTTCAATCCCATGCGAATCCCATGCAAATCCCATACATATGCCATACAAATCCCATACGAAACCCATACAAAGCTTCATGTGAATGTCAATCTTTGAATGTGCCAACATTTGATTTGAATGTGAATGTACAAATTTGTTCTAATTTCAAATGTTAAAAATATCTGTGCACATCCCTAGCTGCTAAATCATAATCTATTGGCAAATCCTTTAAATATAGACCAAAATTAGACTACTGTAGGCATACTGGATCCCAAGGTGCATGTGCTAGCACACTCCATAGTCCAGTATACCACACATTCCCTTTTCCGTGGTGCTCCGGGAAGCAGCACCAAAAGTGGTACTCTTCTGAACACACCACCAAACAGACCTAGCTGGAAACTTTGATAGCCCCGAACTTTGTTACCATCCTTTTTAATGTGGGTAGCCCTGAAACAGGATACTGGTTACCTATCCCACCTTGGAATGGATTGCCAATTCCAGGTCCAGGCATGTTGCCTGAGCACTAGGTAACCTGGGGGAGTGTGGAAACAGCCAGAGTGAGCAAAATGCAAAAGAAGTCAGATGAGCCCAAAGAAAAAAATTAAATCCACATTTCACAGCCCAGAAAATACATTTTGAGAATAGATCATCCTTGCATTGGTTTTGGTGGGACCACTGGTACATAACTTTCTTTAGAATGAGCCCCATATTTTGTTCTCAATAACCATACAATCTATGGGTTTTCTTCTCATTAAGGTTATGTCACAGTTATTGTCACAGGAAACAAATAGACATAGCAGGTAAAAAATAGACTCAGAGTTGATATTTTGGGGGATATTGTTGGCACTTTGGCAGTAAATGGCAGCTGTGAGCAGATGGATTGCTTTCTAGACTGTGAGCAACAAGTCATCCCAGGTTCACATTTTCATACATTGCCACACACCAGAATAAATCACAATGTAACGAATGTGTAGTGAGCAATGCGTTTTTTTCCTTTTTTTGTTTCCTTTGTGAGATCAGTTAATGAGAATAAACGGTTCTAATTTGTGCCTGTACATTCCATTGCCATTGTTCTCTTTATAACAAAAGAAGAACAAAAGAAATAAAAGAAACAGGAATGGCAATGCATAAATTTGAACGTGCTTCAGAGAGGGATTATTTCACCAACGAGGCAGTAAAATGTTCAAATAGAGATTGTGATAATTATACAGGAATTTGAAAATGAAGACAAAAGCAGCACATTTTCCTCTTGGCAACGTGAGTAAATTTAAGAGATGCGACTTCAAGGCGAAACACATAAATACTCAATTAACATAGGTGTGCTTGTGTCTGAGTCCCATTTTAGTATGTAAATTTTGTGCTTCACTTCAATGTAGAATGAAGTTGTAGTTGTCTCACCAATTTTTGAAGAATATTTTAGTCCTGAAGCCCGTGAGGTGCATCATTTCCATATTCACAAAGAAACCTAAAGCATTTTAGATGTAAAGTGTCATGGAAACCACCCACATTTATTTGTTGCTGTATACGCAGCTTACCTTCTCTTCAGGAAGCCCAGAGAAGAAGGTACAGATCTCTTCTGCTGTTCTTTATCTCCATAACGGCTTGTGAAGCAGGGTAGGCAGAAAAGCAGTGTTTGGGCCAAGCTGACACAATGAGTGTCCATAGTGAAAATATTAGTTTTTCAAGCCTTTCCAGTTGTTAATCTCTTAGAAGGCTTTCCCCCACCATTATTCCCTCTGATATATTCACACGTCCAAGAAAAAAATGAGGAAAAAAAATAAAGACTCTTTTATCCAAGACTTCAATTTCAAAGGCCCTCTCCCTCTATATGCTGTCCCGCAGTTTGAAGAAGAGTTGGAGTTTCTACCCCACTTTTCTCACCCACTCAAGGGGACTCAAAGTGGCTAACAAAGCTTTACTATTCTTCTCCCCACAACAGAACAGGGTGAGGTAGGTGTGGCTGTGAAAGCTCAGAAGAGAGCTGTGGCTAGCCCAAGGTCACCCAGCTGGCTTCATGGGGAGGGCGAAATCAAACTTAGTATTCTGTAAAAGCTCAAAAGAGAGCTGTGACTAGCCCAAGGTCACCCAGCTGGCTTCATGGGGGAGGGCGGAATTGAACCCGGTATTCCCAGATAAGAGACCAGCTCCCTAACCACTAGACCAAACTGGCTAAGGAGGGCAGGAGCAAGAAAATAAGGGGCTACTATATAGACCCTCTTTTTGACAACTGTAGCCCAATGGATGATACTGGGAAACTCCACATTCTGCTCAGGGGCTCAGACAGGCAGTCCGTCATAAAGGTTGCACTTTTTACCCTGAGGGCAATGAAGATCCATGCAGATTTTATCAGATTTTAAGTTTTTTATCTATTGTATTATATTTCTGTTTTGATATGGTCATACGGACTAATCAATAAAATGCATTGAACCATTGAAGAGGGAAAACTACTCACTTTTGCTAAGGAGATGTAGCCAGCAGAAACACCTCTCTGGCTTTGAGAAATAAGTAATTAAGAGATTAGCACACCAAGCTGATGGAAGGACAGTTATCTGATTAGAAGAAAAGAGACAAGGGCTATTCACTGACTTCGTATGCAATCAAAATTAGAAGCATATTTGGCACTATAGATGCTTATCTTCTTGGGAGGCAAGGAGAAATGTTAAGATAATACTGACAGTCAAGAAAATTAAAGACGACTTTGTTGCTTCCTACACCTTAGAACTTTTTTTTCAACTATACATTGCTTTTTCAGAGTCAGTGTTTGCTTGGATTACATTTATTTCCTGCCCAAAATCAAAAAGTCTCAATAAAACAAAACAAAAACAATAAAACAAAATAGTAAAATTATTGGAATGTTAATAACAATACATTGAGCAAGACAGAATTCTGCCTTTACATAGTATTTGATATGCTTTTGATATGCCCTTACAGGCTAACGAACAACAACATCAACAACAACAACAACAAAAATAATAAATCTGAGAGAGAAGAGACTGATCATTCTCAACTCAAAGTCAGGATAAACAAGGACATCTTCACTAATCTTTTATACAGAATTGGATTAACAATCTTTGGCTGTGATCAGACATGCTGAAAGTGATAACTTCTGGGCAAATTTGAGACAGAAATATCAAATATTTTACAACTGCATGCTCAAAGTCTCAAAAATGTTGTCCCTTCTTCAGAAAAAAAAGTAATCAGTGCAATCAACAAGCCTAATTTCTTTTTTTACTCCTTCCTTCCAAGGGTAGGATTTTGATTATTAGAATAGGCCTCTCTGTCTACTCAGCACATTCCAAAGTCCACTTTGGGCCTTTTTTCACTAGGGATTAGGACCCTTTTAAGACCCCATTAGGAACCTGATTAGTATCTGATTGGTACAAACTGGGAAGGCCCTGTCCTCATCTGAACCTCATTGAAGGCCCCATCTGCAAGGCCCTGTCCCCATGAGGGCAGGGAAAATCTGCCCCTTAAATCTGGATTTCATTTGGACCTGATTAAAGGTGTCCCCAGTTGGGGCTTCAGACATATTCAAGATCCAGATCTCCAGGAGGACCCCATCTCAAAGATCTGGATCTTGAAGATCCGGATCTTTGACTGTGCATGGAAAAAGGGAGCTTGTCCTCAACTCCGGCTTTAATGGGATCCGTTGCTTTCATCTTTGGATAGTCTTTTTGCACTCCTAAAACCCACTTCAGCTTTGCCATAACAGCTGAACTATGGTCTTTGATTTCCTCAGTGTCCACTACCTCCTTTTGTCAACAAGAGCTGAACTTTTTCTGCTTGGATTCCAGAGAGCTACAGGCTTGCTACCTTACTGAAATCACACCAGAGAAAAGACTCAAACTCAACTCCCCTCTCTCATAAGCTTGCTGGATGTTGTCTCAGTATATTGTTGTCACTTGAGGTGAGGGCTAAGCACAGGTTGGGCTTATAAACAAACTTGGTGCATTGTGAGGCTGAGTTGTTGAGGACAAGTAAAACCAGTTAATTAATTGATTTCCAGAGCATCCTACACTTCAATTTACTGGTACTATAAAGGGAAAGTAAGCCAGAATACTGGCACTTCTACTAGCCTCTAAGGCTGTCTCTCTGAGCAAAGACAATCCCCTTACTAGGTTTTGTGGGTGGATGTGAGAGAGTTCACATTTTGATGCATTTGTCCCCACTAACAAGATCTTCCCTGAACAAGCAATGATCTGGAGAAAGGTATAATTCTCCTGCTCTCTGAGATATTTCCATTTCCTCCTCTTTTCACTGCTTTCCTTCTTAATTAGCATTGTTTTACTTCTCTTTGTTCCTGTTCCTACAGTTTTAAAAGTACATTTTAGTTATGGAAACACTTGAGTGAAAAAAGGAGACTGTGGCTTTGCATAGTTTTCCCAGCTCATTTTTTGGAGCACAACTGATAATGTGTGTGAAGGAGCAATGGATGGGATTTCATTGGATGAATCATTGAATTGACATGTGGCACCACCTCTTCCAAAATACACATGCTTAGAACTTATCTTTCCATGACATTATGTCCATCCATGCCAAGCAACAAAATCCTGATTTCTCAAGGAAAATCCCCATGTAGCATGCCTTGCCCTTTTCTAAGATCCAACACTTTTTTTTTTTTATTTATTTCTGGAACTCTAGCATTGCAGGGCTGGGAAAAACAGGGGTGGACCTTCCGAGATGTTAAATCCTACCCATCTAATGCTGTGCCAACAGCAGCAGCAGCCATTGGCCAGAAGGATATGAGAGTGACAGCCTGAAAGGCAGATCTCCTGAATAGTCCAATAGCATGCCCATTGGGGGAAAAAAGCTGTGTAGCCACCAAAACAGGACCAAGAACAGTTTTTCCGAGGACTTCTTTTCTGTGGATTTTAGCAATATAGTCCTCATTAAGTCCCAAAGAGCATCTAGCCTCCTGTTCTGCCGCTTCCCCTGGTGCCATGGGACTGGAGCATGCAGCTGTCTGTCACCGTGCATTTCCAGCAGCATGCGGCACGTGGGGGAGGGTGTAAGGAGGCAAACCAGCCTGCTTCCACCCTCCCCAAGATGGCGGCCACAGGGACATCCATTCCTTCACCTGGCCATGTGTGGAAGCGTCCTGCTTCCACACAGATCCAGGCAAAGGAACAGGTTGAAAACATATTTTTTTAGATCTTCATTTTAATCCGTTTTTCAGCAGCGAGGCCCATTTTAGAAATGGATCTCCCTCGCCAAAATGCAGAAGCGGCCGCCAGGAAGTGTCACTGAAGAGATCTCCAGTGCAGAAAGTAAGTCTAAATGTGTCTTCTATGGGACTTAAATGGGGGGTGGGGTTAAAATGGTTTCCACAGCCAATGCAGAAACACCCTTGGTTTGTCTAACCAATGTCCAGTTAGACCCACTGTGCCACTGAATCTATTTAAAAATGTGATAATTCCATCTTCAACTGAACTTTGTGCCAACCCCTATCCTTTATTGATATTTCAAAATGGTGGGCGTTTCCACCTGCAATAGCTGGGATCTGAATATTACTTGATGGCATGAATCCTTTTTTCTCTTAAAATCCACACACACCCAAAAAAAACATTTGATATGTGAAATGGACCAGTCACACGAGTGGAAAAAAAAAAGCCTTCACTTCTTGGATTGTTTCTGCTCCATAGATAGTAGTAAATCCAGTGTTGTTCTGCTTCTAAATTTAGGATTATACTCCATCTGTGGCCTTTCATTTCAGCACTCCCACAACACTGCATTTCACATGTGTCAACAATAATCACCATCTTTTGCTCACTAACTGCAAAGAGTCAGTAATCTCAGCCTTACTAGGCAGGTGTTTCCTTCACAAAAGACCTTCAAATTAGCATTGATGGGACACTTTCACCAGAAAGCCAATTAGTCCTGAAAAAACAGGGGAAAGAAGCTATCCATCTGGAACTTCAAAGCTTCTCCCCAGCTGATTAAGACTGGAACACTCTTATTGCAATAAGGTTGCTGCATTAACACCATTTAAATAAATAAAAAAGGATAAGAGAATTAACAATTGATTGGATATTCTCCTTACATCAAAGATTGAGCAGAACAACTGAGTTCCATCCCTCTTTGATTTTTCTTTTGGATTATTTGTTATACCCATACTATTTCTGCATTATGTATTTAATACTGAAAGCATGCATTCTGTTAAGTAAAATGCACCTATGTGGTGTGACATAATTTTGCCAATGTAATTTTGTTGGAATAAGGAAAATATTGAGTCCTCTGTCTTCTGTGTGAGGTTCTTACATATCCTTCATGTGAATTGTGTGGCACGACATTTTGTCAATATGCAACTGTGCAGATTTGGTCAATGTACAACTACGCAGATCAATAAGGGACATGGCATGTGAGTTTTGCTCTGTTATTTCTTCCTGTATCTGACTGGCTGGTGAGGCCATAGAGGCACCCAGGGCCATCACGGTAAGCCTGGATGATACCTGTTTTCTTCTAATGGCTACCAAAGCTGCTAGGTGCAGAACTGGCAGTGGGAGTGGCCTACTAAATCTTACCCATGAATGAATTAAGGTCAGTGTTAAAGAATACCCTACATATTCTTAGTGCTGGGCTTTGACCAGTCTTCCCTAGATATGAACCAATGGGAGCATAAATAATTTGATCCTAAAATAACAGCATTCACCCAGCCCCAGATGTGTTTTAAAGAAACAAATATAAAATTCTCAGTTCCTGACCTGAATCTTCTTCCCTGCCAAATAAAAGGGGAAAAAACTTTTTTTTTTCTACAAAAGGAACAGTCCAGCAGATGATGATGGTGGTGATGATGAAGGTGTACATTGCCCTTTCTTCAGCTTCATAAAAGTGTCATTATTTTTGTGAATCTGTACAAGAAATTAGAGGGCCATGTCAAAACAACACTAACTAGGGGTATGCACAAATGCATCTTTGACATTTGATTTGTAACAAATCGAATGAATGAAAATCTGCATTTGTATGAATAGATCACATTTCAATGATTCAAAATTATATTCGATATGAGTCTATTTGTACACATTCATACGAATATTTGATACATATTAGATATGAATGAATACATATCTGATACAAACAAATATGTATCTGGTATGAATGAATACGTATCCAATATATATCCGATATGTATCCGATACGAATGAATATGTATCTGAAATGAACAAATACATATCTGATATGAATGAATACATCCACACTCTGACAATGTCAAATCTGACCTGAATCCACTTTTAATCCACTGTTGAACCATATCAAATGCATTCTGGATCCATTGCAGATGTGACTGGCACATCATTTTTCCACCACCTCCACCCCAAATCTTACTAATGCCCCAACTATTCGTACAAATGTCCGGAAACATTCTTATTTGTACAAATGTTAGTATACAAATATTGTAACATTCGATTTGTGTATGAATGTCCAAATTCATCCGAATCCGTATGAATATCAAATGTTACAAAAATTCATGCACAACCCTAATTCCCTCAAAGGCAGTGCCCACAGAAAGCACAAATATTGTGTGAGTACTGATGCTCTCACTTTGATTTCAATGTCTACTGTGTAGCACAGCCCACATGTGTTTAATAATGCATACAACAGGATGTTTTTGGTAGGAAAAAATGTGCTTACTACTGCATGGATGCACTAGAACTCCTTTTATTTGGCTGTGCAACATCTGTAAAGGCCAGTTGTGAAAACAAACCTTCAGGACTTGGATTACCTGAATGTATCATATGATATATGATATGAGTGTATTCTCTTGCACAAAACCTCTAGCAGCTGCTGCTTTGTCATCTGAGGGCCAGTAGATGACTAGATTACTTAGGACAATGTTCAATCTAAACCAGTTTCAGAAACTGTCATTTAAACTTTTTGGTACATAGGGTCCTTCTGCAATCTCTCTCTACCCCTTTTTTGGGGAAGAGGGCAGGATGCAGTCCAGAAAAAAATGACCTGTCCCACGCTGGAATAAGTTGCTGTCAGAGTGATATAGGGTCATCCATACTTGGACAGCAAATTTTGCTCTAGGTTTGGCAGCTGCCTCCAAAGAGCTCTGAGAGGTAGCACCAAATCTCTGAGTATTGGAAACTTGCATTCCTGATCTTCAGTGTTTGAAGGAGATCACTATTAGCAATTTGACATTTCTGGCATTTCTCCTGGCAATGCTTCCCGGATCACTGCTATAAAGGACCCTCCCCCCATGGTACACTGGTCTATGGAAGCATGCCATCCAGACACGCCTGTGGTTTGGTATATCAGAAGATCTCTGCTTATTATAGGCCTCTTTGAAAAGGTCTACCGGTGAACTGGGATTAGGTGACATTTTGGTGCTTTATTCCACTTGACAGCCTAGTCTAAAGCACACAAGGGCAACAGGACCTATGTTAGTCCACACTGTATGTGGACAGCATAATGCCTGGCATATCCCAGTCTACTTTCTGGTGAGATGTATCAAGGAGTGTGGAAAGGAGCTTCAGCTCCCATCACTCACTACTACCATCTATAGATGCATCAGTATGGTGAAACCAGTGTTTCATTGTTAGTTATGACATCATGAAGAATGACTTCTTTGACTCCATTTTCAAATGTACAATTGTTTTGTAAATGTATTCGCTACCTTGTAAGCTGTAATGAAAACAGATATTGTTAAACTATAATCTTCAGTTCCCATTACCTTTAAGTTGCCTGTAGAATTTCTATATGTCAATATTTTATCCCTCTGCAATACCATCATCACCATCATCATCATCACTAACAACAAAATGAAAAAAAAAATGTTCCTCCTTCAGGCCAGTTCATATTACCAGCATAAAACACACTGTATATTTACCAGTCGACTGTTTCTTCCTGCCTCCCTCAGTTCAATAACTTATATTGGCATTTTATTTTCTGGGGAAAGGAGGGAGAGATCAGAAATGGCTTTTTTTTAAGCACTTTTCTGGTTGAATTCACAGCACTGTCTAAGTGTAAGAATGTTCAAGAAGAGCATTCTGAAGTTGGCTTGATGGAAAACAGATTCAGATGCTAATTTTATTGTAATCCCCAGGAATCACGCAGACCTAATTAATTAATTAGCAAACTTCAGGGCTTAATGAACTCTGTGTGGGAAGTATTTAATTCTGCACTGCATACCATAGAGCACTTTAATGTTGTGATTGCATAATCCCCAATTAGAGCAACAGTAACAGAAGACTTGAAGGGGGGCACACAAAGAACCACCTCTGCAAACACAAGAAGGTGATGGGGAAGGGAGAAACACACACACACACACACACACACACACATGCATGGGCCTGCTAAATTTCTCAGAGAGGATTGCACTTTCTATCACCTCCTACCTCTTGCCACCTCCAACCACATTGCCTAGAGAACAGTCACTAGCCACCCACTTTGATTTCTGGAATAGATTGTTTTTCACAGAAACAGAAAAGCTATTTTTAAAAAGCAAAACATCAAAATTGATTAATGTTTCCTCCTCCTCTATTTTGCAAGCTCAGATCTCAGCATAGACATTTTGGAAAGGCTTAGAAACACACTGAATGTCCTACATATCCAGCCTTTATCCAACAAAGTTATAGTAGTAGGTGCATTGTTTTAGTTCCTAGTTGTTCAGAACAGGTGAGGCAAAGAGCTAGGTATTATCATACTAGAAAATAATGAAAGGGAAATTATGAATGAATGAAATGAATGAAAATGAGTTTATCCATTAAAGACGAAGGAAAAGAAAACTATGCATTTTTGTTTTTTTCCTTCCTGAAAATTATGCCTCTAGATGGCACCTACAGAACCATGTTCAGCCCCATAATACTTCCTCAAATCCGCACAATTTATCCTCTTAAGTCAGTGGCATATGTCAGTTGTGGAAGCTTTCGTGCTAGGGATGGGCTGAATACATTTGTCAACTTTGAATTCACATGCAAATTTGAACTTTCAATGCTTTGTGCATGAAGCAAGTGTATTCATCCTTTGTCAGACCTTTCTAGAAGATTCAGGGCGTCTGGATCTGCCCATTCCTTCCCTTGTGTCCCCCATGGCCACACCCGTTCCCTTGAAATCTGGCTGCAGCTGCCTCCTTCACTGCCATCTCCATCATCATGTCCTCCTCAGAGGCTCAAACCAGAGGCCTATTCACACTATGACCTCTAGTGCTCAATTAGTGAACTCCTAGTGAAGAGCATATGCCCACAGAGTAGGCTGTTACAGCCTCCAGGTGTACCAGCCCTCTCTAGAAGTGCACTAACTACTGATTATGTGTGGAGCATGAAATCAGAAGTGTCCTCAAAAGCAGGCAATGGCAAACCACTTCTTTATTTCTTCCAAGAAAACTGCGTAGAGCTGCCCGAGCAGTTAACCAGCAAACCACAAAATGTAGCACATAACATGATCTGGAATACCGAGGGTTATTTTGTTTTTACTTTTAGAAAATTCTTTATGTTTCACTTTATAAATCAGCAGCAAAACACAAGCATGTTTCTTTTGAATCCCCAAAGTGAATTGCTTCCTTAATATTAAAACGAACAATACCTACTACATACCGTCTTAATTCCAGTGAAACTGGCTTCAAAATTCATTGGGCTCTCACTCCATTTTTGCAATCCCCAGCTAACAGGGGTGAGCAGGAGGGCAATACACTAGACTAAGCACTGTCAGACTGTTGTCACCAGGCTACAGCAGTTCCTGGAGTTCTTTCTTAATGAGAAAGAAATAGCTGACCTTGCTGGTCCATCAGCTACTCACAAAACAATAAACCATTGCAAACAAATGTGTCATGCTCAGGGCTAGGGGACTCATTGTTTCAAATTTCACTGATTGCCACACATTGTATATTTCAATAAAAACAACAACAACATCTTTGCACATGGAGAATTTCCCATGAAGTGAGTTTCTGCCTTTTATTATGAACAATGCCCTGTGAAATATTATTCAAAAAATAATTTCCGAATCCCAGATTCTTGAGAGGGCAAGACCTTTTGAGACAGGCTTTAAAAATACAAAAATACCCGCAAAATCAAACAACCAAGCAATTTTTAAAAAGTCATCAGACAATAGATTATTAAAAAACAAAAGGAAACTTTTGTTTAGGAAAAGAGTAGAGAAAAATGAAAAGTGTAATACAAAACCTTTCAACAATTATTTCACTGCAATGATTAACTATGCACATGCACCCAAGCTTGACCAGAGATGCAAAGTTCTAGCAGGACTTTTCTCCATTAATTAAAAAAATCAAATAAGGATAGTTTTAACAACACAGAATAAAAAAGTAAAAAGTTAAGAAACGGATAGCCTAAAAACTCAACAGAAAAAAGGTTCACACAGATATTTCTCACCCCTCAAACATAGAAAATGGATCTCTGTCCTAGGATGCAGAAACTGGGGGTGAGCCAGTTGACAGGAAGTCTTCTGGCTGGAAAGCAGACCAGAAGGAGTGATTCATTTCATGTATATAATACTTCTAAATCAAATCTTTTGCTCCCAGGACCATACCTTACCCTGCCTAACTCCACAGTGCTGTTTTCCTCGAATACAAGTGGTGTGGGGGCAAATCTTTTCAAGTATAGAACCAAGCATTGAAACATTGAAGCTAGAAGTTAAGGTGTTTCTAGACATATTTTAAATATACTCCTGGGACAGTTTACAAAAGAACTGATGATAGTTTCCCAACATTATGGATTGTATGTTGTTTCCTTGTAGAAATACTACTCTTTCAAAAGTTTCCATATGTAGGAAGTACACACACAAAGGGCCTTTCTGCACAGGGTCTAAAAACGCATTTAGAGCTTGTTTGGGGAAGGATTTGGACGTGGCATCTGCACAGGGAACCCAATTAGGGTCCCTTTGAGGATGCTACGTTTGCAAATCGGCACACAAAAATGGTTGTTTAAACCAGTTTTGCCACCGAATCCTACCTAGATGTAAGACCTGAAAAAATCAGGTCTTACATCTGGCTTTTTCCCTTAAAACGGTTTGGAAGCTAACGCTTCCGCACTGGAGGGGGAAAAGCTGGATTGCCAATGCATGCTCAGCTGTCAGAGAGGCAGAGTGCATGCTCTGCGAGTCTGACAGGTGGGCGAGTCCAACGGCCAGCTTCCCTGCCTTCCCCCTGGCCAGAGAACCGACGATCCGCCATTCTCTGGCAAGTTTCAGTTTCAGTCCCTCACCCAGTCACCACCAAGCCCAAATCGCTTGCATGGGGACATGACCTATGACAAGAAAATTTGGACTGAGGCACAAAACAACCAGTTTTGATGTGATCTCCATGAATTGAAACCACCCCAGTTCCAGAGGAAATCAGCTGAACACACTGAAAATTGACACAAACTAGTGAAAATGTATTCATTAGCACTATGGGCCCTCAATTTAACCTAGGACGCAAAGTTCTGACAGCATAGAAAATCCGTGTGCATGGAATATGCAAACAGAAAGCCATTCAGTGAACATCTCTATAAATTTGCTAAAAGGTGACAAAGAACTGAAATTTCATTGCATTCGTAGACCCTGTGTAATAATAACCCTATGGCTGATGTGGTTTTTTCCTACAATAGTTTTCACATAGGCTGTTTTATTGATGCAATGTTTTACATGATTAATAGTCTCCTTGAAATCAAATGGCATATGATTTTAATAATGATGATGATGATGATGATGAAAACTATTATTATTTTTAAAGCTCCATAACATGATGCATCATTATTGTCCCATAGGATAATAATAGATAAGGCTGATGGAATATTCAGAGTTCCTCAACAGTTTTTTAAAAAATAAATTCACTGCATTGGATGCAAATCAAGGTTAGTTGAAAATAATATAGCAATACAACTTCATGATTTTCTAAACAATTGGTACAAAATATTTTTTAGTATTGCTATATTTTTCCAATAGTTAGCCCTCTAAAATTATTCTTCCCCTCCTTGAGATAAAACGATTTCTTCCTTTCAGGCTGGCCTAACTGTATTTTTCTTTTTAAAAGGAAAAAAAGTAACCTTCCACATTCACAATATCCCCCCACCTCACACAAAGTGGAATAAAAGGAGATTATATTGCCAAGTATTTATTTGAACTGTGTTCATCCCCCACACATCTGCTGTATGAAAGTCTACCCACAATTCTGCCAATCAAGCTGACAGCACACTCAGTAAAAAATGAATTGTTTCTAAAGTGAGAAAAAGATATCCAGGCCTTAAAGTGTATTGCAAAGCAAGAAAATAAGTCTCTCTTCCTTCTTCCCTAGCATTATTATTTCAGAAATCAATTTACAGCATGAGGATTAGGCAACAGTGTGTGGAGGCAGTGAGAGTGATGTGGGATATTGATTAATTCATATTCTAACTCATTTATTCTGTAGGTGTGACATTATTGGGCAGCCAAGGGGTTGAAAACCAGGTTATGCATTTTTGTTGACATATATATGACAGGAACTCTGGAGGATTCATTGACTTAAAAATCTGGCATCTCTGTCATCGTCAGAGATGTTTATTTCTAAAGAAAGTGGGTTAAGACTTCATCCATGTTGTTCTGTACATCTGTTGCATGTGACATGACTCTTTATGGTGTCTTTCTTTGGCGTTTCTCCTAAGGACCGTTATCAAATAAATGGGTGCCTTTTCCCAATATTGTTTTCCTGGAAGACATTAGGATGATGTTGGCTTAATGCCCTTTTATCTGTTCTTAAAATATGCAAATCTTTTACCATGACAAAACAGCATGCCACAGTTCTGCTTTCAAATACACCAGGCATTTCCTATGTGTTTCTTTTTCTAATAATCTCACAACAGTCTTGTAAGGGCAGCCATTATTATTGCTGCTATCTATTGTCATTAACTAGAGCTGTTAACCATTCTTATGGCTTTCAAAATCAGGAAAAATGAGGGACGATGGAAGAGGAAATATCAAAAATAATTTGTAAAAGGATTATGTTGACAACTATACAAAGGACAAGAAGTGCTGCTACAGGACAGATATATTGTGATTCTGATGATTATGGCATGGACAAGATAACACTGGGAGGATGCTACAAAAAGGTTAATTGAAAAACTGGTACCATTATGTAATAGAGTTTTGTGTTGTTTTTTAAAATATCAGGAAACGTAGTTTATATACAACTGGGAGGCTTCCACATTTCCTATCCAGTCCTGTGGACAGGAAAGGTGTGTTAGATACTAATGTTTACTAGTGTTCACACTTGTGAGAACTAGTCAATGGTAGCCTACCCCCATGTGATCAATCAGTTACCTGTTTTCAATAGCATGGCTGAACCACTCCTGGGTGACACTGACACTCTGTGCAAGCACAGTTGCATCTTGTCTGAGATGCCAGCACACTTTTGTGTTGCCCCAGAAAAGGTGCAGATGCTATAGGTAAATCTTCAGTTAGGGTTGGGTTGCTTGTGGTGCATGATTTTTTCTGTTCTTAAGAACTCAAAGGCATGGGGTACAGTGCTATTGGTGCAGATATCTTCAATCCAGCCCACATCTTCCCACCATCTAGATCAGTGGTCCAGATTATTGTGGCAGGTAAGTCTAGAAAAGGACTGTGCAGTCTGTACCTGTATCTTCAGCAGATGGAACACTTCTCTTTCTCTGCTGGAATCTGTACCATTTTAAAGCCATTTTACCATTTTCTCTTGCTCCCAGCAGTGCCCCTCCCTCTTCCAACTGCCATCACAAGTCTACAAACCAACTGGCCTGAGAGGAGTGGAGAAGAGGCCACAGGCTGGGCTCTGCCATCTTGCTCCCAGCAGTGTCCCTCTCTCCTCCAACTGTGATCACCACAAGGCTGAGAACCATCTTGCGTGAGAGGAGTGGAGAAGAGGCAGCAGTTCTGGGCTGCTCTGCCATCTTGCTTCCAGCAGTGCCCCTCCCTTCTCCAACTGTTCCCATCACAAGATGGCAAAGAGAGTTGAAAAATGTCTGGCCCTGAGGCTGAGCAGGGCGGGGCTGTGTAGATGCCGGCTGACCATCTCTACCATCATCCGGTTTGTCATCAATGAAGAGAAAATTCAAAGTAAAAAGAACAGGAAAATTCCAACAATAAGAAATGAACAGAAGGATTGGAACTGAAGACCTCACGAGCTTGCTTTTTGCTGTTCCCTGTTCCCTCCCACACCATTTTCCTTTGGTTTCTTGTCTCTTTAGATTATAAGGCTGAGGGCAGGGACCTGTCTAAGATTAATATAATATTGTAACCCGCCCTGAGACCTTCGGGTATAGGGCAGGATAGAAATACAAATAAATAAATAAATAAATAAATAAATAAATAAATAAATAAATAAATAAATAAATAAATAAATAAATAAATAAATAAATAAATAAATAAATAAATTTGACTTTTTAAATGTGTATTTAAATAATACCAAAGTTAATAAATCATTCTAAGAGGACAACCTACTTAATGCCAGAAGAAGGGGAAGAAGGGGCAAGATAAGGGTTTTGTTTGTTTGTATACTTGTTTTTAATGTGGTTTAGGGAAGCAACAGGGAGAAGCTTCCATAACAGTTTGTATTGATAGCTCCCCAGCTTAACTTTTTGCTTTATGACTAGGCGCTGATGACTAGGACCAACTAGTATAGGGTGAAGACAATGCTTACAGCAAACAGTCCCATTCAACTTTTAGGAACATGTTAAGATATATTCCTGAGGCATTTCCGCACTGCATCGCGTTCGAAACGGAACGCGTTCAGGCGGAAAGCTTAAGACAGCTCCGGGCGCTTTCCCCTTTCACACACAGACGCGCCAGAACGCGTGTAAACGCGTTCCGGAGCGTCTGTGTGCGAAAGGGGAAAGCGCCCGGAGCTGTCTTAGCCGGCAAACGCCGGCAAGGGGCGCGGAGACAGCCGCGGAGGCAGATCGACAATCAGCTGTTTGACAAACAGCTGATTGTCAAAGCCGCGCGGCGTCGGAGGCGAGCCCGCAGCTGTTCGGGAGACAGAAGCAGGCGCGAACGCTTCTCCTCCCGAACGGCTGCGGGCGGCTCGTCCGCGTTGGAACGCATGTAGAGCACTTTAAAGTGCTCTACATTTCGAACGCGGAAAAGACAGCTGCGGACACGTCGGAACGCAAGCCGCGCGCGGGCAATGCGGATGACGTGTCCGCAGCTGTCTTTTCCGCGTTCCGTTCAGCCCCGTGCGAAAACGTCTCTGGAACGTTCACCCAGAAGGCTTCCAAATCACCATCTATTCATCCAATCACACCATTAGGTGGAAGGAAGACTCCCAGTACACCACACCCTCCAGTGCAAAATCACCCATACGTTTTGAGTAAGAACAACTACATTTCTCTTTCATCTCTTGATATACAGAATCCCAACCCATTACTAATTTGGTATAATAGTATATCATTTTTATTCTTCCATCTACAGCCATGTCATGTTTTATAGCTAAACAAAACAGTACTTTTTCTGAACAGAAGGATGAGTAAGCATCTTTCAGTATCATGCGGCTTAGTGTTGTAACAATTTTGTTGAGCTTGCATGAGAGGTACATTGACATTTCACTTTATTCTCCCACATAAAAAAGAACATCTGACTGACTGATTCAATCATCTCATGTAGGAAAATGAATGTGTTGTTAACTTCTGTACTTATTTAGGCTCAGAAATTTTAAAAATGCACAAAATTTGCTACATATATTTGCAATGCACTTCTACCACTACTCCCCATCTTCTACATGACAGGACATGCTTTCGTATGATGGTATGTATGTATGTATATATGTATGTACGTATGTATGTATGTATGTACGTATGTATGCATGTCCTACCCTTTACTAAGTGGCTCCAGGGCAATTCACAACATTCATAAAACATAAAATAGAATCAATAGAATATTCGTAATTTAAAACCATAGGGCCTGTTCACACTAAAATGATAAGGATGGCCGGGCGTAATTCAGGATGGATGTTAGGAGCTTTGCTCTGTGTTAATTAATTTGGGAAAAAATAGCTCAAACTCAGGCATGAGGACTCCAATGGGATAATATTTAGACAAACTGAGTTTTAAGAACATAAAACTAGTTGAGTGACAACAGAACAAGATCAAGGTCACTTAGGAGGGGAGGAAAAAAACAACAAATGTTTATTGAATACACAGAAGGAGGCTTCAAATGGCAAAAAAACACATTTGAAATGGGATAAATTAGGGATGTGCATGAATGTTGTTGGGGTTTTTTTGCAATCAAATTCAAATCGAATATCTAAACATTCATTTCAATTCGAATGTTCGAACCGAATACAGTCAAACCTATTCATTCAAAAGTTAGATTTGAATCTGAAGATATGAATGTTGACAACATTTATATATGTTATACATATCTGTATGCATTTCGTACACATCCTGTTTTATCCCATATGCATCCCGTTTTCATCCCATAATATCAGTGCAAATGAGTACATATAGGTATGATATTCATAAAGATACGAATGTAATACATGTGTATCTGTACATTCAAATATTTTGAATCATTCAAATGTGTAGACATTCTATTCGAATTCAAACATCCACATTTGATCAAAATCGATCGAATTCATGCACATCCCTAGTATTAATTCAGTCAGCAATGGACCAGCTGCTGACACTTGTAACGAAGAAGGCAAATCACAGTATAAGTATAAAAGGACAATAAAAGCATGAAAACCAAGCTAGGAACAAGGGGAATCCTAAAGCACACAGATCTCGCCTTCTGGCCACGAAGTAGGACTTGTGGTTGTAGATTCAGTATGGCAGTTCAGTCCAGTAACAACAGAAAATGGGGATTGTACAGAAACCAGGCTCTGCTGCCTCGTTGCTCAGCTCTAGCAAAGTTAGAGAGTATTTAGGCTCACCGTCTTAAGCAATGAGAGCAAGCTGGCCAAAATAAAGTCCAAAGAAAGTGGCTATGGGCTGAGATGGCAGCACACAGCAAGGGAGGAGAAAAAGTTTCAAGAATGGAGTGGAGGTATCTACAGCAGGAACAATGGGAAAGGAAGAGAAGGAAGTGGACTGGGTTATGATGGAGACAAGAACTGTAGGCGCAGTGAGGAAAATTTTGATGGGAGGAGAAACCGTGTTGTGTGTTATTCTGTGTGCTATTTTTATTACTGCTTCTGTGTAATATCCAAGTCTAAGGGTCTATCTCGCTTCAATCAGTTATTGTATCATCTGTGTAATAAAGCCAAATGCCAGTCCAGTGCCATTGGGGTACCATCAGGTAGTTAATCTCTCTCTGATGTTTAGCCAGTGATCGCTATCTAGATCAGTAGTTCTCAACCTGTGCGTCATGACCCCTTTGAGGGTCAATCTATTCTTTCACAGGGGTCACTATTAAGTAGCAACGAAAATAATTTTTTGGTTGGGGGTTAGGGTTAGGTTGGGGGTCACCACAACATGAGGAACTGAAAGGGTCACAGCATTAGGAAGGTTGAGAACCACTGATCTAGATGGTGTTTAAGAATCCATATCAAGAGGCCATACATTTTAGATTAATTTATTTGCTGTTCCATAACCGTAACAATGATCATTCATTTAAAGGAACAATTCATGTTTTAAAATTAGCCTTTTGCCTATGTACCTCACTTAACAGCACACACAGACCCTGTGATTCTAAATGTGAGCCTTTTTTAAAGAGTGCTGTCTCCAGGGACCTTATGGTCGTTGTAGTTTTTCCATTTCCATTTACCGTATACATAATGGTAAGGAATGCAAATATTGATTGAGGTTGTTATTGTCTTCTATTGTTCTTTGTGGGAGAGTTTTTGCTTTGTCCCTTTTTTCTTTTTCTTTTCTTTTTGGTTTTAAAGGAGCGTTTCTCAAGAGGTGTTTCACAAGTTGGAGCATAATTGTTTCAATTCAAATGTTAACGTTCAGCTTTACAAAACAGGATCCCTAAGTGGAAAACAGCTTCAAGTAATTGCTTGCTAGCTCATTTCCTTGAGGAGATTGTTATGACGCCTTAATAGAGTTCCAATTGAGAGACTGCCTTTATGGCATCCATAAGGTGAACAACAGTTTTAAAAATGAGCCATAGTGCAATGCCTTTGTGTAAAACTAGCAAACGAGGGTAAACAATTGTCTGTAAATTTGTGTCATGTAAGACAGTTTTCATAATGATGCCATCTTCAGCATTAACTGAAAATAAAATACAAAGACACACTTGAATCCCTTCCCTCCAACATTTCTATCTCATGTTGAAAAGATTTTCAAAGCAGATTGTGCCTGTGTTCCCTTTGCAGGGTCCAGATGTCTTTGATAGGTCCTTAGGCTGGCCAGTTTCCAGATCTTCCCTTACTGAAGCATTTTTGGGGGAGGTGGTGGAGGAGGAGGAACTACCAAGCTAAGGACCTAAAGTATAGTGTATGATGAATGATACCGAGTTTCTATATTTACACACTAACACATTATAGACACCCCATTCCTACTCCAGAGAAATGGGCCACAGCAAGACAGGAAGCAATGGTGCATGTACAGAGGCCAACATTTGCTTCCGGACATAGATGTTGAGGCTGACATGGCAAATGTAGAGCCAAAGTAGCACCTTATGCAACCACAGCGGGGCTATGGAAAAGATACTCTGACAATTAAAATTCATTCACTCACTCACTCACTCACTCACTCACTCACTCACTCACTCACTCACTCACTCACTCACTCACTCACTCACTCACTCTTTAGATTCCACTGCATCTGGGTCACAGCATTCAGTAAAAATAACCAAACCAATAAACCAGTATATAGAATATTTAAAATGTAAACCTGCTTCCCTGTAAGGACTAGATTTAGAGGTGTGCACAAAATGAACGCATTTTGTTTGGTTCAAGTTTGAACTTCCCCTTTGAACCAGCAAGGTTTTTAGTTCAAATTTGAACTTGTTCAATTTAAGGAAATGCACGTTAAAAATGTCCTTCATAAAGGGCAAAAAAGTTGTGAACTCAAAACATTCAAATTCAAACTAGGTGGTTTGACCCTTCTGTTCAAATTCAGACCTGCCCTCTCAAATGAGCAGTATATTTAGTTCAAATTTGAACTGGCCATACCACCTGCTTTGAAGTGAACCAGTATGGCATATCTCTACTAAACATCAAAGTTTAGGATAAAGAAAAAACATTTTAACCAAACCCCAAAAGTCAAAGAACATTGGTGTCTGGCATATCTCCATTGGCATAAGGTCACTGTAGAAAAAGTCTCTCATATGCCACAAACACAAAGTACAGGAAGGGTCTTACTTTCTGATCTCCATACCTGGCAGATTTATATACGAGAAAGTATTCTTTCAGATATCTGGGACCCAAGACATTTAGGGTTTTATATGTTAACATCGAGGCAGAGTCTGTGTGACTTTCTGCGTTTATGTAAGAGATGGTCTGGGATACTCATTCTTTTCCATTCCAGTTTATTTCTTTATCTATTTATTGGATTTTTATATTACCCTAACACTATAGTTTTAGAGCAGTGCACAATAAAATCAGTTTAAAAACAGAAAAGTGAAGATAGGTAATAAAAATGGAAAGAGAAAGAGAAACGGAAATTTAAAAAAAAAGATCTGAGTACAAAGGTGACTACAATTTCACTGGTCATCATTTCCAGACATGTTCCATTAGGATGGGTAGAGATTTTTTTTTAGGAATAATAATAAATGCATGTAATGACTTTTCTTAAATGGTAGGCATTGTGCCTGTGCATTTCTAACAATAAAATACATATTCTGAGCAGAATGTATTTTTACATCTACAAATAAATGTGGCGATAACTAGCTTGAGTCACTAGAGAAAGACAAACAGTACAGATATTTCCTGTTGGAACGAAAAACTTTATTTTCAATTGCCAGTAACTTTTATTCTATTTTATTTATTATTAAATTTTATCTAACTATATAGGAACATATTTTGGGGATTAATGTTAAAGATTTTACATAGATGTCATCTGATACCAATCAGATTAAATTATAACAAAAGTTCATTTCGGGTGTTTTTCCACTGTCACTAGAAATACCCATTAAGTACCCATTAATGGGTACTTAATGGCATTTTTGTACCCATTAATGGGTACTTAATGGGTACTTCTAGTGAAAGTGGAAAAACACCCTTTGTTTCCATGGATGTAATGAAAATGGTACTTAAAAAAAATGGTGGGGATGCTCCCAGATTGGCCTATATAAGTTGAGAGGCATATTCATCTATTTTGTTTCATCATGCCCCTTCTTGGATGCTTCTTGGTGAACTGGTCAAATATGTATGCAAGTCATCCTGAAACACTGCGTGGCTTTCATTGCATCATGAAAGTGCATTGTCTGCTTTGCCTCTTCATCACTATGAACAATATTATTGTGACAGCCTGAAATATACCTGTGAA
Organism: Aspidoscelis tigris stejnegeri; assembly: GCA_023333525.1. Classification (NCBI taxonomy): domain Eukaryota; kingdom Metazoa; phylum Chordata; class Lepidosauria; order Squamata; family Teiidae; genus Aspidoscelis; species Aspidoscelis tigris. The sequence continues at coordinate 20,329,442 of JALMGA010000010.1, forward strand.
GAATATTTTCCCTCTCCCCCTCATCCCTCTTTTTTTCTTTTTTCTTTTTTTTTAAGACTTACTCTGGGAACTGATCCAGCTTTTCAATTATTCTGCCTTGGACTTGGTAGATTAGAGTGACTAGAGAAAACAGAATAATAGTGGACTTGTGAACAAGAGCAATATATTACTTATATATGAGTGCCTCCCTGAAATGCACACTCCTAGATGAGGAAACACACATTTATAATTAATCATATACCTGTATTTAGATATAAATAGATATCTGGAGGGATGGGGCCACTGATTTGCATGCAGTAAAATACATGGCAGCTGGCTTACTTGCAGTCAGATGTGATGGATATTCATTAAACATGGGGGAGAGAGAGCTGTTGCTATTTTTTTTCTAAATGTTATCTTAATGAGTAGTAAATGCATCATGCGTGAAAAGAAAAGAAGAGAACACACACGCACAAAGTTGAAAAATAGAGAATTAAAACAAAAGGCAAAAGACCAGCTACAGAGTTAAGCTAAAATCAGAAATGTCCAGCAAATGGATATGAAGGAAGTCAAGAATTCAGAAACTGCCCCACACATATTTTGGTGTCACATTTATTGGTGGAACATAGGAGGAGTAGGCACACTGTAAATGGAGATTATTTACAAGTACAATAATGAAAATTTAATTAGAATGAATACCTAAAGGAGAAAGGACACATTCAGGTCCAAGAGAACACCACTATTGCTTACAATTGCAGGATGAGAAGTCATTAAAAGCAGTAAAATCTTGTTTAGAAAAGGGAAGGGTATCCTAATTAGGAAAACAGGAAAAAACATATATTCTGGCAATACAAATGCAAGGTTACAATCAGAAGTACTAAGAAGGTTTTTGAGCAGCACACATTGCTAAAAACATGAAAAGAAGGTGTGTCATGACCTCCAAACAGACCATCCAGTGCCTGCCCTCTTAAGAGTAGCTGGGCACTATTAGGTTGCTGGAAGTGTGCAATGGGCCGAGTGAGTACTACAGTCTATAAGCAAAAACTGGTAGCAAACAGTTAAACAGTAAACCAAAATAGGTTTATTGAAATATACACGAAAGAAAGGTAAAAGGAAAAAATATTAAGTTCAGGTATTGGTAGGTAAAGTTCTGAAAGTCTCTTGGGGTGCTTCCGCACAGGCCCTTTAACACCCATTAAGCACACATTGTGAAATGCATGTCCGCACATGCATTGCTGTGTAGGAGGAGCATCCGCACAGCAACATGCATTAAGCACACTTTTGAGTGTGCGCATTCGCACACTTGGACCTATAAAGCACACTTCCGGTGAGGTGCGTCCGCACTTATCCGTACCTAAAGTTTGCTTAATGAGTGTCAAAATGACACCACATTTCATGTGGGCTTAATGTGTGTAACTGTGACTAGCCAGGGCCCTCCCCTGGCCTGCCATGATTGGCTCCTTGGAGCCAAGCATGGTGAGCCGGGGGACTACTACCTCACAGCTCACCCTCACCCCAAAAGTGGCAGATTGCCGCTTCTGGAGCCCTCCAAAGCCCTCCCTAGCCCACCCGGGGGGGTAGGGCGCAAAATCCCCTCCTTACCTGCTCGTGGTCACCCTGATTATGGCCGCAGGGACCCATGATGCAGCGCGCCTGCCTCCTGCACACCTCCTGATTGGCCGGGGCTGCTCCTGGCAACTCTGGCCATCAGAAGGCTTTCTGCGCAGGTGCGCCATCTGGCCAGACAGCGCACCTGCGCAGAAGGCCTCCTGACGGCCAAAGCTGCCAGGAGCAGCCCCGGCCAATCAGGAGGCACGCAAGATCCAGGCGTGCTGCATCCTGGGTCCCCGCAGCCATAATCGGGGTGACCATGACCAGGTAAGGAGGGGATTTCGCTCGGTCTCCCCTGGGTGGGCTAGGGAGGGCTTTGGAGAAGCTCCCCGTGGCTCCAGAAGCGGCGAAAGGATGGGGGTGGGTAGATCTGTATCTATTAGTTGCAGATCTACCCCCAGAAATCCGGATCTACCTTGCATCCGGATTTAGTAAAACCGGGTCTACTGGAACCCGGTTTTACTAAATCCAGATGACGTAGATCTGGATTTATTTAATCAAATGTGGAAGCAGCCTAAGTACCTAAGATCTGAGAACTGTTATGGGTTCATAGTGAGATGGAGAGAGGGAAAATGCTCTTTTCCCCCCTTCTTACTGTGCCTTGGCTTCAGTATTTTTCAATATACTCTTTCCATTTCCCAGACTTAATTTTAGTTCAATTTGCAGCAAGAATACAGGTGGTGAAAAAGGTAACATGTTTTCACAATGATATAAGTATTTGTTTTATGTTGCTCTTTCTTTTTCTTTTCTTTTATTGGAAAGTTAGTTTCAAACTTCTAAAGTGGCTTAAATCAAATTGTGCCCTCAGTCATATGCTTTGAAAGCTAATTGGTTTCAATGGGGTTGCACTGAGTACAAGGTAGATTCAAAATTGCTCCTCTACCACTGGGCATCTTTCCAGGGCATGATTAACTGATACCTAACTTGGGTAACTTGGCTACATATTGGTCAATTATATTTGGGTCAATGCTGCATGCTAAGTTCAAAGGAGGTGACTCAGGAGATCTAGGGAAATGGACCTTGTTCTTGCTGTGCATTGACTTTTCTGGTATATAGTAATAATACACACTATATTCATCAGCCAAGTACAATTGGGAGAAACAAGGCAAAAGGTTTATAACATGTTTCAATTTGCTTCAAAAGTGTTAGATTATTACACTATTTCTTGACAATGGCAAAAGCATATTATAAATGTGTTGTTGACATAGGGTGTTTTTCCACTGTCACTAAAAGTATCCATTAAGTACCCATTAATGGGTACGTAATGACATTTTTGTACCCATTAATGGGTACTTAATGGGTACTTCTAGTGACAGTGGAAAAACACCCATGATATCTTTATTCATCTGTCACTGTTATTTAATCTTTAACTGCTGCCAAATTGTATTAATTCAACATTTGCTGCTGACCAGTGGATAGAACCTCTCTAAGAGTACCTTTGGCTTCTGTGGGAAGAAAAATTCTGTACAAGCAAATGGCAATCTAAAATTTGAGGATATGATGTAGCTAAAGTGAAACATAGTGAAACAATTCAAAGAGAGAGTTGTATATATATTTGAAAGGCGGACTATATTTGGGCTATATTGTAAATGATCTTCAGATGTCTTCTAAGTTAAGATCAAAATCCAGTGAGTGATCAAATCATGCATTATTAAGGCATTATTATTGTTGTTGCTATTATTATTATTACTATTTCACCTTAGAAATTCAAGGCCATTTACTGAAGTGCATAGCTTTCTCCATTTTGATGAAGAAATATGCAATGAATATCTACAAAGATTGAGAGGACTAATTCCTTATGATTTAGCAAAGTCAGTTTTATCTGAATCAATCAGTACCAGTCAATGATCTAATTCAGTTCTTAAACAAGATTCCTCAGTCTAAGACAGAATGAAATATAGCATGTTAATGGGACAGATTGATGAGCATAGGATACTACATCCATTGGCTCACCATCTTGCTGTAGAGAGAGCAAGTGCCATCAGAAGCACTCTGACATCCATGCTAGGGATGTGCACAAATATTCTAAACATTCAAAATCCAACTGAATTTGTTTGTGGATATTTGAACTCGAATCAGATGCCTTCATGTTCAAATTTAGATATTTGAACAGATTTCAAATGTTCCAAAACATTTTTTCGAATGATTCGAATCATTCTAATGTACAGATATATATCTGTACAAATATTATACATATCTGTACGCATTTGCGCTGATAAAACAGGATGCATATGGGATAAAATGGGATGCATACGAAATGTGTACAGATGCGTATAACAGATATGAATGTTGTCGACATTTGAATCTCTAAATACGAATCTAACATCCGAACGAATATATTCAAATGTAGCAGATTCGAATTGGGTTTTTTAGCATTCGGATTTTAAACATGCAAATTGAATAGAATGTTTTGACATTTGATTCGACTTGGATTTGAATGCAAAAAAGACCCCATTCTTGCACACCCCTAATCCACACAGCCTTAAGTAGATGGCAGCACAACTATCATGCTTCTTGTTTTGAAAGCCCAAGTGAGCAGTGTGCTGTCCCTAAAAGCAGCCAGACACAAATTTGGGGACTTTTCTTTCATCTTCAAAGCTGATGGCTCACTTCCAGAAATAAAAAAGAGGCGAGCTGTGGGTAATTGGGCTGGTACATGCCATGCGTAAGGAGGCATGAGAAAATGTCCATACCTTGGTATGCCCCATGCTACTGGGATGTTAATGCACTCTTAGGGTGCATCCCCAAGCAATTTAAAGTCTGCTGGAACTCCTCTTTTGCCTCTGAGCGCCCCCATGCCAGGCTTCTCAAGGTGCTTCCAGTGCTTCAAAATGAGGAAAACCAGCAACAAAATACATGCCCTTTAAAGAAGACTTTCAGGGCTCTATCTGGAAGTCGCGGGTTTTCCTCGCAACATTTACCTTTGGCACGCTCCATGGCAAAAGGGGCGGTGATTGCTTTCCTGCACACACAGCCAAAAAAGCATTCACACATCTCAGAAATGCAGCAGGTTCCCTTCCTTTCCTTTGTAAAAAGAGCCAGAATTGCTCAGAATTGCAACATTGTTATCAGGTGATCTGTGAAAGTGTTAAAAGAGTGAATGAGCGAAGGATTGCGCTGCCGATGCCTGCAGCCGCTGACTTTGCCGGGGCAGAAAGCCTTTTCTAACAGAGAACTGAGTGAAAGTAAGTGCTGAAAGTGAATGAGTGAGTGATCATCTGCCTTTGCAGGGACGGGAAGCCATTTCAGGGGACAGAGATCTGGCTATTTTCCCTTTTAATAAGGGAGGGGGTGGGGGAAAAAAGATGCGGGGAAAGGAAACAGGCTTCCTTGGGGATGGAAGGTGCGTTAAAAACACGCATTTTGCTGAGCCTCGTGCAGACGCTTATTGCGGAAGTGCAGGGCACTTTTAAAGTCCGCTTGATTAGAGTGGCAGCAGAGGGAACTCAGAGAGGCAAATAAGTCTTTTGGGGATTCAGCCTTAATTAAACTTTTTAGGTGTTATTTTGCTGTGCTTTAACACTTATTTCAGGCCCTCCTTTTCAAGATACTGAACCTTTAAAAAATAGATCTGGATTCATTAACTTCATTAGTGTAAATAGATTTAGTTTGGGTTAGTTTCAGGCTAATTCCTTGATCTATTGAATTTTAATGATCAAGGTAAAATAACAGGCATATTTTTACCACAATTTTCTTCTTTTCCCAAGACTGATATTCTGTTTAAAAGCACCATTTAAGGGGTCAGTGTTGGGTCAATTCAACATGGTTTGAATTAACTGAGTTGGTTTGGTTCAGATCAGTCTCCCTTGTTCATGATTTAACTGGTCCTCTTGAGTGGGCACTGACTCGAGTTTGAGTGTGAACCAGCAGAACCACCTGGTTTGATTCAAAGCAGGTTGAAACTGGTTTGGCACATTTCTAGTTATAAGATATTAATTATTTGTCTATTTCATAATCACTACAACCCTGTGAGACTTATCATTGTCCTTGTTCTCTTAGGCAGGATCCACATGCCAGTATTAAATGTCACAGAACAATGAACTTCCAAGATGGTCTGGGGCAGGAATATATCCAAAAATGTACATGAGTGTTGAAAGTGGATGACACATTTCTGCCACACCTTTCTTCTTTACTTGGGCTTCAATTTTAGATTTTATCTATATTTTTGAGACACGAAGGCAGTTTGGTAGCCAGCTATCTTGCATTCTATCTGCCGAGGCCATCAGACCTGGAGAATTTGTCAGCAATATCTGCACACTGTTGTCAATTCCTGGGTCAGTCTTTGATGGTACACAGGCAGCTAGAATACCTGGGGTGAAGGTGGCATAAGGATGCATTAAAGAGTGACTTGAGTGACCTGCTCCTGGATTGGTGGTGCCACATATGGAAGAAGATTTACACAAAGTTGGCAGTTTGGCTAGGTGGTTTAAAGCTCCCCCTCAGCTCTTCATCTGCATAACTCCCGCGTCTTTCTGCACTGAATAATTTGTGTATAGATCCTAAACAAAAACAATACTGAAAGAGCCATTCTTTCTTCCCACAGTGATAAGGCCTAGGTCCAGGTTCTCTAGTGCTGAAGTAAAATCCAACTTTGGCAGGAAAACCGAAACTTTTTTTCAAAGGAGTCACCTGAGTTTCATTAGACATCTTTTGTTACACAAGCTGAATGAGGTTATCTGCCTTTTATATGAAGAGCTCTGATGATTCCATTAACAAATAAGGTTCAGGAAGTCTTTCCCTATAGAATTCAGAAATAGAAGGGGGTAAAAAAAAAAACCACCATTTGCAGACCTGGCTGCCAGATTCTTACTTCCACATAGCTGTGCCTAAATAATTGGAGCAGAAAAATAACCCTGCAGCACTCTCCAGGGGAAAGGCAGATAAGCAAATAGCAGAGAAGGGCAGAGATTTGATTGCTCCAATTTTGATAAAATGTACTCCTGCCTGTCATCTGTTAATATAGCAGCACCTAGCTATCCCTGTGGCAAGGGCTTTAGAGCTGAATGCAATTCTCCCATCCTGAGCTAAGAGACATGGGGGACATGTGAAGCCCATGCCCTCAACCGCTCCTCTTATCTGTGACTTTTCTCCTTTACCTGTCTGATTGCTATTCCTCTACATACTGTGTCATGAGACAAATGAAAGAGAATTGGAAAACAACCACCACTACCCTAGGGAAATTAATCAGCAATAACTATAATTTTGGGTTGTTGATGTTCAACAACTGTGCCAGTCTAAGATCTATTTGCTGTACAAAGTAGTAAAATTATGGACTGCCCTATTTGCATTTCTCACTATTCCTCCAGTGTTAGAAACTCGTGTCCTTTCTTACCCGGTAATGTGCAAACTTTATTGCATGAGAATAGCCAATTCATGTTACAAATAAGGGATTTTCTTTCTGTCTGTAGGGTTGCTCACACTAACCTCCTGGCACATGATCTTCATAAAAGTGCTATGTAAGCTGTAGGTGGTGTCTGAATTTCATAGAATCATAGAATGGTAGAATTGGAGGGGACCTCCTGGGTCATCGAGTCCAACCCCCTGTGCAAATCTCACAACCCTCTTTATTAACCATTTAACAATCTGTCTGTCTGCACTTATTATCATGAGGGGATGGAAAAGTGAAACTAATCCACAAGCATAGACACGGGTGTGCACATTTGTGTCCTTTGGGTGTGAAAGTGATCCACTTTATCACTGTGTTTATAGACTATAGTTATGTATCTATCCAGCTTCCCTATTCTTAGGCTACAACCATATGTGGTTCCAAAAAACTGGTTCAAAAGTAGCTCAGAGGAGTTAGCAGCTCCATGCTATTACTTCTATGGCTGGATCCAGATGTTGGTTACTTATTCTGTTATATCAGAATATTCCAGAATAAAGCATGGATATTCCAGACAGGCCTGTAATGTGTATGAGAGGTAGGATCTGCAAGCTACCACTTCTAAGTTGCTTTTGAGCTGCTACTTTTACTGTGGGTCAATGCAGCCTTAAATAAAACCTTGTTGGGCCAAGAGAGTCTCGGGTGAGGGAGATAAATGGGGTGGGAGGAGATAATTAGTTATACTTAAAAGCTCCACTTCCACAACACAATATATAACTGGATCAGATTTTCAAGCTTCTTTAGATGATTAAAAAAAAACAAAAACCTATGTGAAGATTTTTCAGGGGTGTTGAGCCTGGAATTATGCCCTTTGCCTAAGCAAGCTCATCCAGACCGAGTTAACAACATCCTTACTGTGTAGCATTAATTACACCTTCACTTTCTAGTGCTTCCTAGTCCTATAGATCTGGATACTAACTGCATCCACAAGAGCACTGTACTCAATCATGTAGATGCTGCTAGGATAGTATGTTTACATGTACTCGCTTCCATCCATTTCTGGAAGTCTGTGTTGGGGTGATCATTGTGCCCCAAACTCACCCTTCCCCTCTGTGAACAGTTGCAAAGGAGTAAGGAGGAGCATTTCAGACCCAGGGGTCCCCTAAACCAAAAATATAGTTGGGGTGTATGGAAAGGAAACGACAATGGCAAGCTTTATGTAAGAAAAAGAGGAGAAGTGACCCAGATTACACACCCTTTATAAGGTGGATTCCAATATCAATGAAGTTACTGTATGGTCCTTTCATCTCTCTTGAGGTGGTGTAACTATTCCAGTCTACTCTGCTCTGTGGTAAGAGTGAGGCACCATCTGCATTTTTGAGGTGAGGATGTCACCTGTACTGAGCTAAGCTTGGCAGCAATGTGGATGTGGCATAGCTATCCCAATTCATGTAACTGACTCTCCATCCATGGAAACTCCCTTTCCTGCCCAGGATCTGATGCCCATATGTCATATCTGGTGCACAAGTGTGGGGCTGAACAGAAGCCTCTTCAAAGGTAGTGTACCTACCTTGGTGCTGGGTTTTAAAAACTGTTTTCAGAAACTTTGAAGCTGGGGCATGTGCACAGATGTCATTTTTGTCATTCGATTCAAATGTCTAAAATTTGAATATATTCATATTCTATTCGAATCGAATTCATTTGCCTCTATTTGTACGAATATTCAATTCACATTTGAAGATACCATTGTGTCTGTATGCATCTGTATGCATCCATACACATCCTTTTTATCCTGTATGCATCCCGCTTTCGTCTTATAAATATCCGTACAAATGCATACAGATACAAATAATGTATACGTATCTATAGACACCCAAATGTCCGAATAATTCATACAAATGATTCAAAAGATTCAAAATTCATTCAAATGTTTAAATTTTGAATGTAGAGACATTTGATTCAAATTCGAATGTCCAAATTCGAACAATCGAATTTCAAATGTTTGTAATATTCTTGCACATCCCCAGGCTGTGGTGTTTTCTTTGATCCAGACCATGGCTGTGGTCACACCTTCACTTTAAACCTTCTTCAGTCCATCTTCAGGTGTGACTGCAAACCCCTTTTCATTTCTATTTTATTTGTGGACTTTCCACAAATGGAAGGTCCAAAGTCCACAAATAAAATGGATAGAAATGAAAAGGTGTGAACAATCAGGCCTGAAGGTAGACTGAAGAAGGTTTAAATTGAAGGTGTGACCATGGCCCATGTGAAGAAACACCAAAGGCTAAACAGTAACAAGATGGCTTGGGATGGCTGTAGACTTGTTCAAACAGAGGCGTTTTCGCACACGGGGTTTTGGAACGCGTGCAAAACAGCCTCGAATGCCGCATATGCATTGCCGCAGCGGGGCTTGCGCTCCGACGTGTCCGGAGCTGTCTTGCACGCGTTCGAGATGTAGAGCAATTTAAAGTGCTCTACATCCATTCCGGCACGGACGAAGTGCCCGCAGCCGTTCGGGGAGAGAAGCATTCGCTCATGTTTCTCTCTCCCTGACAGCCGCGGGCTCGCCTCTCCCGCCGGTGCTGGCTGACAATCAGCTGATTGCCTGCCTTGCTGGCTGCGGGAGCCTCGGCAGCCGTCTCCCCGCCCCTTGCCGGCTAAGGCACTTCAGAATGCTTTGAGCATTCGCACACAGGTGTGCCGGAACGCGTTTACATGCGTTCCTGCACTCCTATGTGTGAATGGTCAAAGCGTCCTGAAGTGTCTTAGGCTTCCCGTCCTACACCCATTCCAAATGGAATGGATGTAGTGCAAAAATGCCTCTGGTCTACACCTCATCCAGGACATGGACTCCCCGGGACACTTCTGAACCAAGATAGCATCACCTCCATTCAGATAAAGAAACGAAGTGTGCGCCCAGTTTAGTATAAGTGGCTAAATATGAACAGTTCCTGAAGGCTGATTTTCAGCAGTGTCACTGTTAATAATTGCTAAGCGTTCTCGTGATCTTACATTTTGAATGACAATGTGTTGGCTTCCTTTTGCACCCCAACAAGCCCACCTCACACTTTTCCTCTTTCAAAGCTGACGTCCCTGCATGAAAATATGAATCACTGTGGCCAAAAATAATGAATCATAGAGCTGGTAATGCCAGGGCCCAGCTTGTGATGTATTTGTCTGTGCTGTATCTCTCCCATAAATTGACAAGCTGAAGCAGCTATCTCACATCAGTGGCACTCTTCCAAGATGAAGAATGTCAGCCTGCAAATGCCAAAGAAACTTCAGAAAATCCTAAAAAAGGAAGAAGAAAAAGACACCACATTGGAGAACTGTGGACTGTTGTGGACTAGAAAGAAAAGACATATAAAACAACTTCAGCTCTTTTGTGATTAGAGTTGGAGTTGTTGCACTTAGATCAAAATTATCTTCTCTCCAGGAGTTTATTTAAAAAAAAAAAATTAAAACAGCATCTGGTTATGAACTGAGAGTGATTGACAGGAAATTGCTGATATTGCTAATCAGGCTCTGGCCCTGTTCAAACTTATGCCAGGAACGTTAATTAAGTTTCCCTGAGGTAATGCACTTGCCAAACAAACATTTACTGCTTGACTTGTTTATCTTTTTATCAGCTGTTTCTATATATAAGCTTAAAGCATCACACAATAGAAATACTAAGACAGATTATGACTGTATGATTATCAAAACAAGAACAAATAACCAATACTATAATTTGGACTACCTCATCCAAATAAATTTATTGATAGTATGAATACACTCATAATAGACAGATTTTTGCAACAGACCATTTGTTGGTTCTCAAACATAGACATTTTCGCATTACTCCCGTTCCATTTGGAACGGGAGTAGGACGGGAAGATTAAGACAGCTCACGACGCTTTGACCGTTCACACACAGGAGCGCAGGAGCGCGTGTAAACGCGTTCCGGCGCGTCTGTGTGCGAATGCTCAAAGCATCGTGAGGTGTCTTAGCCGGCAAACGCCGGCAAACGCCGGGGAGACAGCTGAGGTGGCTTCGTCAGCCGGCGCAGGCTGAAAACAGCTGACTGTCAAAGCCGCGCCGGCGTCGGAGGCGAGCCCGCAGCTGTTAGGGAGACAGAAGCAGGCGCGAATGCTTCTCCTCCCGAATGCCTGCGGGCGGCTCGTCCGCGTTCGAACGCATGTAGAGCACTTTAAAGTGCTCTACATTTCGAACGCGAGAGAGACAGCTCCGGACACGTCGGAGCGCAAGCCCCGCTCGGGCAATGCGTATGCTGTGTCCGGAGCTGTCTCCCACGCGTACCATTCAGCCCCGTGCGAAAACGTCTCTTGGCAATATCCTAGTGGCTGCTTGTGCAGCTTACCTGTCAAAAACTAGGCAAGGTAAGCAAATGGCCCTGCTACCACTCAGCTCCTGCATCTCCTTGTCCCAAGGAAAGGAGCAGTGTAGCAGAAAAGTGAAAGGACCCTATTCCTGTCTACTGGATTGCCTCTTCACCTCTGTGTGGATGCAGGGGCTGAAAAGGAGAGCTGCACATGAACTCTAAAATTGTTTGTCAGTTCAAACTGAACCAAACATAGTATTTAGGTTGAAACATAGTATTTAGTTTGAATTAGAATGGGGTCAAACTTGACCTAGATCAAACTGAAAACTCAAACTGGAATCCCAGGTTTGAACCTTTTTTTTTTTTTTAATGAGAACATGTGGGTGGCATGGTCTATCTCTCTACCCACTTTCTTAAATTCTAACACTTTTCAAAAGAATTGGATTACTGATACATCTATGCATTTAAGGTTATTAAAAAAAATCCCCCAAAACATACAAAGTTACTCTCCATTTAAAGCCCCCCAAACACATATATGAACATTTTGTAGTCTCTGACTACAAAAAAAACAAAACAAACAAAAAAACACCCTACAATATTTTGTTTATTGGTTAGGTTATCCTGCATCTGAATGTTCTTGAGTTAAAGCTGAAGGTATCAGTGCGGCCAGGTTTAGCCCTTCCAGGAGCACGTTGGATGGCCCTTCAAACACTTTACTCAGGCCTCCATGTCCCCAGTTGGTGTCCAGTATTTCAGTGGTTGAGGGTCAGACTTCTCGAGGTACTCCGTTCCTGGGCCTGGTATGATGAGCAGTCTTCACCAGGGTGGCAACCCAGGCAGGAACCAGTCATCTTTGTCCCCATTACTTCTCTGTTGTGCCCAGCGCAATCTGCATTATGGTACCTCGACTCCATCTGAAGCTGCTGCATATGAGTGGTTTGAATGGAGAGTTTGAATCACTCAGTTTGGTACATCTGTATTAAGTTTAGTGTCACCAATGTGAATAACTAATTGTGTAACTCAAAATGAAACAGCATTTCATGAAAAAAAATACATCACATAACAAAACAGGCATGGTAATCAAGCAATACTTATAAACTATTTAATAGGAGAGAAAAGAAGAATGCCAACAATAATGTAATGGTCTGGATTAAGCAAAGGCTGGACAGACATTTGTCTGGGATGGTTTAAGAAATTCTGCATTGAGCAGGGGGTTGGACTCAATGGCCCTTGAGGTCCTTTCCAACTTCTATAATTCAATGGTTCTACAAGAATCAATGAAATGTGGGTTGGACAGAATTAGAGTAGTGCTAGCAGGAGAAAAAGGAAGCACACATTGCTTTGGGTGTTCTTTTGTGACATTTAGCTTACCATTCCAATGGAGAAAACTGTACTACATAAAGGTTTTTTTAAAATCTTATCCACCAAAAATAAAAAAATAAATAAATAACTTACATTCCTCCCGGACCAAATGAACATCCAGACGCAGTGACAGTGATATCTTCAGCCAACCTCAATTCTGTTCACACTTTTCTTTTCCTTTTTTAGAAATGTGCTGACATTATGCTAACTTTCTCTTTCGTATCACAAAGTTGATCTTGGAAGCACGTTCAGGAAGTCTCACATGAGATGAAGTCGCGAAACGACAGGAAAAGTCATGCCATATGTTATTAGTGCAACTGGGGGTGGTCTTTTGATGAAGTGGATTCAGCTCACCCACCATCACCACAGTACAAATGTCATCAAGCCCTTAAAAAGAAGCCATTTCTGCTCATTATTTGCTATACAGATTTTTAGAGAGATGATGAACATGATCATCATTATACTTCTCCTTTACAAAAACAAAATGTAGTTATGGATACCATCAAAGCTATGCAGGCCTATTAAATAAATGTGATTGAATCCATGAAACCTGGGGTGTTTCTTCACTTAGCTTCCTGTCTGTTGGACATGAAAAGTACATAACAAACTAGCTAGTACACATCAGCCTAAGCCCCACCCATCCAGGAACTTACATTCATTTGGGCACATGTCCAATCACTGACGGCACCACCAACTTGATCGTGGCACCCTGTGTGACATGCACCAGTGCCTTCACTACGGCAACGCTGATGCTCTGCACACATACAGTCACATTTAGGGTTATCTGAGGTGTCAGCGCACTTGCACAGTACCTCAAATGACCTCTTCTACTGGAAATGGTGCAACTGTTCACCGCTGGATGCTTCAGGTAAATTTTCAGTTAAGGTCTGTGTGTGGTGCACAAATTCATGCATCACTGCTAGTTTGAATAGGTTAACATCTGGGCAGGCAGGGCACAATTCCTGCAAGTGCAGATGCACCTGCCCAGGTATTAACTTATTGCAAACTCCAGGGCCTAGTGCAAATTGGCCTCTACTTCTCAGAGTATCATCCAGTAGGTTGTCCAGAAGATTTCTGCTTAAGCAATGGGATTCTTTGGTAAAGTCTGCAGCTCTCCTTTTGGCCCAGCTCCTCATATACTGAAATTTTGTCCAGAGCAGTAAAGGTCAATGATAGCATTCCACTTTGGACTTGTGCAGCAAGGAAGGCTAGAAGAGTAAAAAATAAAGCCAAGCTACAGGCAAACATCCAACATTTTCCTCTGTATCTCAACTGGGACAACAGAGAAGAGCTAAGGATGTGCACAAATGGTTTTTTTTTTTTTTTTGCATTCGAATTGTAATGAATTTAATGTTAGAAAATGTGTATTCATTTGAGTAGATGTCGTAGGATTCCATTTCATATGAATATATTCATACGAATTCGTATGAATATCCAATATGAACGAATATGGATCTGATATGTATTCTGCAACCTATCCACTCTGAAAATATTGAATCCAACCTGAATCCACTTTTAGTACACTCTCAATCTATGTTGAATGCACTCTGGATCTGTTGCAGATGTGGCCAGTGCAGTTGCTTTCCCACCTCCCCAGTTTCATGAATTTCAAAATTATTTGTACAAATGTCCAGAAACATTTGTATTTGTATTTGTATGAATATTAATATTTGAATGTTAATTTGAGTGTACAAATGTCCGAATTCATACAAATAACAAATGATATGAATATTCATGCACATCCCTAAGAAAAGCTGTTTTCTTTGAAACAGGCTGTGATCATCTTACCTCAAGACTTGTCGTAATGCTGGCAGCCATAGAATCTGGGGCAAACTAGGGCTTCTTATACCTAAGAAATAGGGTCTATCTGAAGGGAAAGGTGGTGAAAAGCAGTGTTTAAGGTCACAGTTCAGGGAGTCACACAAAACTACTTCTGCATAGCACACATTGGTGTGTGTTGTGTAGGTCTGTACTTGGTCCCGGATCCAGACCAAGGGCTTTTTTCGCACTTGGCCTTATTCTGGAATATATCTCAGGATAGGGGCCTGTTGTCTTCATGCTATGGCAAACTCTGGCAGGCCTCACTTGGGGCCTGCTGTGGCCTGCACTAGCAAGTTGACAGCAGTCTCCTATGACAGGATATATTCCAGGATAAAGCAAGTGTGAACAGGCCCTTGAGTAGACAGATATTCTATTAGCCTGGCCCGATTTTTTTAGTTTTTTTTCTCCAGAATCTGGTGAGACAGCCCAAGGCGTGTGCACCAGGAATGGCTAGGCCAGTCTACTGTGTGGAACACTTGGGAGATCAATTTGAAGAAATGTCTTGTTAGAGAGCTTTACCCTTACTATTATGATTAAGGCTTTTTCACCATAGTAAGGGGTGACGCCTTGATTTATTCCCCATTAATGGCATGTTGATGGTCCTAAATCTGCCAATCTTCCACCTTTTAGACATTTCTTTTTACATAATATTGCACTACCATTTTTTCATGGCTGAGAAAACACTAACAGAGCAATGAATTCTAGTGCTGCACTGACAGGGGGTTCAGCACACACACAGGAAAGAATTTTATTATTAGGAAAAAGCAAGGAAGAATCACAAAGGGAACAAATGCTTCATTCACATACTTAAAATAATAATAATTAAAGCCAGGGTTACACCTTACCTTTTATCCAGCTAGAGGTTCTCCTAGGTCTAGAGACATTACACTCCAAAGCCTGCATCCATTTTTTATGAAGGTTTTCCTTCCCTGTTGGGACTACCTGCTATGCAGATTATCCTAGCACTGAGTCAGAATGGACTCAGGTGAAGGGAAATAACTTGGACCTCAAGGGAGCCAGGAGGCCCCCATCCCTACTCCTGCTGCTACCTAGAAATGGTAAGCCTCGACAAGCCTCTGTGCTAATTCTTATCCCCCTGGCTCCCTCCTCAGTGTTGAGACTCCCTCTGCCCCACTGCCACTCTATATCTCTCTGCTGAGACTCTCTCTGCCTCACTATTGCCCTGATCCCCCCACTAAGACTCCATCTGCCCCCTGCCACCCTGACCCCCACACCCTGACTCCTTCTGCCCCATCACCACTTCAATTCCTTCACCCCTTGCTTCCCTGCTGAGACTCCCTCTGCCCCACTGCCACCTCATGGTCTCACTGAGATTCCCTCTGCCCACCACCACCTTGATCCCCCTTCCGAGATTCCCTCTGTCCTGCTGCCACTGTCTTCCCAACACTGTCAATCCTGTCACATGAACCCTCCCCAACCTGTCCTTTGCTCTCCTGCAGCTACGTTGCCTCCTCTATCCATAAACTTAACCTCCCCCACCTGCCACCTCATTCCCTTACGCTCCCAGAATGCCTCCCCATCAAGCTGAGCATTTCCCCCACCCCTTCACCAGTTTATTTCTTTGTCTAGTGCAGGTGGAGATAACTAGGGGTGTTTGGGGTCTTTGCTGGTCTGGGCTAGTGTGTGGACATCAGGGCTCTAGACCTTTTAGAATGCCTGCATACCAGCAAATAAAGGGCTGGACATTGTTTTACTGACACACTCTCTGAAATCCTAGATGCAAACCAATCTTGACAGCTGGGCTTCTTAGAGCACATATATTTTTGTGCTAACTAGTGCTTTGATCAAAAGAAGGAACGGGTCCAATAACCAGGGATTCTATGTTGGAGGAAAAATGGAAGTAAAAGAAGCTTTGAAAAATCATTATATTCTAATCTTAAGAACCAAAATATTTCTTCAACAAATCATTGAGATTGCTTCTCTCTTTCAATGTGAATTTATGTGTGGAGGTGACCTGCTACTTCTGGATTTTTGGAGTCAAAAGCACTGGCAAATTCTTTTGTGTGTTTCATGTGCTCACCACCAGCATCTGTCATTATTTGGACTACAACCATAATTGGTTTCACTTGGTCCTTTCATTTTTGCAATGATATTGTCATTAGTATTGTCACAGTGCTCATTCATAGGAGCTGGGTTGGCGGATGTGAAATGTGTAAGGTTGGATTCTTTTGAGAATTCTCTTCCAGGCACTGTGGTTGTTATATCAAATGTTAACCACATCTCCAGAACTCTTATTGCCCTGTTTGATATTGATCTGTTTACACCACAATTTCACTCTCTACTGCAAGGATATATTGTGCAAATTTTCCATCTAAGCCTGAACTCGTATTTTCTGTCACACTGCATCTTCTGAATTCTGTTTGAAGTTAGGAATTTTGCACCCTCAAACAAATTATGGCTTCAGATTGATTCAAGGAGTCAGGTACAACTGGGTTCTTTCTTTCTTTTGTCTTTCTTTCTTTTTGATGTCCAACAAAGAAGTTTCTCAAAACAGACATTTTTATTGTCATGAAGATGTCTTAGAAGCCTATCATTTGCCAAAAAAAAGCAGAGCAAAAATTTCATATAATTTGCTGTAGCACTAGCTGGAAACAAAACTATTGAGCTTTTTGTTATAACACATGGTGACCTAAACTCAGATTGTTTCCTAATGAGCACATTAGCAGGTCCTTGGGGCAGGTAACTCTCCTGAGCACTTTCCCATGGTCCCTCTGGATGCTTATCTTTCTCCATGTGGTGCCATGAATTTACAGAGAAGGTGGCTTGGCTGAAATGTTTGCCCAGTGAGTGATTCCTCACACTCTCAACTCTAGCAGGTGTCAGGCTCTCCAGTGGACATTTGATGGCAGCAAAAAAAAAAAGAGATGCACTACTTCAGATGGGCTGTGGAGATGTCCCCAAATATGAGTAGATACATTATAATAACAGCCCTTCTACTATATGTATTGCCAAGGGTAGATTCCAAAGAATCCCTTTGCTCTATAATATCTATATGAAACCCTTGAAATGGATCACCAGGAGTTTATGAAAGAAGCCCCTTCAGGGTGCTGAGGACATCCAACTCCAGCTGCATCCACACCATGGTGACAAAGATTATATTAAGGCTGAGACACAACCTCAACCAGGGGGGACATGTGTTGACCAAACTACTGTACCTTGCTCCTCATCATCTGTAGAGTTGGAGCTCCAAATATGGAGGCCCCTCTGTTGCATAAGAAAAGGCTCCAGAAATTGGCCTATGACAGCAAAGCTGCCCTTGACGTTGCCATGTGTCTACATGGCAGTGGTGAGAATGATTGTCAGCAGCAGATACCCTCAGAACAGTTAAATCCACTGTGAGGAATGAAGGGCACCAGAGAGGATGTTTCAAGGCCCTGCAACACCCTTCTCTGGGTGCTCTATAGTGGCATTATGACCAGCGTTATCCTGGAACATGTTTAGGGTACTTACTACCAAAGGTATGGATGCAACTTCTATCTCTCAATACCTTCTGGCTCAAAGGAGGTGTTTAGGTTCTTATCAGTGTCTGAAGGTGAAGATGAACCCAGACAAGGCAGAAGTATTTTATCTCATGTCAACCAAATGACAAAACATCCTCTTCTAGATGGGTGATTCTTCCCTGGAAAAAGCAAGTACAAAATTTGAGGAGACTCTTGAATGTATCTTTGACTTTCAGGAGGTGGCAATTGTCAGGAGAGACTATGTCAATTTTCAGCTATGTTATATATATATATGTCTTAAGTTCGTAATGAAGCGACAGTGACCTTTTTTCTTGTGACAATGAATGCTGTGTTTCTCACATCTGAAATGTTTGGTTGGGCAGTTTTGGCACATGCATATTAAATCACCTATACCAAGTAGTGTGATATGTTCTGCACTCTAAAATACTCTGAAGCTTTTAGCTTATAAAAGACACATTTTATGCTTCAGCTATGGTCTCAAAAATAAAAGTGCTCTTGTCCCTCATTAATTTCCTCAATATATATTTGCTGTGCATGTTTCTCATTCCTAGATGAACATGGGAGTGAGTATTAGGAGTGAGCACAGATGCAGCAGCAGCCAAGTGGAATAGATACTACAAATGCTCTTGCTACAAATGCTATTATCATCAGTGGCAGCTGTGAGGAACAGGCCAGGGTGAGCGCAGGTGAGGTGATCAAGGCAAGAGGGGGGTCAAGAGGTATTACTAGGGGGTGAAGGGTGGAGCTAGGTGCCATGTAATTAACTACACAGAAGAAACTTAATGGTGGAACAGAAACACTGGACAGAAATGCATATGGCACATGTTACTTCAATCCATCAGTCATCATGAGATGCAGATGCAGCAACAACATTTTATTTATGGTCATCATGGACCCATGAAGAAGCACGAAGTTAAAACTACAAAGTAGCATCATTTTTAATTTAATTAAAATGCTCCTCTCCTCAACAGACATCCAGATGAATCCCAATCGTGGTTTAGGTATTACCCTGGTAAATAAATCACAAAGAGGGAGCTATAACACTAGCTCTGTATCTGTACACTTGGAATGACAAAGTAGGTCTTTTCATTGTTTTCTGCAGTGTCTGCCCACTTTCAAATTGGATTTCTAAGCACTGCAGTATTTTTTACTGAAAAATAAGACTATATTGTCAGAGAGAGTCTTACAAAGCACCAATGAACTGGTAAACTATTTCTGTGCCTGGCAAACTTCCTGCTTTCTTACCAAGAATGAGAATGTTACCCTAGATCTGTAGAGTACCTCAAAGGTTATGATCAGACACAGTGAAAAAAGCACCTCTGGGCCATCTTAGAGAAGGCTTTGAGGTGGGATAGTCTGATGCTCCAGAACATTCTGTGCCAGAAAAGGGGGATTAGAGAAGGGCCCTTTCTGCACTTGGCTTTATTCTGGGATATATCTCAGGATAGGGGGTCTGTTATCTGCATGCTAATATACACTATGGCAGGTGTCACCAGAGGCCTGCTGTAACCTGCACTAGCAAGTTGATAGCAGCCCCCTATTCCAGGATATAGTCCAGAATAAAGCCAAGTGCAGAAAGGCCCAAGGTTTAGGAACACAAGGGCCACTCTCTCTCTCTGAGGTGTTCTTTTTGTTATGTCTGAATACAACCAAGGTGCTTCTTTATGTACATCACATTGCCTATATCATCACAGGGCCTTTCCGCACGGGCTCTAAAAACACATTTAGAGCCAGATCTGGGAAGGATTAGGATGTGGCATCCACACAGGAACCAGAATTAGGGTCCCTTTGAGGATGCCATGTCTGCACATCAGCATGCAAAAATGGTTTTGCCGCTGACATCTGACCCAGTTGTAAGACCGGAAAAATCAGGTCTTACGTTTGACCTCTCCCCGAAACCGTTTTGGAAGGAAATGCTTCCGAAGCAGCAGGGGGAAAAGCCGGATTGCTGGTGCATGCTCTGCCTCTCTGACAGGTGGGCATGCCCACCAGCCTCCGCCATGGCAAGGCCAGTGGCCAGGTTCCCTGGGCTCCCCCTCACAAGAGAAGGAGTGATCGTCCCTTCTCTTGCGAGGGGAAGCCAAAGCCTAACCCCCCCCAGGGTAGCACGCTCGTGGTTGAGGTCTTACCTAGTCACGGCATGGTGGTTTCTGGAAGCGGGGACCTGGCTTCCACTGTGCGTGCGCATGCCACAGACTTGATTTCCTAGTCACCCTCATGAGGGTGGCTGGCCCCTTCCCATTGGCCTGATGCCCTCATGAGAAGGGGAACGGGCCAGCCACCCTCGTGAGGGTGACTGGGAAACTGAGGTTGTGGCACACACATGCTCAGTGGAAGCCAGGTCCCCACTTCCAGAAACCATCACGCTGTGACCAGGTAAGACCCCGATCGCGATCGCGCGACCCTGGGGGTGGGTTAGGCTTTGGCTTCCCCTCGCAAGAGAAGGGACAATCACCCCTTCTCTTGTGAGGGGGAATCCAGCTGCCGGCTTCACCATGGCAGAGGCCAGTGGGTGGCCCCAGCTGTCAAACGGAGAGCATGTGCCCACACCAGCATGCATCCACACCAACACACTCTCCAATTCGTCCCCACTGCCTCAGCCCTGTGCATGTGCGGATGTGCAGGGCCTCCAAGAATCTGCCCCTGTTTGGGGCAGATTCTTTTATAAAATGTTTCGCTGGAAAATGGATCTTATAGATTTGTTTTCTGGTGGCGTGTGCGGAAAGGCCCACATTCACCTATTTAGCATTCATATATCAATTGACTCTGACTTAGGTGATCTGACCAAAAATAAAAACATGTAGTACATGCAGTATTCATACTAGCAAAAATGGTAAACAGCAGATCTGATTCTCTGATTTGAGTAGTGGCAGTTTTACAGATAAAAGCTTTAGGTTAATTGGAAGGTACTGAGTTCTACGCATGTTGTAAAGAGGAGAAAACTCTGTGGTAAAGAGTAACTCTCAAACTCTTCTGTGTGACTACCCACACAGAAAGGGCTAAGAGTGCTACAGAATCCTTCCATGTCATTGGGCAACCCAAGGTGCAATTTTGATGGGAAGTTGTTTCCTTCAGCATCAAGATTAGCAGTTTTCTTGATGTGGGAGAGAAGGATCGCTCTCTCTTTCTCGCTCCTCCTGCAGTCTCACTCTGGTGTCAAGATCACAGCAAGAAATGCTCGGCTTCAACCTCTTTGGCAATGGGGAGGTTTGTCCCTGCTGGTCAATATCACAGCCACAGTTATGATGAGTTGGGACACCTTTCCCCTATTACAGAGACTGAAGCAGGAGAATTCCAGCTGTGAACATGAGAGCTGGGGAAAGGTTCATCAAATATAAGGATGAGAACTGGTCCAATGACTGATGCACAGCTGTGTCAACACAATGAAAAGCTGCAAAAGTTCTTCATCTTGATCTTCCATTACAACAGTCTACAAGTGCTTATGACAGTACAGTAAGGAATGATTGCAACACCCATGTTCATTGAATGTGTCATGAAAAGGCAGAGTCACGTGAACCCTGTACTCTTATGTCACCTTCATGGTACTATAAAAGCATCAGGTAGTGGTGCTCAAATGCTAGTTGAAGAATTTTGGTTGTCACAAGGTTCCATTTTTTTCTAGCCTCACTTAATTTATATGTTGATATTGAAACAAAACAACAAGGTTTGCCCAACTATTTGTAGAAGACTGGGACAATGTATTTCACTCATCCATATGCAATGACTCAAACATCCATGTACATTCCAACAGAAATCAGTACATCCAGTAGATGATAAGCCAACAGGAAGCAAACTCTGGCATAGTTTTGCTTACTTTTACATTTGGCAAAGCATAAGAAATCACCTCACGGGGAACCTCTGGGGGCCATCTGCCTGCCCGCTACCTCCATTTTTGCTGTTATTTTGTTCCTGCAAGTCAACTTTGTGTAGACCTCAACAGGTGTGCAGGTAAGGGGTCTATAGCAGGAAACTTGATTTCCCATGGTAGCCTTGTAATGCTTTTTCTTTGTGTTACAAATGACATTACCTTGGGAAGGGCACAGAAAAATCTGACAATCCTGGTGCAACGTCAGAGGGAAACATGGGGCTTGCCTCATGTATGGTGGCAGCCTTGGAGTGAAGGGATGGATTTGGAAAGGCATTTAGGGATCCAGAAGATAGACCGATAAACTGTCATAGTTCGTGAAGCTATAGGAAGGGTTAAATAATGTGACTGGAGCTGTATGAACATTCGGATGGACTGATGAGGTAAGCAGTCTGAAGGGACAGATTAATCTAAGCGAACCGAGGAGCTAAGCTGAAACTGCAGTTCAGTATTTTAAACTCCAGCTTCATCCTTTTCAGAACAAAATATACTTCCCCTCTCAGCGGTAATGAACCTTGTGCCTAGCTATGTCCCTGGGGTGTGATTATTTCTGAAAACTGCTTCCCTAGTTACATCTTGTTGCATAAATAATCATCTCTTTCATGCAAATGATAACAGTGGGAATGATGCTATGTTAAATATGGTTTCAAGCAGCCTGACTTGCAAGAAATAAACAATTTGTTAATACTTAACTGTGCTAAACCACTTCCTTTGGGTTACAAGGAGGTTCCTATTCAAGTGCTTTAAGTACAGGACCTGTGCAGTAGCTACAACAACAACAAAAGTATAAAACAAATTGGCTATTTAACAATTTTATGAAGAGAACAGACTCTCTTTCTCATCTTGTTTCCCTCAGTCTCTGGCAGCAATAAACACCACTTTGTGATTTAAATGTCGCAAATGCAGCTCAGTGGAAAAGAAGAGCAATGAGCTGCCTCAGCCAAATACGGTGTTCAAGTTGGCGGTTTAATGCCTCCAATCTCTCCAAGGAAATCGTCAAACTGACTATAACAATGATCTGTGCATTTGTTACGTTGCCAGGTTCTGTCTTATCTGTGATATAATTATTACATATTTGGGAGAGAAAGAAATGCAGCAGACTATTTGAAAGGACCTCTTGTTCAGGGCTGTAGTTAAAGGGAAGGGGTTAAAGGAACCATCTCTATTATCCTTGAACTTCCTTTAATTAAGCTAACTAAGCCATCTATCCTTTTAATTAATGGATATAAAGACTGCTTGCTTTTAAATCAGACCTAGATTCAGGCCCCTATTTAGGGATGCAGGAGACATGACCCTGGAAATTGGCCATTGGGGGCATGTCTAAGAGCCATGCACAGCATAGCTCATGCAGTAGGCATCCATCTTGATGGCTGTAGTGCAAGTGTCTACAGCCTCAGAGTCATTCTTCTTGTGAGAAGGATACCTTTGAGGGCATTTACTGACCCTCAGGAGCACATTGCATACTCATGGATGTTACCAGTGTGAAGACTTTCCCTGAGTCAAGGAACAGTGGAATACTACTGGAAGACAAGAGAAGTCATTTTGATTGGTCAAGGAAAGCAGAGGATGAAGGAAAAAATGATAATCAGGATAACAAAATACATCTATAGTATGGGCAGGGGCGGTAGTCTAAATTTGGACCAGAGTTATTTTGTTCCTTGTTCAGGATACTCAAACAAATAGTTACAAGCCTAAAATGTTTCAAGTTGAAACATTTGGCACATTATCCTCAGGCTCAAAGATGTCAGAGTTTCAAATTCCAGTTGGTAAAGTACTTCAGTAGAATGCTGTCTCACAGACATCTGTTTAGTTAACCCATCTGGAAAACAGTACCGAGAGGTCTTTGCTGTTTTCTTTCTCATACAAGAGGTTTCAGAAGGGATGAAGGAAGAATCCTTGAAAAAGCTATACTAGATGCATTAGCCATTCAGCCTTTTTATCTACTTAATGAATGAGGGCAATAGGAGTAAAATGTGTTAGCAAGGGAGAACTCTCTGCCTGCCTTCTTTGGGTCCACTCATTTCTAACTTGTTGAGGGACATTTTCAGGTCCATCTCACTTCCTTCATACACTACTTTATTTATCTTCCCTGCAACTTGTAAATAGATGTCACTATAGCCTATATGGTTGCTCGTGGAGCACATCAGAGCCCTTATCCAGCACAATCACACGCTGCCTGTCACATTTTTAATTTGGGCCGGCCTTTGTGTACCTTGTGCAATGCGCAAACATCTTCTGGAAATCTATTTTCAGAATGTATTTTGCACTCCTTATTTCAAACTGGGACAGATGTCACAGCCCTGCTTGGTTTAATGGTTGGTCTACCACTCCATTATTTAAGCAGGTCACACCTTTTGTCTGTGATAGGGGTATGTACGAATGCATTTTTTGCATTCGAATTCAAGTTGATTCGAATATTTAATTTGATTTGAAATTCGAAAATCCAGATTTTCAAAAATCTGATTGGAATCTGCATTATCTGAATCCTTACTTTTGGAAATTTGATTCGAACTCGAAAATCCGAATGTCGGCAATATTTGTATCCGATTTTGAATTTGTGCACATCTTGTTTTTATCACATCCGCATTGTGTTTGCATCCCATATTATAAGGGCAAATAAACATGATATTTGGATGTGATATACGACATTCTATTCAGTCAAATTATTCAAAATCTGTATTGGATTTCAAAAAATCAAAAATCCATTCAAATTCGGAAATTCAGATGTTTGAAAATCCAATTTGAATTCCAATGTCAATATTCGTCAAATTCAAATTGGATTTTCAAATATCTGTGCACATCCCTGGTCTGTGAAGGAAAATATTAGGTTCCAGAAGACATCTTATTTAAGGCCTTTTTATTCTTAAAAAAGCATTGATATGGAATCTATTCAAGCTGCACTTTCGTGTTACATTTGGATTTATGTTCCAAATTTATTACCCTCAAATTAAATGACCTTCCTATTGTTAGCTTATTTTGATGATACATCTCAGTAGTATCTATTGGTGTGGTTGTATCTTTTTTACAACAAATGGGATAACTTTTAAGTGTTGTGTATTACTAACAAGTGGATAATAATTCTAATCAAAGATCACAATAAAGTTTTACTGTTGTCATTCTTTACTACAATTTTAGAGCATCCATTGATATACTGTGACCATGTGAAGTGCAGATGGAGATGAGAAGTCGCTACTATTATAAGGGGTTTGCTTATAAAAACTGTATATGCAGCTGTGTCAACATTGTGTCTAATAAAAATGGAGGAAGAAGACAAGATGGAATGAGTGCCTGAACATGAACTCCTTTTTCCCAATACTATTTACTGTTGATTTGGGGATTATGGATATGTTAATCTGAGCAGTCCTTAACAAGACTGGTATCCACGTCCATCTAAGGTCATGGTTACACCTTGTCCATTTAATCTGCCTCAGGAAGGCAGCCATATCCAAGCCATTTTTTGCCTGGAACAGCTTGGTTACACCTGCCTGCTGCTGTAGCTGGTAATCCTCAACTTGAGCGTGGGTAGAGAAAATGCTGTATCTGATGGGAAGGCATTATGGGAGGATAAGGGAGCAAAGTGACAGGTGGGGGTGGGAGGAGGGAGATTGGGGGAGGGGTAGCAGTGACAGGGTGGGGAGAGATGATCATGGCAAGAGGGGGTGGGGGAGGGAGATTGGGGTGAGAGGAAGGAGATCACTGTGACGGCAGTGGTGATGGAAAGAAAATCAAGGCAAGGGGAGCAGGAAGATGGAAATTGTGATGATGGGGCAGAGGAAGGACTGTCATGGCTGGGAGAGGGGTAAGACTCAGAGCAGAAGCTTGCATAGGTATTATTTTCTGGGCAGTGGGGGAGCCAGAATGGTGGCCTCCTGGAAAGGGATTAAAACATTGGCCTGAATGAAGGAAAACCTGAATAGAGGGAGGAAAATCCAGGGGAAAAAAAGCTTGTCATTTAATGATGTAACCAAACAGGCTGGAACTTGGGCTGAAGAAGGATTAAAGTACAGGTGTAACCACAGCCTAAGATAAAAGAAATAAGAATTTAAAGTAATAAAAATTTGATTTATTTTAAAAAGTAATATAAAACAGTAACACACATACATGTATTTAAATTAAAAGTCATGAAACTAAAGAGCCCAGCAGGGTTTTGCATCAAGTGTCTTATGTATGTCATGTTTGCATCAAGTGTCCTACAGTATGTCTACCTGCTAGACAAAAATCATGGGTGTGAACTCAGTGCAATGGGCACTTGTCTATGGATGTGCACAAACGTATTTTTTGCATTCGATTCAAATCAAATATTCAAAAATTCAATTCAATACAAATTTTTTAAATCCAGATTTTCGAAAATCCTATTCAGATCTGTATTATCCAGATCCATACTTTTGAAAATCCAATTCGGATCCAGATATACGAATGGCGATAAATTTGTATCTGATATACAAATTTACGCAAATACATATTTATCCCATATGCATTCTGTATGCATCCTGTTTTCATCCTGCATTATATGTTCAAATCTATTCATTTGAATTATTCAGAAATCTGTATCAGATTTTTGAAAACCCCAAATTCGTCCGAATGTGTAAATTTGGGTTTTTGAAAATCTGATTCGAATTTGAATGTAGACATTTGACAGATTCAAACTTGATATTTGAATTTTCGAATATCCGTGTGCATTCCTACTCTTGGCACTCAAGGTTGCTTCCTTGAAGCCAAGGTAGCAGATCTGGAGGAGTGGAACCCCTTTCTTACAGGATGAGTGTATGCCCAAATGATGGGGGGGGGGCTACTTGTAGTGGGTAATTTGATTGTTAGAAACAGGGAGGTGATGGATGTGTTGCCCGGTGCAAAGGCTGTGGACATCACACAGTGTCTAGATAGGTTGGTGGACAGTCTTGGGGAGGAACCAGTGGTTGTGGCACATGCCAGTACAAACAACATTGGGAAAGCTAAGCAGGTGATCCTGGATGCCAAATTTAGGCTGTTGGTTAGAAGATTGATGTTCAGGACCTCCAAGGTTGTATTCTGAGAAATGCTACCTGTTCTACATGCAGGGCCACTGAGATAGCTGGAGCTCAGGAGCTTCAATGCACGAATGAGGCAGTGGTGTCAAGAGGAAGGGTTTAGATTTATTGGGGACTGGGGAACATTTTGAGACAAAATAGACCTGTACAAAACAAATGGGTTACACCTGAGCCCTGATGGAACCACACTGCTGGTGCTTAATATTAAAAAGTTTGCAGAGCAGCTTTTAAGCCAATCCCTGGCAAAAAGCCAACATGGTCTGCACGGCATGTGGTTTGGGAAAGTATACACTTGAATTAGGATGGTAGGAATGGTAATACTGGATAATACTGAGCAGAGTGGGGGAACTAGTCAGAACGACGTAAGAGGCAGTATAAGTACGTAACTTGTACCGGAGGAATGTATAGCTTGATGGAAAGTAGATTAAGCAATGCCTGACATGGCATCTTTCATCAAATGAGGTATAGGAGGCTTTAATTAGAATCAGCATCTTAGAAGTCTTTTATGGACCATTCAGAACAAGGTCCTGCTTTGATCTGTCCATTCATCATTGAATCCCCTGCAGTAGGCTGCCTTCTGCTGCTGTGTGCTGCAGCTGGCCTCATTTATATTTTAACCAGAGGTACTATTTAATCTTTGTAAGAAAAGTAGAGCTTGGATATTCATACTTTGGAGAATCATCAGTAAATTACATCTTTGAATGAGAGAGGATTGGGGTACAATCAGCCTCATTCTCTCCTGAAAGCCTACAGAGATACCAAACAGCTCCCTGCACAAAAGAAAAGGGGGAAATAAAAATTCGGTTAAATAGAAAGACAAATCCTTAAAATAAACTTTATCTCCATCTGCTTTCTTTTCTGTAATAATTGGAAAATATGTACACAAAGCACACTAATAATTACAGAAGCTCTTAAACATTCTGTGCTGCACCACTGGCACAAAACGTGATCATTCAAATGCATCCTCAATGCAAATTCATGTATTTTTATTTATAGCCCTTTCCCCCTTTCCCGTGTCAGCATGTTAGCTTCACTAATACTCTCTTATATCCTTCATCATCTTCCCTGTAAGACTACAAAAAGAATATAAATATGCTCAAATGACTGCAAAAGTTAGTTTTCTGTTTTTTGGAGTGAAAATAAGAAAGAGATGGGGGGAGAGATCACCAAGGAACTGGCAAGCAGATAAATGAGTTCATGGCCTATTATCATTTATCAAGAAGGGTGACTAATTCTCTCCTGTTGCAAACAGCACAAAGAAGTTTCAAGCAACTGGGAACCAAAATCTAAAAACAGAACAAGGCATTATTTTTTATCAGGTTCTTTGTTATCATACTGGAATGCCAAGTAAGCACTGTGTTAGGGTATTTGAATGCTGAGATGGTTACTCCCAAACATGCTATATAGCATAGTGAAGTGTGCAAAGTTGTGAGACTCAACTACAGTTAGTAAAGTGCAAAATGAAGCCAGGGCTACATGCTTGCACTGTATGGAGGATGAAGAAGTGGGATCACAGGCATTCATTTATAGTATTTACATCCCATCCTACACAGTAAAAATATAAATTTTACAACAGTTAAAACTTATTTAAAATACAGTATAAAATGCAAATCTCCCTTCTCCTCCCAGATCTACAAGAAGATTAACCATCCAAGGCCTGGGTGAAGATGTATGTTTTAATCAGGGAGACAGTTCCAGATCCTGGGGGCCACCATAGAAAAAGGCCCTCTTGCATATTGCAATCGCTCACCTCTTGAGGGTGACTTATCTACAAGAAGGTCCTCACTTTGTGATCTTAAGACATGGGCAAGTCCATTTGGAGGAAGATGATCCATCAGATATTTAGGACCCAAGCTGTTTAGGGATTCATATGTCAATGTCAACACCTTGGTTATGAATTCATACCCAGTGCCCATCCTTCAAGACAGATGTGATATGCATTCAGCCAGAAATTCCTGTCTGCACTAGTACAAGCTTCTGGACTGTCTTCAAGGGTATCCCTTTGTAGAATGTATTACAATAAGTTGTAGAGCATATTACAAGAGGTTACTTCTGGCTTCAGTGTCCTCTCTGCAGCAGCAGCAGCAGCAGACATCTAGTCAGCATGCTGTCACTAGAGTGATTGACAGTGGAGTGAGTGAACTTTACTCCAGAACTGATCTTTGCTTACAATGCAGCTTCCATCACTGCCAGAAACTGTCATACACATCTTATCAGTTGAACCATGCTGGTTAGTTAATGGTGATGGAAGGCATGCTGTGATGCACACCTTTTGCACTTCCTCTAAACTTCCCACTTCCTCACTTCTTGTGGACCACTTAGAGATGTGAAACACATGATTTGGTGGTTCTGTCCAATCTTTCCAATAGGAATAAGGCAACTCAAGGCATATTTGGCTCATACATTTCCCAGAACCGACAGCCACTTTCCCAATTTATTGCTTAGAAGTTCCACCCTACCACAGATTTCCTGCCAGGAAAAGATAGCTCCCAACTTTTGATCAGAACCTTGCTTTTTCCACCTGTCTTTTTACTTAGTTGCCCTGTGTCTACAGCAAAGCTGACTTGATTATTCTGTGCAATTGATAAACTTTGAAATGGGAGAACCAGAAATGTAGATTTGAGAGCATGAATGATATAATGTACAGCAGAGCAAAAGAGTCACACAAATGGCACAGAACTGTGCATATTTTCATTTTATAGGCCTTTGCCTTTACTAAGGTTGCAGGGAGGCCTGGACTGTGCAGAGCTTTCCCTGAATTTTCAAATAATTTGATCTATCTGTCCTTTATACTTAGATCCTCAAGAGAATTTCAAGAGGGCTGAAAGACTGGCTAGCATCACAGGAGATGAATCAAGGAAATATTTCGATGATCTTAAAGAACAGTACTTTAAAGAAAACTAGGTAGAAGAATATAAAAAAAAGCAATCGTGGGATGGAATACTTCATGCACTCAGATATTTTAGAACATAGGACTCCCACAATCTCCTGATAATTTTCCATGTTGAGTGGGAATAATGGAAACTGGAATTTAAAGACATCTCTGGAAGTCCATATTCCAGAAACTCCTGTCTTTAGCCAGGTAAGAACTAGGGGCCTATTTGCACTTGGGCTCGTAGTCAACAATTAGGTAACTTCTGCGGAAGGGCATCTGCACTTGGAGGAGGCTGCTACAGCCTCCAAGCAGCCTCTGCCTTCCCAGAAGTTCCCTAATTGTTGATTAGGCGTGGAGCACGAAATCATGCTCCACACCTTTACCAACATTGCTTCCCTGGCGTGTCCAGGCAGCAGCTACTGGCACCCCTTCTGGTGCTCTGGGGTTGTCTGAGGTGCTGCGCAAGCATGCTAGCACCTCAGATAAACATGGATGCGACTGTGTGTGTGCAAAATGTCAATGTTGTCATGGCAATGATTCTGATGCACACGCAGTCACGGAGGGCACCACAACCAAAATGGCAGCATCCAGAAGAGGACCACCCCCTGGATCAGTCACAGGTGAGTGACTGATCACACAGAGTGTAGTCAGTGACTAATGCTCACAAGTGCAAGCGCTAGTTAATGTTGGGTCATTGCACTCTCCTGTCCAGCGGATGGGAAGTGTGAAAACGCCCCAGGTTCTGATATCCTTCCGAAATCCCAGAGCTCAGCAGGGACCTCAACTCAAACTAGTTTGATGACTCCTTATACAAGACTTGTTCAGGTCACCAAGTTAGTTCAGATAATTATTGCAAAGACTGTTTTTAGCACCAGTGCTTCCCTACCCTGTGACCCTATTCTTCATTTTAGATTTTACTGAGCTGATATAATAACAGGAGTCCATCTGACTACTGGGATTTGAGGAGGGAATCTAAAACCCCGCATACATGACAATTTGTGAATCATAAAGTGAATGCAGTCCTTGAGTCACGCATTGGGGCTTGTCAGATGTTTTACAGCATCTTGGGCTTTACTTCATAATAGTGAAAGACATAATAGCTTGTTAAATCTTGGGCCCTTTCTGCACCGGGCCTTATTCCAGATTAAATCTTGAAGTAGGAACATGCTGTCCACAAGCTCATCCAGATTATGGCAGGCCCTGTACAGAGCCTCCCAGAATCTCCTCTAGTATCCCATTTAGGCTGATGAGGTATGTTTGCCAAGGAAGATCACTGGTTGTTCAAATCTGAACTCTATATAAAGTAGTTAGGGTTCTCTTTGGAGTGCTTAAACAGAACTCTACCCACACAAAGAGATATTAAGACATGAGACAGAAATATAGATACACACACACACACTGTACATGTATGTGTACCAAAGATTTCAGGGCAATCTGGGTAAGTCACCATAAAAACATAATAAAAGCAGAAAAAGAATGACTAAAAATGGGTAGGGGGAGCTCTTGATTCTCCAAGAGATGTCCATTTGGAAAGGAAGCCAAATCTTGTTTATTTGTTTATATTTCTAAGCCTTATTTTACCAGAAGGTCCCAGGCTGAGTCAAAGCATTTGATAAAATAAATGGGATAAAACAAAGAAACAAATTCTGGAAAACTGTGGGCCAATTTGCACTTTCTTCAGTGTGATGGCTAGGTAAGTTTTGAAATAAATCAGGAATCCACATTTCACAACACCTGCCCTGCCCCAAACTAAGCCAATGCTAAGTGCAAATCACCTCCATTACAGGGACAATCATGGAACCGCAGCAATGGTGCCAACCCACCTGTGTCTGGTTCCACCTGGGTTGAAGTGTAACCTATCCATTTTGTATAGGGTGTTTTTATTTTTTAGCCCCAAAATGTTCCCCAGCACACTCCAGTCAAAACTCTTCACCTGAAAGAGGTGTGAACAGAGTGTGCAGGAGTTTCCTAACCAGCAGCTAGGTAAGTTGTGAAGCAAAAAAGAAAAAAAAAGAACTTCACTTCTGTTCTGGCTGTGGACACTCCAGCATGTGTGGAGACGCTTCTAGCATAGAATTGTCTCCACACAATGTGTGTGTTATATCTGGAATCATACCTGGAGGGTCCCTTTTCACTTTGTGTGAAAAGGCCCAATTACTAAATAAAACGAACTTGCAATAAAACCCTCCTACTTTAAACCAGAAATGTTTTTATTGGGAATAATTGATGGCAATTTGCATAACCTGAATCCTTTAATTATGTACATGGTAACAGTGGCAAGACTAATCTATGCAAAAATAAAAATAAAAATGGAAAGAACCTAAAATTCCTTCACTGGAAAGCTGGTTAATAAATTTGCGGAAATGGACAAACTGACGAGCCTTTTAAAAGAAAGAACAATAGAGAAGTATCTAAAAGACTGGAGACGCTATATAGAGTTTCTATAGGAAGAAGGATTAACAATGGCTGGATTTGACTGATATTACAAGGGCCGGCAGAAATCAAAGATATTAAGATAATAAGATGAGATCCTGAAGAACGGAGGAAGTCACCTGTAGTGAATAATGGAATGATATATGATAACTGTATAAAAGGGTAATAATGAACCCTGAAGTTTTATTGCTGTATTAAAGTAATAATAATTTTTAAAAACCCTTCTACTAAGTATGTCTATATTGGGTGGGAGCTAAATATCAAAGGTCAGGGTAAAGAGGAAAGTTTTAATTAGGAGTCAACAGTTATATAAACTTGCCAACTGACAACTGTAATGCCAGACTGTGACAAATATGGCACCTTAGGGTGCTGTAACTCAGCTTAGTTAGTGCACCGTTGGGTCTAGTGGTTAGGGAGCCAGATTCTTATCTGGGAATACCAGAGTTGATTCTGCACTCCTTCATGAAGCCAGCTGGGTGACCTTGAGTGAGTCACAGCTCTCTTCTGAGCTCTCACAGCCCCACTTACTTCACAAGATGTTCTGTTGTGGGGAGAAGAATAGAAAGCTTTGCCAGCTGCTTTGACTCATCTGCTCTTAAAAGGATGAGAAAGTGGGGTAGAAAAGCACACTCTTCTTCACTGTCTGGGTGCAGGTCCATATGGGCCCACATGCAGCCTACCATCATGGCATCATAAGCACTTGTCAGAACATTATAGATAACAAGCAGAACTAACCATTCACTGAGTAGTTATCCCACTCTTCCTGGTGGCCATCTTGTTGCCTTGCTGTTAGAGATGAGCCAAACTGGCAGGAAGTGTATGAAAGGTGTGAGTTCAAACCAGGCTATCCATTGAAGAAACAGTTTGAAAACAAACCAGTCAAAGCAGTGTTGAATGAGCTAGATCAAATGGCCATGTTTGAATGCTTTTCAAAGCCAGTGCTTTAAAGATTCAAGTCTAAACTATTCATTTGAAAAGACAATTTGAAAGTGAATGGAGCAACCAATTTTAAGTTTGTGCTCATCTCTACCCACTGTTCAAGAGGACCTGCTTAATCTTTTGTTGTCAGTGGTGGCAGCCAAGGCTGTCTGAACCCAAGATACATCTCACTGGGCAATTTCCTGGCTTTGAAGTATACCAGCTGGCAACACCATAGCTAGGTAATGAAAGTTCCCCAGTCATGATTTTTGTAGGGACATTAGGTGACATGCATATCACCATAAAAAGAGAGCTATATGCATTCTCAGTGGTGTTCTAGTGAGAATGTTTCCAGGGGAGGCAGGGGCAAATGCTCCCAAAATATCTACAAATCCTGACCCTTTTTTCCTTCTCTTCATAAAGTGCTGCTTTGGCATGTTGCTAACTATAGAAATGCTCCTCTCATCTAAAGTAAAATATCTTGTTTCCAAAATCTAATCATTTGATGCTTCTACGTAAATAATGGGAATTTGTTCTTTATTACATTTTTAGTGATTTTGCCCATTTCCTTCATAACCCCATGAGTATCTCCTGCTGGAAATGACATGATAATTTGATAGAAGGATGCCCCTTGCCCTTTACAGGTCACAAACCATAAGAAATGACATAGTATTCACATCCTTTTCTTCACTCTTGCAGAGAGCCTAGGAAGGAAGGAAGGAAGGAAGGAAGGAAGGAAGGAAGGAAGGAAGGAAGGAAGGAAGGAAGGAGAGGGAGGGAAAACTTTAGTGGCATTTCTCTCTAAAGAGAAGTCTTCAATCAGTACCAAAAGATTTGTACAATCTGCAGGAAAAAGAGCTCAAAAGAGCTCCAGTGGGAGAGCATCTCAGTTTCCTCAGTGCTGAACAACATTTATCAGCCTGCTAGATTCTGGCTCCAACTGTCTCTAAACACAGATCATGCTGGGCAGAGCTAATGCAAATTGTAATCCAAAACTTCTAAAGAAGAAACCATAGGGAGACCAGAGGTATACAGCTCAGGGTCCTGTGAAGTGAAACTAAGGCCATATCTATATGGATTATTCTGGGTGACCTTTCACTGCCCAGGGAGGGCAAGGTGGCCATACCTCTCTTCTCCAGAGGTAGTCACTTTCTGCCTCAAATACTGAAAGGAGTGGCTTACTTCAGGACCAGGTTAAACTGCCCGTTGACCATCCTTTTTCCAGAGTCAATATCAGGTCAGCACGTGTTGTCAGTTGCTGACAACAGCTGGAGTTCCAGCAAGCATTCTTGCATGTAGCTTGGATCCTGGCTGCACTTCCTGTCCCTGGCTGGAGTTTCACCTAGAGATTTGACTACTGTGGGTGGGTCATTTCAGAACGGCAGAGCTGTGATCTGCTCCCTTCTGATCATTCTGCATCAGCAACTGGTTGCTGTATGCTTGCCATCACTTTTGGAGCTGGTGTAGGTGAAGCCCAAAATTTACTATTTTGAAAGTCGGTATCTGCAGATGAGCTCAGTCTGAAGACTCTTCAAAATCTTGCTGTTACTGGACCTAAAGGTCATTTAATCTTCTGATGAACTGTTGGCATTAGAGGACACAGGGTTGTCTGGTGAAATACAGGTGGTGAGATAGTGCCACACTGATTTATCTTGGTCTTTTCCCTTTCCTAAAGCCTAGCACTGATTCAAAAATACACTTTGGGTAACAAGAGGTCAGATGGTGATAAACTGTAGATGGAGTCTTTGATTCATTCCACAGCAGGTCAGATCAGAGATGTGTGATGCATAGCAACCTGATGTATCAGGTTGATGTACTTCAGGAGCACCTCATATCATCAGTCACTAATTGATATCAACATGGTGCCTTCTTGCCACTAAAATTCAAATGTGTTTACCTTGAATGCTAGATATTTTAATATGTGAGATGGTACCAACTCTTTTCAAGGCAGAGGAAGGAACATTCCCCTCAACATTCTTATACATTGT
The DNA here is from genome assembly GCA_023333525.1 of Aspidoscelis tigris stejnegeri. Classification (NCBI taxonomy): domain Eukaryota; kingdom Metazoa; phylum Chordata; class Lepidosauria; order Squamata; family Teiidae; genus Aspidoscelis; species Aspidoscelis tigris. The sequence goes on from JALMGA010000010.1 coordinate 20,364,447, forward strand.
ATAAAATCACCTGTTTTGCTATAGTTTCTATTATATTCTGCACTGCACTGACCTGTGGATGGAAGTGTGGATTAAATGACAGCTATTGTTCCATTGCTCTTTCTGTAGGAGTGAGTATTCACTCATAATTGCCATAGAAATCTGTTTATAGTGAGTGTGATGCCCATGTCTATTTTTAAACATATTTATTGTAAATTATTTGTGCTGTATTTAAATGTATTTATTGATGTAGGGCTTTTACATAGAAAGTATTTGGAACAGGTAAGCAGTGGGATGGAACTCCCTGATTAGCATACTAAGGGGGGGGAATGCCCACATGTACAGCCAATCAGGTGTTGGCTCGTGCCAGGTGGGAGGTATAAAAAGCACTTCCTAAGAAGAAATGCTGTTCTGTGCTTGGGTTTTCTCAAGGAGAGAGGTCTGGGTGAAACCATTCTTACCTAAGGAACAATTACTCTTACAGTTCCAGAATTCTTAGGCTAGGATGAGCCTGGGGAATAATTGTTAAGCAGCCTAGGGTCTGAAAGGTCCTTTCCTCACTGGCTCTAAAAACACATTTAGAGCCAGATTGGGGAGGGATTAAGACCTGGCTTCTGCATAGGGAACCCAATTAGGACCCTTTCTGGAAGCCGCTTCCGCATTTCGGCGCGCAAGACCAGTTTCTTAATAGAGATTATTTGTAATTTCAAGAAGAACATTTGCCTGCAGTATTTATTATTAAGCTTTGAGGTTCGCCAGGGTAAAGGGAGCCCGTAGCCTTGAGAACAGGGAAAGGGAGAGAGAAAGAGAGAGACACTCTCCGCTTGCATCTTTAAATGGAAGGCAAGAGAAGTGGTGCACTCTTTGGCGCAGGGCTGGAGAAAGGCTTGGCCAGTGCTGAGGATTATAATAAATGGACAATTGATTTATTTCAAATGATTGCCAGACCCAGAGAGGGGAAAGAGATCTGTCTTGGCTGGGGTGTGTGCCACACTGAACCATTCCACTGAGCCATTTAGTTCAGTATTGCTAAAGTTGGTAGCAGCTGTTCTGCGTTTTATATTAATTTTTCAGCTGTGCCTAGAGTTGCCAGGATTGTCATGCAGATCTTTACAGAGGATGCACAAAAAATACAGGTGGTAATGAAATCCGAATGGAGTTTACCAGTCTAACCAAACATAACTCTCCAGGTAACCATACACATAGAGATTAGTTAAATAATAGCCATACAAACACTTGAAGCTTGCTTAACAGGTGGGTGGGCTGTAGGAGTTTGAGCAGGGCTTGCAGTCAGAAGAGATCAAGTGACTATTCATGCATGTGCTACTGCTATTGCAAATAGGAGGAGGGGATCCCCAATCACAGCTTAGCACGTTGACCTCATCTCCACTTCTGAGATAGGATAAAAACACTTTTGAGACAGATTAACAATGATTTGTGGGTGGGATGTTTCACATGCAAGTTTTATCATAAACATTCTCTTCTCCCTCTTCTCACAAACATGCTGCTATCTCTAAGCCACTTCTGGGTCCCTTTTCCAGCTATCAGTGAATGTGGCCACAAACCTTACTCAGATTAGACTCCATCTCCACCCAATAAGACTTATATTTATCTTTTAAAATGACTTCTCACAATTACAAATTGGATGAACAACATCACAAGTGTTAACTTTGCAAGCAACATCTTGTTTAGTCTGTTGCTTGGAATTACTAAAGAAATAAGAAGACATGATAAGCCAGTTCTCTTAAGACCAAACCACTCCAGTCAATACCAAAGCCAGTTCTCTTAAGACCAAACCACTCCAGTCAATACCATAGAAGGATGGCAGATGAAATTCAGTAACATCTGGATGACCATGAACTGGACACCCCACCATAAAAAGTACTGAATGAGGTCCAAGTTAAAAAAAAAAAAGCTAGTAAGTGGCTACAGTGAAAAGATGTAGATGAATGTTGGGGGTGTCCCTCAAACTCTGCTCAGCCATAGCTGGTGATCTTTACAACAGCTGGTGATCTTGCTTAAACTTCAGACTAATTTCAAGTTCCAAGCTACAATCTGTGTACTCTGATAATAATAAAGTTGATCTCCATTCAGGCACATCTTCCATTTTACTAATGGAAGGAAGTCTTAACCAAAGTACAATCCCACCCAGAAGTCAGGAGAATCTGTTAAACCTAGCATTGTTGTAGTGTAGACCATTTCTAGATTTCCTTCCCCCACCCCACCCCATCCCCCAAAAAAGTTATCTCTGAGCCCTGCAATCTACATTAGGCATTGTATAATATGCATTAATGTCTTTCTTTAAAAAAACTTTCACTCAGAGACTTTTTCTTCCTTGCTTCATTTCCTCCTCTCTGCCTTAAGCTGTGCGTGCTTTTTATTATGAATCACCTTTTCCCATGCACCTTGTACTAAATCACTTCAATGCAGATATAATTGCAAAGTGCAAAATGCAAATCCCCATAACGCTTTTGAAAATAAAATATGTCAAAGTACCTTTGTGTAGCTGACAGGTTGTGAAGCCAGAATGCTTCCATTTGAAGCAAATTTAAAAATTAATGAAATAAGCAAAACCCAAATGAAAGCTGCTATATTTCTATTATTGTTTTTGATAACTCTTATGCAACTAGAATGAAACAAACAATCAAATAGTTCTATTGTTTGTTGTAGAATATTATATTTTTAGACGAAAAAACTCTGGGTCACCTAGAGCCTACAGAAACTTACCCAGGGCACCCCCCACCCTGGGTTGGGGACTAGCAGGGATGCACATCCTACCTCATTGCCACCGGGTTTGAAGTGGCGGGCCCGGCAAGTGGTGGCATGCGTCTGCATATGCTGCCAGCTCTGATTGGCCAGTTACCCGCACCTGTGCAGAATGCCTGGCATCGAACTGGCTCTTCTGCACAGGCACAGGTAACTGGCCAATCAGAGCCTGCAGCACATGCAGATGCACAATGCTGCCGGCTGGGCCCGCCACTTTGAACCCGGCGCCAATGAGGTAAGTCGTGTGCATGCATGCGTGTCCCCACTAGGCCCCAGCCTGGTGTGTGGGGTGTCTCAGGTGGTTTCCTGCGGACTCTAGGTGACACGATAAGGTCAGCAGGAACCCAGGGAAGGGAAGGGACTGGCCTGCCCACCCCTGGGTTGAATTTGACTCAATGGTAGCAGGCCTCGGAGGAGCATCCCGCACCAGCCACATGGGGATGAATTCCCCTTTCATAGGCAGGAAGGAACGTGTCCTGCACATCCAGACCTCAGAATGTGCAATTACCTCTACATACCTATTTGTTCACTTATCAAAGCGGCATACTAAGGCCAGGAACTTTCATTTCTGACCACTGGAATTTGCAGAAACTGGTTCCAAAACCTTATGTGAGCTTTGAGAATGGTCCAGCAGTTATCCCAGAACAACCATCCAAATACGGACAGTGTTGTTCTGGGATGTGTGGACCACTCCAGCTCATGACTACTCCAGAAGTCCAGAAAAGGTAACCACAGAAACAGCTTTAGATTCCCTTGGGACATAGAGATTAATGTGCCAGACCTATATCCATTGCATGCCACTACCTCTCTCTCTAGGAAATCATGGTCCCTTTCTACACTGAGCCTTAATGTTTAAAACCATTAATTCTGAATATACCATGTCAGTGGCAGAGTAACTTCAAAGCTTTAGGAGAAATAGTCTTTATTTTTATTTTTTTTTAAAAAAACCCATCTGAGTTTTGATTGAATGCCAAATCTTTACAAAATTCAACCCTCTACAAAAACAAGACTTTTGTGCAGCTGATGAAACTGACTTTTAAATTTTAAAGCCTCCCCCGTGTACGGAAGCAAACTTTTGAGACTGATAGGTTGGGGCAAAGTGAATTCAAATAGAACTGGTTAAAAAAAAATGCTTGGCATGGAAGACTGAACAGGCAGTGTTACTTTATTCATTGTTGGAATTGGCTTCATACATCAATGAACTTTTCTGGGTGTTCTAGATGAATTTGAATACTCCCCCTGAGAGCCTACCTATATCTTTAGAAATGGAATGTCACCCAGGAGGGTATTTGTGATTTCTAAATAGGAGCTATAATGGCAACAGCATGTTTTGTGCATGCTCAAATTGGGGAGAGGAGGGAAACATTTACAATATGTTCCTCAGATAGTGAAGGAACTGGAACTGAGACTGAAAGTGTATCACTTGTCCTTTTCAGCATACGCTTAAAACTACTGAAAATTAGATTAGTGCTTGGAAGACTATTTTTTAATCACTGTGAATGGTTCTTCTAAAGAAATTTCTTCTGTTATATTTTGAAATATAACACATAGATTTCTTTCAGTTCTTCCCTACCCTCATCGTGGTGGACAGCAATGCTTAAGAACCACAGGCATAAGCATGCAGAATGTGCTTCAGTTAAAACACAATGTCATTCCCACCATTTAAGCAGCCAGAAAGTGACTTTGCATATAGAGATGGCAACTGCATGATGACTGCAAGGTCAAGCAAAGACTTGCAACTTACTTTTATCCTGCCAGCACAAAAGAAGAAGGTACAAAATTTATTTTTTACATCCGCACAGATATTATATTTTTCAGCACTTCGTGTGTATGTGAGTCACTGAAGACTGAATGACAGAATGAAAACAATGCAAGTTATAATGTGTGAAAAGGAAGGAAGCGGGGTGAATGGGGAAGAAAGGTGGGGAAAGGAGAGGAGGGTTGAGAAGGGAGAAACGTGGGGAAAGAAGAATCTGAACTCCTCTGTCTCAGGCCCCGTTCCCATTGGCATTTTAAAATGGTTTAGAAATGGTTTGGATCCTCTTCGTCCCCATTCCCAATCAGTTTCAGTGGTATTTTGAAGATCATTTGGCTAAAAGACAGAATAAACACCTGGTTTTCAGGTGTTTTTTCCCCCATTGTTGGTTTTAAAACACTTCTTCCTTATTGCTATGGGAATGCTACAGCAGTATTGGGGCAAATATGTAATGAAATGGCTGGGCTTTCACCCTGCGCAGGGGCCAGCACCTTGCCAGATTTGTTAAAGCGCCAGATCCATATTCAGCACAGAAGATGTAGCAATTCACCCACTCCGCACTTCACACTGATAACAAACTTTCAAACTGGAGGTGCCTCTTTTGCCTTGCTGAGTCCTGGGAAGGAGAGAAGCACCTCCCCCCATGCCCCACCGGTGACTGAACGCATACCTGTGCAGCCAGCTGGGCAAGCAGGCATGCAGCTCTCTCTCTGCTGCCCTTTTTTCACATTTTTGCATTTGCGGAAAAGTGAAAAAGCACCTGTCCTGAGTTTACGTGTGTATGCGTGTGTGTATCAGCCAGTGCTGCTGGCGATGGGGAGGGAAGGAGAGCAAAGGGGAGGAAGGTGTGTGTTTGTGCATGCATGCATATGCACAGGACTGGCAGGACATCTTTTCAAAAGCATGAGGGGAGGAGAGAGGAGAGGGGAGGGGAGGGGAGGGGAGCTGCAATTCCCCACCCTCTGCCACGTCATTGTGGGATCCAGTCAGCAGGCAGGGGGGTGGGGCCCCGGCTGGCAAGAGGGGGGAAGAAAAGATTCCCTTTCCCTAATGCGATTCTGAACCATTTTGAGTAAGGACAGCAGAGGGGTTGATAGCAATTTAAAGCAATTTAAAGCCACTGAAGTGCGGACTGCCAGAATCCGTCTTTGAATTGCTTTTTTTCATTTCATTTTTAAACCGTTTTAAGAGGCATGAGTGGAAACAGGGCCTCAGAGTTGTAATGGTAGAAAAATTAAACCTTTGATCCTGTTGTCCTTCATTACATCTTTTGAAAGACTAGAAACATTTTCATTTTAGAGTATGAAAATTCCTAGCACTATGTTGCACTGTTAATACTGTTCACACTTGGCCTTGTTATGGAATATATCTCAGGATAGGGGTGTGTTGTCTGCATGCTATTGCAGACTCTGGGCCTGCTATAGCCTGCACCAGCATGGATATATTCCTGAACAAAGCCAAGTGTGAGCGGGTTCAGAGGTGTAGAGAAGAAAGCATATGGTCTCCAGGGCTTTACTATCACTTCCCATAATTTCAATGAGTGTTGTATGAAGGTAGGAGTTCTCTTTTTAGGGACATGCAAAATGCTATCTAGAATATTTTTGGAATCATAATATTTATTTAATTAATTTGTTTGTTTACATTTCTATTCTGCCCCATACCCAAAGGTCTCTACAAATATACTACAAATCCCAAAAAGCAGGGGAAGGGGAAACAGCTTGAAGAAGTGTCAATAATCATTTGCATAGTCATATGCCACTTATATACCAAATATATATTTCAGAAATAAAAGTTAACTACTTTGATGAAGCTGTATCAGTTTCTTCAAGAGAGTGTTAACAAAGAGTTTCCCTGATCTTGAAACCAGTAGCATCTTCATCCTTCTACCATTAGAGAGATTCCCTGTCCTGCAATCTTGCATAGATAATGCAGACAGGGAACACAGATTAACATTACCTGGCTCCTTCTGAACAAGTAAATTCACATAAGTGACAGCTCATATGTGAAAGAGTGAGGCTGCACTTACACCTAAGTTTTAATCCAGCTTCAATCCATTTTCAGAGTGAGAGAACAGATCGACAAAGTGGCAGGCTGATTTATTTCAGCATTATCTAACTCAGAAAATCCACCTTTGGCTTAGGTAATGTGGAAAGATACTTATTAGGAAGAAGGGGGAGACATCCCAATTCAGTATGAAAAAAGCTGCCTCTGCATCGCCATTTGCAGTGCCCAGTTATGGTACTTTTGTGCAGGGTGTGAAATCATACCCTCCAATCTAAGTGCCTTTGATAGCCATTATACCAGTAAAATGGGTGATATATGATCACTATGAGTTGTTGTTGTCACCATGAATGGAAAATCAGTGGCAGGAAGCGCCTTCTCCAGCAGTTGCATCAGATTGTAAGAGGAAATGTGACCTGCTGTCTCCTTTAATCGAACCCAGAATTACATTCGTGTTTTTTTTAGGTTGAATTGTGCTTCTGCCCTGTATTCAGTTTGTATTCTAAGCTAAGCTTCAAGCTCTATTTTGCAAATGTCATGGTCAAGCCAAATGTTCTCCATCTTATCTGTAACTATAATTTGTTTCTGTAAGAGTATCCCCTTTGCTAGTGTACTTGCCCTTCCTCCATTTTGTGTCTTTTGATTTGATAACAATCCCATTGATCTTATTGTCCAAATCATTAACCCACATGTTGAAAATTTCCATACCCAGAACTGAAACACACAGTACCCTTCCTGTGGACCTACTTTAAAGTAATGACTTTCAAACCATATAGTTTGCCTCTGTACAGAGCAGTAGAGGATGTTTGATGAGCCAGAATACTTATTCTGGCCCCAAAGAGAGTATATGCGCCGCCCACATGCCTACATTCTCCCACCATTACAAACTGTCAGGTTAGGGATCTTTAGAGATTGCTATCTGGATACACTAAGCAATGCATGGGAAATAGCTATGAAGTGGACTGTTTTCTTCATGTTGATTAATGGGCCAGGATGGATGGTGGCTCAGCTAACTCACCACTGCCATTGCTATTCATCCACACAGCAACAGCACAGGGGCCCAGAAGCTCAAAAGGCCACCTCCCAAGGCAGTTCCCACCTTTAGAGGATGAGTTAGAGGCCCAAATAATGTGTCACCGTGCTATTGCCATGCCCCACTGGCTTTCACAGGAACTTAATTTGTGTTGTGCAGATCCTGCAAAGGCTTTGCTAAAAGTCCAGGTAAATAACATTCACTTCATTCCAAAAATCATCTAATGAATTTACCTAATCACTGAGGACATTGGATTAGTATCATATGAATTGTGCCACCTAAATTCATGTGGGTTTTCAACTGGAGAAATTCATATTGTAATCCATGCTGCCATAAAGAAGCAGGGATGAAGAAGGAGAATGTAGGAATCTACTGAAATCTGCAGGCCATTAGACCTTTGGAGCCAATTCATACTCCCAACTACCAATTAGAGGGATTAGATCACAGACAAATCTTCTGCCTGTTGGGAGTTGAGGATCCAGTTATGGGTTGTGTGAATTTCTATTACTCATAGGTAAGCAAGATCATATTTAGCCATGACGCAAATGCATCCAGAACCCAAGCCATAAGTTAAGGATTTTTATTATTATTTTCGACTGTAATAAGTGTGTTTCATTCCCTACAGGATGTGGTCAGTTCTCATTTGTCTGTTTAAAGAAATAGATTCTTTCTTTCTTTCTTTTTGCTCTGCAGTTTGACCACATATCTGTTCATTTCCTTTATAGAGATAATATGGTTTGAAACATTTCCACCTATATTTCACTAGCATAAGAAATCTCAAGCAGTCTCATGAAAAGAATGTGATTATATAAACTAATTCTGATTTGCATGTTCTTCCGACTGATGCTCAGATAGTTTTTATTTTTTAAGCAAAATACATGAGAATTCTACCAGATTAATGTTTCTTATATATTACAAAGGATTGGGAAATGAATTTTATAGACAAGAAGCAAGCTTGGCATTATTCTTTTCTAAGAGTCCCGATGCTTGGAGGGTTCTTCATGTTTGTTTATAGGACTTTAAAGGAAGGTTAACACAATGCATGAATGGGTTAGGAAAGCTCTAAGCAGAAGAAGACTGCCCTGTATACAATTTACAGTTTTCTGGAAAAAAGGGAATGTCAGCAGCTCAAGATAGTTTACTGTAGCTAGTGTTACTGTTCAATGTACAAAATGTATTTCTAGCTGTAGAACTGTGGCATAAAGCTGAAGGTGCTCATTGTAAATCTGTATTTTTAGCCATTCAATTACAATTTGATTAGCTTTGAATTTTCCACAGTTGATTAAAAAAGACCCATTTGATGGGAGTTTATTGACTATATTCCCAGTTTACTGTCCCTTGGGGGGGGGGGGGGAAGTGGGTTTCATTTTGTCATCCAGCCTTTTCCTGAATAGCAGCTACCCTGGCATAAAGAAAAGTGCACCAGGGCCTCAGAAACTATAGGATGACAGGAAAAAGAGGTCAGGGATGATGCATCTTTAGTGGTTACATTAAGGTATACTGATGTATATGTACTTATACTTACATTAAGGTATACTTAATATCAAAGCTGGGTATACTGGTTTTTTTGAGGGAGAGTTCTCTCAGGCACAGACAGGATTTGTTGGTTATGGTTTTAGAAATGGAGATTTAACTGGAGTGGCTCATAAAAGTTCACATAGGTAACCAAAGACAAGGCAGAGCAAGAGTTTCTTCAATATATATCAAATCTTTATTAAAAACCCAAGCAGGTAGAAACACTGAGCAGCTATGGGGAGATTTCAAAGTGCTGTTGTGATTGGTGAGAGGACAGCAGGCAGCACGAAGGGTGGATCCAGTGAAGGGAGACTATAATTGGGGATAAACCTTTTGGGCTTTTATGCTGCTTTTGGACTATGGGGGACTGATCCCAGACCCAAGGGATAGTCCAGAAGTGGAGCCAAATGTCACCTCTACGTTAGTCCGTGGGAGAATGGAAATTGACTTCATGTGGTGTGAGTGTTGTACGATAAAGTCATGCTTCGTGCATACTTGTGAGCTCTGTGAAGACATGGGCATTAGCACGAAAACACTATCACCTCCAAGCTGATCTTGAGCCTTTTTTAAAACTATACATGGATGCAACCTATGTTTCCATTTCACTGGATTTTAATTAAACTATGAAAAAAAATTCTAACTACTCTCACATCAGTAAAACAACACAGGCATGAGCCTGAATATTTTACAGTACACAGTTAAATAAGTACCTGATTTTCCCTGTTTGATTTGTATCAGGGAGACTTTCTATCTGAATTTAGGTATAATTTGTATGTCACAGTCTGATTGCTGGTTATTACAGAAATTAGATACTTTTCACTCATAGTCTGCTTCTATAATCTATAATTATTTGCTCAATTATGGGATTCTAAATGGAAGTCTGAAAGATAAAAGTCAGAACTAGAAAGTTTAAGGTGTAAATTTTTCATCAAGAATAATACATATTTTAGAATTTTACTCTTTAAAGAAATCTTATATCAAGTAAAGCTATATTACAGTATTATGACCATATGTTGCATCATAATATTCAAATAACCCAAACAACTCCAACCATTCAAATTAGTTATTTTTCTTCCAGCATTTTTTAATTTTTTGCTGTCTCTGAATAAACCAGTTCCCCAAAAAAAATATTATTTTCATTATTTAGACAACTTTTCTTTTAAAACAAAGTACCATTTTTCCAAATAGCATGTTGGATCAAAATCCAGAAGTTCATGTATAAAACCATTTCTGAATAACCAGAGTCCGCTATGGATGTAGATAACTTCTTTCTTTCTTTTCTGAACCTCAGAGCCATCCATTCCTGGCTGAATGTGGCTATCCACAATAATCCTAGCAAGAATATTTAAAAAAAGATAAAAGTAAGGAAAAGAAATAATAGTACAGTGGTACCTCGACATACAAGTGCCCTGACATACAAGTGTTTTGAGATACAAGCCGCCGAGCGAGTGATATTTTGCTTTGAGATGAGAGCAAGATTTGAGATACGAGTATGTAAATACAGTACAGTACATAACAAAAACAACTGAGGTGGTGTTTTGGGAGCTGGAATGGATTAATGGGAAAATTGCTTTGAGATACGAGCGATTTGACATAAGAGCAAGGTTACAGAACGAATTAAACTCGTATGTCAAGGTACCACTGTAATTGGAATTGAGAGGGCCTGTGGAGATGGCAGCTATGATGCATCCACAGTCTTATTACTTTTTCCATGGCTGTTTTCATAGGGTAAGAAATTATTTAAACCTCAAACTGTATCTTCTTCCTGAACCTCTTGAAGACAACAACACACATACACACACATGAGAAGGAAAGGCTTTAAGGCATCTGTACTCCTAATTTACTCACCTTACTTGTGCTGCAGGCAAGGAAAATGTTATGATAGGAAACCTCAGACTGGCAGAAAATCTATTGGCTAGACTTAATTAACATAATGTCACTTCCCATGTTATATTGACACTCTTCATCCCATATTTCCTCAAAGACACCAGAAGGGAGAAAAGACGATCTACTTCCTTGCGCTGTGAGACATGCCCCATTCATGCATTTACCTGACTGGGGTTAGCTTCCCCTGGCATGGAATAGGCTGTTCTGCACCAGCTCCTGCTCTAGCTCCAAAGCTTGGTGCTGGTGCAGGCAAGGCCTCCAAATGATCCAAAGACTCTGGGGACATTCTGGCAGCCTTGCTTGTTCCACTGTCAAGATCCATCCCCATGATAAATCAGATCTCAGAAGCATACCATCCACATACTTCTATGGTCTGGTATGTCACCGACTGGTATGCTGGTAGACCTAGACATTGAGATGTACCAGTCAATTAGACAAGGATGCCTCTGTGGGCACCCTATCCTACCTAATGAGGGAGGAGCATAATATAAGGCATTGGGGTTCCCTTATCTCACAACAGAGTGCAAAAGGGAGGCCTCTAGGCTCTTTCCTATACCATCCTCAGAGTATATGTGGAATGTACCATAGACTTATCTCCTGCTGATAGTGGAGGGGAGATAGTTATAATGAAGCCAAACCATTTTCAGTTTTGTTAGGCTGCTGAAAGGAAGAATAAGGCTGTGGGCCTGCTTGCATTCACCGCACAAAAATTCTTGAGGACATTCCAAGATGCCCCATCTGCACATTGTGTTGCCGCCTCAGTCCTGGAGCAGTTTTTACCAGGAGCTGCTAGAAAATGGTGGTGTGAATGCTTCATGTTGACAGGACAAGATGGGTGTGACTCTGTGAATGTGTGGTGCATTGCAATGACTAGGAGCACAGCAGTAGTTGCCACTGCTGTTGCCATGGCAATTTAGATGATCCAGGGTGGACTGCCTGCCTCACAAGCACCAGTAGTAAAGTTAGAGATGGCACTGGCACTCAGAGTAAATGCAGGCCATCGTCTCTGAACTTAACTGCATTGGAATTATATACTTATATTATTTGAGGTAGTTAAGTGTGAACAGGCCCTGTGTTCAGACATAACAAAAGGGGCAACCCAGGGAGACAGTGGCTGTGACCAGGTACAGGAAAAAATCTCTGAGGCACTTCTGGGACAGCTTAGAGAAGGTTTTGAGGCCCGGATTGTTCACACACCAGTTGCTCCCTTCTAGACAATCTCTGTGCTAGAAAGGACAGATTAGAAACAAGATTAGGAACATGAAGGCTATACGCTATTTCTCTTCAGCATTTTAAGGTACCTCTGAGGCTCCCCTTTTGCTATGACCAAACATAACCAGAGTTTCATCTGGTTCTTCACTGTAATCAGCATTTGACAATGGGAGGCACTAACTTATTTATTTCATTTCTTTAAAATGTGTATATATGTCAGTAGAGGATGGATAGAGACAGCATTTTGTTCCTTTTACATTTTGTTAACATTCATTTTTAAAAATCACATCACTACAAACTTTACATGAATGCATTCTATAGTAGAAACAGTGTATTTTTTAACAAAACATGTTGGAACAATATAAAACTGAAATGTGAGTCATGTAATTATCACAAGCATACATGACATACTTACAGCCATGAACCATGCATGATTCACTGTCATGTCAAAGTGAGACATATCTCTCTGAGAAACCTGTTTTACAGAAATTGATAGTTGAGGCCTCTTTACACTTACCATTAAGCTGATCTAGGACCCTGCTGTAGTCTGCACCAACCTGTGGATGGCAGGTCCCTATTCTGCGATATAATCTGGAGTAAGGCCTAGTGCAAAAAGAAACAATGTCTTCCCAGTTTGAGTGGATTTCCTCTCCCATGTGCACCACAAAGCCAGCTGGGTGACCTTGGGCTGGTCACAGCTCTCTTTCTGAGCTCTTACAGGGGGTGTGTTGTGGGGAAAATAGAAAGCTTTGTCAGCCGTTTTGAGTCCCCTTGAATGGGTGAGAAAAGCAGGGTATAAAAGCGAACTACCAACTCATACATCAGATATATATCCTATATGAACGCGTACGTATCAATACGTATCTGATGTGTATCCCCAGTTTAACAATTGTATAAACTATTTGTATGAACATTCTGAAACATTCGTATTCATACAGATGTTAATGTACGAATGTTGTAATCTTCTATTTGTGTATGAATGTCCAAATTTGTATGAATTTATATGAATAACAAATGTTACGAATATTTGTGCACATCCCTAAACTCTTCTTTTTCTTCTTTTATATTATTCAGTCCTTAGTAGGTTTTTAGTTACATCTTTTATGTTTAATGACAATCCAGTGACACAGATAATTCATCTATGGTTCAGAAAGATCTGGATCAGATTTCAAGCATTTCTGAAGGATAAAAATGCAAATATAAATTATAAGATAGTCAAGGGAAGTTTCACAGAGAGATGACATTTAGTCTTTAGAATATTACACTTCAAAGGATCTTTCTAATGACACAGACTAATCTACAGAAAGACCCTTTCTGCCCTTACCTGTCTACAATCCAGATCAGTTGGTCCAGATTTAAGCTAAGAAAGCCCCTTTCTTCACTGGGCCTTATTCCAGATTATATTATAGAATAGGAACCTGCCATCCACATGCTAGTGCAGGCTATGGTGGTCCCTATTGGTCCCTACTGCAGGACCCTTTTCAGGATATAATCCTGAGGGTGGATAGGGCAGATAATCCCCCCTCCTCGTCCTCTGTGTGGAAATACAGAGAAGGAATATGTACCTAACCTGCCTCCAATTTCTAGCTAGTCAGTTTTCTAATCCTCTATTTGTATATAAACATTGGTGAAATTGTTTTCATTCATATTGAGTTAAGAATGAAGGAAATTATATTTTCACCATACTGTTAGTAGTAAATTGCATCAGCAATAATCTCTGTGATCACTGCAATATAACTATTGAAATAAAATTCACCTCAACATTATGCTTACATCATTAAGGATTTTTATTTTCTCTACTGCCACAGATTTAATCATTTCCTCCAGAAATGGAGAACAGTAACTGCTCAGAAGTTGTTGGAATAGAAACTTCATCATCTGCACCCATAACTGCCCCTGTCCAAGGATGGCAGGAGTTCAGCAAAGTCCGGGGTGGGGCAGGGAGGGAAACTCAGGTTTCTTACTCCTAGGAGTCCCATGAAATTGCCAGAGTGGATTGCTCTGCAAAATCCACCTTGAGAGAAAGGCTGCTACTGTTTCCATGTGAAATGGTTCTTTTGGGAAGATTATGAAAAAATAAAAATAAACCAAGCTAATACAATGTTCATAGATGTTTTCTTAGAAACTGTATAACACAACCCAACAGCCACATCAAAGCTTTGTCATTAAAATCCAAAGTGAGATTCCCCCCCCCCTTATTTATTTTTAAAAAGGCTCTCTCTCACACACACACACAAAAATGTAACATATGGCACAATCATTTTTAAATGTGCTGGTCTAATGAGTCATGCTTTATTTGGTAAGAATATTCCTTGAAGTGTGTATATGTAAGTAGTTGTCCCAGATTATTAAATATACAGTTTTAAAAAAAATACACTGCAGGTCCCCAAACAAAACATGATGTAGGCACATGAACAAATGTTTGAGCAAAATAGGTACAAACCAAGTTTATGGCCCATTAGAGTGAAATAGTACATAAGGTGGCAATTGACTATGAATTTCCCATCAAGTCTCTGCCCTCCATCATTTGTCAGGCAGGACCTTGTGTTACATTTAAATGGTGTGACTATGTTGGGAAACAGATGCTGAAGCTTTCCACATTATGCTATGAATTTAAATTGACCACTAGGGATGTGCCAAATACATTCGTCAGTGTCGAATTTGCATGCGAACTTGAAGCTTCGATGCTTCACACGTGAAATGAAGGTGGCCTACATTTGTAGCCTCCCCTTCATGCATGAAACAAATTGATTGGGCCTTCATAGATTCTTTGTAGAAGCCTTGATTCATCTGGATCAGCCCAACCCCCATAGATCTGGCTGGATCTGCCCACTCCTACCTCATGTCCCCCACAGCCTCACTCCCTTACCTCGAAATCTGGTTGCCACTGCCTCTTTCACTGCTGCCTCTGGCATTGCATCCTCTTCAGAGTCTCAACCCAGGCCTCCCAGAGGTGCACACACAACTAGAATGGCTGCCCCATTTGGGAATCACGCGAGATTATTCATGACTCCAGGGGAACTCAACAAGATTTCCCATGATTCTCAAATGGGTTGACCACTCCATCTATGTGCACACATCTGTGAAGCCGGGATTGAGCTGCTGAGGAGGGCATGATGGTGGAGACATTGGTGAAGGAGGAGGAAGCAGCAGGAAAAGGGGCAAGCCATATAGGGGCAAGCCATGCTGGGATGCAAGGGAGAGGATAGGGAGGATAGGGCTTTGCACAACTCCAAATACTTTTCCCCTTGAATTCAAATATTTGAACTGAAGAGGGAAAACGTACTTTGTGCATCCCCTATTGACCACTCCCCTCACCTCATTTCTGGTGTTGAGCTTATTAGGAAGACCTACAGAAACATAAGGCTTACCTATGGTAAGGATTTGGAAGTGGACCATGGACCTCTTTTCTGCACATTAACGCAGAGCAATCGAGGCCCCAGCCTTTGCTAGTACACTCTGTCTGCATAAGATGAAGTACAATCCAGGACAGAAGGGAGCACCTACCTGCTGGCTGTCCTGGGTCCCAATGAACCGGCTCAGTAGGGGCTGGGGAGTACATACACGTGGTATGGCTTCTGATTGGACAGACTGCCCACGTGGGTGAATTGCCCAATCAGGAGCTGCGCCGTGTTCATGTGCTCCCCGGCCCCGACTGAGCTGGGTCATTGGGATCCAGGATAGCCAGCAGGTAGGTGCTTCGTGTGCATGCTCATCCCCGGGCCCCGGAGTGGGTGGGTGGTGCCTGGGGGGGCCTTCCTGCCAGCTGTATGGGACCCAATCCAGTCCCCTACAATGTGCAGGAACCCAGGGAAGGGCCCTGCCAGGTCTGTCTGCCCCTCGGTGTTAGTCACCCCATGGCAGGCAGGCCTCGGACAGGTGGGAACGCTTTCTCCATTCACATGGAGGGAGGGAGGAATGCGTATAGATGCATTCCTGCCTCCCTCCATAAGAATGGGAAAAGCATTCCCACACATCTTAGCCTTCTTCACTACAGCTGTTTTGGCTGTAGTGCAAAGAGGCCTAAGAACTCCACAGCTCTATCAGCATCACAGTTTGGGAACAAAAGTTTGTCAGCTGCAATATTAGCACAGCTGGAGGCGTGGAGAACATACCAATACTTCAAGAACATTATTACACTAGTGATGCTCTTCTCGTTGCCCTGCAGCCTCTGTCAGTATCTTGAACCAGAGGCCTAAGTGCAAATAGGCCTCAGATTTTTCCCATCAGTCTTAACTGATCATCAATTCTGGAAGTGCAGGTTTTGAGTGGTTTTATTTATTTATTTATTTATTTATTTTGAGTGTGTGTGTTTAGGATTGGCACAGATCTTTTGGCCTGCCATGATCCACAACGAGTCCTGCCATAGCCTGTACAAACATACATAAGGCAGGTCCCTATTCCAGAATATAATCTGTAGTAAGGCCTGGTGCAGAAAAAGGCTTTCTTGGCTCACAGGAGGGAGACAACTTTGCCATTTATTTTTTTTCCTGTGTTTTCTTTCTTTCTTTCTCAACAAGCATGCTTATAAATATTACAAAAGCTAAGGATCCTAACAGTGCATTCTAAAACTATTGTGTGCATGTGGCTGGCAATAATTTAGCTGGCTGACAAGCAATGATAGCGTGTGGCCATTTTCTCTCAGCCATTTCTCATGAACAATTACATGCAGAAGAGGTTGATTATTTGGTGCTGGTTCCAGGTGCCTGGGAGCATCATTACTGTTCTTTCCGAAGATGCCAAAAACACAAGCAATCATTCCATTTGGCAGACTTCCTCTCTGATTAGTTGATAATGGACATTCTGGGCAACTCTTCCTTTTATTAGCAAGGGCAAACAAACACTTCAATTATGCCCAGGAAGATTTTAATTCCTAGGTGTCCAGATCATGGGGCTTTCTAACAATTTGAGCTGCTGGAAAGCAGCATTTCAGTCTAACGTGACAGTTCAGTGAGTTTTCATTAGCAATGACATTTCACCCCTTTCCCACTTCATTAGGCCAAAATAGAGCAATTAAGTGGTGGGGCTAACAACAGCATTTTTTTAAAAAATCACATATTTAAAAACAAAATAAGTATGCATTTAACATTTAAGCATTGTAGAATACCCCTCAGGACTTTTAAAGGATTTTTACATGCCTAATTTTGACTTAGTTTTTTTTCTTTTTCTTTTTTGTTGCTCTGCAGGCGATTTGGACAATGGAGAGGAATCATGGAGAAATAATAATAATAATAATAATAATAATAATAATAATAATAATAATAATAATAATAATAATAATAATAATAATAATAATAATAATAATAATAATAATAGTTGTTGTTGTTGTTGTTGTTATTATTGTTTATTTATAAAGCGCTGTTCATGTACTCACATGATCAAATAATCACAGGTTGTCCATCAAATGGATTGAAGAAATGCCCATTCAGGTGACTTCTGCATTGTATACGAAATGCACAGAAATCATGTTATTTGCTGTAAAAGGCAACATTTCTCATATCAGTGCAGGAAAATGGGGAAGGATTGCTTGATTTCTACAGGAGTGTACCAGTAAGACTGACTGTCTTTAAGAAGGATGGCTGTAAGAAAAGGATAACAGCTTTGCGTCCCATTAATAGTCACTGCATAGAAAACACTTCAGCAGGTGTGAGCAACTTAGGGATGTGCACGAATCCGAGTAGATTCGAATGTCAAAAAATCCAATTCAATTTGGATATTTAAGAATCGAATGTCTTAAAATCTGATTTGAATTTGTAACATTCGAGTCTGTACGTTCGAATGTTAGATTCGTATTTAAAGAGACAAATGTTGACAACATTCGTATCTGTTATACGTATCTGTGTGCATGCCGGAAAAATACATATGCATCCCCTATTATCCCATATGCATCCCGTTTTAATCCAGTATTTTAAGCACCAGATACGTATAATTTTGGGGCAGATTCATATATGACAGATACGAATCTATAAATTCGAATTGTTTGAAAATCCATATTGGATTTTAGAAAATCTGTATTCGAGTTCGAATGTCAAATTTGGATTTTCAAAAATTTGATTCAGGTTTGAATGTCGAATTCTGTCAGATTCAAGTTTTTCAATATTTGTGCACACCCCTAGATCAAATGAGAATCCACATCTCCTGAGATCACCTCTTCTATGCAGCATCTAAAAGTGCACAAGCTTTGTACTCATTTTTACCTGCATACCCTATGTGTAAGCACAAAAGGCTCACTCTGTGCCATTTGAAGTCCTCAGCTGCAGGGAGAGAGGATCTTTAGGCATTTTTGCACAGACCCTTAAATTTGGATTAAGGGTCCATGTAGAATACTTCTAGGCTACCTAGATCCACACATTAATGCAAATCTATGAGGCCACACATTCTGCTGTCATGCTTTGTCTGCATGAGACAGAGACAGATCTGAACTGAGGAAACCCTTAATCCATATCTTTTATAGACCCAGAACTTTTATAGAACCCATGATCCAGAACTACTGGGGGCCATGATCCACTGCTGAACCCCCACCCCACCCAAAGCCCTGAGGCTAATAATTTATGCTACCGTACTTACTGTCAGAAGTGTGAACTTCACAGCCTCAGGAAGGCTTGGGATGGAAAAATTTCATCAGCTAGTTTGGTGGTTAGAGTGCTGGACTCATATCTTGCAGTCACCACATTTGATTCCACGCTCCTCCACAAAGCCAGATGGGTAATTTTATCCAAGTGTATTTTGATTTGCAATGAATAAAAAATGTGGTTTAGAGGAATCAAAGGGAGGCTCCTGAATTTCCCCCCACAGAAACTCACTTATTTCTGCAGACATCCAGATGCCAAAGTATCTGGACCTATATGGTTCCTGGAAATGGATGCTGGGTACACAGGCATGGCCACTCCCTCCAAATGCTGGGTACACCAGCCAGGCCAGTTGTACTCCACAGTTAGAATTCTCTGTAATCTTTCTTTCTTTTTTAAAAGAAACTGTTTTCCATGCTACTGAGCTCCACTTTGGGATGCCATAATGTCTGAATGCTACCACCTGTTAGCTGCTTTTAAGTTGCCTTTTTGTTATTTTTAATGTGTGCAGTTGCAGCCCTAGGGCATGTCCACCCTTACCTGGATTGGACACTTCCTTCCTGATCCTACTGCTCCTGCTGAACTGGTTCCCAGCTGCAACAGTTCCAGATGTCCTGGGACAAGGTTGTCCATATTTGGATGGCCTGTTCCAGTACAGTAACTGAGCCGCCCCACACTTCTTCAAAGCACATGTGACTTTTAGAACCTGATACAAGAGTTCCAATGGACAAAAACAATTTTTAAAAAAATGGCCTCAGAGATCCAGTGGGACCCATTTCAGAGGTGCAATGTGGTGCACTGCTGAAATAGGTCCCACCTCCTAACCCAAAACAAGGAGGTATGTTTCCTTCCACATGCCTCTCTATTTTGTTGTAGCAGCTCCTACCTAGACTGTTAGGAGACCTTTTAAAAGAAGCTCTACTTATATCTCCAGCTAGGCAACCATTTTTGTCACCTAGACTGGCCTATACTCTCTTCAGTGTGGACAGAGTGGTCTACCAGGGGGCATGGAACAGAGATCTTGCTGGATTGGCTTAAGGGTAAGTACAGAAAGGCCCTTAGCCTCAGTCAGGACAGCAGGGACAAAACAGATATGGGTGATTCATTCTTTCTTCCAGTGCCAGGTATCTAAGTATGAGAAATCCAGTCCTAGGACAGTTACAGAATGACAGCTCACTCTCTCCACAACAAATGCTCAATAAGTGTGAAAACGAGAGAAGGAGAAAGCATCTGTCTTCTTCTTACATTGTGTGGGGTTCTCTCCTGGGACAGATGAATCAGCCACCCTGAGCTCAGAGAATTCCTTTCATCAGGCATCTAAGCACATGCTGAGCCTGCAGTAGCATAATTATTGGCATACGTGTGTGTAAGGAGGGTGGAATGAGTAATATTATGCACGTTCCCTTGTGGGTAAAAATCTCTTTGTTCTTCTATGAAAACCAAATACAGTGCATACCAGTGAATCATATTTATAAACACAATGATCTTGAAATGTAGAGTAATGGTCTTTCTTGTCATTATCTTTCTACAAGAAAATACATAATAAAAGAATACAATAAAATGAAAAGAATGAATTGGGTTCAAAGAAAACCTGGACATATAGCATAGAGTATTTTAATAAATATTACGTGTCTTATGGTCAAATACCAGCTTTTAAAAATAAGATAAGATAAAACAACATTCAACATGGAAGGCTATAAGAACATAAAAAACTCATAGGTATAAAGATAGACCGTGTTCCCACTGGGACTTTTTCGCATGTTGAAAATGTATTCAAAATTCTTTGTCTGCATCGAAAAGTGGCTTCCCGCACTTTCAGAGGAGTAAATTTTTAAAAAAAATGTGTTAAAAAACACTTGTTCAAACAACTCTTGATCCCATTTTTGTTGTTAACACGCTTTATTTTTGCTTTGGGAATGGTACAAGCGCAGTATATCATGCCCATGCCTCGTCCACCTGCCATTTTGGCCTCCGCCTCCACTTCGCCTGCCCACCATTGCACCCGCAGCTGCAGCTGTGGCTTCAGCCACCATTGCCTCTCGCCCACCACCACCAGCTTGCCCTCCCACCATTGCGATGGCTGCCTGCACCTCATCTGCCTGCCTAGCCTTTCAGACTGCACTGCTGCTGCACACCGGGCAGCCATGGTGCTCCCAGGGCATGGGGGGGATGAATGCCAGGTGGTGGGTGGGCAAGCGAGTGAGCGAGCCCTGCCCTTCCTTCCTTCCTTCCTTCCTTCCTTCCTTCCTTCCTTCCTTCCTTCCTTCCTTCCTTCCTTCCTTCCTTTCAGCCACTGCTGCCGCCGCAGTGTCACCACCATGCTTTGCTTTTTAAAGGGGAATTAACAAAAAAGAAATGGGAACACGCATAATGTATATTGTGTAATCCTTACCCAAATATCAAATTGAGGTGTAGTGAGAAATAATTTTGCTCTAAAGTGCTCTACATGCGTTCGAACACGGACGAGCCGCCCGCAGGCATTCGGGAGGAGAAGCATTCACGCCTGCTTCTGTCTCCCAAACAGCTGCGGGCTCGCCTCCGACGCCGGTGCGGCTTCGACAATCAGCTGTTTGACAATCAGCTGATTGCCGATCTGCCTCCGCGGCTGTCTCCGCGCCCCTGGCCGGCCTTTGCCGGCTAAGACAGCTCCCGGCGCTTTGAGCATTCGCACACAGACGCGCCGGAACGCGTTTACACGCGTTCTGGCGCGTCTGTGTGTGAAAGGTGAAAGCGCCGGGAGCTGTCTTAAGCTTCCCGTCCTACTCCCGTTCCAAATGGAACGGGAGTAATGCGAAAACGTCTCAAGGTAAGGTCAGCAAAGGCCTCTGTCTCCACTGAGCAGCAATACAGGAGAATAAACGGAGTTTAAATTCACTCTTCCCCTATCTTGTATCTTTCTACACATCTAAGGAATAGGATTGAAATATGGACATTTTAAAGCACTAAACAAATCCCAAATATCATGCCTTGCTGTTACATTTTTCTGTTAGTATGCATTTGGTACTTGGCTGAGGACTGATGACCTATTGACCAGTTTCTGACAATAGTTTTTGAATTGGCTTCTGTTTTATCATTATTTTATTTTCATTTTCTATTATTAATAACTTTGCATTAATCTGTTCTATGCAAGGCAGTTTTACTGAATTATTGAAGGCTTACTTGAACTATAAGATGTTTTTGAAGTGCTGTGGTTAAGAGGTAGGATGGAAATCCTAGAAATAAATGTCAGTTTGGGGGTTTTGTGGAGCTATGGTGTATATTTTTCCTTACAAAAAGGTGAGAAATAAGGGCTTCTGGCAGATATGAATTAAAAATTGCCTGGTTCTAGGAGTCCAACCCTATAGAACCCTCATCCATTCAAGTGCATTCTGTTTTAGATAATGAAGTCTGGACAATTTAAGCTATGGATTTCTGTATTTTGAGGTAATAGAAATGTCATTCTTAACTGCAATAATGAATAAGATTTATAAGATCTCAGTATTTAGCTACATAATAATCACATGCCCACATCAGTGAGCACATTTATGCAAACCCAGACTTGGACTGCTTAGGCTCAACTGAGTGAAGAAATATATCCAATTATGATCTGACTTTATACCAATTGAGAAGTGGTGCAGTCATTTCATCCATAGCTACCCTGTTTTGCACATGGGGCTGCTTTATTTCCCCATGGGACTTCAAATAAATGGATAGAAAAATCAGTGATTTTCTAGGAATCACTTGGCCATTAAGCCCAGGTGCCTGTAGGTGTTTTAGTATGTATGGCCTGTTAACATTTCAAATGTACAAGCTGAATAACAATTAATTTTAATGAAGGCAAATGTTGGAATATTCAGCACAGTTGAAATGCGTAAACTCTGGAGAACTGTTATTATTAGATGTAATTGGATAATTTTAAAAGGGGTTAAGGCAAATTCATGGAAGGCAAAATGATTAATAGCTCTTTGTAATGATAATTACAGATATCATTCAGTTATCAGAAGCACTACTATTCTGAGTATAAGTCTTTGGGGATCACAAGTGCAGAAGAGGATCAGCAGTTTTTATCATCACCTGTGTTGTCACAGTGAGTACAGAATGTGATACAGAATGGTTGTTATGGTCTAAACCAGCAGGGACCTTTCATATACTATACAATACATTGATTTTTGTTTTGTGTTGTGTTGGATGTCTGGTCATTCTAAGAGATCCTAGGATAGTTGGAGAGCAAAATGTAAGATAATCAATCCTCTCTCCTCTCCTTCCTTCTTCCTTCTTCTTCCCTCCCTCCTTCCGTTCCTTCCTCCCTCCCTCCCTCCATTCCCTCCTTCCCTCCTTCCGTACTTTTAAAAAGTTATTGCAACAATAAAGGCAACCTGGCTCTATTTCCAGAACAGAGTACAAAAACGTAGCCTTTTCCAGGAAATAATAAATACAGTGAAGCTATTCTAGATGTCTAGATGTCTAGATGTTTGATAAAGTAAGATTTATCCTATAAAGTTCTTTGCCTTAGTTAATCTGTAAAGTGCAAATCCATCTAAATTTAGCCTTAATAAAATCCAACTCTAAGCAATATAGTACAATGGGACTTATCTTTAAGGCACTTCTAGTAATAGATAACCTCCACCATTCAGTTTAGCTCTGATTTTGCTGAAGGTAAACCACAGAGTACTACTCATTTTGGGAAACATTCCCATGGCACCTAGATGGTTAACAGTTCAGAGAGAGTATCAGACTAAAATCTTTCAGCACTGGGCAATAGACAAAACTGTGTTCTTGGTCTAGGCCTCTGCCATCCACATACTAACAAGGGATAGAAGCCTTGCTCCCCTTGTCACACTTTGTTCACATTGGATGAAGTGTGGATCAGTCTAGTATGCCAAAAATGTTGAGATCTACAACTGGACCAGAACCAGTATACTGCATCACAGAGGCATGTGGATGGCATGCTCCCATGCTCTAATATATCTCCTGGGACCATCTTTGTTGTTACTAAGGGAAGCACCACCAAAAATGGGTTTACCCCCAAAACAGTCCAGAAACTTGAAAGACCAGGAACAAAAGTTACCACACTTTGGAGCCTCTGTTGGCTATTTAGAGGTGACAGTGAGGGCTGCAGCAGGATGGGCTGTCCAAATGTGGATGGCCCTCTCATACTCTGGTGGCAACCTACCCCAGCTTGGAACAGGCAGCCCATTCTCTCCTGGAACAGTGAAAGTAGATGAAGAAATATCCTCAATGTACCCTTAATTTGAGCCTGCAAAGAGGTTTGTTTAAATAAATAAATAAATAAATAAATAAATAAAAATGCCAAAATCTTGGAGATTAAAAATTTGCCTTTGTTCTCAAGGGCAACAAAGCTTACCAGAATTAGGCTGCAATACCAGTAAGACATTCTTGAAAGGACTTCCTTTTGTAGCTAGTTTCTAAATTGCATTTTTTCTTCAATTTCTTCCCCTTATTTTTATTTTTTAGAAAGGGGAGGGGGGAGAAGAACAAAATCCCTGGCTGGATTTTTTGGCCCATGTTCAAATGCTGTGCTTTCTCTTTTAGATCTCCAGGTTGTGTTTTTGCATTTTAATTTCAGCCCTAGGCATTTGCCTTTATATTTTATGAGCAGACACATTCTTTCTCCCCCAGGCAATCTCATTTTCATTCAAACTTCTTTTTCTGTGTCCATGTTCCTCCTCATTATCACCATTCACTCCAGCACATTTGAGTTGTTCCTAATCCCTACAGATATTGTGTGTGATGTCACCACTATGTTCTTCTTCCATTCCTTAATTCACCCTTTGGTGTGTTTTCTTGCATCTGCTTTTCAGAACTGGCAGCCCGAAGTTCAGGTGGATGTCAGGAGAGTCATCCCAACAGTACTGGTGACATCCTCAGCTGGATTACCTGGTCATACTAAGGGCAGATTGTTTGTGTTGAACCACTTTAGTGGTACATGCACTTGCATTCCCTGTGGCCAACAGAAAGGACAAGGCAATAACAATACCAGGTTCAGGCATCAGCGTGAAAACAGCTTCAGATCCATATCGAACAGGATTTTTGCCAGATTCCAAAAATTAAAAAAAATGTATCTTCAAATTTTGCAACGACCAGCCTTATTGAATCTCTGGTTGAACACAGGTGCATCTTCAGACCAACCCATTTGAAGTGGCAATCCAAAGGGCTTTAAGGGAAGGTGGGAAATTAAGTTCAGCAGAACAGGCACCTCAGATAGTAATTGTGGCTGCAAGTGAGGCAGTGTGCCCACCACTATGCACATCTTGCTGCTGTGTGTGAAGATGCTAGAGGACACATTGGTATGCTTGTCGCAAGAGATTTGGTAATTCCCTCCTTCCAAAAATTGCTGGCTACTATTCCATGGGTTTCCCAGAAAGGTGGACCTGCTTAAGTATTTTCACGGAAAGGTTTCTCCTTCTCCTTCTCTAGAACAAATCTGTTGTTTCTACTTGTAAAATAATTTATGATTCTCTTTTCCTCTTTAAGAGTTCAAGATGAGTGGAACAATACTTTCCGTACAAAATAGGCAATAACATGGTTTAGATTAATGCCAAATTCATAACATTCAATATTTGTATGAATTCAGATGAATTTGGACATTCGTATATGAATTGAATGTTACAACATTCGTACATTGAAATTCATATTCGTACAAATGCTTCAGAACATTCATGAACCTGGGAGGTGGGAAAGTGGCTGTGCTAGTCACACCTGCAACACAGACATAGAACTGTGGACTTTGGCAACAGCCTGCCGCCTGCAGATATCTGATCAGCAGTAATATTCAATTGTGACTGCTGACAGAATTCTTAGGTAGAAAGGGTACAACTTTCTTCTTCAAATATTTTTTGAGAATATTATGTGAGAAATGAGTTGACTTTCTAATTTTTTTTTGGGGGGGGCGCATTGAATTTTCTGAGATCACCAAGCACAAATCAGTTGGACCCCTATATCTGCAGGGCATATGTTCCAGCTCCTACTGCAGATACCGAAAACTGCAGATAACAGCTAACCCCTCCAAAAACATTCTACAACATCACCATACATGCTTTTTTTGCCTTTTCATTGACATTTTAAAAAAAAAATTTCCATCGTTTTTTATAGTACACATTACAGAAATTCAAAAATTCAGTAACTAAGAATTTAAAATTGAGAAATGATAGAGGAAGGAATTCTATAGAAAGTCCCGGTAGTATTGAGTAGAGGTGTGCATGAATGTGTGGGTATTCTTATTCATGCACAAATATTCTAATGAATATTCATACACAAAACGAATACAGGGTGTCTGTTGTGTGGCAAAGAACGGAAGGTTTGTCAGCTCTTTTGAGTCTCCTCAAATGGGGAGAAAAGTGGGCTATAAAAGCTAACTCTTTTTCTGCATTCATCACTTGCAAAGTTCATCTCTATATTTTTATCATTAGTTAAGCAATTTAGGTAAAGTTACTTAAGTAATTCAGGCAATTCGTAACATTCATACCAGTAAAAGTTGTATTTGATGTTATGCAAACATTAACTCTGTAGATTTTTAAAAATGTTACTTTAAAAGTTAATGCACATGCTAGGGGGGAGGGGGCAAGGTTGTGGCTGCACAGTTGTGCAATGGATCACCAATCACCATAGCAACAGCCCAGGCAGGACCATTCACACTTTTGGGCCACCCACCCCTATCCTGAGATATACTCCAGAAAAAGGCCAAGTGCAAGCAGGCCCCAAGACAGTTTGGTGATGGGATTGTCCACATACTGATCTGTCCCCCCCCCCAAACATTCTAAGGCAAAGAAGGTGGGTTAGAAATGGGATGAGAATACAACTTTCTCTAAGACAGTTTTGAGATGCTTTTTTGGTCACATGTGAAGGCAGCTTTAATGCATTTTTCTCTCCTCTTCTTCCTCTCATGTTCATGACATCTCTTCATACTTTCTCTTACGACCTTCAATGCAATGGGAAAGGGTGCTTTGTGTGAGTGATAGGTTAAGGTATTTAAAAAAGGTCCTTCTGGAGGCTGGCGTTCCTCAGCTCCTATTCATTTTAATGGAGAATGACAAAACTCAGCACACAACAGCAGTGCCATCATACAGGAAATTGCTCAGCTGTTTTGTATTAAATGGTTTCTGTAGCCTATAAATTTACACAGTACCCTGCCTGTAGTCTCTTAAGATTAGCAAAGCCTGCTTTATATTAGTAAGTATATTAAATTTTTCAGTTTGACTGCATTAAATAAAATATATTGGCGATGTACAAGAGGGGAATGAAGCTCATATACAAAACATATGTGTGGAGGTACTGGGGCCGGTGAAGTAAATTATTAAAACAGCTCACCAAAGTGTAGAGATACACCAGACATGTGGTAGAAGAATTGACTTTACGGCTGTCCATTATTCCGTCTGCTGATGCTGGAACCATCTGGAGCCCATGCATTCTTCCCTATAGAATTTCTTGCTGTGTCAAAGGTCACTGTCTGAAAACATTTACTATCTGGCACAAGAGATGTTTCCATCATTAGATATGATGACCCAGAATGGCATCATGATGTGCAGCCAGATTTCATGGTTAAGCATAAATGGCACATAACTAAATACTGTTTCACATCCAGTCTTGGGGAAGCTACAGTGGTTCAGTGTGAGGTACAATTTTTGTCTGTTTGTTGGCTTTTCATGCTTACTTGCTTTGGTGGAAGCAGCATGCAAAATCCTTTATTGGAAACTTGATTATAAAGGACAAACATCTCCAAAGTGCCTGCATAGTATGTACTAAGCAAGGAGCGGATGGGCAAATTGTAGGAGTTTTGAAGCAGGTATTGTAAATTGTTTGCACTTGTAAGATGCAGACAATGGAAAATATGGGTAATACTTATGAGATACTCCATCAAAACACTTAAGTATCAAAGAACCATAGTTATATATCATATCAGGCAAATATACAACAAAAGGATGGATGGATGGCTGAATCATGGTCTAACAGGCATTCATATTGGAAGTGCATTTAAGTTAAATACTCTTTAATCTGAATGAATTACAATTAAATCCTCTGTTTTTCTCCTTTCTTAGACATAATGCATTTGGTACTCAAGTGCAAGTATTTGCTAGCCTTGTTCACCTTCCTACATTTCATAGTTCTTGTATATGTGATGCTAAATACCACATATAAAGAATAACTAGTTTGAAAAATTGCAAAATATCATAATAGAATGGTAATAGAAGGCCACCAAGCCCAGGCTGCATCCAGACATCTATATACTGCTCATTGGAATGCATAGTCCTGGGTGAGATGTCTCACATGATGATTGATTGATCATCCTGGTGTCACATTATACAATTGGGACTGCACACTTATTTCAATGCTGGTTCAATGACACGCACTGCACAGTAAAAAGAAAACCAGGAGCTTCAAGCCAATGCAAGCAAGAGGGCGAGAAAAGCAGATAAGATGCCGGCTAAGCAGGAAGAGCAGTTCAAAATCTGATTGGCTGCCTCAACCCATGTGACAGTGTGCACCTCCTCAACTCTCCAGAGGGGAAGCTGCACAACTGCCTTTTCAGTTGGGACACCCAGTTGTTGCTGAACAGGAAGTATACTGTGCTTTTAGATTAAACTGTGGATTTATTCAGCTAGTCTAGAGGCAGCCCCACTCCCTGCACTGAACTCAGAGGAGGGTACAGATGCAGCCAGTCTCCCCTGCTCAAGCTGTGGACTGCTTTTGAGTGGTGAAGCGTGGATAGACTTGATGAGTAAGCAAACCAGTGCTGACTAAAAGGCAAGCACAGACAGATCCTCTTTCTTTGTCATTACATTTAAGTAAATTTGTTCTCAGCTTATACTTCCCATTAGAATATTTTTTTTAAAAAAAAAAATAAGTTATATGAAATGAGCCAGTTCTGCTGACACATTGACACATATAACTATTTAACTCAAGCAGAGTTTCATCTATGTGGCTCAGGGCAATACTGAATCTTATGAATGTTTTCAGAATTTGGATATTTTAAGCCAGTAATAAGAAAAATGTATAATTAATATACATGGAAGGTGAATTTTTCAGAAGGATACAACATACTTCCATGGGCCAACGACAAGTATAGTCATTCAGATTTCAATAAAAATATATTTATTATCTCTAATTAGTTCGTTTATTCACTGCCAGATATATAAAAAGGTTCTTAATTTTAAAGTAAAATCTTATTCATTGAAATTCAAAGGGAACTGAGCAGGAAACATTATCTAGTTTGATTTGTCTCATAATTAATGCACTTATTCATTGTGAGGCACTTATACTGCCATTATTTTTTTTTTGAAAAAAAAGGAATACGTTTGCCTTTTAGAGGCATGAGCCTATTATAGGAGAAATATTATATGATATGGATATGTCTTTTCTTATAAACAATGAATACATGCCTGAAAAAAAAAAAAAAGATTCAGAACTAGCAGTTGCTCAAATCTGAAGATATTTAAGGGCCTTTTTGTACTTATTGGTGTTCTACACCAGCAAATGCACTAAGGGCCTCCCTTCTAGTATGCTCCATCTACATAGCAGGAGCATGATGTGAATCAGGAAATTTCTGATCTGGATCACCAGTGGACATGATTTACCAAGTCCACTGGTGTACTAGTGGGGGGCAATCTGGATTATGGAGGTGTATAGAAGGTGCACACCTCTGTGTTTCAATTTATAGGCGACTCAAACTGTCAGAAAACTGTATTGTGCTGCTAAAAAGAGTCCTCCAGGGGTTCTGAGGCAACAAACTTTCATTCCTGAGTGTCAGAGCTCACAGAGGGTGTCTCTGAAGCTCATAAGGGGTGTTTTTCCACTGTCCCTAAGTACCCATTTTAGCACCCATTAAGGACCCATTTGGCTGAGAGCCGGATCACCCCATTTCCACCACAGACCCCATTAGGGACACATTTGTTTCCACCACAGCTAGGGAAATCTGGATCATAATGGGTCCTTCAGGACCCATAATCAGGATTTCATGTAGACCCCATTAAAGGGGCCTACAATGGGGTCTTCAGCCTGAAAATCCAGACTGTATGGAGCCTATTTCCACTACAATCTGGCAATGGGGTCTAGAGGAGGCTCGGGGGGGGGAGGCATCCATGGGGGGCACCCCAAAGTTAAGACTTCGGAGTCTCTCCAAAGGCAGCTCCGAAATCCCTCCGAAGTTGTCTTCAGAGAATAACAAAGGCTCCGAAGTCCCTCTGAAGGCAACTTTGGAGAAACCCCTTGCAAAAGCAATGGGGCTGGGAGCTGCCTGTTACCTTCAGGCATGGAAAGAGGTGCACATTAATGAGACTGACTCATCCTGTTACCTTCAGGCATGGAAAGAGGTGCATATTAATGAGGCTGACTCATCTGTGCTCACAAGGAGCTAATTAATATACACCTCTCTTGCATTGCTCTAGCAAGGGGTTTGTCTTCTGAGCCTTTGTTAACCTCCTAAGGCAACTTTGGAGGGACTCCGGAGTCTTTGCTAATCTCCGAAGGCAACTTCGGAGATTGCACCCCCTGTCCCCAAAACACCTAGGGTGACAGTTTATGGAATGTGCTGCCGGAAGAGGTGGTAACAGCTACCAGTATAGATTGCTTCAAGGTAGGGTTAGACAAATTTATATATGACAGATGTATCAATGGATACTAGAATGAATGCCTAGGCATATCTTTCAGGCTGGGGGTAGGGGCGGAAGCAAGACACTTCTAATGCCATTTGCTGGGATTCAAGAGCAAGAAAAGGTTTGAGATGCCCATGAGCATTTGGCGGGCCACTGTGTGTGACAGGATGCTGGACTAGATGGTCTGTGGCCTGATCCAGCAGGGCCTCTCTTATGTTCTTATGATAGGCAGACCCCTTGTAGGTTAATCCAGATTTGCAAATGGGTGCTCCTGTGTTTCCACAGCAGGGAGGCTAGCACCCATTGCTATTGGATGCTAGACCACCCATGGAAACACATTGGGTGCTTCCCTTAATCCGGATCTAGTAGATCTGAATTAAGGGAAGTACCCATTCCTTAGATCTGGATCTTCTTAGATCCAGATTAAAGGAGCACAGTGGAAAAACACCCAAGAGTTTCCTGGCAGAGGATGGTCAGGAACACACCAGGTGGAGTGCATTGTTCATGTCTAAGTTCAATCTGTCCCAGCTGTAAGACAGATTGTCTGATATGGAAGTGTTTTGTTCCAGAATATCCAACAGCAGAATATGACATCTGGAGGAAGCCATAATTACTCTCTGTTCCACCCTCTTCTCTCTTTTTAATGTGGGGAAATAAAAGAAGAAATCTGTGCTCTGATGGAAGACATAAGGGTTTTGGTCTTCCTAATGGGAGGAGAAAAGGGAGGAACGAAAGGCAAGCAGAGGACATTTTCTGGCCAGATCTTCACTTTGAAATGTAGGTGACTTCTTCCTGGATACTTGGAGGAGAAAACACAATCTCTTTTGAAAAGGACCCCTCATCATCTCCATTTTCAAGCATGGAGACATCAGTTTGAGCAGCAATTCAAAGGCCTCTGTTGAGGGCCCCCACAGGTTGTTGCCTCCACCAGGGATCACATCAAGAAATAGAGCAGCACAATTGCCATGAGGCACCATCTGCCATCAAAAGTGGAGACATAGTGATAGAAGACACATTATTAAGTAAGCGGGGAAGTGGCCTTAATCTTGCTGTCTCACACACATCCTGATTCCATTAGAAAGTTGGATAAGAACCACATAAGCCATTTTTCTTAAATACTGCAATAAAATTTGAAAATCAAAATGGTTTATAAATAATAAATAATGGAGTATCATACTAGTGTTCAGAGCCTGTTCACAACTACTTTGCAAGGGCATTCACAGGTGTTCCAGGGTGATCTCTCTGCACACTGCAGCACCACCTCCATCCTGGAGCATCTGTGATTCTCCAGAGCTGTGGAGGGCTTGTTACTGCTGCAGAGCTTCATTAGGATCTTCTAGGAAACCCCAGGTGAGCTCCTAGATGCAGAGTTTGCACCTTCTTCTGGTGTATGTGGGCAGGATGGGGTGGCTGCAACTGTGCAAAGGACCCGATGCCCATCAGAGGTTGCTGTAGCTGTTGTTGTGGTGAACTGGATGGGCTGGGACTGATAATCTGCACTTTGAGCCTTGGCTCTCAGTTTTAGGATTTCCCCACTGCTTCAAAGTGCAGAGGCATCCAAGTTGCCCCACCTTAACTTCAATGAGTTGGTATTGGTATACCATTCTGCTAATTAAATGCAAATTGGCCCTGGTCTGTAAATTGTTTTGGTCGGTGTAAATATTGTAGATTTGCACTTAAAAAGACGATTCCTACTTTTCAGTTTCATTTGAACTCACAAAATAGGTATATACAGAATGGCTGCATAATTATGCAACCGCCTGATGCAAAGTAATGAAAATGGCTTTGTTCATATTTTGTAAATTTAGCTGAAACTAGAAAGTATAAATCCATATGAATAGAATTCTGCACAAAAGAGAGAAAAATCAATCCAGCAAAAAAACAAAACAAAACAAAACAAAACAAACACACACCTGATCAGCAAATCTCCAAAGTTACCTTTATCTCTAGCTCTGCATGGCACTGGCTCTCAGTCAGAATGTGTAGGTGTATTTGTATATATATTTCATGCATTCCTATCACACATTTCATCTAAGGAGCGCAGGAATTCTACAAGCCCCCATTTTATCTTCACAGCAGGTCTCTGAAGCTAAGAAAGAGTGCTAGGCATGAAATCACCCAGTATGTTCTGTAGCTAGCAGAGTCGAGATTTGAACTTTGGACTCCCAGATCCAGCTCAGCACTATAACCGCTCCAACAAACATGTTGATGGCTATTTCCCAGAAGTCACATTCTTAATACATTATACTTATTGCATCTTAAATCCTTTTCTTCTCTTTTAAGCAGTGGCATCAGGTTTATTTTTATAGAGCTATAGCCATTAAACAATTAAAAATAAAACATAAAATGCAGCCAGTATTTCTTAATTAATAGTAATCTTCCTATAGCCAGTAGAGTAGCTTGTAATGGATTTCATAATTAAGTCATATTTTCTGCCATGCATCTTATGTCTGAATAAGCAGCTATATCCAATTTTATACTACAATATGGTTACTTACAATGCAGTAAGAATGGGCATGAACTTGAAAATGATGGTTCAGTTTGAATCCATCTTAACTATTTATGGTTCAGTTCAATTTTTAAATGGTTGGAACTAGTTAGAGCTGATTCAACCTGGTTGTCCACATAAAAGTACAATTTAAAAAGTGCTTTAAAAGACCAAAGTAGTTAGCCAAATTAGGGTTGGATCTGTATACAGTAAACAAACAAACAAAAAGTGAATCAAAACAAGCAGGTTAAAGGTGGTAGCATCCACAGTGCCTTCCTGACCTAATTCCAGAGACTACAGAACAAAAGGAAATGGCAGGCTAGATGTTTATAATGGCATGCCTCAACTGCCCCATTTCTGGGGCTATTTCTGGAGCCCAATGAAATGGCACTGAGTTCTATGTGCTAGTCACGCTGGTGCATCCATCATCATGGGGGAAAGCTAAATCAGCTCACAGTTGGGAATGCTTGGGGACCACTTTAAAGCAGTTTCCCCTTGCACTGTTCTTCAGTGTGATTCTCATATCGGAGTAATCTATGGTTAAGGCCCATGTGGCTAAAGTTTTTTGGGGAAGCACCATCTCCCAGGGACTGACTACCCCAATTTTTGTGGACCAAGGCTGTGTATGACACAGCAAAAAAGGGCAGCTTCGAGGTTCCTTAGAGAGACAGTGTGGGGCCTTCATGTTCCCAACCCTCCTCTAATCCACCTTTTCTCGTAATGTTCAAGAGAGGGAGGAAGGGCAGACTAGAGTTTGAACAATCCCACCTCAAAGCTTTCTCTAAAGCTTTTCAGCTGTTGTTGTTTTTCCTGTGTCTGATATAGCCCATGTAGAAGCTGGCATAATGACTCCAAGCTGCCAACTCTAAACCGGTTTTGAGCCTCCCTTTTAATGTGTATGAAGAATGCAGTCTAGGAGCTTTAATTGGTTTTTGCCCAGTTTGTTGATTTATTTATGTTTTTATCACTGAGCGGGGAAGGGAAGAAAGGAAGTTTTGTGGCATACATTTTTACTATAGTTTTACATGACTGATACAACTATTCTTAATAGAACATATGATTCATAGCTTTGAATGATCTTCTTGTGCCAAACCCATCAAAATGGAAGTCTTAGAGGAAAAAAGTAAGACAAACTTTATTAGTTTTATTTCCTTCTGCTATTCTAGACAGAACATCACAATAAAACATTATCTAGTGACATATGGTATTTGACAATTTCATTGCATTATTACAAATCTTGTCAAAGCATTTTTATTCAATCAATTGTCTTGTTCCTATGAATAGCATAATTTTAAGAAGACAATCCCCCTTCTCCCAATTGAACGGATATTGTCATTAGTAAATTTAATTAATTAATTTTTATTTTATTTTACTTTGTTGTAGGAGAAAAATGCTTTAAACAGGAGAATCGAAGAAGAAATGAAAGCGTTGCTTTTAAATATAATGAGATTGTTTGTAAATTTTAAGCTTTGTTTTCACAATAGGCTTTCTGAAGGAAAACAATGAATATTAGAGGAGAAAGTATTCAAGTTGCCCCTGGGACTATAACATGGATGCCGTTAAAGAAACGCAAAGGAACTTCTGTGCTGAAAAAGGTACCTTACCAATAGAAACCATTTTGTTTCCCAAGCTACAGAGTTTACACATTTACTAGCTGATGTGCACAACTGTTATCTTGATATACCAATGAGTGCTTATAGAACCATCAAGCTAGTCATTGTGTTGGTATCTTTTTCAGTACAACAGTCCTCTTGCAACCACCTCTTTATTAGAATTGTATATCTGCTTCTTTAATATATATCTATTTTGTATATTGGACATGATACATTGTTTATACTATACAGTATTGGGTTTTATATGGAAGTAAAGTCATAGCGATACAATGCCCTTTTTTTATATATTTTACAGTGCTTTTTTTTTTACATAAATGCTGCTCTTACAGGCACATGATCCTACATAGATGAGTAATTTACTACTTTTGGCTGATTTATCTTGTTGGGATTTTTTGTTTTGTTGAAGCTGGAGAACTTTTGTTTACCAGCTTCAAATAGAAAACAGGGTGCAGGATGTGCCCAAGATTGAAACCTCCTTGAGTACTGAGACCTCTCAGAGGTACAAGTCACAAGAGTATACAAGAGAGCCTTTTATGTGGTGGTTCCCAGACTGAGAAAGTCAGGAGGTTACACTGGTCAATTTTTGCTGTCCACTATAGAATTGTTATAAGTTGGAAGTATGCAGATAATTTAAATATAGGCAGATGCTTCAAGGAACTTTGGCATATTGTGCTAAATGAGATAATGAATGATCAAGGACAAAGCTACTGGAGAGATCTGGATGCTAACAGGACTCTACACGTATGGACAATATGTATAGATGAAATGTTAACAATAACAAATTCAACACTACCAGAAAGAGATTTTTTAATGAAATGGATTGGAAATATTACATGACAAATTATGTTTTGGACTTCACATAGGGATTAGGGGGTGGGTAGGGTGGGTGTAGGGTCACGGGTGAAGTGCTTATTGTACATGGAAGAAACCACTCATATATATTATTGATAATCAGAATATGTACAAAAATCCAATAATTATTTTTTTTAAAGAAAGTCAGGTGCATATATTATATGGTGTTCAGTGTCTAATTAAAAAAATAACTCTTCAAGCAAACTTTTGCTGCTTAGTTTCCTCTGAGTGTTTCCCATCCAAGGAGGGTGGGTTATATTCCACATATATATATTTAGGTATATTTTATAATTAAATTATTTTTGTTGTTGTGACCTTAGGTTGAAAGGTGGGCTATAAATTCTTAAAGGATAAAAAATAAAATAAATATATATATATATATATTTTTTTTTTTTTGAGAAAGCCCTCCTGTCCTTAAGGTACTGAATGCCCTCTTGTGAGAATGCAGCCACAGTTATAATGCTATTAGTTATTTTGAATGATATCTAGATGCCTGTTGCAGACACTCCTTTTGTACTTGCACACATTTATGAAGCTTCTTTGTAAAGGGGGGTGCATGAATATGAACCTTCTGATAATAGAACTGTATGAGGAAATTTGCCTTGCACATCTCAGCTCTGTCTCCAACAATACTTCAAAACCCACAGGACTTTTTAAAAAGCGAGGGGGGGGGATCAGGAAGTCTGAAATGTAAATTAAGTAAAACTCTGACAGCTTTAGATCAAAGGCAAAAGGAAAGATGGGAAAATTCTCAACAAAATCTCTAAGGGAACAGTCAGAGTTAAGTCAGATAAAAAAGAATAAAAGTTAAATATGTCTCAAATTTTACTAAATTTTGTCCTACTCAAAGAACTGCTGTAATTAAGGGGTTAAGATGGTGGGAGTAGATGGCTGAAGAGACAGTGGCGAACTTGCTTCTAATCGAAATTTCCCTGATATCTCATGAGGTAAAAAGAAAATGCCATCAAAGGGACTTTGAACACTTTGATAGGGCCAAGAAACACAATCCTTAAATAGTTATTCAGTTACTGATTGGTGATTCTGAGGATGCAGGTTAATGCCTTCTCTGAAAGTAGAATGAATTAGAGATGGGTGACTTAAGATTAATTTTCAAAGCACTCAACTGGGAGTCGGTTACATTAGAGAGGAAGAAAGGGATTGGCTGAAGTTAGTCCCCATTGTCTGCAGAAATTGATAACAAGTCATTGCATCATTAAAAACAAGGTTAAGAATTTTGTTTGGAGTTAACAAATGGCAGTATCTTTCCCCGGTGGGTGACGGGAAGAGGGAATCAAATA
Source organism: Aspidoscelis tigris stejnegeri (assembly GCA_023333525.1). NCBI lineage: Eukaryota > Metazoa > Chordata > Lepidosauria > Squamata > Teiidae > Aspidoscelis > Aspidoscelis tigris. The sequence goes on from JALMGA010000010.1 coordinate 20,401,004, forward strand.
GACACATATTTGTTACATTTCTTCACATGCTACTTTAGGGTGGAAATACAAAGGAACCAAGAGAAAGAAGACAAATAGGCATTTTATGTGGATGGTTCATAGGTCTTCATTTGCAACTGCTATCAAAATATCAGCATCTGAAGAGGTAGACGTGTCTACGAAAGCTTATGCCACCAACCCTTCTCCTGTTAGTCTCCAAGAGCTACTGCTATCAGAACAATAATTCAATCCAAAGATTTTTGAATTATACTAGGAACAAAACCGTCCAATATTTGCCCTGGTAGATTTGTGATTACTCTGCCTCTGGGCATAATCAAAAGTAATGAACACTGTAAACATAGTTCCTCATCATGCACTAAATAGAAGTCCTATTCACACTTAACTGCCTGGAATTATATAAATATATCATTCAAATGCAGTTAAGTACAGGGATGATGGTGTTTTTTACTGAAACTGCCTGTGCTGTTTCTAACTGGGCTGGTGCTCCTAGTTTGGACAGTCTGGTAACTTCTACTGCGTTACAGCCATGCTAACTTCTACTGTGTGCCCAGCCACTGCCATGACAATTACTATCAGGCATGCATTTGCAGGGCTGCGCCTGCTTCACCCATCTCACATGCAGCATTCTCACTGGAAGAAGGTGTGAACACTTCATCTGGGAATTTACCAGGAGCTGTCTAGAAGCTTCTGGTGAAGCTAAAAACTGTCCCATAGTGTCAGAGGATTGAGGACGCTCTCAGATGCTTTGGGATAGAGAAGGTGGTGCAGTGTGTGGATGGAACATCCAGGAGCATCCACAAGTGTCCCCATGACATAAGTGAGAATAGGACCAGTGAGATAAGTGACTTCCACACAATTCTTATGGACCAGGCTAGCTGCTGCTGAGTTATGAGGAATCCACTCAGTATAAAGTGGTTCCTATGAGGACATGCTTCCTGGGGAACATGAGGTCTGAGAAAGGTAGGACCAGGTAAACCCATCTGCCTCCAGTGTGTTCCTTACTCTCTATACTTCTCCAAACTGTTTTTGTAGACAGGAGATGGCAGAATCATGCATAGGTCATGGAGACATCAGTTCATGAGCCATGGTAATCCTGCTATTCCCAGGCTTCTCTTGGACCATTGCCAGTTGTGGGGACTCCAAGACTACTGTGGCCTGTGGGGTGATATCATTGTGAGCTTTGGATGGCTCTATCCTCTCCCGATCACAGAGTCTTTTCAACAGATCTTAATAATTTACCTCTGTTGTGATGGAAGAAGTGATTTCTCTGGTATCACAAATCCTAGCTGTGTAAGTCTTAGGCTGCTTCTGCACAGGGGCAAAGAAATCCGGATCTCCTGCACCTGGATTTAGTAAAACCGGTTCCCAGAGGAACCGGTTTTACCAAATCCGGATCCCCGGGAGATCTGGATTTATGGGGTAGATCCGCATCTAAGAGATGCGGATCTACCCCTCGCCCTGTTCCTCCGCACACGCGGCATGGATCCGGATTGGAGGCGGGTGCTGTCCGGACGCACAGCACCTGCCTCCCATTCGTGACCCAGGGCCCTCCCCCAGCCCACCATGATTGGCTCCTCAGAGCCAAGCCTGGCGAGCCGGGGGACCTCGCTGCCGTGGCTCGCCCTCACCCCAGAAGCAGCGGATCGCTGTTTCTGGAGCCAGGACGAGCTTCCCTAAAGCCCACCCTAGCCCACCCTGGGAGAAGCGCGGCAGATCCCCTCCTTACCTTGTCAGCGTTGCCCCGATTCTGAGGGTTGGCGCCCAGGATACAGCGCGCCTGCGTCCTGCGCATCTCCTGAGTGGCCGGGGCTGCTACTGGTGGCCCTTGCCCTCAGGAGGCGTTCTGCACAGGCGCACTGCCCTGACTGGCTCTGTTGACTGGGGCTGACTGGACTCTTGAACACAGCATCCAGAAAAATCTAGACTGGGGTAACCTAAAGTGACAGATTTATTTGGGAATGACTTGTTAGTTTAGCAGCAAAAGAGTCTGCTTTTGATTCTTTGCAGTCCTTTTCTAAAACGTCTACATAAAATTTTTAAACAAACATTATTACAATTTATCACCGATTCTTACTGTTTCTAACCTATCATCTTTGGACAACAGTTTTATCCTAATTTAAAGCACACAGAACTTCGGTGTCTTAAGTGTTAAACTGTAAAGGGCAGAGTGAGGAGGGAGAAAGAAGTGAAAAGCGAGATTAAACCAAAAGATTTATCCCTCAGATTTTATATTGGGAAGGTTAAAAACAGCAAACAGAGATGTGAAGAAATAAAAAACTCTAAAACATAGTTCTTTCATTTTTATGAGTACCTCATGAACACTTCATACATTTTAGACCAGTTAATAAACTTAAACTGTCTCACAGGATAATTTAAAGCTATAATCTAGCACAGGATCTCTTTAGGTTTGTGACCCAGGTATGTGATATCCAAAGAGCCTACAAGTAAAGAAATAATGATCTAATTAGGTAAGATTTAAAATGGAAGACTAGAAAGGCTTTCAGGTATCAAACAATTTCCAGGAGGCATATCAGTAGTGGAGATGGCTATACATTCATTACAACATATAGCCATAGATGATGATAGCTCTTAGAGGTTGCCCATTCCTTTTCAGAAGCCCTCCAAGCTGACAGACATTACCATACCTTGCAGCATCAAGTTTGACAGCTGAACTATATGCTATGTGGAAAAATGAAAAAAAAAAACCTGGCCGAAATGTTTTTTCACTCTGTAAGTCGACTGAAGCTGGATTAAAACTTATGTATAGCAGGATTGTTAGACCATTTCTGCATTACATGGCCAGTTCTGGCTCACATAATTCTGACCAGTGAGCTTGACCCATGATAAGACTCCAGCTGGGCCAATTTTGCTGCACACTGCCTTCCAGCCCCATTCCTAGTGGGGGTTCCAAAAGGGACCTCCCAGGCTACAATCTATTTTGGATCACTGGGGTGTGATCTCTGCATTCCCTTCATAGATAGGAACATAAATAGCGGTCAGCTTGTAGATCTCTTTAAAAAGGCCCATCTCAGAACCAGGATAGGGTGCCATTTTGGTGACCTATCACACTCCATTACTTTGTCCAATGCGGATGAAGCATACTAGGAGTGGGCCGAGCCTGCTGTGTTCTGAAATAGCAAGTGGAAAGCAAGCACTTAGACCTCTTTCTTTATTGGGATTAGTGCAATTCTAGAGTAGGTGGTATTGTCTGACTCAATGTTACTTTATTTTTAGTATCTATTTGTAAGTGATGTTGATCTACTTTTTATGGAGAGACAACTTTTACTGATGATAATGATGGTGATGATAAACATTTATTAGTAATGGGTTAATCATTATAGAAACAAACATAATTAGTATATCACTTTATAATCTCTTTGTAAAATAATTTTGCAAGCATCTGATGCAAGAAGAGTTGGCATAGTACCCTCCAGATAGGAGAGAGTCAGACTTAAAAGACTCAAAAGTACTCAAAGTTCTCAAAACTTTGCACAGTTAGGCTAAATTTAAACTTCTCCCACATGTCAGGTCCACTTTTACTTTCCAGTGCTTCAAACCTACATGGCTATAATCCTGGGACATATGGAAACCCAGCATCACCTAGAGGTGTTACAGATATAATCCATAATTTCTATATTAAATGTGTGTATAGCTAATGTATAAATGGGTGCTGCAAAGGTTTATGGGACTGTTGCTAAAACCATGGGCTTTGAAACTTTAGGCCCCAAACTTAAAAATTAATCAGCAAAACAAGTAAACAAGTGAACATGACTCTTGGAGTTGCTTCCTCCTGTTTGTTTATCTGGTGGATTTAAGTTGATTTCCAGTAAATGCCATTTACATTGTAAATAAAAACAAGAGATTTCTCAAGATTCTGTGGTGAAATATTGAAAAGTAAATATTAAGCTAAAGGGTTCGTTTTAATTGGGACTTTTGTTTCTGGAGTAAATGAGGTAAAGGCTTAAGGATTTACTGCAGGTGGGCTGAGGAGAACATGTACACAATTGTAGTACATCTAGTAGTAGGAGTTAGCAGGAGTTAGCAGGAGTATGGCTTGGGGTTAGAGAAGAAGAAATGAAGACTTCTGTGCTGCTAGATGATTTCTTCCACTCTCTTCTGGACAGGTAATACAAATCTTTTGAGTTTTTCTTTCTGGGAATCTCAACTAATAGTAATTAGGGGAACTAAATTAAGATTTAGGAAATAAGATTTTCTGTTCTTTGTAAGCTGCTATGTTGTGGCTCCTTTCAGATGTTTTTCTTTTCCTCTCATTAAGACAATTTAGATTTTTGCTAGAAATTCTACTTTGCCTTAACACTTGGTTAAAACCTGTGCTGATTCCCTATGTCATTTAAAGCTGCTTTAAACTTATCTTGGTTTTTTAATTGTTCTAATGCCATTCTTATTAAATGAAATATGATCAAAGAACCCAGATGGATATTTCCCCTCACTGATGGATCAACTGCCAGTTGCTTGTCTGTTAAACCAAGCCCACCATATTAAAAAGATCCCAAAACCTCTGTGCGTGTATAGAGAGTCTGAGCACATTTGGTAGCAGAGGGCACTATGCCATCTAATCCTGGTTTAACTATTTGTCTTCCCCAGAGGAACAATTTCAGGAAACAGAATGTGGACAAATATGTGGGGGAAATCTAAATGCACATCACCCACCCACCCACCCACCCCACACACATTTTAAAGGAGCATCAGGATTTTATATTACTCACATTTACATATAGTATGTAACAGCTTAATTGCAAATTCTGCTCTATAATCAGAATTGAAAGCTCTAAATAGGCCTCTAAATAGGTGAGGCATTAATTTCTCAGGAGTTATAACTTATAAAACTTCTTAATGTGATTAAAGCAACATCAAATGGAAATAGCTGCTACATGGCACTTATTTCCTATTCCAAATCCAGTTCTGTGAGAATATATAATTTACGGTAATCTTTCTGTAAAGCAGAAAAAGCAAACTATATTTGGGACATTTTTAGGCCAGAATACCCATCTCTACACAAAATATCATCTTTTTCAACAACCACTGTTCTATTGTGAACTGAAATAGCGAAGTCCTAGGCAAAGACACACTCGAAGCCCAAAGTCAATGTTGCACATTTTGCTTTATTTTTGCCATGTCTGCAAAGTGTGAAAACTAATTGAAAGTTGCAGGGACAGTCAAAACAGGCCTGTCCTCTGTAAACCTGGTGAAATTCCTTCTTCATCTCTCTTCCCTCATTCTCAAAATCTTTCACTGGCCCAAGATTGGAGTAGCTATGATATCACAGTGATATTACAGGAATCCCTTGCTATTCATAAGTTGTGTCATGCATTTATGAATGAGGATTTATGATATCCTATCACTGTTTCCTATACAAAGAATCTATCTGCATTTAACTTGTCTTCTTCTGGCCCAGTGAGGCCCACAGGTCAGAACATGGAAAGGTGTGGTTCAGAACTGCACCATCTGCAGTTTGCATGGTCCAACACAGCTTGGACAAGCAAGTGGGTGGTCCAGATCCTTTGGATTTTCAAAAGATGGAAATTACATGTCTTAGCTGTCATACCAATAAAGGGGTATAGGGACAAACGATCATCTAGCAGGACTCCAAGGTTCTGAAGAACAGCAACAAGGACCACTGAACAATCCTGTAAACATGTAAGAGGAACTGTTGGATGATCAGGCTGAAACACCGGGATCTCTGTTTTGTCCATTTTCAGCTTCAGATGATGGTCAGTCATCCATCAGGACATATTTGACAGGCAATTCATCACAAAAGTACCCGCTGAAGAGTCCAATGACTTAAAGCTCTGAAAAATTTGAATGTCATCAACATCGATATGATGCTGAAAATCCAACTATATATAAAATAAGAAAAGCAAGGGTAACAATATATAAAGAAAAAAAAAGGAGACAGCCAAAACTGATCCTTGTGGAAGCTCAGTCATTACTGGGAATAGTTTTGATGTAAATCCCCGTGAAGCAGAAACAGTGATCAGGCAGAAATGATTTAAACCAAGAGAGCTTGTTCCCTAGTATTCCCAGTGATGCCAAATGTGATGACAAAATCTGATGATGTAAGGTGTCGAAGGCTGTGGAAAGACAGAAGAATTGAAACTGATGTTTTATTCTGAATCTTTGCTAATAGGATTTCATTTACTGCATGTGTTAAGGCTGTTTTGGTAGAATCCTGATTGAAATGGGTCAAGAAGATCATATGTAATCAGATAAGGGATCAACTGGGAAAGAGCCACTCTTTCTAAAGCACTTGAAAGAGATGGAAGACTTCCATTAGTAAGGAGCACAAAAGGAGAAGAAGAGTTGGCTTTTCTACCCCACTTTTCTCACCCTTTTAAGGGGACTCACAGTGGCTGACAAAGCGTTCTATTCTTCTCCCCACAAAAGACACTCTGTGAGGTGGGTGGGGCTGTGAGAGCTCAGAAAGGGAGCTGTGACTAGCCCAAGGTCACCCAGCTGGCTTCATAGAGAAGAGCAGAATCAAACCTGGTGACTCCGACATGTGAGTCTGGCACTCTAACCACAAGACCAAACTGGCTGATAGCATACTTAAAGCAATCTAGAAAAAATACCACTTGAAAAAGAACAGTTCACTAAGGCCCCGTGTCTTAGAGTCTTATTGCGTGTCAAAAACGGCTTGAAAACTGTCCACATTGAAAATTGGCTTCCCGCCCTTTCAGGGGAGTAAATCGAAAAAAACCACACACATTAAAAAAACACCTGAAAATACAGGTGTTTTCCCAGTTTTTGCTTCTAAAACACTTTTTCTTTATTCCTTTGGGAATGGTACAGAAATGGGTGGGGTTTCACCCTGCGCAGAACAGTCACAGTTTGATAAAAAAAAAGGTCAAGGCATTTGCTGCATGGTCTTGGGCAAAGGGGCCTTCACAACAGTCAAAACCTGGGCTTAATAAGGTGTTAAAAGTGGCATCTAAGGCGTTTTCGCACGGGGCTGAACGGAACGCGGAAAAGACAGGTGAGGACACGTCATCCGCATTGGCCGCGCGCGGCTTGCGTTCCGACGTGTCCTCACCTGTCTTTTCCGCGTTCGAAATGTAGAGCACTTCGAAGTGCTCTACACGCGTTCCAACGCGGACGAGCTGCCGGCAGCCGTTCGGGAGAAGAAGCGTTCGCGCTTCTTCTGTCTCCCGAACGGCTGCCGGCGCGCCTCCGACGCCGCGCGGCTTTGACAATCAGCTGTTTCTCAAACAGCTGATTGTCGATCTGCCTCCGCGGCTGCCGGCGCGCCCCTGGCCGGCGTTTGCCGGCTAAGGCAGCTTCGGGCGCTTTGACCATTCGCACCCAGACGCTCCGGAACGCGTTTACACGCGTTCTGGCGCGTCTGTGTGTGAACGGGGAAAGCGCCCGAAGCTGGCTTAAGCTTTCCGCCTGAACGCGTTCCGTCTGGAACGCGATTCAGTGCGGAAATGCCTCTAGGCTTGCATAAAAATCTTCTCCTGGAGGTTAGATTGTCAAGATCTACCTACATGAGGATAATACATCCTACAGGCTGCTTTCAAGCATTGTAGCAGTCCATGTGATGGATTCTGTTTGCATTCTTTCCAAACAATGAACCATAGATCATTCCACATGCAGCTCTTCCTGAAGCTAAAGTATTGGTGGAGCCACAACTTCTAATTAAAAGTTTTTTTAAAAAAAAAATATGGGCTGTGTTTTTATTTAGATCAGTGGTTCAAATGTAATGAAGGTATTCTAGCACTAGATCATAGGTCTCATACAGCTACATTGGGTTTGCCAATCTGCATGTTTTAAAAACATTTTTCCACAGTATCATATAGATTGTTGTTGCAAGAAAAAAAAAAGATTGATTGCTAATTAATGGCTAGCTGGCTGGCTGTAGGCTGGCTGTAGGATGGGTTTCATAACTTGATATACAGCCTTTCTTTCAAGAGGTGAGCAGGTGATGAACTAGAAAGACTTTTAAAAAAAAACCCTATAATCCTAAAGAGATTAAATGAACTGTAGGAAAATTTGTTGTACCTATAAAAAAAGACATGAATAAAAGAAAATACTTTTAAATAAAAAATATTAAACTTTTTTAAAAATAAATAATATTTAACTTCCTCCATTGAAGTCTTGAAAAAATCCATTAGACCAGTCCAGGATAAAAATAGGGCTTCATACTATGAGCTTTTTTGGTCTAGTGGTTAGGGAGCTCTTACCTGGGAATACCAGGTTTGATTCCGCCCTCCCCCAGGAAGCCAACTGGGTGACTTTGGGCTAGTCATAGCTCTCTTCCAAGCAATCACAGCCCCAACCACCTTACAGGGTGTTCTGTTGTGGGAAGAAGAATAGAAAGTTTTGCCAGCCCCTTTGAGTCCCCTTAAATGGTGAGAAAAGCAGGGTAGAAAAGCCAATTCTTTTTCTTCTCCTTTTGTGCTCCTTACTAATGGAAGTCTTCTTCCATTTCTTTCAAATGCTTTAGAAAAAGTGGCTCTTTCCCAATTGATCCCTTATCTGATTACACATGATCTTCTCAACCTATTTCAATTACAATTCTACCAGAACAGCCTTAACAGCAAAGACCAAACCAATAGCAGCAAAGACCGAAACAATCATTTTCAGTGGAATTACAGTTTACAGCAATGAGGAAAGAATGTGCACATGCCCCAACAGCAATCCAATTTCCAAAAGCTGGGTAATTTCAAGATTCCAGCTAGAATCTGCATGAGCAGACAGTGTGTTGAAAGCAGCAATCCTTCCACAGTGCTCTTCTTTAAGCAGCAGCATCCTGCTTGCATGCCAGCTAGCAACACAAAGTAGGTCACTTCATGTATTTGTGAGGGGCACCTACTCCTTATTGACCAGGTAACAGTGTGATCACAGTACTTATTACCTGTTAGGAAAAGTTTGCTGCTCTTTCAGCTTTCTTCCTTCCATTTGAGTTTTAATAAACAAAAAGCCAGAGACAAAGGAATTTCTTTTATCTGTATTGCAATACAGAAATTTGATATTCTGTCAGGACAAATTTCAGCTCTTTCACGTTACAGCCTGACTTTTATACCTGTCCTAGCTGGAAGTTTACAATCTTCCCAATAATACCTCTTCCAACCCTCCAAAGTTAATTTAGACATATCAGATTTCTCTTTTGAAATGTGCGGTAAAGGCAAAGTAAGAAGACAGTGTAAGCAAAGTTAATGGCTGACTGTCACAGACCATTTACTCTTTGAGTCTGCAGAGTCTAAAGACCCCTTATCAGCCTTTGCAAACAGACTCCCTAATGCCTTACATTACCTTTGCAGCAAATCTGTGTGTGCTAATGCCAGAATGCCCGTTGGTTCACTGTGGGATGGTTAGATCCTGAACTCTTCTAGTGTACCAACTTCAACATAAGTGTGAAAGAATTTGTGGGCCCTGAATCTCATGGCACATTCACTGTACCACAAAGATGCCACCACACAAACACAATTCCACTTTTATTTCTTGTGCTGCTTTCTCCAAAACACGTAGCGGATATCCTTTTAAACAGATAACTTTTGTAAAGCAGGATACATCACCCTGAAGATGCAATTTTGCTCAGCCATTTTCCCCAGCAAAGAACTCTATCTAAATGGTGTATTGAACCCTTTGCTTAAACTTCATGCCATCTAACAATACTACCTTAAAAGTGTTCATGTTACATTGAAGAAAACTAGAAAACATTAGCTTTTGGTGTTGAACTAAAAGGAAAACACCTCCTGCAAACTCCATGTGTGGAAACAATTCCATTTAACACAGCTGGAAGGCACATATTTGCCCCATGTCAAGTAGCAATGTGACACCCAGACACAGCCCCACCTAGGGAACTGTGGAAGGGGCAGAGCAAAGTCAATAAGGTCTGTCTGACTGCATTATATCCTTGAGTGCACAGGACATTGGCAGAAATGAAAACACTGAAGGATGTTACAACCTTCTTTTACACTCCCAGAAGCATCAGTGAAATGTGCTGGACACAGAGGGCTCTATAAACCTGTCTGGAACTGAAGTCTATGTAAGCTTGTTGTGGGGAAGGGGAAAACCCTCTCCACCACGAGAATTCTTGTTTGCTTCCATTTAACTCTATGATTGGAAGCACTGCTGTCAGTTTTGCCTCTGAAACCCTTTCCCACATGTCAACAACATTACTGATCTTTATAAACTTGTTTAGCTGGATCAATACTATATCAAGTCCAGTTCTGTTTCCATATAAATACAGAAGAAATGGAGTGAAAGAAAAGGAGCTGCTTCATGATCTTCTGTTCTTTCTGCTGGAGTTTTGACAGTGCTTAGACTCCATGCCTTTCCACATCTTCGCCTGGCACAAAGGTTGGTGAAGGTCCAGGATGTATCAGGGGCCCACACTTTGCCAAATCTTCACCAGTGTCTCAATAGCCTCCACTCTCATTCCAGTATTTATGCAGAATAAGGGGTAGTGGGAAAAGGGTCCTAGTTGAGACTCTACAATTCAGAAACTCACATAGTCTGTTCAGAACAATACCTCCAGCATGAAAGTCTGTGAATAAAATTAAAAAGGTTGCACTTAATGTTAAAAGCAAGGTATTTTTACCATGCACCTTTACCCAGCAGAATAATATATCCTTTAAAAGTCATTACATTATTTTGAGATTTCAGGGCTTTATCCGCTTTATGAAAAATCAGCCCCATGAAGTAAAATGTCTTCATTTTGGCGGCTTGCACGTGGGTATAGGAGGGAGCCAGCTGGAGAGATAAGCCGTCCATCCTAGGAGACCATTTATATGGCTGTAGTTAGCTTGGTGAGTGCCAGTGCCTGTTTGTTATTGCCAATGTATCAGCCTCAGTGCCAGCCAGCCATTCTGGTGCAAGCAGAACCTCCTCATTTGGCTTGCAATGGTTAATGGCTGTGGACAAGATGCTGTTAGAGTAGATAATACTGCTCTGATTTCAGTACTTCCTGTCCCCATCTCCAGGGCAGCAATTGGGAGTTCATGACAGTTGGAATGGGAGAATGTCTACAACTCCACCCTTTAGGTGATGAAAGGATGTTCACAAGGTGTCAACTAGGCAGAGCCTTAATGGTAAATATGCATAGGCTTTTGATAGCTACAATGATACAAGAACCAGTTGCATCCTAGGTAGCACTGCATTATATACTAGGGATGTGCACAAATGTTTTGTTTGTTTGTTTGTTTGTTGCATTCGATTCATATTGAATTGAATGTATGAAATTTCGTGTTCATTTGAATAGATCCCCTTTGAATGTGGTAGGATTCTATTCAATATGAACATATTCGTACAAATTTGTACGGGTATATGTTACGAACGAATCCGTATCCCATAAATATCCAATACATATCCATACATATCCGATATGTATCTGATACGAATCTAATATGTATCCAATACATATCCCATAACATATCCATTCTGAAAGCATCAAATCCACCCTGAATCCACTTTGAATCTGCTCTCAGTCCTGGTCGAATACACTCTTGATCTGCTGCAGATGTGACTGACGCAGCTGCTTTCCCACGTTCCCAGGTTCACAGATGTTCTGAAACATCTGTACAAATATGAATGCCAATGTACAAATGTCGTAACATTCTATTTGTATACAAATATCCAAATTGGTCAGAATGTCGAATGTTAAGAATATTTCTGCACATGCCTATTATACACCCCAGCTTTCCCCACCGCCAGAGATGTGCTGAACTTATTCTGTTACTTCACAGTGGACAGAGATGTTTGAAGTGTTCATTACTGATCTGAACAACCACAATATTTGCATGTCATGTTCCGATTTAAAGCGAAAGTGCTTGATGTGTTTGATGAGCTGTTCAAGGCAGTTTGAAGAGCTTGTATATTGAAAAAGCATGCATGTAAAAAGTTTACACTAATTTTTTTAACACACAAAAAGGACAAAGCTACTTTGATTCAAGCCAGCTACAAATATGGTATAGTAGCTACATTATAATTTCTCTGTGCTATGTCTTAGGGGGCATCGTCTGCTGGTGGTCTCGCTCATCCTGGGTGAATTTATCCATTTTGTCAAATGTGCCATTAGAGTGGCTTACCTAAAAAAGGAATTTCTAGGCTGAACCCAGACAAGAAATTCAGAACAGCCATTCATTCCACCTAGCCCTCTCCAGGAATGCTCCATTTTTCTAATGAACAAATTTGTCACATAGTTCATTTGTGGGTGCCCTCAAAAACACATATCCGGAATGTTCAAAACCAATGAATTTGAATTCAAATCAAAGGGGGGGGGGGAGGATGTTCAGCTTCATGTGAAGCCCCTCCTCTGAATATAGGGGGCTTCATATTCACCAATAAGGAAACCTCCCATACCTTACTTCATGTTCCACCTCACCTCTGTCCTCACTCACCTATTGGTGCCGCTGCCATTGCACCCTCCTTAGAGGTTCAACTAGGCCTCTTGGAGGTGCGCACACAGCTGGAGATGCCACTCCCATTCACCATTCCTGAGACATTGATTTCCTGCGATTTGCAAATTGGGAAGGCCTCTCCAGCTGCACACACCCTCCTGGAGGCCTAGTTGAGGCTGCAATGGTGGTGGTGGCCACTGCCAAATTTAAAGACAACAGAGCATGGCCATGAAGAATGCAGGTTTGGTGGTGGTGATGGGGGAGGGGAGATCCACCCACATCAAAACTTCTGTGAAGCTTAGATGAAAGCCAGATACATTACCTTGGCATGTGAATGGGGGTCTACACATTTAGGGCCCTTTCAGTTTGTATGTGAATCTTCAAAGCTTCAGATTTAAATACTTTTTTCTCACCTCTATTGCGTAATCCCTTTCCTTGTTCTGTCAATGACATACTGGCTTTTGGAGGGTAACCTGCCAATCTCAGCTTTCTCTAGCAAAGAAGTCTCTTCTACTTGTTAACAACCCACGAACACAGCAGAGCACCACACAGACTTCAGTTTGGTCTAGTGGTTAGGGAGCCAGACTCTTATCTGGAAATACTGGGTTCAATTCCGCCCTCCCCTATGAAGCCAGCTGGGTGACCTTGAGCTAGTCACAGCTCTCTTCTGAGCTCTCACAACCCTGCCTACCTCACAGGGTGTTCTGTTTTGGGGAGAAGAATAGAAAAGCTTTGTTGGCCGCTTTGAGTCCCCTTAAATGGGTAAGAAAAGTGGGGTAGAAAAGCAACTCTTCTTCAGGTATTATTTATATGGAAAGACTGTAATGCAACATCTGTGTGTTTTTTCTTTTTTAAGAGGCTCTTTTCATGGTGTGATGCCTAGGGTCTGTTTATTGTATTTAATGTCACATGTTTGCAAATGTATTTACAGGTCTGTGCATGCTGTAGCATTCCCTAGGCAGATAGCTGCAGATCACTAAAAGATGTTTTGCAGCTGCACTAGTCGCATGGTTAGTAAAGCCCATTGTGGACAGTGCCATGCATTCCCATTGCTGTGGCAAGGAAATTACAGCGGTCAACTTATGGAAGTGCCAGGTAATGTGACATCACAGTGTGCAGACACCCAATGCATCCAAGGACTGAGGCAGCAGTTGTGCCAGGCAATGGTGCAAAAAGGTTCCAAGAGTGCCTTGGGAACTCTTTTTTACTGCTCCACTGCCAGTGGTGATCAGGGCAGCTCTGGGCCAGGCTGGGTCAGAGGCAGCACAGCAGTATGGAGATGCTTCATCTCAGAGCATGTGGGGCCATCCTTGATTCCCTTGGTGCAAACAGGACCTTTATCGTTCAGTTGAACATTGCCATGAAAAAACCATGAGATAAGGAATGCTTTTTCTAGAGATGACAAAAAAAGGGGGGGCACCCTTCATATAAAATCCTGTTCTCTATGATCAAGGATTTGGATTAACCCAGTCATACTATTGTCTACAACTAAGCAAATTAGAGTTCTTGTTTTGTTTTGTTTTGTTTGTTTTGTTTTTGCAAATCAGAGTTTCTTTTTTGGACCATAACTCCAAGAACTTCTAGCCACCACAGATAATAGAAACAAAGCACATTTGGCTCCTGGCAATGTCTTGGAATTCACAGTCTCATGAGCTATAAAGAATTTAAAGTAATTGCGATGATGTAAATTGGTTTTAACTTTCACTTTCATCTCCTCAACCCATCACCTCACCTTAACATAATATATGCAAGTCATGGCTAAACTTCGTAATTTCAGCCGTTACCTCCTACAGCAACTATGAATGTGTGTGTGCATGTGTGTAAACATTGTAAATTTCTTTTAAATGCTTCCTTAATGGAACTCGTTGGCCTGAGGTGACTTCAGCAGCATTGCCCTCCCTCCCATCTGTTTCTATTTTTTAATAAATCTGCCCAGTTACCTAACAGCAAAATGTCGGTAGGAGTAGAAGGCAAACGACTAATGACGTGTGCAGTCTGGAACAGTTTAATTATCTGAATCCAAAAATTTCAAACAAAGCTCAGCTTACAGTTTATTGCCACATAAACAAGGGAAACTGAAACAGCTTTAACAGGGCAAAGAAAGACCAGGCAATTTGCTTATGGATTTAATAGCATAGAAACCAGATGAACCTGGTGCCTGTAAGTCAGTTCAACTATAAAATGAAAAACAGCCTTCTGAGTCAAGAGGAAGTTTCAGGTAGAGATATAAGAAAGTGTGATTCATTCACTATTTTTCTGGTCATTTGTCTTTATTTTCTGTAATGGAATGGAATAGCCCACTCCAACTTAAATATTGAATAAATGCTGCAGGGGAACAGCAGCCCCATAATCCAGTACAGGAGCAAAAAGGGCCTGGGTCAGTGACTTTTGTTTTATACCTTGTGGGGGCCAGAAGGTTTCTGCCAGGGGTAACTAAATAAAGAAGCCAGTTCCTTCACTATATGTACTGGCAAGAAAAAGACCTAGAAGGCAGGCTTTGTGATCTGATTTTCTGATTTTCTGATTTTCTGATTTTCTGATTTTCTGATTGATTGATTGATTGATTGATTGATTGATTGATTGATTGATTGATTGATTGATTGATTGATTGATTGATTGATTGATTGATTGATTGATTAAGTTGGTTGTTATACGCCTTTTTCCTCACTCAAAGAGGCTGACAAATTTTCTGTTCTACAACAATCACCCTGTAAAGTAGGTGGGGCTGTGAGAGTTCAGAGTGCTGTGACCAGCCCGAGGTCTCCCAGCTGGCTTTGTGGAGGAGTGTGGAATTAAACCTGGATGCTATCAGTTAAGAGTCAGACACTGACCACAGGACGAAACTTGGCAACATGATGCAGTTGGCAAATAGTTACCTATCCATCCTTATACCATAAGAATAGTTTAATCATCATGGCACCATCAGAGTAGTTTAACAGCCTTTGGGGTAGGAGGGTAGGAGATCTGGCATGTACAGATCATGCTAATAGATTCCCCATAAAGTTTGGATCAAGGTAGCCTGTCAACCAAGGGCATAATTGCAATTGAGAGAGAAATTAGATGACCTTAGGCTGTTTTCCCAAGGATCACTGGCAAACTCTTTGGAAACTGCACATCTCACAGAGGGAAGAAAGATGGTGGATTTGGCTTGCTTTCTTGCTTACTAGAATTGATTTAGTTGATTTCTTATCAACTTGGTGCTCTTTGTATAGTTTGGGCTGAAGGTTGCAAACCATTCTAGCATGGATCAAGAATGGATAAGCTATATCAAGTTATCCATAATTAAAGTAGAAAAATACAGTCCCTAGCTTCTTAGGCAATGAAACGAGCTCATAATGATCGAAACTGTGCACTATTTTAAATGTCATTTTAGTCTATAAAGTCCTTCATTTGTTTTCTCAAGGTTGCTCAATGTAGCTAATACAACTTCTGCAGACAATATTTGCTTTCCAAACTCCCAGCCATTATAAATATTAATGAAGCATGTTTAGAAGCCATTTTGATTAGTAATTTCATTAGCTTTGAATAGACAAAAAATAACTTAATGTCAACATTAAATTTAAGTTTATCTTGCAAGCTATCATAGTTACAAAATAACACAAAGCCTTTAATTAAAAAAAAACCTCAACACATTAAATGAAAATGAAAATATTAGTTATTTCTAACTCTTTGGCCTACTTGTTTCACTCAGACAAAATAGGGCTAATTGGGTTACAAGATATTATTTGCTTCTGAAGCATGCTGAATTCATATAATGAGACGAGTGTAAATGGGGAAACAAAAATTGCAGCTTGCTTTGTAGCTCATAAAGAGAACTAATAGCATTTTAGCACTCATTTGTAAACTCAGATATCGATTTAGATAACCTTTAATAAGAAATATGAGATTCATAGAGAGTGAGATCAGTTAATAAATTAAGGGTGTAAACTTAAATGTATTCAATAGGAAATAGGAACCATTGGCAAATGGAACTTAGGTCATTTCCACACTTTCTTGACATGTTCCAGTGCAGGGTGGGCCACCTTGAATTGGAATGAATGTATCTGAGGTGTGGATAGGTCTGTCCCTGAACCAGAATAAGGCCATCCTCATTGGAATAGCTATTCTGCCCCTGTCCCAGCCATGACACTTTGTGCCAGCTTCCTTGCCAGTTCTGAAGACTTCAATGGCCAGGAATGAAAGTGCCTGGCCTTGGACCCATTTCAATGGTGAGCTTTATTGAACCACCAAAATAGGTATCCCATGGTAAATCTAGACCACAGAGGCAAGCACCATTTGCACACCACCAGGGTCAGGTTTACTGCCACTGGTATGCTGGTTGGTAGACCTCTTTAAGAGTCTACTGGTAAACTGGATTGGGTGGCCATTTGGGATTGCCTGGTAAGATTTGGTGACCCTCCTTGGACCTCACCCACAGTGTGGAAAAGAATCTTCTTCCTAAACTGGACTATGGCAAAATGCAGAAATAGCCTTATATGAGCAAGCATCCGCAAGATTATGACCACTTACCAGGAGAGGAGGCTCCATAATGGTCATTTACGAGAGGTGCTGTAATCACTACTGAAAATGATACTTCTTTATCTCCATTTGTGAGTACAGATGCACTGTTTCCATTGGTGGACAGAAGCACTATGAGTTCACGGCAATAAATTATGCCCTGAAAAATCCATGCATCTGTCAGTAATTATTATTGTAAATGGGAAGCCAACATGAATCATACTTTCATTTGAGATGTTTAGACAACTTGTCATAAACCGAGTGTTTCTGTACCTAGAAGCTCTCAGGGTGCAAGCGATATGCAGACTAACAGACTACTCCTGGCTTGTAGGGATGTGTAGTCACTGCACTTTAGGGCCATTTTTTGCACAGTCCCCTTGGGCTATGTGGAATTTCCTTCAGAACCCTTTCTGTGACCATGGCCCTTTCTGTACTTTCACTCTAATTCAAATCAAGAGGCCTCTGACCCAGATCTTGGGCTTTCTCATCAGAACATCCATGCAGATTAAGGAGGCATCATTCCTGGTTAGTCTATCTCCATCTGCACAAAACAGATCCAGATCAATTGTACATGTGTTTAATCATATCTACAATTGAACTAAGGGACTTGTTCTAGATCACAGAATGCCTCTATGGCCTGGAACTTCTAGAGTCTGCTTTTCAGTAGTGCACCATAGTGTTCCAACAAAAACCACCAAGCCTGAGCTACAAGACTAGAAGCTTTGGTTTCCAACAATTGGAAGTTTCAGTATGGAGGCAGCTGCAAAGCATGCATGAGCTTCACAGCCAAGGGAAAGTGTGAATCAGATCAACACTGTCAATGCAGATGGTGTTGATCTGGCCCATGCCTCCACATGATCCGGATCAGTAGGTCTGGTTATTCTGGATCTATGAATCAGGATCCAAATGGCATAAGGGCTCCTGTTTTTATGCAAATCTGAAGGCGTTCCATGACACATCAGTTGAGGTGGTTTTCCAGAGAAAGCAAAATGGTACCTCTAATAACATGCATGTCATTTGCTGGATATGTGTACTCCTTACAGGGTTCCTTATTCTGCCACAAGTGAACAATACCTGTACCTACAAATGCCTTTTGGGTATGTGTTGTTACTTCCTATTATGAGATTAGACTGTGACAGTCTGCGTCTAGTGCCATGAATTTTAAGGATGAGTAAAGTCAAGATGAAATCAAAACAATATAACAGAATTTGTGAGCAGAAAATGGGGTTAAACCAGAAACACTAAGCATTGCTCCAACAAGGTAAATTTAACACACCCCTTTGAATTTCCTTATGCTTTTGTGCTTAACCCAGCACGGTGACACCTCTTTAACACCTGTGATTTTGTGGATATTTAAAACAAAGCCATGCATACTTTCCCATCAGTTTAAACACACTGCACTATGCCAAATACACATTGAATTTCAATTAAAACAGCATGTGCTTTCCAATAGCTGCCTTTGATTTCATGCTTTTGTGGGTCTAATGCCTTTGCCTACTGCCGCTTAATTAGAGAGTGCACAGTATTGTAACAATGAAAGACAAAAAGAGTTTGACATTAGCTCGCTATTTGTCACATCTGTCCTCCACTCCACCCCACGGCTAAGTGAAAATAGGCAATTGCAACACAATCAGCCTCACTGCATAAATGAAAAAGGTGAACTAAATGGAGATACTGCATTTTCATTATAAGAAGGAAGCATGCTTGCTTGAGCCTCCACAAAGACTCAAGCTATATCACATTACACAGATTTCAGCCACTGAATAATGGCACTGTTGCTGCTTCTACTCTTTATTTTGCCTCACATCTGTAGGACCTGAGAAATGTTGGCAGACTTTTATCATATTCCAGCCTTATACCTCATGAGCCAGTTTGGTCTAGTGGTTAGGGAGCCAGACTCTTATCTGGGAATACTGGGTTTGATTCTGTCATCCCCCAGGAAGCCAGCTGGGTGACCTTGGGCTAGTCACAGCTCTCTTCTGAGCTCTCACAGCCCCACCTACCTCACAGGGTGCTCTGTTGTGGGGACAAGAATAGAAAGCTTTGTTGGCCACTTTGAGTCCCCTTAAATGGGTGAGAAAAGCAGGATAGAAAAGCCAACACATCTTCTTCATGAGCAGAAGGAGCTAATGAATTCCTTGTAAAGGAAAGATAAATGTTTGTCCTTTGCCCTTTCTGCGTGGACCCTTAATCCACATGAAGGCTTTATGTTTTACACATTCTGAGCCACTGTACCCACATGTTAATGCAGATCATGGAGGCTTCATCTGTGTTTGATGGATCCTGATTTGGATTAAGCAGGCCCTTAATACAGATCTCTGGTAGTATCATTTAATCAGTACTACCAGAAGGACCAGGGGCGTTTTTGTACTACCCTTCCTGTCTGCTGGATGGGAAAGGAGCATGATGACCCAATGTTGACTAGTGTTTGCACTTGTCAATAATCACCTTATTCAATCCTTCTGGGCACTGCCATTTTGGCAGCAGTGCCTCTGCAACACAGCTGCATCTACGGTCACCTGAGGTGCCAGCACTGGGAAGGTGCCTGGAGCGCTGGCAAGAGCAAATGGTTGCACTGCTAGACACTTCAGGTGAGTAATTAGGTAATGTTATTGTATTCCACACCTAATCAATGATTAGTGAACCTCTGGGGAGGAAGGGCACACTTGTAGGCTCTAACAGCCTACTCGGTGTGCTTATGTTCTTCCTCAGAGGTGCGCTAATTATGCACTAGAGGCCACATTGTGAAAAGGCCTCAGGTCTCTGATCCAGAACAGAGGAGGCAGGCAGAAGGCCACCTCCCATGTTCCGGATTACCAGGGGGTGATTTTTGGTGTTGTGCTATGGCACATAGCCCAAAAGCACTTCCTGCAGGCCTTGAGGCTAAGAATTTTGTTCCTAGCCTTCAGAGGTGTTGTGGGTGCTAGCATGAGCTTCACAGCTGTGGCATCAGTTATTCCAGATCAACACCATCACTGCAGAAATGCTGATCCTGCCTATGCCTCCCCACAATTCAGATCAGTGGGCTGGACTATCACAAAAGCAGGGGCAGGAAACCTTCCTTCCCATCTTCTTTCCTTCTTGGGCGGTGGGGGGAGACGAGAACAAGGGAAAGGCATCTAAAAATCATAATACTATGGCCAATACAATTCAAAATACAATATTTTGAAGGATAATATGCATTTTACAGTTGACACTGAAACAATACTGACACAGAAAGACAGATTTCTCGCTGGACAATATTTTTTTGCTGAAGCTTCTGTCCAAGTTTTCTGTTACTTCCTCTCTTTACATAGATATTTTTTTTCCAGTATGCTTCATGCTGTTACTGTTATCAGTAGTGCTACATGTGACCAAAAGTGCTAAGTTATAAGGATGCATTTAAAATGGGGCATGTGCAAAACCTGTACTGAAACGACCACTGGCTACTTGTCCAGATTATACTTTTGCCTAGACATAAGACTCCATTCAACAAACCCTTCAAAATAGACAGTGTTCTTTAATTCCGTAATTTACTCTCTTCATGGGGAAGAAAGAAAGGTGAAGGTACACCCCTTATAAATAATAATAAAAAACATTTTACTAACTATAGTTTAAATGAGGTGAGATGAATTTCTTTTGTATAAAGCAACCTTCCCAACATGAAAGCTGAGACTCATGGGAAATGAAGTCTAGAAAGTAGACTGGCCTTTGACACAAACATACATGCAAAAGTACCCCTCCATACTGTCAAAATATGCAGATAATGAGATGGTGTCATTTCCCCATTGGCGGATAAACAAGATTCTCTAACAAGGAAACTGCAAATAATGTGGGCTCTATGTTTAATATAAAGCATAGAGATAAAAATAATAATAAAAAGCAGTACTTTAAAAGAGCTCCCCTTGCATTAACTATGCCTATTTTCACTTGATTAAGAAGAAGCAGAGAGCTCCTGAAAAACTGTAGGGAAGTGCAGAAAATCTATTGAGAAGTGGTGGATGTCATCATCTCTTTCATCATATTTGTTACCTTTGCAAAATCTATTTTCAATAAGGTATGCATTTCTCGCACACTGTTGAAATAGTATCTCATTGTTGGCCACACAACACAAGGGAGAAGGCACTATTTTAAAGAGCAGCAAAGCATAAACAAGTTGAATGTGCATCTAATGAATTCATGGTGGATAAATTACTGATTTTCATGAAGTCTTGTGGGGGCCTGTTCATGGCAGACTGATATTCTGATGGAAAAAAAAAATCTTACTGAAAATATAGTCCTGTTAGCATGCAACTCTCAAATATTTTTGGAAAGGCTATGTGTGTGAGATAGATATATAAGCTCAGAACGGACAGGTCATTGAAGGAAGTGGTGATTCCTGGTAAAGTGATAATCCCCTCCCCTAGGGTCCGCCACACCACCCTTATCACCCGTGTCTCTGAAGAAAAGCTGTGCAGCATTTTCCAGCCATGCAGTGTGATTTATGGCTGCAACTTCAACCAATGCATCCAAACTGACACAGGAGACAAAAAGGGCAAAACTTCACATTTCCCCTTCCTACGCCTTTATGCATCCCTGTGAAAATTCACGACAGGCATTCCTGCCACTTAACAAGGCCATCATATAATGGCCTAATACACTGCTTTTAAAATGAGCTCCATGGGTACAAACTGAACAATAAGATTTTGGATCATACTTACCACCATTATGATCAGTTTGTACATGCATTGCAATATTTTTGTCCAAATTCATTCCATTTGTGTCCAGCCAACTATGCCAACCCGTATCAGCAATGGAAAGCTTGGATGCGGAAAGATGGCATAGATCCCTCCTCTCCAAGCCAATAGTTTCATCAGCATAGTTCAGCATGTAACAAAGTGGGTGCCTGCTCACACACCAAGACTCACCCAAATGGTGTCCTTTGATTGGACAGCCCAAGAAATAGTGAACTTCAGCAGGAACACACAGAATTGTCCCAGCCAAGCTCCTCTTATACTCCAAAATGAAGGTGATGATTTCTCTCAGTTTTGTATGGGAAATGTCCCTAACAATAGTCGTTGTCCACTTCAAATTACTCTAGGAAGAATAAATAAGTAAAAGCTATCCATGCAACGTGATGTGTTTGAATTCCATCTCTGTGGTATAAATGCTTATTTATACAAGTGGAGTTTTCTTGCTTCCAGACTGATAGGATTATGCTGAGCTGTTGGCACTATCAGAAATATGGTTTTACATCTTCTAGGGGAGGCTGGAGATAAGTGCTAGGTTTAAAGAGGTTGAAGAGGAAGGGGGAATTGATGGCCAAGCATAAACTATTGTCAGAACCACAAGGCGCTTAGGATAAGCATCAAGATACAATGTCTAGAATTTAGTCTTAATGGCTTCCATAATCGTCTCACTATTCTCTTACCACCATCCTCATGTTTTAGCTAGGCATGAGTGTAGTCTGGGAATTTGACCTACCAGCATAACTGGAGTGGGGACACTAAAAGTAAGATATTTTCAAAGGCTGGCTAATCAGTATTCTCTTGAGTTGCATTGGGACATGACTACTTTGTTATTTTTAGATAGTCCAGATTCAAGCATGGATGTTCTGGAATATTCATGTTTTATTCCAGAATATTCAACTATAGCCCAGCAAGTTACAGATGGATGGTGGGGAGAGAGGAGGGAAACTGAGAAATAGAAACAAACTTAGCATTTGTGTGACAAGAGTATTGTTTATGCAGTCTTCCTCCCTGTGTTCTTCTTGCCAATATACTTGAATAAAATATTATGTACACATTATTGATTAAACTTCTATTAATATCTTAGTTATGTCTAAACTTCTGAAATGCTTTGTTTTTAGGCCTGTTTTCCATGCAACATGCATCTGCCATCCCTGTCAAATTTCATTTGTGGCTTACATTACAAAATTGAGACAAAAGGGGAAGAGCATTACAAATCAAGGACAGTTATATGCTTGTAGTACTATTCTCAAAGCAGTGACATACTGTTAGCATGCGTTCTGCTTCCCCTAGCCACATTAACATTACAGCAGGGAAATGTTTATTCCTCAGATGTAGTGCTGATGGCTGGGGGAGTCACTAAACACAGGAAGTGGTGCTGTAAGCCATTTCCCTTGTTCAGTGACCTGATGTTGCTGATGGGGAAGCCCCTTTGAACAGCCACAACAGTGGTAGGGCTGCCTCCAAGAATAGTAAGGAGTCGTCACTACCATCTTGCCATTCAAGCATCCCAGTGTGTGCTTCTAGTCGAATGCCATCTGGATGAATGCAGGTTTGTGTAGGTACAGCACTCATCTACCACACACAGTGTGCCATTAGAAAGCAGGATCATATGCAACGTGCATATGACCAACCAGCATGCGCCCCCTGTTCTTGAAGAAAATTGATAGGCTGTACTGTGCTGTTTACCCTAAAGCTGCTGAAGCAGTTCTGCTTTTGTGTAAAAGTCCCCCTTTACCAAAATGAAACATTGTTCCCCTTACACATGGCTAAGGGGAAATAGAGAACGCACTGCGCTTAGAATTGTATCATTTATACTCTTTCTCTCGTCTTTCCATTGCTCTCCCTCAGTGCTTTTTCTGGTCATTAAAAAAAAAAATCATTTCAGGTTTTCTGCAAAACCACTTGAGAACAAATGAACAAATATGATCAACTGTTTTATCAGTTTAGAATAAAACTTATTTAGATTTTTTTTTGTTAAAATGATGGACAGAGCCCACCAGCGTATGATTGAAACAAAGGGGAATTGGTGTGGGGCAGGATAGGAGAGGGGGGCATCCTAGGTATGGTGGCAAACAAAGTACAAGCTGCTTGGCAGGAATAGAATAAGGAGGGGAGAAGTGCTGCCAACTTCGGTGGAAATGAAGGCAGGTTCCACCCATCATGGTACACTTCAACTCCTCTTAGTTTGGTTTGCCCTGCAGAAATGGACTGAATCCTGTCAAAAAGTGGATTCCAGAAAGTACAAATGAAGGAGGGAAAGTCCACTTATAAATAAGATTGGGAGAAAAAGATGTGAGCAGAATTACTAGAGGATGGCATGAAGACAACAAAGTGAAGATATGACCACAGCCATGGTGTCATTAAGCAGTCATGCATATCATCCCTGTGACTTCTACTGGCACCAGCTGATACCCATAAAAGCTCCTCTCTGTTGTGCACTGCTTCAGAAGTTTAAAACTTCACACAACACCAGCAACTTTCCCTATCATCTGAGCCATTTGGGGTTGGATCCAATGTTGTGTGGACTTCAGATGAACTCTCTAAACAGGGACTTAGAAGAAGAGGAGTTTCTGGCTTTGGCCACTTATACCAGCCACCCCACTTCCACCATTTCAGGACTTTTCATTATTCATTTGACTCAAGTCTATGAGGTCTATAATCTATGGAAGCAGAAATAATGTGGCACACACAGATTTTAATCCAGGCAGCAGAATTGGTTTTGTAGTGTCTAGATGACATGATTACTTGATAGATTTTTTTTCACATTATTAAGAATTTATTGAATGGAGCTTTTGGAAGCATTGAGCTGTAAAATGACTACTTAAAGAATTTTTGTGGCTGGATTGGCAGTGCTGGGTCCACAGCTGTGTCCCTAAACAACAAGGGTGACCTAAAACTATAGCAGTTTGTGGTGATTCTGCAGAGCAACCCCCTTGACAGGCTAGCATGTAAATGGGAATGGCTATTATCTGATTAGAATGAAGCAGAAGACAACTTTAAGGATTTGAAAGGCAGGGTTTTTCAACACCAACATAGACTTCAAAGGTTACAGACCTATGCATAGCAGAGGGTATAGTTTCAGGAAGCAGCAAACAGGGCTAGAAAAGGCAGGATGCCAGCAGCGAAAGTGTACTGATGGGTTAAAGTTGGAAGCAACAGATAAATAAAGTATTCTTCTTTGCCTCTGAGTTCACAACCGGCAGCCAGAATATGGCTCGGTCTATTCCAGGAGCCAGAGTTTCTCAATGACTGTTCCTGCACTTACTGACATCACCCAGCAGAATCAGGAACACTCTTACTGTCCTGGAATAAGCCTTCTGCACTTTGAGGCTGCTCTGGGATCATTCCTATGTTGTGCGTGAGGATTATGTGATCTTCAGAACCAGCCTCCATGTTCTCCTATGGCTAGGAGCTAAACTTCCTAGCCTTGGAATCCCCAGGGGATCTATTTCAGTGTCACAGTTTTGTGCACCACTAAAATGGCTCCTCTTTCTAAATTGACTTAGAGAGGTATCCACCTTTCCACATGCCTCTTGGGCCTCTTTAGCACTCACTAGATTTCTAGTACCCTTGTCCAGGCAGTCATTTTGGCTACCCAGATCAGGCTATGCAGACAAAACATGAGGTTTGGTCTCCCTTTCGTCAGTCCATTGTGCAGAAGGGAGACCTGTGGACCCCTTCCTGGACTGGCTAAATGGTAATTGAGGAGAGGACCAATTTTAGTTTAATGTCTGTTATAGGATTTGGAATGTTGACTTTTAAAGGAACAAAAAGAAACTTCTTTGGCCTTGTAACTGAGGCTTCATCTAGGTGACCAAGGAAAAGGCCATCTGAGAAACAGGAGTGCTGGGATCTGTTCAGAGTTGGGAGGTGTGCTGGTTACATAATAAATGTCTGCTAAACTCTGATGTCTTAGCAACTGTAAAACAAAAGTTGAGCAATTGTGAGGTTTTCATCCATGCCTAATTAGTGTAAGACTGGATATGGCCCCAGAAATCAGTCAATTTCAGTTTAATGGTAAGCCAGGGTGCATATAAACAGGCCCAATAATTAGCCTTCTCCTTCCATTGTGAATTCTTCACAGTGCTGAAGGATATAAATTGGGTTATCTTCCATTCTGAGAGTCATTTGACCTACACAGTGGCTAGAGTGGCTCCAAGAGTAAATGTACCTGCCAAGCTCCAAGATGCTCAAGGAGCAACCTTTATTGGTTGTATGGATGCATCCTTAGTGATCTGAAACTAATTAGAAAAAAATCATTCCGCGTGCTTCCTGCCTTGAACTTTAGAGGCTTTTTACACTTAACAACCATGGGACAGTCTCCCAAGGAAGTTAAGATGAGGGGCAGAAGCATCCGTTTGCATTCTGAACACTGATCCTGTCCCAAACCTATCCAGTACCTACCTTGCAACAGACCAAGTGCAAACACTTCCATGCAGGAACACATTGGGCCATTGCTATGGTGATTGGGTGATATGGTGCATGAGTGAACAACTGCAGATGTCCTGCCCAGCCCCCTCACAGCCATTGCACAGAAGTAGGTGAGTATGAAGGCTGTATCTGAGACTGTATTAGAAGCATCGTTGACAGGCCTAGTGTAGCTATGGAACAGTTTTTATTGCTCCACAATGATCAAAAATAGGAATGCCTACATGTACTGGCAGCCACTCCATGATGGAAGTGTGCCCAATCATCCCTATCTTGCAAGTATGAAAAGGCCCAGAGACCTCAGTACCATATACTGTATATATATTCTGTGAATACAAGTTTAAGGCTGTGTTGAATTGTCTTAGAAGAGATAAAGTGCCATAGCTGACAGTGGTACATATTTATTTAGCATATGACAAATTCACATAGTTTAAACAATGTGATAGAACCAGGAGATCCTTTAGGATTGTCTGGTTGCCGCACCTTCAAGGTTTTAGATGGTAGCTTTGAAGTGACTGCTGTTTAGCACCAGCCAGGCAGCACGTGTGACTTAAGGAGCGTCACCGACCCAAGCTGTTGTTGTCCAGTGGTACGTAAACAGCTTAACAAAAAGATTAAAGAACTAAAAAGTTATAAAGTAATTGCATTAATTAAAGTAAGCCATTATATTTGATGGTGCGGCCAGTGAGATAAAATCAATTGTGTGGCAATTTGGTGGCAACAAGGGTTCACTGTGCAAAAGAGATGCAGTGCCATTTGTCCATTACAAGGGTATGTTTGAAAAGGTGCAGATTTGGATGGGCTCAGATCTTATACTATTTCAGCGGTTTTCAACCTTCCTAATGCCGTGACCCCTTAATGGAGTTCCTCATGTTGTGGAGACCCCCAACCATGGGGGCGGAGCAGCTGGGAGGTGGGAGGGAAGGTCAGCGGGAGACTCATCGCAACCCCTCTGAAAGGGTAGTTTGACCCCCCAAAGGGGTCCCGACCCCCAGGTTGAGAGCCACTGTACTATTTCCTTTTCAAATTGTTTTTGCCTTTTTTTTTCTTTTTTTTAGTAAGTGCTTTTAAAATGGTCCAGCATGTCAGCAGGGAGGAAATTATTCCATTTAATCTTTTAAGGTAATAAAATTCTTCTATTAAGTAAAAATAAAAGGTTGCATTATTATTATTTTTTATTAGTAGAAGTAGCAGTCATCTACCAAGGAATATAATAGAATTAGAAGGGACAAATTAGGCTGTCAAATTAGAAGATCTTTTGAAGAAACTGGGAAACAGATTTCAGCAAAGCTGAAAGGCGAAAGTCAACATAAAATGTTACAGTATAAGAATGCAAAAGTTTTAATACAAATCAAAAGAGTATGAGACTAGTTACAAGCATGATTTTTTTTAAAAAAGTGAGCCACATAGAAGGCCTATAGAAAAAAATGATTATGTTTGATATTTGGTGAAGGATATTGAATTGTTCTTGTCACAATATCTGTGTTTTGGGTTTTGTGAGTTTTGCTGGCATATTTTTAAAGACACAGAAATTGTTACACTGCATTATTAATAAAGAAACCATGCTGAGATTTAAGACTCTGAATCAAGGTCAAATATTGAATCTGTGCACATCCATATCTTTAATGTGTGCACACATGCACAAAATTGTGTTTTAATAAAATATTTCAAGGTTGCTTTTTTCCCATCTCACAATTACTGAGGATTAACCTGACACTTTGTTAATATCTAAAGGAAGCAGTGAAACTGGATTTTTGTAATTGGGATGCCTTTATTTTGTTTCTTCACATCTGTCAAATCAATGCCTTTCTATTCTCTGAGATTCATGGTGTCTTAAAATCAATACTGCCAGGGGAAGTTGTGAGGCACAATTTTCACAGCTGCCACGAGATAATAAACTCAATTAATACATCCTTTTGCCAAATGAAATCCACACAGCTAAGGTGGCAATCTTAATTATGCAAATTTATGTCTCATAACAGAGCTGTTCCTGACTACAACAATAAGAATCCAGGTACAAAGCCTGGTCAGGCAAAAGAGAAAACAGCAAAAGAAATAATTATTTGTAATTCTTTCTTCATTATAATGAACTCAGTGCTGGACCACTGCTTGGTGGTAGGAATGGGATGGATGCAGTTCAATAAAAGGAAGCTGAATGTAGCTGAATGTAGACTTGATAGAGGTGATTCTGGATGGGGTTCTTCTTTCCTCAGAATAATGGGTGCTGGTTTAGGAGTGCTTCTGGATTCCTTACTGACATTTGAGGGTGAGGTATCAATGGTAGTCAAGAGTGCTTATCACCATCTCAATTTGGTACATCAATTTCAGTTTTTCCTGAATAGGATCAACACAGCCACAATGATCCTTGCTCTAATAACTTTCAAACTAGATTACTGTAATGTGTCCTGAGGGGTTGGCTCTCAAAGATGGTCTGGAAGCTGGAATGAGTGCAGTTTGCAGCAGATCAACTGCAGATGGGAGTTTCTGGCCAGACACACATCTTGCTGGTCTTGAAAGAACTGCACTAGTTGCCTGTTCGCTATCAAGCCCAGTGTTGATGTTAACACATATTAAGATCAAAAGAGGAAGCCCTTTTATTAGTTTTGCTACCCTCAGAAATGTAAGGGGTGGTGGCACACGAGGCCCTTTTATGTGGTGGGCCCCAGGTTTTGAAACAGCCTTTCTCTGGAGACGTGCCAGATGATGTTGTTTCATTTTCAGTGTTTGGTTAAAACATATATATTTACCCAGTCTGTTAATGCTTAACTTCTTTTGAATGTTGTCCTGCTAGAAGGTGTAATATTATAATACCAATGGCTACTATAACGGATGCCTAAGTACATCCCCCAGGCTGGGGAGACAGGCAGAGTGCCTCTAGGGCCATTTGCTGGGATTCAAGAGCAGGTGAAGGTTTTGCCATCATCTTCTCTTTGATATGCCCATGAGCAATTGGTGGGCCACCATGTGGGACAGGATGCTGGACTAGATGGGCTGTGGCCTGATCCAGCAGGGCCCTTCTTATGTCAATGTATATTTTTATCCTTGTTATTAATAGTTTTTATGAAATGTTGTTACCCACTCTGAGACTTCAGTTGAAGTACAAGATAGAAATATAATCAACAAATAAATTTGCAGGATCTAGTAAGAAAAGCATGTGTGTGGATCAAAATAATTTTATTTAACTTTTTTTTCATGCCACACTGAAATGGTACCAGACCGAAAGCACATTCAGCCAATACCAGCTATTTCAGCACATGCTTAGAGGCCTCTGTCAACTGTGTGGCAATGCCTGACAATAAATTAGAGGTTCAGTAGATGTATAAGGAGACTTAAGTGTATTTGCACTGGTCATCGACTACCAGAATGTTCTTTGAAGAGCTATAAGATCCTGGTAAAGAATGTCCAAAATAGTGATCATTGATCTCTATTCTCATTAGCCTCCTTTCCAAAGGACTCTGAGTTCTGAGAAGGGATGTGGCATGGCCCATCAAAAATTACTTCAGACAGAATCCTGCCTTCTCTTTATGTTTATTTTATTTTAAAAGGATTACAAATGTCCCTCAAGCTCAGATACGCCTTCAGAGTGAAAGAACTTAGCAAAATGACAGATATTTTATTTCCACATTATCTAACCCAGAGGGGAAATTTCTGGGTAAGATAATGTGAAAGAAAAACTGAATTGAACTGAACTGAATGTATTTGTATGCTCACAGACCAGAAATAAAATGACAAAAAAGTACCTAAAAATATTTAAAATCACAATGGGCAAACAAACCAAATATAAAGTGAAAAACCAATTAAACAAATGAACAATGATCGTAAATGTCAACACAAAACTAAGGAGAAGGAATTGATAGGAGGGGAAACTCTGGAAGGTTAGTGCCAAGGGCTAAGATCAAGTGTAGTGTGCAAAAGAAAAACTGTTTATCACTTTGGTGATGGGCTTCCTCACTCTGAACATGCATCAGATGTGAATGAAAAGTGTATTGTAAAAGTGAGAGGTCAAATGATGCCTAAAAAATGATCTAAAGCAGGGTTATCATAAGTGGAGCGTAAGTGTCAAATTGTGGCTCACTTGTTCAGCAGTTACTCCATGGACCATAGCATGCCAGGGCCCTCTGTCCTGTAGTTTCTCCTGGAGTTTACCCAACCTCATACTTATCACCTCCATGACACTACCCATCCATTGCATCCTCTACTGTCATGGTCTCCTTTTGCCTTCAATCTTTCTCAACATCAGGGCCTTTTCCAATGACTCCTGCTTTCTTGTTATGTGGTCAAAGTATTTGAGCTTCAACGTCAGCATTTGTCCTTCAAATGGACAACCAGGGTGGATCTTTAATATTGACTGATTTGAGTTCCTTGCAGTCCAAGGAACTCTCTAAGGTCTTCTCCAACCCCACAATTTGAAAGTACTGATTCTTTGGCTGTTAACCTTCCTTAGGGTCCAACTCTCATAACCATATGTGCCATAGCTTTCCTTCCAAGGAGCAACAGTCTTGTAATGTCATGGCTGCAGTCACCATTTGTGGTAATCCTTGAACCCAAGAAAATAAAATCTGACACTGCTTCCATTTCTTCTTTCTCTGTTTATCAGGAACTGATGGGTCCAGATGCCATGATTGACCTCCATAAATCTTTTGCTGCAGCCTATGTACGAGGTGCATTTTCAGAAAGGAACTGGTTGGTTCCTTGCAGATTTTGTAGAATTTGGACCTACACTAGACAAGTGTTGTGGCTACCTTGAGACATCTGTCATCTAATGAAACCACATCTATGTGCCATCCCTAGAACTGGCATTCTGGAGATATAGGAAGCAAGGCTGTTTCCTATTATCCATGATTTTTAAAGGTATTGTATAATTACAGCTTAATACAAATTAATTATGAAATCTTCTAGCTAAACTCAGAAGTGGGATAGACTTAATGTTACTGTGGAGATCCTTTTAGGCATTTAACAATTAAAGTTTAATGTAATCTGACAGTGAGACTTTCCAGTTAAAGTATTAAGAAAGAAGATAATAAGGGGTTGTTGATAAGCATACTTAAACTGTTTTAATTTGCTTTATTTGAACTATCTGTTTTTTGAGGGGTATGTAATATTTATGTGGTATTTAAGCAGAATTAGATGCCATATCATTCTCTCTCTTTTTTTCTATAGATGTGTGTTCATGCGTAGTCAGTAGGCTTCCAGACATTTAGAATCTTAAATAACATGTGCATTATTATGTGTGCACATTCATGATTGAAATACATGTGCAGATTTGTATTTATCTGTCTCCATATTTGTGTGTATTTTTAGTTTTTTACATTACCTTTTTAAAAAAGCATTGATGAGGCTATAGCTTAAAATAGGAAACCATTTATATATGTTTTCTGAAGAAGCATTTAAAATGTATGACTGGAAGGTGATATATATATGGGTTCTGTGCGTATGCATATATATAGTCATTTGGAGATACTAGTTTTATCAGCATCATCTGATGTATCATAACTCCACTATTTCCTCAGGGAGACAAAAGCTGAGAAGCTAATGAAACAGAACAAAAGCATGTCCAGGTGCCACAAGAAGCTGTCAGAACAGAGAGGATCCTACATCATTATAATTGGAGTGGTGAAGTAAGCCTCTGTGTGGGTGTGGGTGTGGGTGTGCACGCACATGCATGTGTGTGTGTGTATACAAAAACATCTATATACACTGTTCACAGAAAACAGAAACATAAATACAACAATAACACCGAGCCTGTACTATAACATAAAAAAATAATAAACTGTGGATTTATGCAATGTCCCATTGATATGTCAAGGATTACCAGCTTATTCAAAGTGTAAAAATAATTGGAATGAATCTGAAACATACTAGTGGTCACTTAGCAGTATCCAACAAGATAACATCAGCAGTATTCATATTTTTGTTTAAAAAAATCCATTCAGCAATTAGGAGAATCAGTAATAAGGAAGAAGGTGAAACAGAATCGCCTATAGTAACAATCACCAGCCAAGCAAATCCACTCCAACAAAGGTAAAGTATCCAGCTAATTGCCATTTCTTTTTGTCCTGGATGACACAAATGATTTAATTGCAAAAATACTGTAGCACTGAAATAAATATAGCCCATTCAGAGACTCTGGAGCCCTTTCTGCACTTACCTTAGGTCCAGATTAAGATTCCTCAAAAGCCACTTCTGGGTCTCATTGGTCTGCACATTAGTGTGAACCCATGAGGGTCTGTCCCCCACTGGTACTGTCCAGTGGGACTACTGGTGGACCAGCAGGCAATGTTCCAAATGACAGTGGCATGCAAAAGACACACATCAGAATACTAAAATACCCCACTGTGAAGATATGCCCGACTAAAGGTGGTGGCAGGTTTGGGTGTACAACACCAGTACCCTAGTGAGACCAAACACTTTCAACCCAAAGAAAGCTCTAATGCTGAATATAAAATCCAAAAAGGGAGAGACTTGTTTTAAAGAACATAAGTAATGCACCCTAGGCAATGGGGAGAGAGGGATGGGGAAAGACCGAGGAGGGGAAAGAAGACTGGAAACCTGCTATTGACTATATACAGGAACTAGAAAATGGACCAATAATTGTTGGATTTGAAGAATAACTAAACAGGACAATATAGGATGTTTTTCCACTGTCACTAAAA
The DNA here is from genome assembly GCA_023333525.1 of Aspidoscelis tigris stejnegeri. Classification (NCBI taxonomy): domain Eukaryota; kingdom Metazoa; phylum Chordata; class Lepidosauria; order Squamata; family Teiidae; genus Aspidoscelis; species Aspidoscelis tigris. The sequence goes on from JALMGA010000010.1 coordinate 20,433,653, forward strand.
GTACCCATTAAGTACCCATTAATGGCATTTTTGTACCCATTAATGGGTACTAAACGGGTACTTCTAGTGACGGTGGGAAAACACCCATACTGAAGGGAAGCTAAAAGGGGGCATGAATTAAGATACAGAAGTCAGTTATAATTTACCAATTAAATTATAACTTGGCAGTAGTAAAACAGCTTAAAGCCTTAAAGTAGGTGGAGGGGACAGCTCAAATCTCTCCCTTTCATCTAGAAGTGATTTCAGAGATGTTCTTGGAAGAAGGAACCCATTCTCATAGTCTGCATGCAGTTCAGCTCTTGATGGGACAGTGCATGGAATGGTGACACCAGAGAAAAGTGTACCAAAGTAGCAGCGGACCTTGCATGAACTGAAGATATTAAAGGGAAGGGGGCACTTACTCTTATCCCCCCAAAGCGTAGTCTCCAGGCCAAAGTATAGTCTCCAAGTGTGGAGCCAAATGTTTGGTCAGAAATGGTCAAATTGTCAACATGCAGGATGACTAAACACATTTCAGTGACTGTCTAACTACATTAGCATAGTCTCTTGCCCTGTTAGTTCACGTGGTATCCTCCTGCTGCAGATTGACTTAAGTTGGCTTGTAGCGTAAACAAACAGAAGAGATTCTTGTAGTGGGAAGCAGGCAAGATCATAGTGTAGATTCCCTTGCCTCTTCTGATCCATATTTCTGCACTATTGCTACATGTGTCCAGTCATTAAAATATACAAAACTGCATTATGCCTTGGAATTTTCTTGTTAAAATCAGTTTTTGAGAAAATGTAACATAACTGGCCAAGTATGTTCTTTGATTGAGTGTCCCATCAAACTGCGCTGCAGGTTAAGCTTTGTCCTCTTTTTCCACATGGTCGTTGTAGAGCTATAGATGTAGGAGGCACAGTCTAGTCCTCAGATGAATTAAATGGACCGCTGGTTTGGGAGTCGTATCAGACTCAGCCACTACTCAGAGCATTTTGTAAATAAACAGAGGCATTTAGTATAATTAGATGCTGTCTAAGGAAATTGGTGGGGGGGGGGAGAAACTCATTTAGAAAACCATTTGCTATGGCACATAAAACATGCTGCACAAGTGTGATTCAGAGCAATTTTGCTACAGAAGTACACATGCCCTGGTGTTCCTGAACAATAACAATTATTCAACAGCAGCTTTGTTTGTTCCTGAATATCGAATTGAATGTCTCATTCAATGGAATCCTTGTCATTCATAATGCAGTCTTGCCATATCATACAAAGATTTCTCCCTTAAGGAAGAGGCTGAAGAGAATCTTCCAGATGAATCTCAGCGTATACCTAGCTTTGCTCTTGCTAGATATATCTGACTGAGCATTTCTGGTTTAAAAGGAAAAGAAACAGAAATCATTTGAAATAGCAGTAAATATTCTATGAGGAGATTGTGCTTCTTCACTTTCCAAGGGGGAAGGAAAGTTATGGGCAACTTTCAGGTGCTCCTGGAGAATACAGATGTTGAAATGAGACCATTTGAGGGAGTTTGCAGGCCACTGTTGTGAAATGTTTTCACTACCTCTGAAGTAAAAAAAATATTTTTTCTGAAATGTCGAAGACTACATCCAGACATTGGTTGCTTATTCCACTAAATTTGGATATTCCAGAATAGAGTATGGATATTCTGGAATGTCTATGCTTTATTGTGGGATATCCAAATATAGCAGAATAAGTAACCAATGTCTGGACGCAGCCTAAGCCATATTTTCCTTTAAATAATTTTTAAGCTTTCAGACTTTTTTTAATTGTCCACTGAGAAGTTGTTGTTTTTCTTTGCCCAATCAGGCTAGTTGGTATTAAGCAGACTTTGCATGGTCAAAAGCCTGAGTGCTTACTGGAGTACAGATTTAATTGCAACAATAACACTGCATTTATTTCCATTGTGTGTTATTGTTTACTTGCAATATTAATCAAGTCTACTTTGAGATGGCAGATTTTGCCAGGGGTTTATTTTAGCTACTTGCTTATCATCCTGGCTGTTCAGTTGTCCCTGTCTTCTGTACCTGGTCTTTCCCTTTTATTCTTTGGGGGGAGGCATAGTTAAACAACATTTTTACCATGCATTAAATCAGATTTGGCTGTGATGAAATTATGCTAAAATGTGATGCTTACAAGGTGAGCCAGCTTTTGAGGTGTTGGGCAGGAGAGGTTCTCATAACCAGGGATGTGAATATTTGAAATATTCATTATTCGTATGAATTCAGATGAATTTAGACATTTGTATACGAATCGAATATCCAGGCATTTGGATTTCCAAATTTGAGCAAGTACGAATATCTTGAGTTATTTGTACAAATAATTTGGACATTAATATCTGTTAGGGGTACATACACATCTCGTACGTATCCGTATGGAATGAAAACGGGTTACATTGAGATACATATGGATGCATATGGGTACATATGAGATGCGTATGTACCTGAAAAGACACTAATGTCCAAATTATTCATAGGAATACATACAAATATATTCATATCGAATTGAATGTCTGGATATTTTGTTTTTTGTTTTATTTGGATACATTCAGATTTTTGAATATTCGATTTGTTACAAACTGAATTCATTCATGCGCCTCCCTACCCACTAGGGTTGCTGAAAAGGATGCCTTTTTCATCTCCACTTCCAAAGGAAGAGGCATTGTTCAGTGATGAGTGGAAGCGCCTAAGTTAAAATTGCAAAATATCCCCCTGCAAAAATGGTGCCACCCTACAATTGTCCCTGAAACTACGGTGGCACAATCATGGGGAAGTGTGTCATGCCGCTGCACATGGAGATGCAGAGGTAAGATGTGTTTTCTCAGGCAGTGTTGAGGACCTGCTTTGATAAGCAGAGATACGTCCTGTGTGTCTCTTTGTGTGATTCAAATGTGCACTATTTCAAAAGAATCTGTACATTACTTCTTTCAACACATTTTACCCATATTCCAGATTTCCACAGGGCAGATATGGGCATCCCCGATGATAGGCTGCTGTCTCAAATTGTCCATTTGTGGAGGAAATCAATCATATACATTGCTATGGGCACTCCAGCCCTTCAGAAGTCTGTTAAGAGGTAACTCACATGTCTAGAAGATCTGCCATGAAAATTTAGAGGGCCAGGGTGGCTCTTTCAGTTCTACTGCTTGTTTAAGGGGGGCGGGGAGAGCACCTCATCAAAACAACAACAACAAAAAAGAACCATTGCTGATGGTGTATATGTATATAGCTATATAAAAAGAATTGGTATATCATTTTACTGTGAAAAAAAATATGGTTTTAAATATTGAGTGATACTCAGCTTTGCCCCTTCAATTAAACTTTTGCAAATATCCGTTCACCTTCTTTATTTTTTTAAAATAATCACCTCAGCTTGCCAAATTCTGTTATTTTTCATCTTCTAAGTACAATTTGATCTTCTCTCTGAGCTCTAGTGATAGAATTTCCCCCTTTTTCTTCTGATAGGTTGACAGCAATTGCAGAAAATAACAACTTGGCTCAAGGGAATGTAATATGGTTGATAATTTGGCAGGAAAAATTACAGACTTGACTTCTGAAAGCTCCAGGGTAACAAGTGTCCTTGCCTACAGCATATAAGCAAAAAAGACTCTTGAAAAGTACTCTGTTTTCTTTGGGCTTGCTGACTGATTTTTGTTTTCTTATGCTGTTGTTCATAATCTCATCCTCAGGAGAATTCAGCGTAGGAGTTCTATCATAGTCTCCTAGTCAATAGAGTCAAACTCTAACCAAATATTATGCTGCACACCAAGTTTTAAAACGCTTCTTGTTCAAATTCACACACAGAAGAATTACAGGCTCTCTCACAAGTGGAGGAAAACCATAGAATGCAAGAGCTATAATTCTCCAAAACTTGCTGAATTACAGTTTCCACAGTAATTTAGGTCAAGGTCCTTATGGAGATCATAGGCTTTTTGGGGCACACCTGTGAACTGATATAAACAAATCTTAAAACAAATCTTAACTCTGTGTGTGTGTGAAAGAGCAAAAGAATGGATCTGTTATTTGCTGCTTTGCTCCTTATGACCTATTTCTTTTTATTTCCTTCCATTCTGGTATCTCTCATGCAAAAATCATACTGAGAAAATGAGACTTGCACGGGTGCTGCAGATGTGGATGGCTTCATGGATAAAAGTTGTCCTTATCTCCATTTTGGAGTAAGGAGGGGTCACACCATGGGATGTCCTCCATGCAGGGCAGGAGAAACTGTCCTTGCAAATGAGGCACCTCTGCCACTGATTGTGCTAGAAAAGGGACCAATGACACACCTTAAAATAGAGATGGGATGACAGCAAGCATCTTTTTTGACCCAAAACTGGAAGTGCAGATGTGGTCTTAGTCTGCAGCCCTCAGCTTGGTCTGACATCTATTACCTTCTGGTGATCAAAAGAGAAAACAGAGTTAAACCTGGGATAACTTCTGTATCTAAGACCAGTATATATTTAAATTCATTGTTGTTTTACTGGTGGCATGCCTTTTTATTGTTATCGTCCTTTATTGTTGTAATCTATTCTGGAACATTTTATGAAAGTCAGGCTAAGGTGGATAATTGTGTTAATTTCAGCAGCAAAATAAAAATGGTAAAAATGGATAATAAAAAATTGACCATACAAAAAACTTGCGAATATCCAATTACATTTTTTGGAGAACTAAACAAAAGGAATTGCAATACAAGGTTAGTGTCCAAAGTGTAGTAACAGGAATCTTTGGGCTCCCTGAGGAAGAAACAAGGGAGAAAGAGGAGAATGAGGTGAGGGTGAGGAAAGCAGTGAGTTGTGCAAAGTGTTGAGCAATTAGGCCAATTTCACAGGATGAGAAAGGATGCAGAATACATTCCAAATGAAGCATATGATTAATAATGCATTCTGGAGTTGTTTGCAGGGTACTCAGAGCAGCACAAGAGAGAGAGAGAAAATCTCAAATGGCTGGAGTACCAAGCATAGCACGCTTGGCAACAGTTTCACAATTTATTCACAGAGCTTTCAGAATAAAAATGTCAGCAAAACTGTGTGGATAGAAAGACTTGGAATTCTGGGCACCAAAATGCCAAAGGGAAACAGCATGTGGTAGTTAGCAACAAATGTTCTTTGTTATGTACAGGTTTTAACTATCTTCCTAAAATCTCTGGTAGAACTGAGAATTTTCACAGATATACATGGTCCTGAAAAGTTGCCATAAAAGCTAGCTGTCAAGTAGATTCAAGAATATCCTACCCTCCTCAAAATTAATTTAATACTTTGATACCCATAATGAAATCTGTAAGCGTCTGAATTTCCAACAGACCCTCTTTCCATCAGGAAAAAAACCCCCCACCAATTTTCTATCTATCCCTTCCTAATTCAGCCTCTTCGGTCACCTTCCAACTACTCTAGAACATTTCTCAGTGCTTGTAAAGAGATTTCCAGAGGATGCATGTGGCTGCAAGAGATAGTGGAAATCCAAATTGGTGAACACCCCTTTCCTCCCCATTAGCACATAAACAACATTCATATTTTTCATCATGAGAATGAGTACATTATTTTATCTTCATAGTCACATCTTCTCTCACCTAGGGCCCTTCCACACAGGCTCTAAAAATGGATTTAGAGCCAGATGCGGGAAGGATTTGGACATGCCATCCACACAGGGTACCCAATTATGCCATGTCCACACGTTAGCGTGCAAAACTGGTTGCTTAAACCAGTTTTGCCACCGAATCCTACCCAGATGTAAGACCTGAAAAAATCAGGTCTTACATCTGGCTTTTCCCCTTAAACCGGTTTGGAAGCGAACGCTTCCGTACCAGTGGGGGGAAAGCCGGATTGCCGGTGCATGCCCAGCTGTCAGAGAGGCAGAGCGCATGCTCTACGCCTCTGACAGGTGGGCGAGTATGGTGGCCGGCTTCCCTGCCTTCCCTCTGGCAAGAGAACCTGCGATCAGACCTACGCCCACCCCCACCCTGCCAAGAGTCCTGCACCCACACCATCCACCTTACCTCATCGTCGCCAGGCGCGATTCTGGGGCCAGCAGGGCTAGTGAATCGTGCATGCACGTGCTGCAGACTACAGTTCCCAGCAGCCCTGAGGGAAGGCAGGGAAGCCGGCTGCCACACTCACCCACCTGTCAGAGACACAGAACATGTGCTCTGCCTCTCTGACAGCTGGGCATGCACCATCAGGGCCGGTTTGGGATGGGTGCTGGTGCATCTTCACAGCACCCACCCCAATCCGTTTCCCCATCCGGCCCTGCCGCTGCTGGCCCGCATGTGTGCATACGCGCGGGGCCTCTGAGAATCTGACCCTCTATGGGTCAGATTCTTTTTTAAAATGTTCTGCCTGAAAACAGATCTTTGAGATCCGTTTTCTGGTGGCACGTGTGGAAAGGCCTCTAGATGCCCTTCACTCTCCAATAGACCTTGCTTTTGTGTGTTTTCTTCTACTATGTGAAGTAATGATTTTTCATATTTTTGACTGTCAGAAATTAAGGGAAATGGTAAAAGACAATGGCTATGTCACCATTATATTAAAGAGCAGTGCATTAGGTATAGTGATTTGGGGAGAAAGTTCTCCCCAGGCACAGACTCACAAGGTAGGATCTTAAGGCAAATGGCTTTAAAAGTGGCAGATCAACCCAAGCAAACTATAAAACAAGAAGCAAACAGCACAAAACACTTCCAGACAAGAGATTCTTCAAAAACAATATCAAAACTTAAAATCCCAGTAGAATAGCTTTAAAATGACATAAGCAAATAATACAGAAAGCAATGCAGTACAAAGTGATTTTTTTAATGGGCATTACACAAAAGATATTCTGGTTGGAAAATTTGCAGGGAATGATTAAGTATCTGGGCCATCTTGATGAAAACAATGTAATGCTTAAATCCTGTAATGATTTTTAAAAACACTGCAAGAAAAGAACTACTGATAATCTGTTTAAGTGGGGAGGGTAAAAGAAGTGGAAGGAGGGAGGTAACATCTCCTAGATGAATTTGTAATATTGATTGTAGCAATGGAATATAAGTTGTAATACAATTTTTTAAAAATAATATAAATTAAACCTGTTTGATTTGAACAGAGATGTTCAACCTCCTGGATTTGTTCAAGTTTGACCAACGCTTTGAATCTGGCAGTAGTTCAAATGCAAGCTCATCAAACACTCCAAATTTAACTAGTTCATGTTTAAACCAGTTCAACACATCCTTAGTTCAGAGAATTCAGAAAGTAGAAAAGAATAGGAGCAAGGACTGGTACTGAAAAGTCAAGAGGGTAGTTGCATTTGTTCTATTAAGAAACATACATATACTGTAAATATGTAGAAACTAATAGTGCCTGGTTTGATTTGAATGTTTAATTTTAACAAGAGTTTACGTGCTTTCTTGTCCCATATGTATAGATATATCTTCTCCTTTATGCTCACTCACACAGAGAAAGAGAGGAAGAAAGAAAAATATCAGAGAAGTTATTCATATAGATAAAACATTAATATTATCAACATAGGTAGTGATAAAATTTCCAGTTGATATCCCTTCTAGGCACCTGTTTCACTTAACAGCAGGAAATTAAATATGAGTTGATACAACTCTTTAATATTAATTTATTTGCATTTATCTAAGGTATATCATGTACTATTAACAGGATATAGGCTTCTATATATAAATTGGATTCTGTAGTGTTCATTTAGTTGTTAGTGCCACATTCTTCAAAAGTAAATGACCATTTTTGCTCCAATTAGAATTTAATGTATATCTAATGCTGAGCAAGAGAACTTTAATCTTCAACTCCTGAAAAAATTGTTCTCTCAGCATAAACAGTATTCCTCCCCTGAACAGGAAGTTCTGCATGACATATCTAGAGACCTAAATCCTTATCCCAGAGAGGGAAAGAAATCCTTCAGCAAGTTAGTACCAAGTTATACAAGAGGTCTCTGTGATCTCCTCTACAGTGCGATGGAGGAAAACAAAACTCTTGAGCATACAGCAGTCAAAACAGCATATATAGGACTTTTATCTAGTTCATGAGCAAGGTCATATCTACAGACATATTCTTAAGTGCAGAACTCCCAGGGAACCAAAAGCCCCTGTTCTTTGCCATCTTTTTAATCTCTTTCTTTGTATTATCTCTTGTCTTGTCTTTCTCCAGAGAATTTCAGCTCTGTTGGGCTTACTTAAGCGGTAGATTGGACTAGAGTCAACCAAATCCCTTACCACATAATGCTTCAGTGAGTTTTAAAGGGGGTTATGCACAACATTTTTCTCCTGCTCTTGACTCCATATTCTCAGAGGTTACTGTATGGGGAAATCCCCTTGGTTTTGGGATTTTATTTTCCAAGCTCAAGCAGACAACACTTTTATTATTAATTTTTTAAATACACATTTTTATAATTTAGTGCCATATGTCTAAAAAGCCAGGAAAATCTACTAAAGGTTTCCTCTGCATTTTGGCTACCAGAAGTGACTGTTCGTTTAGCACCACCCAGGACACACATGTGACTTTTTGTGTCACAGACACGAACAGTCATTGCCTCAGTGTAGGGAGAAGACTCAATGGAGCAGGTCTTTCCTTGACCCAGCTGCTGGAAAAAATACATAATTTTGCTCTTGTTCTTCCTTTTCCTTACCATAAGCTGTCCACCTCTTCAGACTTGTCCAGATGGAAGGGTGCTTTTTGGCTGAGTAGACAGCTATAGTTAACAGTTGGTTACAGCTCCTCAGCATTCTGTCTTGTTGGTAGCCATAATGAAAGGTGGAAAGAGGGATGGTCTGCTAAGCACCCCAGATATGGGAAGCTTTCTGGGTGATCCAACAAAACAACCTGCTGCTTTTTACCTTCCACAGCTGCCCTGGAAAACCCTAAATATGATCCATATATCTCATGGCATTTTCCAGAAGTCATTGTATAAATGGAGCATAACATCTTCCCCTTGGGTGCTTCCGCACAGGCCTTTAACACCCATTAAGCACACATCTGCAAACGCGCCTCCGCACATGCGTTGCTGTTTCGGACACAACTGGTGAGGTGTGTCCGCACAGCAACACGGATTAAGAACGCTTTGGCTGTGGCGCGTCCGCATTTGCGGGTCCATTTAGCACACTTCCGGCTAGGTGCGTCCACACCTAGCCGTGACTAAAGTATGCTAAATGGGTGTTACTTGAACACCACATTTGATGTGTGCTTGATGGGCCTTGCACTGTGAAAACGCATCAATTTAGGATGCATCCGCACAGTGCAAGTGTGCCTAGCCAGGGCCCTCCCCCGGCCCGCCATGATTGGCTCCTTGGAGCCAAGCATGGCAAGCCGGGGGACTCTTACCTTTTGGCTCACCCTCACCCCAGAAGTGGCGGATCGCCGCTTCTGAAGCCAGGGTGAGCTTCCCTAAAGCCCACCCGAGCCCACCCAGGGGGGGAGTGCACGGAATCCTCTCCTTACCTGTTTGGCGTCGCCGCCGAATCTGCGAGGAGGAACCCAGGATGCAGCATGTCTGCATCCTGCGCGCTTCCTGAGTGGCCAGGGCTGCTGCTGGTAGCCCCTGCCTTCAGGAGGCGTTCTGCGCAGGCGTGCCATCTAGCGCGCGTGTGTGGAGGGAGGGGGGAGGGGGTAGATCCGGATGCCCGGATCTACCGGGCATCCGGATTTAGTAAAACCGGGTCTTCTGGAACCCGGTTTTACTAAATCCGGCTGTGGTAGATCCGGATTTATTTGCCCCTGTGCGGAAGCACCCCTTGTTGCGATTGTAGAGCTGTATATCAAACTGTTGACCATATTGTGACCAGTTGTGAACTGAGGGTCCATTCAGGATTGGTGTCAAACTTTTTTGAAATAAGAGATTTAGTCCTTCAGTGGATGAGTGGCCTTGAAACTGTTATATAGTGTTCCTTTAAGTTATGAACTCTAACTATTGTAATTGTTGTCAGTCCATGTGTTGCTACCATAAGATAAATAAATATAACTTTTTATATCCATAAATCACTAATTTGTGTGAACTGTTACAGTTGTATGGAATCCACCTGACTCTTGAAATAATTTGCCTTATTTCTACATTATGTTTTAAAAATCCAAATTCATTAAGATTTCAGCCCAATTACTATATCAATAATGTATGCAGTACATGGTCTGATACATATTTTTTGTTTTTGTTTTCTTATTGGATGTTAGGGAGCTGATTGAAAGCTCAAACTGCAAAATATATATCAGCCATAGTCAGGCATTTCTGACTTTGAGGTGCTGAGTCAATGATTGCTACTTCAGGGTAATCACACTAGATGCCCTCACAAGACAAGAACATTATTGCAAACTATTAAGTGTATATCTTTTCTTTCTTTCTTTCTTTCTTTCTTTTTCTTTTTCTTTTCTTTTTTTTTGCAAAAAGAAGAAAAGAAAAGAAATTATCATTCTTTGTTCAGACATTTTTAAATAAACCAGTAAAGGTAGCCCTGGAATGGGAAAAAATGCACTCTGTGATCTTTTGCTTCCTTAACAGGATTTCTCTAGATCCAGAAATATCAAGCAACTACTGCCAAATTGCTACTATTGCCTTTCAGGGCAAAGTATTGGAGAGAGTGGTAGATACATGTTTAGAGGAAACAGATTATTTTGATCCACTTGAATGTCACTTCAGACAGCAAGGTTATGGCACTGAGATGCCTTAGTCATCTTGATGGATGATGTTTACCAGGAAAGGGATAGGGCAATGGAACCCCATTGTTTTTCATGGATGTCTTAGTGGCCTTCGATACCATCAACCATGGTATATTGTTGGAACAATTTCAGGGACTAGAAGTGGAAGAAACTGTTTTACACTGGTTCACTTACTATCTCTGAGGTAGTTTTTAGAAAGTAGGCATTTCTACTGTTAGCCACCTTGGGAACTCTTTTGTATAGTTCCTCAGATCTCATCAGTATGCTGATAATTTTCAAATCTCTCTCCCTATTCCTTCTGAGATGGGTGAAACAGTTCATGTACTAGATCACTGCCTGGAAGAAGTGATGGGATGAATGTAGACCAATAAACTAAAACAGAATTCAGACAAGGTGGAGGTTCTATTTGTCATGGAAGTTTGAGTCCAGGAAGTTAAGTGGTGCCCAATTCTGGATGTTTTTAGAGGTGCTCTTGGATTAATTGTTGTCAGTTGAGGATCATGAGGCAGTGGTAGCCAGGAGTACTCACCTCTATCTTTGACTGGTTCTTCAGGTCCAGCTTTCTAAGAAGATAAGAACATAAGAGAAGCCATGTTGGATCGGGCCACAGCCCATCTAGTCCAGCATCCTGTCGCACACAGTGGCCCAACAAATGCTCATGGGCATCTCAAGCAGAGACAAGGACAAACCTATTCCTGCTCTAGAATCCCAGCAGATGGCCTTAGAAGCGCCCCGGTCCCCCCCCCCCCTCATGTGTTCCTGCCTGCCTGTGTGCGAATGGGTGAAGCATCCCACATGCACTACATCCATTCCTGATGTAGTGCGAAAAGGCCTTTGAACTGAACATTATGGAGTTTAACTCAATTTGAACTACAATTTTAGGGTTCATGCACATTTCTAGCTTTGAGGGTTTACTAAAGATGAGTCATATCTCTTTGTTTACACCTTTGGGTATAGAAGAATATCAGCATTTTATCTTCTATTTAAGAACAAAAGAACATAAGAGAAGCCTTGCTAGATCAGGCCACAGCCCATCTAGTCCAGCATCCTGTCGCACACAGTGGCCCACCAAATGCTTATGGGCATCTCAAGCAGAGACAAGGACAAACCTTCTCCTGCTCTCGAGTCCCAGCAGATGGCCTTAGAAGCGCTCCAGTTCCTCCCCCCCCCCTCAGCCTGAAGGATGCACCTAGGCATTCGTTCTAGTAGCCATTGATTTCTCTAAGCAGATAGAAAATTGTCATACCAGAAGAAAGTTACAAATGGGAGCTGCAGAACTACAAAACTAAGTGAATTTGGCCTTTCATACCGGAGACCCCATTACTTCTGGAACACTGAAGATAAAGGCTTTTAGGATGATGTTCCTTTCCCCTAATTATGGGGGGGGGGGATGTATTCTGGAAAAAAATCATCAAGAGATTTCTGGATTTTTAAATTTCTTTCTTAAGAAGAAGTTTTACTCAAACTTTCTCTGGCCCAGTCTTTATGAAATTATATCATCTCTAGTGTTTTCTGGCATAGGACCCTAAAACCTCAAGATCATTGTGCTCTCAGTGTTCGTAACTCCTTAGGAATGTTATTGTTATTATTATTAAGACAATGCCTTCACTATATCAAATCTAATATTTTATGTTTGCAAGGTGGCAAATTCTAATACAAAATTGAAAATTGTATTTCTTCCCTATACAGCCTTGTTCTGGATCAGGCTCATGCTGGTGCATTGTAGACCTGATTAAAGGGTCTACTGGTGCCCTGGTTAAGGTCCCCTTAATCTGAATCACATTCCATCTAAAGCAGACAGAGTCATACAGCAGGTGGCAGGGGCTCTTGGATCTGCATTAATATTCAGATCTAAATGCCTATGTGCATACTACATGAACCCTTAATCTGGATGAAAGGCCCATGCAGGAATGAATAAACTGCTTTTGAGACTTTTTTTTTTTTTAACTGAGTGTGAATGCAGACTAAAACTGTGCAGGACCCAGTACATCTATTATTCTTTCCTCAAAGTCCAATCCTGAATGACGCAGCCAAATCTCAGCTACACTGAATCCCTGCTGGATCACTGCGGGGAACTAGAAGACATCCTAAAGTTCCAAACTGTCTTGCTTCCATTCTTAATTTGCACTGTTGCCTTACAGTGTTGTTAATAAGACATAAGGCATATTCACCACAAAGGTACCTATACAACACCTATGCATGTGGAACACATTCAACTTGGCCATAGAACCTATGCATATAGAAGTATGAAGATTAACCCAACAGTGTCAGTTATATATAGCTGATAGACATGCATATGCCTGTTCACCTAATATAGCATTATCAGGAGAGTCTGTATATAAAATTATGCATGGTATAGAAAAGGTAGATAGAGAAAATTTCTTTTCTCACTTTCACTTTCTATCGCACAACACTAGAGCCAGGGGGCACTCTGTGAAGCTGATGGGTAGGAGAGTCAAATCCAACAAGGGGAATTATTTCTTCACCCAGAGAGTCGTTTATGGAATTTGCTGCTAGAAGAGGTGGTAACAGCTACCAGTCTAGATGTCTTTAAGGTAGGGTTAGACAAATTTATGGACAACAGATGTATCAATGGCTACTAGAATGAATGCCTAGATACATCTTTCAGGCTGGGGGCTAGGAGCAGGACGCTTCTAAGGCCATTTGCTGGGATTCAAGAGCAGGAATAGATTTGTCCTTAGATGCCCATGTTAATTTAGTGGGCCACTGTGTGCAACAGGATGCTGGACTAGATGGGCTGTGGCCTGATCCAGCAGGGGTGCTCTTATGTTCTTATGTTATAACAGTAACATGGCTGCTGCTCCCATTTTTACATTGACTTCAAGTAGTTTTCTCACCTCATTTCAAGCGAACAAAATTTCAATACTATCAAAGCAACAGGACTTTACGAAGTAAAGGAAATTCTCTTTTAGTAGTTTGTGGTTGCTCCTAATAATCCCTCTGCTTTAGGAATAAAATTTGTCAATTGTAGTTTGTGAAATTCTTCACACGCTTTGGATCCAAGTCACACTGCTATCTTAAAATCGAGGGCTTGTTTCATTCTGGGCATTTGCCTGAATGAATCTGCATAAATTCCAAAATCTGTAAGAATAAAATAAAATCTAAATCTAAAAAACCCCGAAAGAATACCAAAGCTTTCCCTGCTCCCTCCCATTTTAACTTTCATTTTGTCATTTTTGTCAGATTGTCTTCCAGCTGCTTTGTTCTTGTGACTGTTGTTCTGGAAGTTATTTGAGTTTTGTGAGTTGTTCCCCACCTCCAAATTCTCTGTCTCTCAGAGCCTCTTTCCTCTCTCCCTTTCTCTGTTTTATTTAAGTTCTGAGTCACTGCTTCTATAATAGATAATGTTAGTGACAAGTACACCTGTACATCTTTTTAGGTAATGCCATTAGCTAGAGCAGCAACAATAGCAAGCATGTAATATCCTAAGGCAAATAACTTTGTATGTTCTTTTTCTGTGTCACACTTTGTAATGACATTTTAGATCAGTATGTATGTCTCCACAGGGGATCCCAGTGATAACTACTTTTGACAAGCAGTAATAACAGGAGTTCAGTTCAACCATGAAATGAAAGGCTTGTATGGTGGACTGGAAAAGATTTATCACTGCACCATCAATGCCTCTTGGAAGTGGTAGTTTCTCCTTTGGTCGATGTTTAGTGCTAGAGAACCCAGTGAGAATACTTGCAGCTTTTGGACATCAAAACTCAGCACCAAGTCAGGGAAGTGCAAATAATTATGTCTTAGATCATAACGGGAGAGGTTCCTGAAATATGAGATCCAATGGGATACTCAAGCAAACTGCATCTTTCTGCTGAGTGATATTAAATATTATATACCACTCAGGCTGAATTCACACCTAAATTTTAATTCACTTTTGGTCCACTTTCAGAGTGAAAGAATGCATCAGCAAAGTGGCAAGGTGTTTTTTTATTTTTTCCCCAGCATTATCTAACTCACGAAATTCACCCTTAGGTTAGATAAAGTGGAAAGAAAATGGCTAGTGATTTTGCTGATGTGTTTTCTGACTCTGAAAATGGACTCAGACTGGATTATAACTTAGGTGTGAACTTGACTTAGGTTTGCCTGGAATGAGGAGAAGAGACTGTGATGTGTTCTGCAGTAGAATTCCCCATTCCCACATCCTAGACAGTGTTGTAAATGCAACATCAGAAAGCTCACAGGGTATAGGGTATATGCTCATTGAACTCATATCCCATCATTGGATGTGTCAAGCAACATCAGAAAGTACTTTCCCAACAAAGCAGGAAAAAGCACATCACATGCTCTGCTAGCCTGCCACAGCCACGTGGACCTACCTGAAAGTCCATCCATGTAGGAAACCATAGTCTTGTTTCGGTTGGCACACTCCCTGTGCCTTTTGAAACATTCTGGAAAGAAATATCAAAACTGGTGAATTAAGGTTCTCCAGATTTGATACTTACACTGCTGTGAGTGGTGAGCAGGCAGGTGGAGGGTACACGTTTGGGGCCAAGAATTCAAATTATGTCTATAAACTGATGGGGTCTGAGCTTTCTGCAACACACCAGGAAAGGGATCTCGGGGTTTTGGTGGACAGTTCAATGAAGGTGTCAACCCAGTGCACGGCAGCAGCGAAAAAAGCTAATTCAATGCTGGGAATAATTAGGAAGGGAATAGAAAATAAGTCAGCAAGTGTCATTTTGCCTCTTTATAAATCTATGGTGAGGCCACATTTGGAATATTGTGTACAATTCTTGTCACCACACCTCAAAAAGGATATTGTGGAACTAGAGAAGGTGCAGAGAAGAGAAACCAGAATGATTAAGGGTCTGGAACACCTCCCTTACGAAACCAGGCTGCAACGTCTAGGCCTCTTCAGTCTGGAGAGAATGCGTTTAAGAGGAGACCTGATTGAAGTATATAAAATTATGCACGGTATAGAAAAGGTGGATAGAGAAAATTTCTTTTCTCTATCACACAGTACTAGAACCAGGGGGCACTCTATGAAGCTGATGGGTAGGAGAGTCAGGTCTGACAGGGGGAAGTATTTCTTCACCCAGAGGGTGATCGGCTTATGGAATTTGCTGCCGGAAGAGGTGGTGACAGCTACCAGTCTAGATGTCTTTAAGGTAGGGTTAGACAAATTTATGGATGACAGATGTGTCAATGGCTACTAGAACAAATGCCTAGGTACATCTTTCAGGCTGGGGGGGGGGAGGAACCGGGGCGCTTCTAAGGCCATCTTCTGGGACTCGAGAGCAGGAGAAGGTTTCTCCTTGTCTTTGCTTGAGATGCCCATGAGCATTTGGTGGGCCACTATGTGCGACAGGATGCTGGACTAGATGGGCTGTGGCCCGATCCAGCAAGGCTTCTCTTATGTTCTTATGTTCTTACTTTTATGGCTAGAAGAAGCACCCTGACCCTACATATCTTAGGTACCACCGTCAATTATATTTTTTCTGTTCAGATTCTGATTCAATTTTGGTGTGGTAAAAAAGCAAGTATTTTAATCAGAATATACCTTTGACACTTCAAAATTATAAATTTCATATAAAACATAATTTAGATTTTAGAATTGATATTCTAAAATGAAAACTATGAGCTGTACTTTACATAAATGATGAAAATTGAATTGGACAGGACAGAATTTAGTACAGTATAAATGCCCAGAGCAAAATATAACAGACCTCTTGGTAAATACCAGTAGGGAAGGGCTGAAAATGTTTGCCACCTTTGCAATTTGTACAAAAGTTTGAAACTTCACATTCAAATGAAATATTGGCTATATTTGAAGACTGATATTCACATGAGAAGCTAAACCTTTTGTGCCTTTGTTTGAAGCTTTTGTACATTCAGAGTGGTTGCCCAGTTGCCTCCAGGGCAGACTTCGATCAGATTTGGAGGTGCGACTGGTGGTGGTAGAGATTCAAAGAGAATTCACAGCTGAGCACAAAGTTGGCTTCATTTGCACAAATGCAAATTTCTGCCCCCCTTGCTTTAATGTGAAGCAAACAATGGGTGTGTGTGTGTGAATTGTGCACTTCCCTAAATGCCAGTGATGCTTATGTGGATGAGATCAGGTTGTTTCTTCTGTGTAATTCTCACGTTGAAGTCTTCACAAACAAATCAAATGAGATTGTTCAAATAGCCAGTGCATTTCAGCAGCATGTTTATTTTTCAAGCATTACCGTCACTGAAATATCTTTATTTTAATGAAGGTTGTTCATATCTCCCATGATGTTCACAGTATGGGTGGTCGTCTTATCAATAATAGTGAGGTATTTCCTGGGCTTGACTGCTCCAGCTGAAACCATTCCTGAGGTTTATTCACACTAGGGCCTCCAAACACAATTAGGCAAGCCTTGGAACAGAGCATTCGCTCTGCTGGACATGCGGTTCCGTCCAGAACAATCTCAGCCCATCCCAGGGTGACTTAATCGTGTTCTGGGTGTAGAACATGAAATCATGCTGTATACCTGGCCCAGGCCATCCTGTTTCGGGCCCTCCAGCCAACAGACCCTTTAGGGGGTAGGGCAAGATTGGGACGGCCTAACCTCAGGTCCCATGGGCTTTAGCCAACACAATTGGGTCAGCTGGAGCCCACAGGGACTTACCTTTTCAGACCCTCTGGTCCGATGTGGTTCTCGCATGACCAGCCAGGGTGATCTGCCACTCCATGCACAGGCACACACGATGGCAGCATGGGGGAGGGGTGTCTACCATCGCATGTGCAGTGGCACATCACCCTGGCCAGCCACGTGAGCACCACATCAGACCAGAAGGTCTGAAAAAGTGACCATGTGGTTGGGGTTGTTGGTGTGTGTTGTTGGGTACACCAAGTTGTGACCAATTCCTAGCAGACTGCATGGGCACTTCTATGGGTATCCCTATGCAATTTTCTCAGCAGAGACATGGCACATACTGTAGCGGACTTGGACTGGAGTCAGATCACTTGTCAATCTCAGAGAATAGCTGAACAGGCATTCAGCCAAATAAATCCAGAGACAAAGTATTTATTTCCTTACTGGAAGATTCAGCAGCTTTATTTTAGAACTCTTTAAACAGCAAACTAAAGACAAAAAACTTGTTCAACACAGAACTACTTTTATAGCCAACAAACTGCAAATCATCACTAGTTTTCAGAATGATGTCATTTAATTACTGCTACAGCATGAGACTGAATCACAAGACTCTGAGTCATCTGAATCACTGAGGGTGAATTCCCATTGCCACTTTAAAGCTTTTTCAAAATGGTTTGGATCATCTTCGTCCCCATTCCTAATCAGTTTCAGGGGTATTTTGAGGATTATTTAGCTTAAAAATCGAATAAATAAACACCTGATTTTTCATGTGTTTTTTCCAGGTTTGGTTTTTAAAATGCTTCTTCTTTATTGCTGTGGGAACGCTAGAGCAGTATTTGGGCAAATACATCATGAAAGGGGTGGGCTTTCACCCTGAAGGACAGCCCCTTGTCAACTAAAATGCCAGGTTTTTCCTGTACAGCAGCTGGTTTCCTTGTAACAATTCACCCACTTTGTACCTTATAACAATATTTCCTTTCCCACCCACACATTTTACAGAGTTAAAGGTTGCACCTGTGGAAAACTGGGTTACATTAAAAGGTTTACTTCTGGCAGCTCTCAGTCCATCTCTCCCTCTCACCAGCCTGCTGTGGCAGCAGCATTGCTCGCTCACTTTCACAGCTCCCACGGGGAAGTGCACAAGTGTGTGTGTGTGTGTGTGTGTGTGTGCAGGCAACAGCAGCAGCAGAGAGAAGGCTGCATTGATCCAGGGGGAGCCTCACCTCCCCCAGGCGGGGAGGAGGAGGAGGTCACCCAGCCTCTCCTTGGTCTTTCTAACTGGCTAGTAGATCCAGTGAAGCAAGTGGGCGTCCCTCCCTCCTTCCTCTCTCTCCCCCGACAAGCCAGCCAGCCAGCCAGGGTGCTTTGTTCAAGGGGAACCCCTGCTGAGGATGGTGGGTGTGGAGGTGAGCAGGCAAACAGGGCTTGAATTGCAGCCACCACCATGCACCCTGGGCAATGGGGAGAAAGGGTTAGGGAAAGGGTGAGGAGGGAAAATAATTGCTTTCTCCAGTCCATTTTTGGAAGCATTTTAAGTGTTTAAGAGTGGGGACACAAAATTGGGGTTGAATCCAATTGCTTGATGCTCCTTTGCTTCCTTTTAATGCGCTTTACATATCGATGTAAATAGCTTGTATATGGCACTTTATTCCTTGAATGGGAATTCACCCATAGTCATGAGTTGCTGACTCATTGTGACTCTTCAGTTCCTGAATAAGAATTAGAATTCAAAACTGTTTGACAAAACACAGAACTGGCTTGCCATTGACTACTTCTGGGGAGATGTTTGGGTTAAGCTGTCACCCCTGCTTTCCGGTCAATTTGGCTACCATTGTCTACCACCCCCATGTTGCTGAGTTAAGTGGTAGATTATCTTTCATACTAAACAAAACTATTAGGGCAACATATGAGCAGTTTGTCTATCAACCATTCAATAGTCAAGATGAAAGATACCATCATTGCAAAGCTTCTCCTAATGATCTCTCCTTATTCAGTATAGAATGAACATCTAAAATCCAAATCACCGTCCTAGTCTATAAATGATGCTCCAGGGTTCCATTATGACTTCAGTACTTACACTCTTAGTTCAAAAGAATAAATAGAGAAAACAAACAATTCAAAAGGAAATGATTCATAGAATGGAAGCTTAGCGTCAGTTATAATTGAGAATTTTTTTTAATTAAAAAAAATCCATCAGGAACGTAAATAAGTATTTTTTAAAAAATGCTCTGGGAGTTTAGAGTAAGAAGAGGCCAAGTATCAGCCAAGCATCAAAGCATCATTCAGTGCCAAAAATGAATACCGAAATATATCTTTAAGGAGGAAAAATGGTATGCTAATTGAGGGCTGCTCATGAAGTAAGTGCCTAATGGAACTGGCATGAGCCAACTATAAAATATTCACAATTTTTAAAAAGCAGACATTTTAAATTAGTGTTACATTGTAAACGTTGTCTTTTTAGTGGTGAAACTTCCCTATCAGGCTCCTGCCAACTCAATTAGTCAGTCCTTTTCATGATCTGCTCCCAATTAACACTCTAGTTTTTAAAAGAGATATTGCACCAAATAATTAACAAAATGTAGTATGGGTAATTATTGCTGGTTTTCCTAGCAAGTTAATACTTATGGAAATGAACAAATTAATTCAATTCCATTCAAACTGAAGGGGTTTATGAATTCCTAATCTTGCCTATTGTTGTAAAATATGTGCAAGATTATTAGAAAAATGCTTATTTCTTTCCCTCCCTTTCTTTCTCTCCAGCTGCAACCTACATTGGTTGTTAAAGATTCACATGAATGTCAAGTCCATCCTTTTCTTTCAGCAGAACATCCTTCTAAAGAAATAGTTGTTCAGAGTCAGTGGTTGTTCTTTTGAAATTCCTTTCTCCAGAAGTGGCAGCTGGTAGCAGGCAAGGTGGAAGGGTGCCTCATGATACTCTGTGATATCCCAGGGCCTGTTTGCACTTGCCTTTATCCTGGAATATATCCTGGAATAGGAGCCTACTCTTCGCACGCTACTATAGGTTACAGCAGGGCCTAAATGATACCTGCCAAATAGTATCACTGAATACAATACAGGAAATTGCAGCATACCCAATTCAGTAGAAACACCGCAGAAAAGAAACAACAGCAAAAAAGTAACTAGTGGTGCAAATATTTTAAATTAAATAGGCGCCAATTGAAAATGTATCTTTATACCCAGGCCTTTCCAGAGTAAATAATTGTTAGTATCTCCCCTGATCCTTGATTATAATTGTGTTTTTAATATAATTATTATGATTTTAGCTGTTTTTATTCTTTGTAAACTGTTTGAGATTATATTTTAATGAGGGGTGGTATAAAAATATTTTAAATAAATAAACGAGGGAGCTCAAGGCCCAAAGCCTATTAGTAGTGGCATAATGCCCTCTGATGTACCTTCCAAAGTCTACCTAGGATAGATATCCAGGGAGAAAGTGTAGTTTTTCTAAGGGCACCTCAGATCTGGTTCATGCCGGAAGGAAAGAAGCAACAATTAGAAATGAGCACTTTTCCCTGCAGCAAACTGACAGTAGGAATGTTATGGATTGACCATCTGCTATAGGGAAAGGCACCTTCTTCCAATCTTGGCTTTCCTACCAGTGCAAAATACTTTTACTATTATCACTGAAAAAGGCAAGTAACTTTAAAAATGTAGCATTTCATGAAGGGAAGTTTTAAATAGAAGGGCCCCACAATTAGAAAAAAAAAGAACTGAAAGGAGAAAAGGCAAATGCCTTCTTTCTCTTTTCTGCACCATGATTTCAAGATTGACTAGATCATCAGGGAGGGAGGGAGGAGAGTTGTCATCATTCAAGACAACATTATTGAGGGTCCTGGACCATGGCCACATTTTGCTGAAACAGCACTTACTATGGCCACACCCAATACCTGATAATCCTTCTTCAGTTTGTTCTCAGTTTGGGTCAGTATGCTCACACCTTTGTTTCCATCCTGAGACTCCTTTACAAGGTATTTTCTAGGTCTTTGTCTCTCTCTATCATCATAAATACCCCCTGAGCTCTGATTAGATAAATGTTCTGTGACTCAAAGGCGTGTAAGCACACACTGAGTGAAAAGGAAGGCAAATTCATGCAGTACCCACCCACTATGATACAGTTCAGCCCCCTTTAGTTCTCTTTCCTGATCACACGTCTAAAATGAAAATGGATTAGTAGTCTATAACAGCTTGAGACCTGTAAAAATCAGGACTCAGCAAAGTAAGATTGAAGGGAAGGGAGTCCACAAATAATACAGGACTAAAAAGGTGTGAGCTCTGGCATTTGAAGGTGGACTTAAGAAAGATTAAAGTGAAAGCTGATCACAGCCTTTGAGAATTTTTGAACCATGGGTAAATGGTGCAAGCAGATGCAAATGTGGTGTCCTCCCACTGGTGTGTGTCAATTTGTGTGTTTCATTTGAAATCCATGTAGTCTTGGCAAACCTTCCATTGATCCAAACCAAAATAGGATTGGTGCCACTGTTACAGCTTTATCCCACTTGGTTTCAGCAAGAAAGCTGGATCAGTGCTGATGCCAGCATTATTGCTACCTGCTGTGATCTTCCAAAAAGCATCTAGGGCCAACTCACTACTCTTGCCTACTAATCTACTGTGGGCAACCAAGATTCTCTGTTCATAAAATAGAGAATATTATGGGGTTTGAAATCCAAACTGGGCAGAATACCTGTAGAAGCTTAGCATGGGCTGGGCTGGTTTTCTTTGTCAGCCAAAGTTTATGAGACCAAATCTCTGAAAAAAGGGAGACAAAAATAATGAAGTGTTATTAGATTCTCTTCTTCCTGTGGAACACAGTACTGTACAACCAGGTTCTCTGATATAGATTGTGCACTTTACTAGGTACGCTGTCAGCACTGCAGTCTCTCAAGGATTCAAAGTACAGATGTGGATCTCTGGGAAAGACTGACATAAAACATCCCCTGTAAGATACCTGTTATGAGCTTCACATACGTTGGAGGATCCTGTTTCATATCCCTTAACGCTTTGATCTGAAAATTGACTTTTGTTTTAGCCATTCTCATTTACTGAAAGAGTCAAAGATCCTGTTTTCAGGACAACAGCAGTAGTGAAAGGACACAAGAACACTGGCAAGGGAGTTTCTTCCTAATATGCTGCTCTCGTTCATTTGTTGTCAGGTTCAGGTGAAGCTGCTCACATACCACAAAGTACAACTTTCTGCAGCCAGGTTAGCCTGTCTCATGCAAAAGAGAACTATTCTTTAACTAGTAAGTTTCATCTTAAATACCTTTAGACAGCAAGTTCCATCTGTGTTATCCAGAGGACATGCCAGGTTTTCTTCCATTGTTGTTTTGTTCACCTATTTTTAATATGCAATTACATTTCTAAGTATGTGCTTTGAAGGACTCCATCCTTCATTGCTTTGTCTTAAAGTTGTGGACTTGTTCTTGAAGTCTGTATCATTAGCTGCATTCGCACAGCTCAAAGAGACAATATGGAAACAGCCCAAGGAGCTTGTGGCCATATCTGGCACCTGCTGCCACTATGTGATTTACCTGCTTTTATGGGACTTGAAGAAAACGGCTGACTTCTGGACCCATTTGTAGTTTGCAAAGCTGGGAAATGGGAGGCATGTGGACACCACCCTCCCGGCTCTGGTGTCAGAGTAAATGCTCCAACTCAGAAGTGACTTTCCTCTGCTATGCTGCAGAATCAGTGCTAGAGTCATTTAGCCTTTCAGCTGCTCATCTAACAGAGCTTAATTCCAGTATTTTGTCTTTTTTGCTTAAATTTCCAGTCACATAGTTCAATGTTATAGATTTTTAATATTAGGAATTTACCAAAGAGAAAAGGCATACTCAACATTATACATTTTACTAGCATTCTGGTTGCATTATTAAGATAAATTGATTCATATTGTTCCCCCCCCCAATCTTTTACACTACACCAATGAGACAGTATTGAATTAAAGGGAACTTGGTCCCATATCATATAAGGGATTATATCCAGAAGTATCTTAATTAGGGATGTGCATGAATGGGGTTTTTTTGGGGGGGGGGTAATTTGTATTGAATGGAATGCAAGAAAAAATGTATTTGTTTGAATAGATCCCCTTTGAATGTGGTAGGATTACAATTTGATACAAATGGCTCAATACGAATTCACCACATATGAATCTCCTACATACCTGATACGTATCCCCTACCTATCTGCTCTGAACATGTCTAATCTGCCCTGAATCCACTTCAAATCCACTCTCAATCCACTTCAAAACTACTTTGGATCCATTGCAGATGTGACTGATGCAGCTGCTTTCCCACCTCCACAGCTTCACAAATGTACTGTATTTTCTGGCGTATAAGACTACTTTTTAACCCAGGAAAATCTTCTCAAAAGTCAGGGGTCGTCTTATACGCCGGGTGTCGTCTTCTTATACGGCGAGTATATCCCAAACTCTATATTTTAACTGGAAAGTTGGGGGTTGTCTTATACACCCAGTCGTCTTATACACCGGAAAATACGGTAACAAAGATTTGGAATGCGTGTTCTGAAGAATTTGATGAGAATTTGAATGTCAGTCTTCAAATGTGCCAACATTCCATTCAAATTTGAATGTCCAAATTTGGATGAATTTTGAATGTTATGAATATTCATACACATCCCTAAAATACTGCTAAAAAAATAGAACACTTTCAGATGTAGAATAGTTATGGTAAGAAAAACCTGACAACTTGGCATCTTAAATCAGCACTTGGTTCCTTCCTACTGGAAATGGGCAAATTGGTTTTTGCTTCAAATTTTTATTGAATGGTTCACATTTGTGGATTATCCAAAAATTAGATCAAACTGAACCAGTTCTCCAACTGTGAATAGGAACTATTTCATCAAACTGTTTGCATTCACTGTGGTTTTGTCTCAAAAAACATAGTTATTTCTTGTTTTCAAACTGCTTTAGATAGTCAATTAAGTGGTTAGCCATTGAATTGAACAAATGGACATGAATCCAAATTGTGCACAGCTTAACTCTCCACTTGACATATTTAAAAGACTTCAGAAATGCCTACATCAATTACTTTCTAATTTTTCCATTTGCTTCTAATTTTGAAAGACAGCTTCTGCCTTCTTTTTTGTTTATTTTCCCAACATTTTCCATTGAACACATCACTATACATACATCTCATTTTCTCCATTATTGGTGTACATATTGATATCTTGATTCCTTCCCTCTCCTCCCTTAAGCTAGATGTCAGTTCTTATATTGGATTATTTTCCATATTGGAGATTGCATCTATCGTTCCTTGTATCCTTGAGTTCCCCATTTAGTTCTTCGGTATACAACTTCTATATGTAACTTTCCCTCCCATGTGGAATATAGATCATTTACCACTCATATGCTCTGATTGGGAAGTTGGCTATTGACGTGAATACTGCTCCAGATGGCTCCATGACTACCCATAGTATTAAGCTAGGAAACATCCAGGAACATATATTTCATATATTGGATTTTGAAATAAAGAAGCAGAGTTGCCTATTGTACCCCACTTTTCTCTCCCATTTAAGGGGACTCAAAGCAGCTGACAAAACTTTCTATTCTTCTTCCCACAACAGATACCCTGTGAGGCAGGTTAGGCTGTGAGGGCTCAGAAAAGAGCTGTGACTAGCCAAAGGTCATCAAGCTGGCTTTGTGGAGGAGGGTGGAATCAAGCCTGGTATTCCCAGATAAAAGTCCAGCTCCCTAACTAGACCAAACCACATCAGGTAGAAAGCGTATCACTTTAATACATTTGCTTACAATGTAACTATGATATAATTAAGATTGTTCCAATGGTTTTTAAAGCAGTGTTAAAACTGAAAGTAGATGTCAAATCTGAAACAAAAAACATTTATTTTTAACTTCCTCCACCCCCAGTTCATCAAGCAGTGAATGATAATGAAGAAGATGTTTCCAGGAACCCTAGGGGAAAAAAACAGATAAAAATGTAAGATCATTCTTATTTTAACAACTGAAATGAAATTGTGTGCCTAAATTTTGTTTTTCCTATGAAAGGCATATGTGCCTGAAAGGATGTCTCTACTCCCCAGGTAAGAAACATGAACCATGTCAAATATCATCATACAGGATGTTCTGATTCAAAAATAATGGAAACCTCCAGAGGTTCAACCAGCTGCAGCTTTTTTGAGGTCACCGCCGTTCCATTTACCCAGCAAGAAATACAGGTGTTGCCAGTTATAGACAGGTATTATTTAAAACCTATATATTCGTACTAGGGTTTGCAGCACTCTCTGTAATAAGCATCATAGATTCATATCTAGGGAATACCCCATGTGTGTATCACATGCCTGTTACCCAAATAATTGGAAATGATACTGGACGATGCTTGCTAATGTCAGTGACAGAGAGACAGATCAGGAACAGATGTTGTAAGCATGCACAGTATTCTAATAAAGTTATTGCTCCTGCTTTAGTTGCTATCTAGAGATTTTTTGCTGTGATAAACAGTCTTCAATGAGTTCAAGACAAGGCAGAATAATTTAGTCTTTTTTAAAAAAAATTGCTTGAAGAAATCATTGCAACTATGACTGGAAAGTGCATCAGTTTTGATGGCCTTGATTTATTTGGATCCACCTTCACAGCAACCCACCCCTTAGTGCTCATTCTGCATTCAGCCAAAGGATGGTCTCTCTGGGAAAAGCTAGGCAGAGTAATTGAAAGGGAAAATGCAGACAAGGTTCCTCTCCAATTCATTGGGAAAAAAAGAGCTGCTCTTGCATTCAATATTTAAACATGAAGAATTTTCCCCTCCCAGTCCCAAATGGAGGAGTAAGTGGGGTCCAAGCCAGTGAGTTGCCTTGCAGATCCATTGTACCATTTATTAGTATATTTCATATGCGGCAGTTTCAGCACTGAAGCCACTACTAAATAAGCTCAACATTATTTTTATTTAAAACAGGTATACCTTGTTTCTCTTTGGGGGCCCCAAGGCAAAAAAATGCATTAAAATAACCATGAACACAATAAACTGGATTGGTGGAAGGATACAGTTCTGAGGGTGGTTCTGCACTAGAACAGCAAACATACTAGAAGTCTTCCTGCCTGTAACCTCCTTCAGTTCACACTAGCCTGTGAAAGAGAGGCCCCTGGTGCACTTGCTGGTCCTGTATGCTAGCCTGTGCAGAATTACCGTAACTCAAAATGGTGTCTTTAGGAACTGTGTTCTCTCAGGCACTTTCAGGATTCTGCTGGGAGATTAAGAAACTTCAGAATTTAAGGGAATGCCAGCACTGTGCCTGTTTGTCTAGCCACATTTGCAGCTGTAAAGGAGGCTGCTCTGTTAGAAAATGGCACAAAGCAACACCACAGCAAGGTCAAGGGAGCCTCCTGGGAGGTTGAAAGAAGAAAAACAGCAGCTTCTTCAAATAGTTGGCATTCTTCCTCATCATCTGGAATCACCTCTATGTCTGGTTGATGAGGAATGTTGTGCAAAGGTATGCCTACACATTCAGGACTATGGGAGAGCAATTCCAGTTGGTATGCCAAAGCAAAGCATATGCTTTAATGGCATGACAAGGTGGCACAGGGTGGTCTGGATCAGCGGTGTCACGCAAATGATGTTGATCCCACCGATACCATTTTGTGGTCAGGATCAGTGGGCTAAGTAGCACTAGCTTACATGATTAATTACAAAATGTGTCAGGAATTTCTACTTCAGCATATGCCAGTTGCCTCTAGTATAATTCTATCTTGTGACTTTCTTCAGTCTTCAAGAGAGGAGATGGGTGTGAAGACAGACTTCAATTTTCTGTTATTTAAGTCATCAATCTGACCAGGATCTGGGGTTGGAGTCATTGTCTCACTGCCAGTATGAGCAGTGCAGTGTCCAAATGTACTTTGCCCCAGGATGAGATCTGGAACCCAGGTGTTAGGGCAATCCTTCTTGTAACTGTATTGTTTCTATACACCAGTCAGTCCAATAAACAAAAAAAATGTTTCTAGTACACTCTAGTGTGAAAATGGTGGCAGATAAGTCAGGGTTTCCTTTCTGTACAGTCAGTCAGTGGAAGAAAGAGAACTTCTGACCTTTTGCAGCTGCCGCAAGAAAATTCTTGAGGCTTATCAGGAAGTTCTCCATGGGCCAGCTGTGGAAGCTCAGAGCTAATCAATGTGGGAGAATATAGACTTCATTCCCTTGGAGCTTCTGTGAGCATGCACCTTCCTGTCATGTTGGTCATTTCTTATTCTCGTTATTAAAAGTAATACTAAAGGAAAGAGCACAAAATGGGATCAATCATATCTCAGTTATCTGGTTTTTCATTTCTGTCTCCTGGTCTTTCTCATATACAGGCCAATCTCTACTTTGGATCATAGTTGGTTCCATTCCAAATAGATCACCATGCGCTGCCTTCTGATACCATGAATGAAGATGCAGTGGCAGTGGCAGTGGCAGTGGGTACCTTGTATAGACGCTACAGGCACTTTGGACTTGTAAAGGTAGCAGATGGTATGTATGTATGTATGTATGTATGTATCATCTATTATCTATGTATGCCTATATGTGTCTATGCATCTATGTATATATTTTCATTGTGAAGAGGATAAGAGTGAGAATGAACATTTCTTGACTCAAATTACAGAAGAGACAGCTCCAAAATCCAAACTATATTCTGTGAACTCTCCCAGGTTGAGCCCCAGTTGTTCACTTGGAGTCCAGTAACTAGTCCATAAATTTTAGACCTCTCACCATCACAGGATCATGTAAAAAAAAAAAAAAAAAGAAGAAGAACTGTGTAATCACAGTTTCCAGCAGGCCTTTTACTGCAATGTACCTTTTGTCCTTGATTGCTTTCCCTCTGGCATCAATGTCCTGGAATATCCACTAACAAGCTGGAGAGAAACAAGGTGAATTGCTTGTTTTTCCTCGCCTGAGCCAGCATAATTCTCAGCTGTGCACTATGAGGACTCAATTGGCCTACTTTGGTCAAGCAGGCTTGCATTCCCAGAGTCCTTCACAACAACTGCCAATTGAACCCCAGCACATTCTAACACCATTTACATTCAATTTGGCTCCAATTTGCTCTACCAAAATGAGCTCAAAAGCCACAAAGGGACATAAAATTTATCCAGAAACTGAGAGCAATACTTTTGCCTAATCATATCAACAGCTGTCTTCTAACATTTCACCAAGGAATGATGAATCCATTTAGACAAGGCAAGAGGGAGAGTTACACATTTGCAAATGGCAAATTCACTGTGACCATCAGGCAATCCATTAGCTAGCCATAATGCTCACAGCTGGATACTTGCAGAGAAATGGCATTTGATACCATCATTGTTAGCCTTCATATGATGCAATATTTATCATGGTAAGAGAGGAGGGGGTATTTTTAGCTGCATCTTGAGTAACCTATCTCCATGGTAACCACTTAGTTGTCTTCACTGCTGCCTTTACATGGAATGTTGTCACATTAATAATAAATGGGATGCTTCTTACACATTTAGTTGCCAATTGGCTCCTAGCCATGGATTTCTTCTGTTTATAGTTGGCACTTAGGACACAGAAATAAACTTCTTTTATACGTTTTTAAAAGAAATTTAGTTTGATATTCAACTATTCTAAATCAGAATTAAAAGGTTGATGGTGATATCATTGTGTGGGCTCCAATAATATTTTAAGCTACTAATGAACAAATATAATTAAATATGCCAGCAATCCAGCAAGCAAGGAGCAATGTCTTCTAATCCACATCCTTATATTAAAAATAAAGAAATGATGTGCATTTAAAATTCCTTTGGAAGACTTTCCTTAGAAAGAAACAAAACAGGGCAAAGGAGGTGGGAAATTGATTAACAATTCATAGTACAGGATTCATGATCATGACACCTGAAAGGTTGGTGATCAGTTAATATACTGCTATTTAAAAGACTGTGTTTGGATTTTAATATTATTTAAGAATCCAGCAGCTAACAAAGAAAGAATACTTAATGCCACATACATATAAATTTTATTGCCAAAGGTTAACTATGGATGAAATGAAATGTCAAAACTCACATCTGAAGTAACAAACATTCCATATATTTATAACTAATCAAAGACATACACTTTGTTCAGAATTGGCACAACAATCTTTTTTTTTTACATTCATAGAATAGACATGCCATATAAAAATTCACAAGGTGAAACCACAAAATTTGAGCAATCCTGACTCAGGTCGTAAAATCAAAATAAATAGGATCCTGCTTGATCACAAGGTTCAGTACCTATGGAGTGTTTGATCTTCTCCTCTGGAATATGTCCACAGATGCACCACAAGAAAAACCAGAGCAGAGGGCCACTTTGAAACAGCCACAAATATCCAGTATTTTTGCAGTATGAACATCTCCTATTAACATAATGAAGTAAAAGAGGGGCAAGAAATCTACATTATCAAAGACCCCTTCCCTTAAGATTTCTGACCTGAGCTGTGCTGGAACCTATAGCAGAAGGAGAAGCAGAAGAGTTGGCTTCTATACCCCACTTTTCTCACCCATTTAAGGGGACTCAAAGTGGATGACAAAGCTTTCTATTCTCCTCCCCGCAACAGAGCACCCTGTGAGGTAGGTGGGGTGTGAGAGCTCAGAAGAGAGTTATGACTAGCCCAAGGTCACCCAGCTGGCTTCATGGAGGAGTGCAGAATTAGACCTGGTGACCACAAGATATGAGTCCGCCATTGTAACCACAAGACTATACTTGCTAAAGACTGATGGTAGTAGGTAAGTATTCCATCGTGACTGTGTGACAATGTGTATAGAAAGGTCATAAGGACTTAAGGGGTGTTTTTCCACTGTCACTAAACATACCCATTATGTACATAATGGCATTTTTGTACCCATTAATGGGTACTTAATGGGTACTTCTAGTGACAGTGGAAAAACACCCAAGATGTACATCTCAAGATGGTCATTAGATTGCTCATCTGGCTGACATGATATGCACACAATCTTCGGATATTCCTCCCCCCCCCAAAAAAAAAGCTTAGATTCTAGAAATGAGAACTGCTCTGGAAAGACTCCAACATTTGAACTACCAGTATATAAAGCAAAATTTGAAATTTCACTTTAAGCTAGTAAACAGAAAGCTATAATAGAAAGGAGGCCAACTGCAAAATGATGAATTTGGTGCACTCCTTAAGCTGATGAATCACTTTATCTTTTTGGGTAGGAAAGTGGCTGGTGAACAAAACGTATATTGATTTGACATGGGAGCTGAGTTGCTGAAGACAATAAAAGATACAGAAGTTGCACTGAGTAATTTATAGCTAAACGTCTGATAGCACAGGCTACAGACAACCAGAAAATCTGAACACTAGAACACAGCAACCTCTAGTCTGCTGGGGATATGTTAACTAGGGTCTGCTGATTATACAATATTTGTCTTGTGTTGGCCTCACCTACATATGTAGTCAAGAAAATGAATTAAATATGGCACA
This sequence comes from Aspidoscelis tigris stejnegeri, assembly GCA_023333525.1. Lineage (NCBI taxonomy): Eukaryota > Metazoa > Chordata > Lepidosauria > Squamata > Teiidae > Aspidoscelis > Aspidoscelis tigris. The sequence goes on from JALMGA010000010.1 coordinate 20,464,323, forward strand.
ATGTTCAGATTGCTTAGTCGCTCCCCACAAATGAAGAGTTTAATACATGCCAAGTCCACAATAAGATCAGCATTTTCAGTTGTCACCAATTGCTCTGCTCATTATGGTCCCAAAGTTGATTTCAGGTTCCACTTCTTACCAGGCAAGGTTATTTTCCCCAAAAGGTGTTAAATTTGAAGCATGCAGAGAGTGGAGTATGTACCCTCATCACCAGATCAGGCCACAAAATGCTGATACAAAGACATGAAGCCAGAGCTAAAATATGTTGAATTGCTACTCTCTTCAACAGCAGCTCATGGGGTGTTTTTCCACCCATTAATGGGTACAAAAATGCCATTACGTACCCATTAATGGATACTTAATGGGTACTTATAGTGACAGTGGAAAAACACCCATGGTGAATTTCAAACAATCCTAAGTAAGAATGTGCATAATTTTTTTTGTTTGTGTGTGTGTGTGTGTGTGTTTGATTTGTATTGAATCGAATGCAAGAAAATTCATGTGTTTGAATAGATCCCCTTCAAATGTGGTGGGATTCAATCCGATACAAATGTTCAATATGCATTTGATATGAATGCTCCATATGAATCATATATGAGACCCCTACGTATCTCCTACAAATCCCCTATGTATCAGATACGAATGACTTATGTATCTGCTCCGAAAGTGTCAAATCTGCCCTGAATCCATATTGAATCTGCTCTTTTCACTGGTGTGTCTAGGAGCAGCACACTTCTAGTTCAGCTTCCTAATGCACTGCTGAAAAGGGTCTGGCTGTGGCATACTGAACCATGAGGCATGGGCTGAATTTTCACTTAGGCCTCTGGTATGCAATTAGGACAGCGCTGGCACACCTAATTGCAAACCAGAGGCCTAAGGGCAAATTCAGCCATGCTTATCCACATGTCCTTGCAGGTCTGTAGCCAACAGTGATCCACTTTTGAGCTTTTTTAAAAAAAAGATTTACTGCTGGAGGGGGTACAGCTTAGTCCAGTGAAGACAGGTGTACCAAGGGGTGGAGAGTTCTACTAGTCAGCACCAGTGTTTTGCAGAGGCCTAGTCTAGATCATGGTCCAATTTTCTACCCAGTGCAAAAGATATAACTTTGCCTGAGATATAACTTTGTCTAGAGGTATTTTTTGTCCAGTCAAAGGATGACAAGTGATGTTTATTTCTAACACTACCTATCCTATCTTACTGTGGGCTTGTTTGCACTTGGTTTTATTCTGCAATATATCCTGGAATAGGCAGCTGCTGTCCACATGCTAGTGCAGGCTACAGAGGCCCCAAGTGAGGCCTGCCAGAATCTGCAATAGCATGCCTGTGGACAAGAGACCTCTATCCTGACAGATATATTCTAGAATAAGGATAAGAACGAACAGGCATGTGAATGTTGTTTAAAACATTGCCTTTTGTGTTGTTTTTACCCTTGTTTCTATATTAGTCTGTAAACCTCTTCCAGATATTTTAATGAGAAGCAGCAAATAAATAATGTAAATAACAATAAATACATACATACTGTTTGGGGGGCTAAGCTGTTGTGGCTTAGCCCCAGACTCAAGACAATGCTGGAAAGACTCCCTGCCCCCCTACTACTGATTGCTGCAGGTGATACACAACTCCTATAGAGGAAAAGCTGTAACTATCTCATATTCCTTACACCAAAGTGTCTGCTTTATCTTTCCCCTTCAGATATGATAACAGAGCAGATCCTTTTTCCTCTGCTCCTTTGACGTGTGACATAGGCTTCCTGTCTATACCCTTGACAGCTTGGAGGGTGATACAGTCATAGACTTTGCGGAAAACAGATCAGCAGATGAACTGAGTTTGGGAGACAGCACTGAAAAGAACTAGTCTTTGCTGACATCTTTTAGAAAAAATTATAACTGTATTTAAAAAAGAAATACATTCCTGATGCAGACCCATGTATTGTCCCAGTTCTTTGAGAGTCTGAATTATCATTGGCTTATACAGTGTGTTGCACAATTAGGATGTCCATCAGTACTCTGCAGGTGTAACTCCTAAGGCCATTTGTGCACTTACAAGTGGTCCAGAAGGCCTAGAACAAAGCAATTTGTACTAGGACAGCTGGTTTTGGGACAGGTCCCATACCACTCCAAAACGTGGATGAGCATTATAGCCTGGGATCTTTCTGCACTTTGCTTCTCGGCCTTGGGACAGGAATAAAACAACCCTATTAGTGCATAGTAGCATTCACACTTGCCAACACTAGTACATACCAAACCTAGCCTGTAGTACATACCAAACCTGTACCTTGGTCTGGGCACATGTCTGGGCATCACCATCTCACACATGGAGCCCAGTGTGACTACGTGTACATCGGTGCTGTCACCATGATGATGGTGATGCTCCATGCATGTGCAGATGCTTTTGGGGTCATTTGAAGTGCCAATGCACTTGCACAGCAACTCAGGTGACCCCCCAGTACTGGCAGAAGTGTGAATGGTCACTCCTCTAGCCAGCAAAGCTAAGCGTTATGAAGCATGTGGTGCATGATTTCATGTGCCACCACTAGTTGATGCTAGGGTAGCTTCTGGAAAGGCAGGAGACATTTCTAGGTTGAAAATACCTCCTGGAAGTGCAGATGCTCCTTTCCAGAAGCTGCCCCTGTGTGTACTAAGAGGCTAAGTGTGAATTGGCCTCTGTTGTGAGCACCTTTAAGAGCCTGGTACAAAAATTCCTGGCCTAAGAGCCCAGGCTGGGGAGGCGGGCATTTCAGGAGCTCAATTTGTGTTGCATCAATACTGGGTCAAAACTCCATAATAATTTTGCAACTGTGCCTGATTTGCCAGTTGTGATTATGGTACTCCTGTGTTCACGTTTAAGGTGAACATGGTACTCCTGTGTTCCCACTTAAGGTGTTCACACTCCAGTCTACTTTCAGAACAAGAGAACACATTATCAAAGTGACCAGTAATTTTCTTTCCACATTATCTATCCCAAAGGTTAATTTTCTGTTAACACTGAAAGAAAACAGCTTGTCACTTTGCTGATGTGTTCTCTCACTCTGAAAGTGGGCTGAAGCTGGATTATACCTTAACTGTGTCCACAGCCAGAATGTAGAAGCAAATGTGGAGCAAATGTGGGAAAGGCCTAAGTAGTTTCTTCCTTCACAAAACGGACCTAACTTTCTATTTCAAATAAAGCTGTAATGCTTTGTTCTATTATAGCTTTGCACCATTTGTGTTTTCTTGCTGTTCATCCCACATGCAGCCTGCCTACTTTGTTTAGCAGGTCACATGGGTCACTTGTAGAAATGAGAAAGAAATATAATTTCCCTGGAAATTCAAAATCAAAACAAAAAGCGCCACCACTTTCAATCCAACACACACAAAAATATGAACAGATGCAAGTATCCTCATAAAGTTGCATTCTCCAGCTTCTCCTCCGAAGTCCTCTACTGAAAATGTTGACAGGAAATCATGCCTTAAGGAACAGTGTGCACAGAACTGACTGTATTACTGAAGGAGCAAAGTGGAAAAAAAGAATAAATCCAAATTTCTTAGGAGATTGAAAAAAAAAAGGTTAACTTGAGATTGACACCACAATGAGAGCACCCTAGGACCTGGAATTGAGATTAGAGCCTCCAATGGGACTTCAAACATATAAGGCTCCTCTTAGAATCTTGAAACTCGGCAATAGGGAGGAGGGGGAGAATAGAATAGCAGTTTGCGGCTCAGTCAAAAGCTGAATAAATGTTAAACAACCTTAAAAACTTGAAGGAATGTGTGAATTGCAGCCTTTTCAGGAAAAAAACACAATGTTTTAAAAATCAAAACAGTACTAAGATCAATGTTAGAAACAGTAACATAAAGAAACAAAGTGCCTTACTGCACTGAAGGGTCCATGATCCAAACCACTGGACTAACTAACCCCAATGGTTCCTACCATGAAACAGCTCCATCTGCATGAGAACACTGGTTCACACTAGACCTCGCTCCAGCCTCAAAGCTTGTGTGGGCTTTGGTGCCAGGCTCTGAAGGCTCTGAGGGCTAGGAACAAAGGTTTCTGGCCTTGCAGTCTCTGTTACACACAGTAGCGCACAGTCAAAATGTGTTCCGCATTAGTGAGCTTGGGAGGTATGCCTTCTGCATGCCTCTGTGGTCTTCTACCAGAGCTCACTGGTCTGGACCACCAGTAGAGTATTTTAACAGTTTTGCTGGTAGTCTGGGCCTCCCTAGCAGGAATTCATCTAATGGAGACAAAGCATTCCAGCAGGGGGAGGGCCCAACCAACGAGGCCCAGAAGTAGACTTTGCAATCACATAGTCTAGACTAAAGCTAAATGCAGAAAGGGCCACACATACAAGAAAACTGCAACTAAGAAAGATAGCAGTGTAGAAGATACTAATTTTATTTATTTATTTATTTTTGCTTTTCAACTCAAAGTACTAGGACAATCGCCTCATTGGGGGGATTCTTGTTCATAATCACAATATCCACACACAAGCACTGATATCCTGTGATATACATCTGAAACTTTAGCAAAACATGTCTCTTGGTTCAAAGACAGTCTGTGCAGAGACAACTGGTAACAGAGAAACATCTTTATGTGACTGGACGTATGAACATTAATTACCTGGTTTCATTCATTTCTTCATTTTTAAAATTTTTAACATGGTAGTAGTTCTGCCATAATACATCTATAAATAAAGGAAGATTCCCCATTGTGAGTTATGATTGTGGTGGTGAGACAAGCTTGAGCTTATGAAGCAACATATTTGAACATTTACTCAATAGCCCATAGCTAAACATGCATGAAATTGGAAAATTTGCAACTTGTAAGCCACAGATTCAGTATCCTTACTCCCTGACTTCCAATACTAGGATGTGTCTGAGCTTGGCTTTCAAGCAACAGTGAGAATATGCAGAATCAAAGTTTGCTGCACTCTCCAGTCCTATGCCACTGCCATCATCATGTTCCATCCCCACATCTGTACCACCCACCTCAGATGCCAGAAAGAATTTGAAGATTAACCTGGAACAAACTGCAGAGTCTGTATTTCTGTATTTACCAAGATTATGAATGCAAATGTTCAAGGAATCTCTGTTCTAATTTTGTGCCCCTTCTTGCATGGCAACCTGGGCACCTACATCATCTGTCTAACCTACGTTGCCCCAGCCAGATGTTACAAAGAAAGATATATAGCCTGTTCCACATTCTTTTTCTTTTTCTCTCCAATCCTCTTATGTTCTAATCTTATAATAGTTATTTGAGGCTGGGGGGGGGGAGGGGGAGTTTATATCTGGATTGCATTTTGTGTCCCTCAAAGAGAGATGTTGTATTCAGGAATCTCCTAGAGAATAAGAACATTTTTCAGCTCCTTCATAATCACATTTGCTTTCATCTGCTTATGTAGTACACACCTGCTATTACTCTTGGGTGCAGGAAGAATGATTCTCAGATTTGCAGCCTAATTTGTTCTCATAGTTACTTCCAGGCTCACACAATAAAAAATGATCTTCTCCACGTTCAATGAAACACAGCAAAATAATGAAGCCAGGTGCAACTGTCCTGTTCTCTTGTAAGTGGATGATGCTCTTTTTATCCAAGGAGTGCCTCTAGAAGAACAAATGTCTAATCTGAACAATTTTGACCAGTTCTGTAGTAAAAACTAAAGCTTCAAAGTGCATGAAACACTTCTATCAAGGAGTCATCCATAGCCAGTGGTGGATAGTGCTTGCAGACACACATGCAAATCTGTGGAAGTGCCACATGGAGATATACTGGTGTTTTTTGAGACTCACATTGCACAGCAAATACCACTCTGATTCAGTGTATGTCTGTTCAAAGAGAGATTTGTAGTATGAGTCATATGGAAGCCATATTAATATTTATGATATTTCCAGGAAATTCCAGGTCTCTCCATAGGTGCCATCTATTATTGTGCAGAACTGAAGCAATGATACATCAGGAACACAATAGTTTAAACAGTACATTCAGTCTAATTATTTCAATTTGGGGAGGAAGAGCTTTATTTTTGCTCTCTGCTATTTTGAATGTTGGAAAGGCAGGATTCCTCATTTGCATGGTACTGTAACTTTTATATATTGTTTAGTTATTTAGTCACATTCAACTCTTTGTGACCCCATGGACAACAACATACTAGATCCCACTATCCTTAGCTGTCTTCCAGAGTCTGTCCAAGCTCACGTTTGTTGCCTCCACAACAGTATCTTATGTTGGACCCTTCTCTTTTTGCCTTCAGTATTTCCCACCATCAGGGACTTTCCCAATGAGTCTTGTGTTTTCATTATGTAGCCAAAGTATTTGAACTTCAAGTTCAGCATTTGTCCTCCCAATGAAAAGACAGTCTTGATTTCCTGTTGTATTGACTGATTTGATAACCTTGCAATCCAAGGGACTCTCAAAAGACTTCTCCAGCACTGAAGTTTGAAAGCAACTTGTTGGTAAGATGATACCTCTGCTTTTTAATATGCTACCTAGGTTTGCCATAGCTTTCCTCCAAAGACCAAGCATCTTTTAGTTCCATAGCTGCAGTCTTGAAACAGCAGGTATATTCAAAAGTTGTTCCTTTCATGAATCCTTGCCTTGTCATGGTGGAAGACCTTACATATCTCAGTAAAGCTATGAGTTATGTTGTGCAGGGCCATACAAAATGGACAAATCATAATGGATAGTTCAGACCACATGTGATCTACTGGAGAAGAAAATGGCAAACCACTCCAATATACTTGCAAGGAAAACACCATGGACAGCAACAACTTTTAAACATAGTACCTGCTGTTTTTCTTTTTATTGGCTAGATAAGGGAATGGCAGAGAACATTATTATTTTTAATATGATGATGAGAATGGAGATGAGTAGCTAAAGTTTGTAACATAAAGGATTATTAACATATTAAAGCTGTTTCTCAGGCACTGCCTAGCTGTAATCTCTTCAGCAACATCGTCAATTAAGTTTGTACCTAATACAAATACTCTGCCTTCGTAGCATGCTGGCAGTCAGGAAATTGAAATATGAATTTAATGAAATGAAATGAAATCCTCATAATGACCATCAGTTTATTGTGATCTTAAATCAATAGAATAAAAATACATTAAAATTATAAATACATTTTTTAAAAATCCTGATCTGCGACACAGGCAGCATACATATACTGTTCTTTGGTCAACCTCTGGTCACTCAGGGGAATAGGTGTTTTTAAGGTGTTTTAAATGTGCATCTTGCTTTTAATCTATTTCATTTTAATCTGTGTCTGTTTTAATTTGTATCCTGTTTTAATTTGTTTTAATCTGTTGTTACCCACCCAGAGACCTCCAGGTATGGGGTGGGATAGAAATGTAAATAAATAAATAAATAAATAAATAAATAAATAAATAAATAAATAAATAAATAAACATGCCAGCTTGGCATTTTAAAAGTGACCTAACTACTAGAGCACTCCAACAGTTTTCTGGTGACCCAAGCAGCATGAAGTGACCCGTTGCCACTTATCCCAACCTGATAGAAAGCCAAGAAGGTCAGGCTATAGGCCCCAAATTCTGAGTCCATTCCCACTACCTTGCTGGCATACCCTGTGGGGATACTCTACATCTGCAGGAAGGCACCCCATGACAAGAGTTCTGGGTAAACCCAATGGGTTGAAACACAGTCTTTTCACCCCCATGTCAGGCCGTGAAGCCTCCATCTAGATCTGAGGAGGCCCACATGTGGATACAGTGTGAATATTTTTAGCTACATCCACACAGGGGAAAGAGATAACCCTGTGAGGTGTTAAGGAGTCTTAGTGCCAAAGTGTTCCTGGGCATTCAGTCTGTGTCTGAGGGCCAGCCTGCATCCTGAAAGGTAGCTTTCCTGAAGAAGGAAGAATAATTCTGAGGATGCTATCTACCCTCAGAGATTCACATCAGTGTCATTCTGTTGATGGACAGTGGCTGCGTGAGTGATCTACCTAGATTGTGCTCAGCATGGCTGCATTTCGACATGTGTCAAAAATAAGCAACTTCTAGGTACATTTCAGGCACATCCTAAAATAGGGCATACTATCACTTCAAAGCTGAGAAACTTTTATTCTCCATCTTCAAAGTTTGCAAAAGCATATGAATGATAATATGAAAATGCCATGTGCCCTACCTATGCCCAGCTGGAACTGCAATGCCACATCATAGGGATGCAGTTTTGTCACTCTGGTACACCCCCCTATAATGGTAGGCTGAATGGTCAAATGAAAAACAACAATTCAATCATAGTCTAGCTCTGAAAGGGAGGCAAGAAAAAACATGTTTCCACCTGGATGCAGAAAGGATAGAACCAACAATAACAAAAACAGTGATCTTGACTAGAATTGAATGGACCTGCTCTCATGCAGTGGGACCAGATGCAGTCCTGGGTTTCTTCATTTTGATGCTGTGGTTCATTGTGTAGGAGGCCCTGAGGATGTCTTCATGGTTTCAAGGGGTGGACAGCACTTTTAGAGATTCAATTAGGGATATGTGCTCTTTCTGGATCTATTATATTTTTTACTCTGCCATGGAGAGATAGTCGAATACAACATATAATATGAGATGCCAGCTTTATCTGTTGAATGCTACCTGTGACTGTGGAAGCTGTTATGATATGGCTGAGCCTTGTGGTTTGGGGGTGGAACATCAGCCATGTGTTGCAGATCTCTGTTCCTGCACACTATTTAGGCCACAGTGCTGGTATCATAGGGTGCTTCCAGACATCAGGTAAACATCACAGTCCAGACATCTACCTCCTAATGCTTTATCAGTTGCAATACTCCAAAACAACACTGCATTGTTATGTCTGGTGCTGCAACGTTTTCCCCACAATTGCTTCATGATGTCTGGCAATGTGTGGATGAGATTGCCTTACTGGGGACTTCTTGAAATGAAAAAAAAAATAGGTTGGGCAATAGGTTAGTTGCTTCCAAAAATCTCCAGTCTGGTAATCACATATACATCTTACTAGCCTTGAAGGCACATATGCAATTCCCCAACCTCCTAATTTACCAGCCAGGGCTTTTTTTAGATGGGTACCCAGAAACTGCACTTGCAGGGCCACTTCTGGTAGTCCAGCAAAAGGGTGCCAGGCTTGTTGCATCTAGTAGACCAGCTGAGCTGCAAGTAGTTTTCTGCTGGAGCAGGCCACAGCATCCTTTGGTCACTGAGGCCCTTTGCAACATCATGCCCATTACCTTTTGGTAGACCAGTCCAGAATGTGGACAAAGTGTAGCTTGGTGGTTGCTGGCATGGACCGAGTCTCAACTATGCTTCCACATAGCAGGACTCATTAAGAACCAAAAAGAGGATCTCTGCTAGATCAGGCTACAGCCCTTTTAGTCCAGCATCCTGTTTCACACAGTGGCCCACAAATTGCTTCAGGGCATTTTCAAGTTTGGAGACAGATCCAAAGCCCCTTCTAATACTCCCAATCACAGTGCATGATGCCTTAGTAGTGGTTTGAACACAATTGAGAAGGACTTTTTTGTGTTTTGTGTTGAGATAATTGCACATACATATGTGTGCACACAAGAGCTTAATAATTAAAAACGTATCAGTGAATCAAATTGGGGCCATCTCCCTTTCTAAGCTATTTATGTTTCTCTAATTATTCATTTTTGATTGATTTGCCATATAGAGAACAGTTCTCAAAAGACTGCTCTTTCTAAATAAAATGCTGCAGATAAAACTGAATTTCAAAAAAATAGAGCGGACTTGTTCCTGTCTTCCCTCCCACCCTCCCACCCACCCACCCACTTATGCAAACACAGAAAACACCATTCTTGTCTCCTTAAAAAGTGGAGGATAATATGTCTGCTCAAATATTTGCCTGTCTCTACAGAATCCGTATGTGTGTAGCACTATTTGCATACTCACTGCTTGTAGAGGAGGTCATGTGCCTCATTCAGGTGAATGTGGAACAGATCAGCCCACAAAGCCATTGCACATGATAACTTTCCTTAATCCTTTTGATATTGTAAAGGGAGATTTTTTTTTTTAGAATAAACACACAGTTAATTCCCAATGAAATTATGACTGCAACACCTATCTTGCTGCTGCTCACCAGAATCTACCACTACAGGGATTAGCCCATTTGCCTGACTAGCCAGAGATTTACCACATTTGAGGGTATTCTACAAGCACACAGTTGCACCCTCATGAAATTCATTTCCTTCCAAAACAACCATCCTACCTGTCCATAAGTTATGAGAATTTGTTTCTCATCCGTAGTTATTTTTAAATTAAGCAGTTCCCATCACACATGTTTTCTATACATAGGTATGTGCTAGTTCTGCTTTTCCCATGGCTTTTCAACCTTCACTTCATTGTGATTTAAACCAATTGAATGGAGGAGATCATATCACAATGTGGTGTATGAAACAGAAGGGAACAAAGTCATTCCTTAGGATTTAATGGACATTTTGGTTGCCTCACAAATCTAGGGTGTCACACAGTTCTTCAGACATTCATTCACAGGATGCTGTCATATGTGGTTGAAAACCCACATTTTTCCTGATCTTTCATTGGGATCGCTAAACATATCCATGGCAATCCTAGCATACTCCCAGGATGGTCAGGTGGAAAATGTGCTAAACTGCACTGAGACCAGTTTTTCTGTGATTCCAAGTGCTTGCTTCTTGTCTGTCATTTCTTCATGTAATGGTTCTTCATGCAAAATACCTGTATATAGGAAGACCACAAAAACCTCAAAAGGAAATGGGCAGGCAATTCTTTAGCATATGGGTACACTGCAAGAAGAATCATGAAGTGAAGAAATGACTGTTGTGTCGGGAGAGGTCAGGAGCAGTGGAGCACACGCACACACATGGCTAGTGGTAGCAAGGAGCCAAGTCAGTTCCAAGAGTTAGTGGGCATATAGAGTCAAACATATTCAGACAAGCCAGGGGTCAGGTTACCAGATAGTTGTCATCATCAGCCAGTCAGTCAAGTGCCAGGAGTCCAGAGATTAACATGAGTCAGGGGTTGCCAGGAAAATCCTTTGTTTGCAATGGAGGCTGCTGGGTGTAACTTCCTTATGAAGGGCTAAGCCTGTCTCTCCCCCTCTGGTGCAGCTGTTTGGCAAGGAGGCATGCACAGCACCACAGGTGTTCTTTCTCTCTCCAGAGAGAACTCAGCTCAGGGCGTGGCTCAGTGTCAAGATTCCAAGTCATCCACATCTGGGGGGACAAAATCAGTTTCCAAGGTGGGCCCCTGAGGCTGGCATGGGTGGGGACTTCATCATCCAAGGAGTCAAAGAGGGCACAAGGCATGACACCACAGACCGAGGTAAGAAGCCAGGTTGCCTCCTGGTGTCCCGAAGTGGTGAAAAGAGACAGCTCTTGGATCTAAAGAAGGTTTGTTTGTTGGGTTTCTGGATACAACCTCAATGATCAGCACTCAGCTTAAAAACAGCAAATGAAGTGTCTGTAAAATAATATATTTCAGTTATAATCATACTGTTCCAATAAGAGTAATAAGGCCTCCAAAGAAGAGAATATCTCATGGTTGATTTTCAATACTGAACTATGGTGAAGCATACATGCACGCTGTAAGATCAACAGAACAACAACAAGAAGTTAGCATGTGTTAGAATGTAACATGAAGCTAACAGTGCAAACACAGTGGGAAGGGAACATATGTTTGTGCCTAGTATCAATTCTCGCTACGTTTTCCAAACTGACAGCTTTGTTTAATTTCCCAGGAGTCTAAACTTGATTGTTTTCAATGTGCTTATCCCCACATAATCAGATACTGTGGTGCATTTTACTCTTTAAAAGACAGTTCTGTCTTCTGCATGCAGAGGTAACAAAGGCACAGCAGCTTACTCGGGAGCAGCCACCATTAGATGCAGTGATCCTTATTTCTGAGCAGGTGAGCATCAGCTTGGGTCATATGACGACAGTTCTATAAGGACAGCAGGATCTTTAGAACACAGTGGGGCCTGCTTCAAAGCAAGTAGGCATATGAGTGAGCTTCATGATTCAACTTCATTAAAATCAATGAAAGGTTTGCCACTGTTTTGTAAAGAGAGCAAGTGCAGCTTCAAACCCGGCAAAGAATAAACTTCAAAAGATGATTCTTGTACTATTGGATGTGCTACCAAACACCACACTGCCTTCCTCGGGGCAATTTCCCAGTTGACAGCAAAAAGGACAGTGCCATCGTTTGGACATAAGCCCTTAGCTGGAGGCCTCAGGCATTTCTGGCTTGGTGTAATTGCCTTTCCTCCTTCCTCCCTTTCTTGGAACAAATGTTTGTTTTCCCCCCCTGCTGATCTAAAGCGGTTGGCTTTGTACACCAAGTGATCTCATGTCCGATATGCTCAGCAGCACACAATCCCTATCAACACCATTTCCATTACTGGTGTCACATTCCATTTTCACACTGCAACCCTCTAGATGCTTATGGGCGTTCACAGATGTCTCCTCTTTGCGTTCAGCTGCCTGTCAAAGCAAAACCCAGCTGGAGCTTGCTTGCTAAATATACCGATTTTAAGCATCTAATTTGGCTGTGCATCAGATGGCACCATGCAATCATGAATGATCCCATAAGTAAATTGTGAGCATCTCATTTGGCCATAATATATTATGATAGGTTAACTTTGTCCATTTTGACATGAAGCCTAATTCCTTCATACTGATATGGCACCATTCAATACTGAACTATGGTGTTCATTAATTCTGGTCGCTTCCACTGATAGAGAATACGGCTTCCCCTGGTAGAGAGTACAGCTTCCCTAGTAGATAGCATACCTTCCCCTGGCAGATAGCACAGCCTTCCCTTGCAGATAGCATAGCTTCCCCTGGTAGATACAGTAACTTCTGGTAGATTGTATAGTTTTCCCTGGTAGATAGTATAAGCCTGTGCTCCCAGGATCCACCATCCCTCTCTCAGCTATGCCAAGCCTAGGCAGGAGATGCTGCCAGGCAAGGCTCCCTTCTAAGTCTTATGGCAAGCGTGAAAATAGGCATCCTAATGCATGAGGCTGGACGTGCAGATTTGATACCATATGACTCTGTGTCAGGCCCAATAATAATAAGATATATAGTGCTTCAATAAGATACATGAGAAATAAAAGGTGCTCCTAGATTTTTCAGTCTCATCCAGCATTGCAAAACAAGCAGGCGACTGACAAAAGTAATGAATTTGGTCCCAAATATCTAAACGAATGCCTTCTTCCATATTGACCTGCCTGTGCCTTAAAATCTGGAGGGAAGGCCCTCCTGGTCATCCCACCACCCTCAGCAGCAAAATGGGTTGGCACCTGGGAGAGGGCCTTCTTCAGTGATGGCCCCCAGGCTATGGAATAGTCTCCCCCTTGAGGTCCGTCAGGCTCCTTCACTGTATATGTTCAGGAAGACGCACCTCTTTGCTCTGGCCTTCAGTTAAACCAGGACACACTTGCCCTTTCCATTTGCAGACACTGATGTTTTAATATATGCTCTTATCTTTTTAATACATTTGATTTTAAATGTTGCTACCTGCCCTGAGATCTTCGGGTATATGGCAAGATAGAAATATAAATAATGATGATGGATGGATGGATGGATGGATGGATTGATGGATGGATGGATGGATCCCCCATTCATCTACATGTGTAAAGTTAGGCCACTTCATTTAGCCATGGCTCCTGGTGTATGCACAGTCTGATTTTATACCACAAGTGTGAAGTGTTTGCATCCAGACAGTCTTTTGTTTAGCAGATGTGTCATCAGGATGTCCATTTGTGATGCTTATCTTAAGTGCCTCATTTGTGGCAGTAAATCTCATTCAATTATGCAGTGGGGCATGTCAGGAGTTCAGTGATCATAGCACCTATAGGGTCACGCCCCACCCCTCCTCAATTGTCCCACTTAAACCCTTCCTCGGGGCTGGATTTGAGTTGCCCACCAGAAACCTGATTGGTCCCTTTCTCACTCCCTTGGGCTGGATGACAGGAGGAATCATGCCCACCAGATTAATAGAACATAAAACCATTTCCCCCCATTTTTCAAAAGGCTTTCCCCCATCATCACACTGCTGCAAGATCTACAGTTCCTGTTGCCACATGTTCTTTGATCCAGTATCTTACTCTGAAGACACCTTCATGGGTGAGAACCAGTTGCACTAAATAGCACAGGGTATCAATAGAATGCTATTTTCTCTCTTTTCTTCTATATCTCTAAATTGCCAAAAAGTGCACTTTTAAATTGACCCTTTTTTGAACAGCTACTGCCCCTTGTCTGGTCAAAGCATTGTGCCTATCACACTGGGATTTCATTTTGCTTATGTTCGGGGCCTTTGTGAAACACTCTGCGCAGTGCCCCTCAATTTTGCCATTTATTTTATTGTTTTCATACTGATTATTAATAAAATCGTTTTCCAGCTGAAGAAAACTGAGGGCTCTCCCTGCTGCCTTTCAGCACCAAAGCTGCTCTGGCTTAAAACAAACAAACAAACAAACAAACAAACAAACCTTTATGAAAATATTCCAACATGAGTAGCATCCACACAAACTAATATTTCCAATTTTAAGACATGTCTAGGGCATCTAGTAACAACAGTATAACTTTCCCTGGTAGACAGTGCAGCTTCCCCTGGTAGATAGTGTAGCTTCCCCTGTAGATAGTGTACCTTCCCCTGGTAGATAGAGTAGCTTCCCTCGGTAGATGGTATAGCTTCCCCTGGTAGATAGTGTAGCTTCCCCTGGTATATGGTACAGCGTCCCCTGGTAGATGGTATAGCTTCCCCTGGTAGATAGAATAGCTTCCCCTGGTCGATGGTGTAGCTTCCCCTGGTAGATAGAGTAGCTTCTCCTGGAAGATAGAGTAGCTTCCCTCGGTATATGGTATAACTTCCCCTGGTAGATAGTGTAGCTTCCCTTGGTAGATAGTGTAGCTTCCCCTGGTATATGTTACAGCTTCCCCTGGTAGATAGAATAGCTTCCCCCGGTCGATGGTGTAGTTTCCCTGACAGTGTAGCTTCCCCTGGTAGATAGTTTTTAGCCTTCCTGGTAGGTGGTGTAGCTTCCCCTGGTAGATAGTTTTTAGCCTTCCTGGTAGGTGGTGTAGCTTCCCCTGGTAGATAATATCGGTTTCCCTGGTAGATAGTGTAGCTTCCCCTGGTAGATAATATAGGTTCCCCTGGTAGATAGTTTTTAGCTTCCCCTGATAGATAGTGTAGCTTCCTCTGATAGATTGTGTAGCTTTCTGTGTTAGATAGAATAGCTACTCACAGATCTAGAGATGGCTTCTAAAAGTTCAATCCACTTCAGTGAATTTGTCTTATTTTTCTGGCATGGTCAAACACACATAATAAAACCTATGGGAACTATACTATAGTGCTCCGGCTCAAGTCTGGGCTCAAGTTCGGTGTGCTATGCCAATAAGATACATTGAGGCAGGGGTTGCAAACTTCATTGTTGCTGGCAATAAAGGATATCAGAAGACTTTTCGCAAAGCAGGTCCACTGCATTCATTTTACAGAAGTTATTTATACAGAAGAGATTTGTCTACAAAAGAGAGTTCTCTGGTAGGTTTTAATGCATTTTCAGCACGACAATACTGCACAGGCTTGGTGTCATACAATACATGATGTAAGCCTCCTACTAATAGTAAAATGCTAATGAAACGTTTCAAACGAACTTTACCATGATGCTTGTGAGTCAGCATCTGGTGATATCATGTACTTTGGAACTCATGCTCTGTACTGAAGTTTCACGTCATATTTGGCTAACACTGTCATTTCCTCTTTCCTTATCTTATTTATGTAAGAAATATATTTTACCTATTTTCACTTTTTTATGTTGCACTTGAACTGTAACTTTTTTATTCTCTGGGGTCAGGGTGCCTCTCAATAGCAGGGTTCAGGGCTGTACTTTTGAATAGATGAAATACCATGAAGGACACATATGATTAGTTTTCCCACTATGATCATTCACAGTGGCATCTGAACCAAAAGACAGACTTTTCACTGTTTGATCAGTGCAACAATACACCCCACTGAAAATATAGGAATCAACATGATTTTTCTTTCTTTCTAGAGCTGTAGAAAGGGTCTCAGGCACCACGTCTCCATTTTCAGGAGCACGATGCACACACACTGCAGACAGCACAATGGGGACAAAGGTGAAAATTATGTTGTCTGGATGAGTGTGTATCAAAAGAGCCCTAATTGACTCCATCTTTGCATTTTTAGGGTTAACATCAATTGAAATCTCATGCTTTGGGGAAGCAGGTGTTTCTGTGTTAGTTCCCATGCAAACATGGCCTGCATGGAGACCTTGGAGTTTACCACCCACAACTAGTTACAGCTGGGAACCAACTTGGGAGAGATAACACTAATTGGCTCCACAGGACGGGAGGGGGAAGCACTCCTCATCACCTCCTAGGAGGGGGTTGCTTATTCATCTTCCCAAATGTTCTGAGTTTGTCTTTATCTTATTGGCTAATGGTCAGCACCTGATGTAGTAGCTCTTCTTCTACTTAATCATGCCTGTATTGAGTGAAGTATTCTGCCTTTGTCTTTCGATTGATCGGTATCTGCCTCTGTACTTTTGGAACTCCAAAACCGTCCCCACAGTCTCTGTGGAGATATCTTTTAATTTGCCTGTGCTCTTTGCCTTTTATTCATTTATAGCTACTATCCTGCAAATACTCACATTTTGCCTTTTGATTTAAATAAACTCACTTATTCTAAACTTGGCCTGGTCCTTTATATAACCTAGGGCCAGGAAATTTTGGTGACATTTAGGCTTCTGTCATTCCTACTGTCACAAAGTGCCTTGTTCACAGCTTTGGCTGCAAGCACCAAAGTGGATATGTCAACGTATCCACTGTTGCAGGAGAGTGAGATGAGCATTTCCACTGAGGTACCCATACCCAGGCATCTCCCACACCATGCATGGTGACACAGCCTTTGCTTCAGTCCTCTAGTCTTTCCAAAGTCACAATTACCTGTTTGCAGGCTAACCAATGTCATGCTTCTTGATGTATATTTGCTCCTTTATTAGTTTCCAGTTAAACAGTTGTCTTAGTTCTGAGATGGCTATTGTTCTTATGTAAAAATCAGTTAGAAGAATTTGGACAAAATAACAAAGCCACTCCTGCTCAACAAAGTATACAGTTAGGCTTCACTGCAACATGTTGTGATTTTGGCCACCATCTTGGAATGTCCTGGAGTGTCATGGAATACTAGCACAAAAATGTATTCCACACTTGCACTAGCACAGGACTGGTAAGGCCATGGTAATATCCTTCTGCTCCTCTTCTGGGAGAAAGAAGTGCTGGAGGAAACGTAACATGGATACATGCTGATGCATCGTGTGACATGCTGCACACCCACGTGACGTATCCTGTGATGTATCATGTGATACGGTTGCCTGGTTACAGCACCAGCCCCCAGGATATGAACATGGCTGTCATCCAGCAGCCATTCACATTTAAGCTACATTTTGGGGAGGGATTGGGGAGGATTTGAATGCACTAAGCATCTGCAAGTGCACTCGGGTCTGTTACATCCAAGGTTTCCCACAGCCAGGAAACCAAGTGTGAAAAGGCCCTAGCTTGAAGATCAGATACATCCACCATCCAATCCCTGAAGCAGCTACATCAACATTTGAAGAGAGATAGGAAGCTAATGGAAGATACAAACATGTTACTTCAACACTTGCTGTTTTGATGTATCTTCATACAAAAACAATTAGAGTGCACATACCTTTACAACAAATTGGAAAACAACACAGTTATGTTTTTTTTTCTCACTCAGCCTTATACAAAGTATGTGGCCTACTCTGATCCTAGATCTGAATCAAAGGTAAGTACAGAAAGGGACCTTTACTTCACATTCCATAAAGAGACAAGTGTTAAGGGGGTGGGGGGAGAGAGAGAGAGAAAGTATTTTACATGAAACAAAACAGTGTGACAAATGATTTTCATCAAAACACAAAATGCTTTGGCAAATCTCTAGAATTACCCAGAGGAGAAGTGATAGAAAGCCTGGCACACCAAAGGAATATCAGAAACAATTCCAGCCCTTGCTTACTAAGGCAGTATGCAATAGGTAGCATTAGTATTTAGACAGCAGCATTTATTTCACTCCCTAGAAACCTCTTAGGAGATTGTCAGGATGTGGTGAGAGGAACTGCTAACTTCTCCAACAAAACATTGAAAATATGCAAATTTAAATTATTATGCTTTTTTTAAAAAAAATGCAGCAAAAAACCTGTAAAAGATAATAAACTAATTATAACAAAAACCTTTCCAGTGTACCTCCTACACAGAGAAGGAATCCAGAAATTATCTCCCTTAAGTTCCAGACCAAATTCTGGGCCTTTTTTTTCACTAACTGGCTTCAGTGTGCCCAGGATAACCAGGCCCACTGATCCAGATTGCATGAAGGCACAGGCCAGATCAGCACCATCTGCACTGAACTACATTAAGCTTACATATCTTATGGCATGGAGACATGGATTAAGCATTTTTTAATATCCAGATTTGGCTCCATCTAGTGCAGACTAAGCAGACAGAAGCAATAGGCAGGAGACTCCTTGATCCAGGAGGAGGCCAGTATGTGGCCTATTCTGATCCTAGATCTGAATCAAAGGTAAGTACAGAAAGGGACCTTTACGTCACATTCCAGGATAAAAGTTGCATTTTCTGTAAAAACATTTATCAATAAAATCATGCTTTGAGATGAATTAAACCTCCTCGGCTTAACAACAACAATCACTGGCAATGCCCTTTCCACACTTGCTGGTAATACAGAATATGAAGGGTTCTATGAGCCTCTCTTCCGCATGGTGGTGAGCTTGAAGAGAGGCTTCAGTCCCTCCTAGTATACTCTTTCCACGCAGGTTAGGATTAGGGACGTACATGAATATTCGTATCATTCGATATTTGTACTCATTTGTATTAATTCGGACATTTATATACCAATCGAATACTAATGTTTTGGAACATTTGTACAATGGATTCATAGTGAATTTGACATGGTTTGAGAGTGAATTCAAAGTGGATTCAGGCCAAATGTGATGCCTTCAGAGCAGATATTTTATGGGATACATATCTGATACATATGGATACATATCGGATATGTATGGATATGTATCAGATACATATGGATACGTATCAGATATATTTTGGATATGTTTTGGATATTATCAGATATGTATACGTTTGCATCAGATATTCGTACAAATTTGTACAAATACATTCATATTGAATAGAATCTTACCACATTAAAAAAGAATCAACTTGAACGAATACGAATTTTCTTACATTCAATTTGATACAAAATAACCCCATTCATGCACATCCCTAGTAAGTATGCTTAAAATGGTGGTGGTATAATGGAGCATGAAAAGATATGCAGACAACATGCTGCCATGGTCTGGTATACCACGGGGGACCAGGTCTGGCAGCACTGCTAAGTGTGCCACTGAAATTGATCCCTAGAGCTCTGAAGGCCAGCAGCTTTGTTCCTGCCCTTTGGAACTTCCTCAGCACCATCTTTTTTTTTTTTTAGTTTTTTTTTTATTCCCAAATATACATATACAAATACAAACATTCAAAACAAAACAGGATACAAGCAAAATACAACAACCACTACTTCAAAAAAAAACCCCTTTACACCCCTTTACACCCACTGTATACGTCAAATATCATTTACCACAGACTTATAAGAAACCTATTTATTAGTTCCTTCAAGTTGTTATTTACTTCTGATTTAGCAATATAGCTATAAAAGTATTTCCAACTATCTTCAACTATAGTTTTATTCCCTCCCAAAATCCTGATTCTTCTTTGCCTGATCATATCATATTTAAACTGCTCAGATATATAATAATACCATGTATCGATTGTACACTTATCAATATTTTTTTCCAAGATGCAGCTATGGTTGATAATGCCACCATAAACAATTGATCTAACAGATACTTTCATGTATGCTTTAGCCCTTATACAGTTGTAATAATGCAATCTCTGGATACTTTTTTACCTCTTTTCCCATAATTTTCTTTATTTCTTTAAATATCATATCCCGGAAGAGTATGATTTTTGGACATAACCACCAGATATGAACGTTCATTCCTTTTATTCCACATCCTCTCCAGCATCTTGATGAAAAATTAGGAATCATATAGGGAGCAATATAAATAACACTGGGAATAACAGACAGCCTTGTTTGGTTCCTTCTTTTAAGTGGAATTCATCCAATAATACTCCATTGACAAATACTTTTGCTTGTGAGTCACAATAAACTTCTTTTATAGTTTTACTAAAACTATCACCCAGATCAAGCTGCTTAATTACTTCCTGTAAGTATTTGTGATTAATGGTATCAAAGGCTTTATAAACATCCATCTTAAGTAAGCCTAACTTTCTCCTCATCTTCTTTGCATTGTACATTGCATTTACTTGTTATTGGATCTCCAGTGTATCTACCTTTTATAAAGCCATACTGATCCATTCCAAGTACTGTCAGCAAAATTTCTTCCATCCTCTTTGATAATATTCACATAAAATTTTATAATCCTGGTTAGATAGAGTAATAGGCCTATATGAATCAGCTGGAACTTTCTGATCCCTTAAAGCAGGCACAAGCTTTGGGGGCAGTGCAAAGCCTGGTGTGGAATAGAGGCATTTCTCCACTTTGCTTCCTGTCTGTGGGATGGGAATAGTGCATGCCAAACCAAATCCCCAGGTGCCTGTAAACTCATTTGGATTCCGGACATGTGTCTAGGCACTGCCATCTTCTGCCTAGAGACTGGCATGACTGTGTGTGCACCAGCACCATCACAATGATGATGGTGATGTGCTGCACATGCACAGTTGTGTTCATGGTCATCTGAGGTACCAACATGCTTGCACAGCACCTCAGTCAACCCCCAGTACTGGCAGAGGTATGAATGGTTGCTCCACTAGCCGGAACAGGGTAAGTTTGTGGAGGTGTGTGGTGCACAATTTTGTGCACTGCCACTAGTAGCTACTGGGGTAGCTTCCGGGATTGCAGGAGATATTTCTGATGTGGAAATGTCTCCTGCAAGTGCAGATGGTGCTTCCCAGAAGCTACCCCAGTGGCTACTAACAGGCCAAGTGTGAATTGGCCTCAGGTATTCCCAATGCTGACAGCATTGTTTGGAATGGGTTGTGTATTCTAGTGCAGGGTGGGCCACTCTGAACCAGAATAGCAATGGTGAGATGACTAATTGCAGCTCCTACTGAAAATTTGGCCTACAGGATATACTTCTGCATGATGTTTTTCTGAATAAAATACTCTTCTCTGGCTTTGGTGGTATGCTGCGGTGCAAAATTATGGCCGCATTTACAATCATGAATTTAATTAACACATGCTAATACTTGGGCTGTAAATAAGATACAGCAAAATAAATTAATAGTTACTTAATAAAATTCCAAGTTTTGAGTTAGAAAGTAAAGAACCATGAGAAAGCCAATTAGAAATAAATCTAGGGATCCATTTAGAGCTGAGTCTTTGAATTATTTTTGTACAAGACAGGGGAAATTCTGTTAGCTCCAATGGCAAGAGAAGAAATTTGACTGCTTTTTATCCTCTTCACCTACCAGGATAATTCTGGTCTTTACCTAGAGGTAAGCAGCAGTAAGCACAGTGGGTTCTGCTTTAGACACAGGCTTGTATAAGTATGTTTTCTTATTTTAGGACATCTGTATCACCCGAATTCTGGTGCTGCATTTCCAAAATACTAAATGACTTTTTAGGAACCTACATATCCTAGAAAAGGGCAAATTCTCTTGTAACTTTTGAATGTCACAGAATAATTCACAAGATGATTCCTCTTCTCACACCAGTAAGATATAATTTTAAACATTCTTCATGCCCCTTCGCATACATAATGCATTGTTAAGTATTATCTCTCAGTGCCTAAACCATGATTAATTGCCAGCAAACCAGGCATGTCACAAGGTTGTGAGTGTGCAAACCATAGTGCACAAAGAAAGGCACAGTTAAGTCACTTTCCTCTCTCTGAACACCTCTCTTTTCAGCATAAAAAAAGCTACTTGGTGTCTTGCTTCTGTCAGGAGAAACATGTAGCAAAATAAGTTAAAGCATGATTTCATTTATGGGCCTTTCTGTACTTATCTGCCCCAGTACAGCCTAGTGAGTCAGGAAGACAAGTCTGTTAAGGTTAAGATGGATCGCTCTGGGTGGAACAGTGCCATTTGCACAATGTACTGTTTCATACTAGCCCTTTGCTGGCCTTGTATGACATTCGAAGGCAGCCTTGGGAGCCCTGGGGAGGCCATTCTGGGCCCCCTGGTAGTCCTGAACATGGACATGCACCTCGATATCAACTCCGTCCTTTGCAGACAGAGCATACCAGTGGTGGGTGAGGACTCCCATGTTCCACATTAATGTGTGGAAGATAGACCCACAGCCACTGTTTTAGTACCACCAAAGCAGCAGTGCAGAAAGGCCCCAATTTTGGTACTTTATTTTTTCATTAATTATTTTATAGTACATTCCATCTCCATAATTACACATTTCAGTACATTTTCAAACACGTTCACATGGATATCTTCAGCTAACCCACCCCCACCCCCATGCTCCCCAGTGATTCCTCTTCTCCAATCATATTCATTTTACAACTGGAAGGTCTACTCTACATCTTCTTGTTTGTTTCCCGCTTCCCTTTCTATATATTCTATATATTCCTCTGTTCCCCTCCTTATTTCTCCTTTAATTTTCTACCTACCTCAGTCCTGTAAACCTTGCAGTTATTTCTCAGTATCTGAAATTTCATCTGTTCCACTGCATAGTCCTTCCACCTACCTATTGTCCGTTTTAAACTATCTTTCCATCCATAAACTATGGCTGAGAGGGAACCCAATATTGCACTACAAACTCAGTTTGTGTTTAGTGGTTAGGAATCCAGGCTCTTATCTGGGAATACCAGATTTGATTCTACCCTCATCCATACAGCCAGCTGGGTGACCCTGGCCTACTCACAGCTCTCTTCTGAGCTCTCACAGCCCCGCCTACCTCACAGGGGGTCTGTTGTGGTAAGAAGAATAGAAAACTTTGTCAGCCACTTTGAGTCCCCTTAAATGGGTGAGAAAAGTGAGGTAGAAAAGCCAACTCCCACTTCTTCTTCAGTGTTTAACTCTCCAGTCCTCCATAACAATGCATTATAAAGACCTCTTTAGTTAAATTGATTGGTTTCAGAATAATTTTGCTTATCTTTGTTTGAATTATGTTTTTATTTCTCCCTACAAGCCCAGTATTGGTGGATTTTAAGTGCCTCTCACCAGTAATATGAACTTAGGGTGTGTCCCCATGCACGTTGCACCCCAAATCAAAATCAGATGTGGGAGGAGCCATCCCCATACATTTTTTATTTGGCCTGATTTTCTTGGACCAAATCGCCCAAACCAGGATCAAATTTGATCCTGGAAAAAACATTTTCTCACCACAGTTTGGTGGCTTGGCATGCATTGCTTTGGGAGCTGAGCCTGAACATGGGGGAGGTCCCCAGCTATTTGGGAAGGAGATCGGCTTGATTTCCCCCCCTTTCCACGGCAAGTGATCCATCCCATTCTGATCTTCAAGGCAGGCAGGGCAGTGGATTGATTTTTCTCCCTTTTCCACGGCAAGCAATCCCACCACCACCACCATTCACAATCATCAAGGCAGGTTCCCTGGTGAAGCGGAAGTGCACAAAACAGCTCAACTGCATGGGGGATGGCTGTACGTATGCATATACAGCCCGGGTTAGCAGTGATGGCATGGGCACAGGCAAGATTCGGTTTCAGTCCTGCACCCAGTCAAAAGTGAGCCAGTCCCACACCAAATTGCTTGAATGAGGATGCGGCCTTATTGTTCTAAATATAGGAGAAGTTTTTTGTTTGGTATCTTAGTAGGGGACTACAAATCATGGAAACCAGTGTCAAGAATGCTAGAACTGGCCTGGTTACGTTCTCCACACATAAAAAAGGTGAACACTCTACAAGGACTAATAATTAAGTTGGGCTGTGGTCAAACTTAAGGTTCAATCCAGCTTCAGCCCATTTTCAGAGTGAGAGAATACATCAGCAAAATGACAAACTGTTTTCTCTCAGTGTTCTCTCAGAAACCTTACCTTTGGGATAGGTAATGTGGAAAGAAGATAATGGTCACTTTACTGAAGTGTTCTCTTGCTCTGAAGTTGGATTGAAGTTGGATGAGACCTTAGACTTCACTGGCACACACATTCCAGTGCAGACAGGTCAAGACTGTCAGGAATACTAGAACTGGCCAGGTTACTTTTGCCATACATAAAAGATAGAAAGCTGATCATTTTCATACTAGTTCTCTCTCCTTCAGTGATTTTATGCAATTTTATTTTTTTTAAAAAAACAACCAGACTTATATTAAGAATGACAATTTGGTAATCTTCAAAACACCCAATGCAATGAAAGAACATAATGCTTTTGCCTGTAAAACAACATCAATGAATATATGTGCATATATAATGTGTGAGAAAACTTGTTACATTTCAGTAGAGTATACATATACATATTTTAGAGTTTTCTTTCATTCTCTCTCATTTCCATGCTTTCTTTTTTTTGTCAAAAACACATGCATATAATAGGCAAGTCCAGACAAGCCCTTGCTTCTTGCTTTTTTCATTGAATGCTTCCCTTAAGTGACAAGATACATGCAGCTATGAAAATGCAGAAGGAATGGGACAATGAATGAAGAAAGAGATTGGATCCTCCAGTTTTCGCAAGTTAAGGGGAATATGAGAAAGGAACCATATCAAGGCCATTTTGTTTGCTTCTCTTCCCTGGGCTCTCCATCTTGACATTTTAGTTCACTTCTCTGTGGCACAGCAGATTCAGAACAGATAAGCATATATGAGATGTCACTAACATCTTGGAGTATTTCTGCAAAGCTGCAGGAGAATCCAATCAACTGGCAATGGAGTTCATTAGGAAAATAAAGATTAGCCATAATAATTACCCTTATGGTTGTTGTTACAATGTCTTGATTGCTTTTTGGCCTTGGTGTCTGCTGAAAATAGGTCTAAGGGAAACCTTCACCCTAATCTGGATTTGCCACAGAGTTTCCAGAGTTTTTTCTACAGGATTTTAGGGTGCTTTTTGCCTGGTCACCAGGAACACTTAGCCAATATATTTTTCTTCCAGGATTGTTCTTCCCTCCTACAGAGAAAACTCTCGAGTTGTGCCAGTTTCTGTTGAAGACATCCTTTCTTTCATTCTAGGAAAGTTGGGATGGATGACCTCCACCTCATGGTCATCACATGCTGCCTGGGGAAACAGTTCCAAATCAAATGGATGGTTTGAGGCCAGCTGCTCCAAGTGAATGAGGGGTCACCATTCACCTAAGAACTTCCTGCCTAGTGCTGATGTGGACTACATGACATTTCCTGCCAAAAAGAACAGTCCCAGGATCATTTGAAAAGCATGTAGAAAATAAAGAAGAATGAAATACATCTGCTTTCAAGCAATAAACACCAAGCTGATAAGCAAACTTTCACCAACAAATCTACCAGGAATTCATGCACATAGATACAGAGAGATGTGCACCACTGTCTCATTTGCTTTTATTTTAGTGCTACTACAAGAACTAGCAGTGATCTTAAGCCTGCAACTCTCTAAGAAGATCGTCAACCTGGGACTCTCCAGGAGACAAAGGGTGCTTCCACACCACTGAGAAACGGATTAAAGTAAATCCGTTTCTCAGCAATCCTTCCTCCCAAGAATCCATACCAAATAGGGATGGATCCTTAGAGGTCCCACGCATCGGCACACACATGGGAAGGATAGATTCAGCCAGCTGGATCCCCTGAGTGCTGTGTGGAGGCTGCACCACCCATTCCAAAGGGGATCAGGCCTCCCACGCTGCCAATGCCACCCTCAGAGCCGTGGGACTGGAGCATGCAGCTGCCAGTCACCGCACGTTTCTGCTAGCGCATGATGCATGGGGGATGGCAGAAGGAGGCAAACTGGCCTGCTTCTGCCCTTCCCAAGATGGTGGCCACTGGCACATCCGGCCCCTCACTTCTCTGTGTGCGGAAGCGTCTTGCTTCTGACTGCATTGAGGTGAATGGCCAGATGGAAGAACTAATTTTTGAGGTCTTCCTGGAGGCCAGATTCTTTCGCAGCAAGACCCCATTAGGGTCAGATCTTGTGTGCCGGAGTGCAGAAGTGGCATCCACGAAAAGTCCCAGATCCGGCCTCGTGCACAGAAGTTAAGTTCCTATGTGTTCTGTATGTGTCTTGTATGTGTTTTCAAATGTGTCCTAAGGTCCAAAAATAGTATCTCATTTTGGCAAAATTGGGTTGAGGAAGGTGCCATATAAGAGAGCACCGATTCCCATCTACTTCAAAAGAGACCATCTCCAAAATACATCCCTGTTAGGGGTGTGCATTAATGCAATTTTTGGATTCGATTCAAATAGAGTATTTGAATGTTTGAATTTGAATGAATAGAGACAAAACAAATGTATTCAAATTGGAATCCGATTTGAATACGTTGGTATCTATTCGTATGAATTTTCCATTTGTATATGAAGATACAAATGTCAACCACATTCGTATGTGTCCATACACACCTGTATGCACCCATATGTATTTGTACGCATTTGTACTCATCCTGTTTTTTATCCTGTATACATGCCATTTTTGTCCCATACATATCCGTACAGATGCATACGAATATGAATAAGATGTGTATGGATATGTATGAAATGGGTACATATCCATACCCATATGAATGTCCATATAATTCGTATGAATGATTCTACTATACATCATAAAAGTTGAAGCATCTCCATCTCAAAAAAAAAGAAAATGTTTCTAGCCCTGCATCATTGATGAATAAATACACTAGAATAATAGTTGCAGAGGCTAACTATATGTATTATCATTCTACATGAAAACTTTGTTAGATATATCAATGACAAGAAAGCTGCATAGAGGTGCTCATGCAGCCAACCAGAGGCATTATTTGAGTTTTGCTACTAATGTAAAGTCTTACATATCTGCTGCATCCTCTGTACCTGTGTTTCTGACAGTCCTTGCAAATGCAAAACAATCCATTTTGAGCAAAATCGTTTTCCTTTAAAATTCAGACACAACATTCTGTAGACAAAAAGAAGACGCTTATCATTGCTACTGATTGTTTTTAAACAGAAAACACTACAGATCTTGGATCACATATTCAGAAACTGACACATCCCACACAAAAATCTAGGAAGATAAGAAAAGGTTAAGCATTTTCCCCATAGTTCCACAAATAGCATAACCTTTCTGGAATAAGTAAATCTGCTACAAAAGCATTTGTTGTTGTTGTTCTTTTTAAGGAAAAAACCCTCTTATTTTCCCCAAATTTAAATGAGATATTCAAACAATGCAATAAATGACTATAAAAGTGGCATCTCATAGCTGAAATTACCACTATTCAATTATCTACCATATACCACTGAATATGCAGATGGCAGTGGGAACTGAAGTGCATCCTGCAGAAGCTGGAAAGTGTGGATCTGAGGTGATTGCTGATACCTTAGGCCTTTTCGCACTATGGCCTCGGAACGCAATTAGGCAAGAGCATTTGGGACAGAGCATTTGCTCTGCTGGCCAGGAGGTTCCGTCCCAACCCATCCCAGGATGGCCTAATTGTGTTCCAAGTGTAGAGCATGACATCGTGCTCTACACCCATCCCAGACCATTTCCGGCCATCCTACAGTTGTCTGGCAGGAAGAGCATTTGCGCTTTCCCTGCTGGACAGCTGTGGGTCCCACCCCACCCCACCCTGAAATGAAACATCTGCAAGATCTGAACTTTAGTTTGCCCAGAAGGGCCAAATCATCCATATAGTGGAGTATTGTCTACTTACTAGTTAGTTTCTAGTTTTTTTTTCTTTCTGTGAAATCATACTCTAAACTTCTGTTTAGTAGGTTTCATTCTCTGAATAAACCAGGAGGAGATGTGAACTAAAACAGATCCTATTTGTTTCTGTTACCATGATAAACAAAGTCTAAACAGGAGAATAGTGCCTCTGTTTTGCATTTCCAATGAGCATCTCCTTTGGGAAGCCACATGCTGAATTTGATAGTCCTATGTACTGATCTATTAAGATTTCTCCTGCATTCCGTGGGCCAACAGTAGAACACTGGATGGAAGAATATGTACCACATGGACTTCCCCAACTTCTTCTTTAGCAACCCTCTTCTCATTGCCTCTTGTGTTACCATGCTAGATGCAACTGGGTCATTTATCATATTGAAAGTATGAATAGTACCAACCTACTTCACAAGACTGTTGGAAAAATAAATGAGCTAGGGAAATGCTATGTGGCATGAACCTTAGAAGGAGATCGAGCTATAGATCATTCCTGGATTGAGCTGTCTTAAATACTGTGAAGCACAATCTGTTCATCAGTACACCATTAGATCTGCCTTTTTAGGAGCACACCCTGACTGAAACCTAAACCTTTCTTTACTGGCTGTTAAACTTGTTGATGAAATCTGTGACATGGAGCAGTGAAATATTAGATAGTAGGTAGCAAGTGACAAGTAGAATTTCATGGCAGCATCCACATTTCACAACATTAGGACATCCTCCAGAGTGAGTGTTCTGGGGACATGGAGCATTTTCACACATCCCTTCCCGTCCCCTTGACGGAATAGGATTGCAGTCACTCAATGTTGACTAGTGTTCACACTTGCAAGCACTAGCCACTTACAGCCTAAGTTCTGCACAATCAGTCACCCGTCTGTGATCAATCTCGAGGCTGATCCTGTTTTAAATTTGTACTAATTTGAAATCCAAAGGTACCCCAAACTCAGAATCCCGGGGGGGGGGGGATGAGATCTTTCAACAAGGCTTTAATAATGAAAAATAGCTAGAAATTGGACATATTAGACACACCAAAAACATTAGAAATAGTTTATTTTGAGATAAAATGAAAAGTATTTGTTAGGGTACAGAAAAGAAACATGGAAATGGGGTAGAGCCATCTCATTGCACATAGCTCACATGATTGTACAAAACAGACAAAAAGAACACAACTATGTGCAGAAAGTAACAATTCTGCAATGTGCCTCCTTTCCCTTTGTCTTTACCGGAATGGAGGTTTATGTTTAAAATTGGCATATTTGAATCTTGGTTCTGGTCTAATACAGAGAACCAGCAGGATCCCTTTCCTGTCTCTCTGATCCAAAAGCAAAGACAGCTCCTCAAATTCAGGCACAGAGTTAATTAGTCACCTGGTAAGCAAGATAGAAGTCCTATGTACAATAGCAAGCCCCCACCCAAACTCACTGGTCTAGAACAGGGCTGTACCAAATAACCTGGAGGCCCACTGAGTTCATCCGCGCAGGTCTTGGTGATATATGAGCATGCTTCATTTGGCATTTGCACACATTTCCATGGGGCACCTTGGGCTGCTGCAAGTAGAAATGTGGCAGCTTAGCTCATTCTGGAAAGCACATGATTGCCAAAGCAGAGACATGGACTAATGATATGTTAAACATGAATTACCAACTCCTTGAGTTTGTTGTCATATTTAGAACTTTTAAGGAATGCCATGAGCACCGGTCCTGATTGTCCCTCTGTGTCAGAGAAAGGTTGTGGTAGCATTCAAGAATCTTGTCAACTCAAGGGAAGACCTCAGAGCACATTATACCTGTGGGTGTCACATTGGCCAGCCCTGACCTAAGCTATTAAATTAGGGTTTGCTCCTTTATAATAACTCAGTTTAACAGCTGTTTAAAATATAAAAATAGGAATATTTTCTCATTGCTTCACTGCTAAAAGGACTTCTCTGCTGGCTTTCAGCTAATATGAAGGTAAAAGACACAAATGTCTGCTAGAAGAAGAAAAATTGGCAACCCTTCAGCTAGATAGCCCCATGCAGTGTTATCCTAATAAACATGTTTATTCAGAAGCAAGTGCTGGTGAGTTCAAAGGGATTTCTCCCTAGTAAGTGTGCTTACAAAGCTTTTCTGAGTTTTCAAGAGCCATACTTTTATAAGCTTTGCTTTACTTTTCATTCACGCTGGAGGAGCAATCAATAGCTGTTCCATACTGCTGAAACCATAACATGTTATCATCCAATGCTCAGAAGTTCCACAGAGAGATTTCAGTTCCAGTGAGATACTGGCCTGAAAGAGCCCTTTAAAGTGGTTCTGCAGAGACCATTGTTTTCAGCAAAGAGAGCTGAGTCATCCAAATATAACCCCTCTGAGGGAACTGAGGGGGGAGATATTTTAAATGTATGAGATTTATTTCACACTGATCACCTTGAAGTATATAGCCTTCTCAAGTGATTTCACGACCACAACGTGTTCCCACAAGAACTAGGGGATATAGGACTTTTGAAAAATTGTGTGAGATTTGGGCAGTTTTACGAGAAATAGGAGATAGAAACTTTGGTTCTTAAGCTTTCAGAACTACTGCAGTCAGCTTCAGCCTTTTCTAAGGGGAGCAAGAGATTTCTTCAGAGGTAGATAGATGTGTTATTACACAAAGAGGCAGTCTCCAAAGGACAATTACAGATAAGCAATCTTCTTAAACTTATAATTTACATAGAAGTAAGCCACACTGAAGTCGATAACCAGCTCACTTCTAAGTACACGCAAGGATCAGAGGTAGTCCAAGGTATTTTGATAATTGGACCCATCTCTACTTGCTTATCAATCATGTCATTTCCTTGAATCCTCACCCACAATCATGATTAATCAGAATTTGCAAAGAACAAGCCGTACAGTTCTAATCCCAGACTGTAGGCTCAGGGAAGTTTGCATTAAATAAATGATGCCATAAATAATTCTAACACTTAACTGCCAGCTAGCAGTTGTTCAGTCCCATGGAAGCCAGAGATCCATCATTTCCAAGCCCTATTTAAGCTGGATGGTCTATGCCTGCTGCTAGGAATCCTATTCCAACTAAATACTTATATGCTCCCCGCCCCGCTTCCAGGGCAAATGGGGTTTATAACTCTTGTCCTCCTTTTACACAAGCAGAAAACTCAGCAGAAATGTTAAGATGGTGCTGATTCCTCAAGCCTCACTTATCAATGACAAGCTCAAATAAGACAATGACTTGATTGGGAGTAACTAGACGCCTTTTTGCATGAGGGGTTTTCGAAAGTGTGTAGAATGCGCTGGGATGGAGCATTTGCTCCTGTGGGCCAGTGGCTCCATTACAGGCTGCCCAGTCCCGTCCCAACCCATCTACACGTGTTCAAGTTTCATACAGGATGCGTATGAAACTCATATCATTGGATATGTATCTAATATTCATATGAATAGATACAAATGTATTCGTATCGGTTCAAATGTCCAGACATTTGTTTTTCTTTATTCATATGAATTCAGATTTTTGAATATTCAATTTGTTACAAATCAAAAATTGCATTTGTGCACACCCCTAGAAGCCACTGTTCTCATTCATGTTCAGAACCTCTGTGGGTGAGGCGCCCTTTTCTCTGAAGGAAAGGTACCAGTGTGTTTTTCAGTAGGCATGGTACTGAAGCTATTTCTTTTAACTGCCAAGCCATTTCTATTTATTCTAAACTTCGTCTTATCCAAAAAGACAAGAAGTCTTCATTCCCTGTTTTTATTTTATCTTTATTTTTGGTGACCCTTGGAGTAAGGCTGAAAACTTTTATATCATGTGCCATTTGCCTGAAAGGTACAAGAAATAAATCTACATCAATTTGCTTTTGGCTAAGATGGAGTGCAAACACAGAATAAACTACCAGAGCTATGTATAAAGATAAGTATATCACATATTTTTTTTCTTATTAAACATATAAACAAATGTGAGGATAAGCTTATTATAATGATTTTTATGCAAAAAAAGGAAAGAAATAATTCTTTCTCAGAAGCATAATTCAAGTCAAATCATTTTACCTGTGTGTGCAATTTCTAATCAACTGTGATTCTTTCAATCATAATAAGATACTCTGATGCCAAGAAGGCTTTTATTATGAAGCATATTGGCTTGATTTCCATAATCAAGCTCCAAGTGTGTGGGTATGGTACTGGAACTATTTAAAAAAGTTTTCACTTTAGAATGTTCTACCAACATTTAAATGAAACCTTACAACAAGGCCATGACCGACCACATCCAGAAAAGAAAAAAAAAGGCATATCTGAGGTATTTCTGAGAAAACTTTGAGGTGGGATTGTCCACACACCAGTCTGCCCACCCGCCCGAACACTGTACTAGAAGGCCTGGGAATGTGAGATACACTGTCTCTCTGAGGTATTCCCTTTGTTACGTTTCTCAACATAGCCTCTACATGGATGCTTACACTCAACTCCATCAACCTGAGGTTAGGCATTCACCTATAAGGATGCCCCTGGAATTGCACATTCAGATAGGAATTCATTTAATCCACTTTTTCTTCCAGACATTTTGCCTAATCAAAGGCTGCGTTCACATACCCCAGGACCTGAAGTCAAGTAAGGGGCCGTGTCCCCCCCAACTATACGCTCTACATGCAAACTGGTGAGCCAGTTTGGTTTTGTACTTTTAGAGTATCAGACTCAGATCTCATAGTCAGTGGCTTTGATTCCACACTCCTCCATGAAGCCAGTTTGGGGCAATCTCTTGAAGACAAGCCAAAGCCTTGCACATTCGAAGAGGAATTCGTTTGATCCACTTTTTCTTGCAGACCTTTTGCCTAATCAAAGGCTGTATTCACAGACCCCGGTCTAGTCACAGCTCTCTTTCTGAGCCCTCACAGCCCCATCTACCTCATAGGGTGAATTTTATGGGAAGAACAGAAAGCTCTGTCAGCTCCTTGGAGTCCCCTTAAATAGGTGAGAAAAGCAGAGTATAAAACCCAATTCTCCTCCTCCTCTAATATTAGATTCTTCCCAGCCACTCTAAGGGTTCATCACTGGAAGACATCCCTTCCTCTTCCCCTATGTGGATTCACAGACAGGGAGAGAAGACACATCAACCTATTTTTTCTGATAGCCAGGAACTACCATGAGCCATGTATATTTTCCCACTGTTGTTAATCACCTCTGCAGTGGTTACTAGCTTCCTCAACTTAATCTTGGCCCAGTGTGCATGCTATGTAGGTCAAGTCTCTCAGACTTGTTTATAGATTGGCATCTTCCAGTTTTTGCATTATACGTTTCTCCAGGTTTTATGATTCAGTTTCAGGTTGGTAAAAATGCTGATAAATACATGTGTGTGCACGCATTCATGTGCACACACACGCACACACACATGTGGGCATTTCTAAAGACATTATATGATTCATGTTAGGTCTTGGTTAGAAAGAATGTAATCAGCAATTTGTGGATTTAAGGATATCAAAAAAATGGTGATTCACACTTGATGATGGCGATGATTCTCACATTTATTGAACTAGAAGAGAAATAAACAACACTCCCAGGTGAGTAAGGAAAGTATTCACATCCATTTGTCTCTAGAAGCTCCTGAAAACTGGCCAAGGTGAGATGCCCCTAATAGATCAGGTCTGAAGGTGGTAGCATTGTTTTCTGGACCAATTGCCAGGCTCTAGAGTCACAGTGGATGAAATTCTTTATCCCTTTATTTATTTAAAAACACTGCATAAATCCTGTACCTAGAAAACCAACCAAGGCTTTTCCTAGAAACTGCAGGCTGCCATATCTATTGACAAGCTCCAGATACAAAAACCTTAAGAGACAGATGAGGAAAATATAAACATATGTCCCATCAATTCAGGGCAGCAACCACATGATTCATTCTTGCTAAACAGCAAGGTAAAATTTCTAAAATTCCACTTGAGGACTGCATCAAAGCAGAAAACTCACATTTATGGGGGATGGGGGGAGAGAACTAAATGAATGAGAACGCTTCCAGTGCCTTTCGTAGTCTAGTCTTTCACAGTTATTTTTCACAGTTCCACTAAAGATGCACTGAAAAGCTCAGGAAATACTGCAGACTATAGCAGGTACTTCCTGGAACCTGCTGGAGAGTACATTGACTAGCTTGCAACAACAGGTCCCTATTCCCTGTGTCAGATGTAACACCATGTTCATTGTACAATTGGAAAAGAGCTTCTCCTTCATGTCCTCTGCTTGAATAGCACATAGAACCAAATTGCAAAAGAATAATTACATTGGTACTTTCTGCACATACCTGCTTGTGAGCTACATTAGTGAGTTTGGAATAGCGCAGCCCACTGATTCAGGTTGCTGAAAGATACGGGCTGGATCAGTGCAATCTTCAATGCCTCCAAAGACTAGAGCACTCCAGCACATCTGGAACCACTCGTGGCATGAAAGTGGTTCTGCACAGAGTGAATGCACCATGTGAGAGTGTCCTTGGAGTTCCCCCGTAAGTAAGTGTGAATTTACCCAAAGTGGTGTTAAAATAAAGAGTGGATCAGCTCAGACTGCTCTGAATGCAAGGTGGGGGGAAAGAAATGACCTTCTCAATAAGTAAAACAAAAATCTTACATTTTATTCAAGTAGATTCAATTTCCATTATTTCGATCCCATTGAAAAGCAGATAGAAAAATGGTTGCTCCAAGGTTTAAACTTCCCTGTACAAGTGGACACTTTTTGTGCCATGCTGTGTGGGCCAGCATATGATTGATTCTTCCAGAAAAAAAAAAAGGAAGGTGACTCAGAGTGGCAGTTAGCAACTTAGCTCAGCAGCAAAAAGAAGGAGGAGCTGACTGAAAACATAGGTGGGCGGTCCCCAGGCCGGGGCAGAGAGAGTGAGAACTAAGAACAACTTAAAGAGATACAACATCCCTCTCCCAATGTGTAGGCATGCTGACTTGCCCATTCCAACAAGTGGACCAGCAGGGAGCATGGCTTACATTATTGTGCAGATCTATGAGTACTACCGAATTACAAAGATCCTTAATCTGAATTAAGGGTCTGTGCAGAAAGGTTCATTATTTCCTAGAGCAGTGGTTCTCAACCGGGGGGTCGGGACGCCTTTGGGGGTCGAATTACCCTTTCAGAGGGGTCGTGACGAGTCTCCCGCTGCCCTTCCCTCCCACCTCCCAGCTGCTCCGCCCCTGTGGTTGGAGGTGTCCACAACATGAGGAACTCCATTAAGGCATTGCAGCATTAGGTAGGTTGAGAACCGCTGTCCTAGAGGAATTAAAAGGAAAAAAATGTGAGAGCAAAGATAATACCAACTGATCCTCTTTTGCCTATTGAAAGAGAACATTCCTGACTTGATAAATGACTAAGAAAGTTAAAACAAAATCAACTAACCCTATGATATGTCAGCTGTCAGGTGACATTAAAGATTGACTGCTATTGCTTATTAGCTGTCAAAAGTCACTTCAAATGGGGATGTTACAGGGAAAACAAATTGCATGAAATACTAATAATGGTTATCAAATATTCCTTGCTTTCTTATTGCAATGTATATTTGCTAGAAAAAAAATACACAAGGAAGAATTGGGGGAGGAATATTTGTTTGAGCTTTAAGCTCTAAGATTAAAGAATAGCACCTTTCAAGTAAAATTCAACCAGCTCACAAGTAATAGAAACACCACAGTCTGTCTAAAAACGTATGAAAATATGAATAATGGAAGAATATGTGTCTCATTTATATCTGTCACATTTGAATGAATAATTTCTATTCATCATAATTCATTCTTTCTAATATTAGGGCTAACACACTAATGGGTGGTTAACAAACATACATTGTCAAAGCCTTTTAAGAAGCAAGATAATCTCCTTCAGATTAAAAGACAGCATTAAAATAAATGAAGTAAATGGCACCTGAATTTGCACATACATATGTATCTAAAATTATACCTTACAATATATGAACAAAAGATTATGATAATGAGGTATCATCTGAATTAATGACAGGTTAACTCCACTTGAAAAGGTCATAATATGTCCCAGTGTATTTAAGAATATTTTTTTCACTTATTTAGAGCCTCGTCTTCCTTTATGAACAGGTAAAAATATAAACCACTTTTTTTAAAAAAAAAATTTCAGTGACATCAGGGAAGGAAAACCAGTATTTTACTTTGTTCAGAAAGTATTGAATGCTCAGAATAGTTAAGCTTCAAGACAAATGCATTATGGAAATTAAAATTTCATGGATCCTGGAGAAGGGGATTTGTTTATGGAGCCCTTGCCAGAGTAGGTGCATAGATTGTGCTATTGTTACTGATAGGGCTATTTATTTATTTAATTAATTGCTCAATCAATCATTTACAACATTTGTATAATACTGCTCTCCATTAAAAAATGTAATCTGGGAACAGTTTACAGAATCATAGCATTTTTCAGAAACTGAAGGCCGGAACAGGGTCTTGGAAATGGGAGATGTCCAGAATATGGTTTTGAATCCACAACCCTCAGTCTCATGAATCCACAGGTAACAAGGAAAAGACAAAAACACACTGGGAAAAGAAAAATATTAGGAAGCTGTCATGCCCCCTGGTGTCAGTGCCCCTTCCTCTGAGGTTGAAGGAGTAATCATGATGCCCAGCCAAGCTCAGACAGGCTGCCCAGCCAGGCAAAATGAAGAGTGCTTGATACAAGCAGCTAGTGAGGACACTGATCCTATACTTCCAAGTGACAACAGCTCAGGGTGATGCCCTTCATTGACAGGTTTGAGACGTGAGCATGAATAGCTAGAATCTGCACCCACCACATGACTCTGACTGCCTCTTTAAGGCAGAACATCCTGATAAGCTTTGTTGCAGACAAACACTGGTAAAGCTGTGTCACGGCTTCTAGCAGACCGTCCAGTGCCTGCCCTCCAAAAAGTAGCTGGGCACCTTTAGGTTGCTGGAAGTCTGCATTAAGCTGAGTGAGTACTACAGGTCTAAAGCAATAAACTGGTAGCAAGCGTTGTACTAGTAAACTAAAACAAGTTTATTAAGAATATCAATTAGAAAGGTAAGAGAGTAAATAGAAAGTTCAGATAATGCAAGAGAAAGATCAAAAGTCTCTTACTATAGCTAGCTTCAAGCAAACAGCTTTCTTAGCT
The DNA here is from genome assembly GCA_023333525.1 of Aspidoscelis tigris stejnegeri. Classification (NCBI taxonomy): domain Eukaryota; kingdom Metazoa; phylum Chordata; class Lepidosauria; order Squamata; family Teiidae; genus Aspidoscelis; species Aspidoscelis tigris. Next base: position 20,501,260 of record JALMGA010000010.1, read on the forward strand.
TAAAGGTAACCAGTTGCTTCTAAGCGGATAAGCCTATCCACTTCTCCCCTTTGGTTTGCTCAGCTTTACCCAAGCCTCCCCAAAGAACAGCAACTCAGTCCCAGTTTCAGCAAGGCTTAGCACCTCCTTGCTAGGCTGTGGGTTCCAGCCTCTGGTCAGTTCTTATCTGAGCTCCTTCAGAGAATCAACCAGCCACTGTTGCCTCCTTCAGCTTTCCCTCCCAAAGAACAGGACCAGTCTGATCAATTCCCCTTCAGAGAAAAGACCCTTGGTCAGTCGCTGGCAAAGTCTCCCTCAGAGACAGATCTCTGCTATCAGTCTCCTTCAGACATTGCCCAGCCAAAAGACACAGTCTGCTGCTTTCTCTGCTTATTATACCCTCCTGCCTATAGTGCTCCGATTGGCTGTTACCACTAGCAATTGAGAGAAACTCCCCCTGCCTGTCCATCAAACCTCCAGATCCCTGGGCAGGTTTTCCCTCCAATTTCCCAGCAGCCAATCAGTCCAGAAGGGCCCGGGCAATGTTTCCCACCTTTTCTGCTATTTGCAGCCTAGGCTTGCAAATGCAGTTTGCAAGGGTTTGCACAGGTAGAAAGCTATGCATTATGCAAAGGGCCAAAGCAATATCACTGACCTCTGCAGCCTGCACCCTGAAACCATCACAAGCCTGCAACTCCGGCATTCCATGACCTTGCTTCTTGATTTACTACTGAACACTCTGATCTTTGACCACGGAATTCTCTTGACTACACATTTAACCCTAAAGCCCCCATGGTACTTTGATTCGGTCTTTTCAGGCCTTTCCGCACAGGCCACCAGCACCCATCCCAATCCGGCCTCCAGAGAGAGCGCATGTTTGACAGATGGCCCTGCCCACCAGCCGCCGCCATTGGCTCCTTTGGAACTGGCATGACGAGGCCAGCAGCTGGCTTCCCCTGGTTCCCCTTTGCCCAAGAAGGTGTCATGGTGCCTTCCTAAGAGAGAGGGAAGCTACAGCCACCACCTCCTCCACCCCGCCCAGGGTTGCGCACTTGCGATCCGGTCCTTACCTGGTCGCTGCACGGCAGCTTCTGGCAGTGGGAGGCCTGGCATCCACTGCACGTGCATGTGCTGCAGCCTCCATTGGCCAGCCATCCTTATGAACTAAACTAAACCATCCTTCCATTCAAAAGGGTCAAATCACCTGCTTCAAACCAGTTCATGTTTGGCTGAAATTGCCCTTAAAAGAGGTATTTCTTTTCCTATTGACTTGCAAATATTATTTTTTTTAAAAAAAATGAATAGGGTTTAAGTTTTTACTTGAACCAAGTTGAGCCTGTTCAACCCAGTTCAAGTTTGAATCATACCCTATGTGGCTCAGTCCAATTTGATTCAAACATAATCAAACCACAATTTTAGAGTTCAAGAGCATCTCGACTGCCAAGTATTTTTGTTGCTGTTGTTGTACAGAGTAATACAAAAAATACTTGGCAAAAAAATCTTACCCTTTTGCAATATGATCTTTAAAGAAATAAAGAAAATAGTGGGTATAAAGGTAAAAAAGTATCCAGAGATTGCATTATTATACCAAATAATAATATTATACTACAGAAAATGCCATAATTACAAGAAGCATATTTAAGGGGATTCTTGCACATCCTTTTCCTTCTTCCCTCCCTCCCTCCCTCCCTTCCTGGCTCAGAACAAGGGCTTTCTCAGTCATTGTTAATTCTGAGGCAGCTCTAGTTGCATACCATGCTTCTGGAGCATTCCTGCCAAGGCTTCTGCTGTCCTTTATCTTATTTAGTGTGACATAAATGCCTTTGATGAAATGAAACTGATAGGTGCTCTGAGTGGAGCAGCCTCTTTTTCTTCCCTGCAAAACCTTGCTACATCCTGCAGATCTGATTTGTTGGTCTTTGCTGTCAGGCACCAAGAGATGTTGTAAGACTTGCGGGCAAAAAGAGCTGATTAGAGCTTCAGAACAATTAGATAGTGATGAATTAATGAAGAATACAGATTTTTAAAGCTGTTCCTTATTAGTAAAAGTATCGTTCTTGTTCCTACTACAGGAATGGAAGTCACAGAAGACCTGTTACCAGCTTGTGGATAAAATTCACCAAAATTAGTTCCAGTGCACAAAGAACAGCAATTATGGATGCAATGTCCATTTTAAGTTGTTTAAATTAATGTTGTTTGCTGTGCCACATTATATTTGTGCTTGTCTACACTGATGTGGGAGCTAATCTATTGACAGACTCTTTTAGTTTACGTTAGGCTAAATTTAATTTTTTTTGTACATCTTTATAAAATGTTTACCATTCCAAAATCTGAAATTTGTTTAGCCTCCTCTTTGAAAATATGGCACCATACAGATCTGCTGGAATCTGACCACTGCAGACATCAGACATCTAGGTCACAGTATTTAGAAGTCTTTTGGATTCCATCTGTATGGTATCTTTTAAATGATGTTCATCACAAGGAGCCTTAAATGTGATCTCAAATGACCATTTACAGTGTATATTTCCAAACTACCAGTAACAGCTGATGACCAAATGGGTCCATGGGAATTTGCCACTCTTCTATTAAAGTCAATCATGCACTGAAAACTGCTTTTTGATCTGACCCAGGGGGTAGGTCCTCCCATGCTGGTTCAAAATCTTGTCCTATATGTTACTGTACAAATATGTTCATTCAACTCTCCTTTTTTTTCTTTTGGTCTGATTAAGGATTGTGCACAGGTATACAGGTTGGGCATTAATGGAACACCCCGTACATCAAGAAAAGCTTCAGCTACCCAAGGAAAAATGTTAGCGACAAGTGAATTTTTTCTAAATATATGTGCAGCGTTTAAAGTGAAAGACCTCCACATTTGTCAACAAACACTGAGATGCAACCTTAAAATAGCAGTGGTGGGGTGGGGGAGTGGGTAGGGGAGAGAATATGTTCATGCCCCAAATTGGTCATGCACAAAATTTTGCACCCTTCTGACACAGTTTGGGGGTGTTTGGTATGCTTTTCATGGACCAAATCCCAAACCCATGGGACAGACCGCACCGATCCTGCGCTCAGAACCATGTCAAAGTTGCATGGGGATGGGGCCCAACACTCTAACCACAAGACCAAACTGGCTCACCAGGGCAAATAGGTCATAAGGACAAAGAGGTAACTTTTTTCCTTTCTGCACAGGATGTTGTCTTGTCTACTGGCCTCACCCACCGATGAAGCCCTCCATCCACATAGGATGGAGCATGAACCAGGTTAGGGCATCTAAAATGGTGCCTAGTTCAGTTTATCAGTAGACTTCAGCATATAGGTCTACCACACCATTCCACAACAGCAGGCTGTGTGTATCTTCTAAGATACAGGGTCCCACTTTAGTAGTGCAACAGGCTGCACTGCTGAAATGGGTCCATCAGAACTCCAAAGGTCAAGAACATTCATTGGAGTTTCTTTTTCTAGCTCTGAAACAGGTACAGGTACAGCCTTTATAGCCAGCACAGAGGCTAGAACAGAATGAGCTGTTCCAATGCAGACAGCACTGTCCCACAACAGCAGAAACCACTCCCAACCTTGGATTAGTTGCTAGCTCTAGGATAAGTCATCCCAACCTGTCTCAGGATTATAAAAAAGAGGGCCTGATTCACCCTGCAGGAATAAGATTCCTACTTCACAACTGCTCTGTATCCACCACCGTCTTTGGCCATAAAAGAAGAAAACTCTTTGACTGGTCCTTGATAGCAACTGTTGTTGTGATTTTGATTTGCTCATGTTTGCCAACTCAGATCACTATGAGGTATGACAGAGTGAAGTGGAACTCTTCCCCACTACTTTTAAAGGGAAATTCAGATAAGCTTTTAGTATTTCTCTGAAACTCCAAGGGAAGTTAAAGATGTCATCTATGTCAGCATTGCTCACAATGTTCAGATGACTATGCTTTTGACAGTGTATAGGAACTCTGATTTCAGGTGCTCTCAATAAAGTGGGCACAGTTCTTTAATGAAAACGTCAGCCAGCTCCATACAATGAATGACAATGATCCAGCACAGGAAGGCTCCTGCTTTCAGTACTCTCTATGAAGTATGCTTTTTATTTTGATCGAGATTAATAGCAGCAAAGTTTGGGAAATTGAAAGAGAGGAGCTAAGATGACCAGGAGGAAATATTTGCAAGTCCATCAGTATTTTTTTTCCTTTCCAACATTCGTGAATAGTCAGTTGACTTTTCCAACAAGTCTTCCTTTGCAACCTACACCTGACATTCATAAAGAGGCTGTAAATGGGTGAATTAGGCCTGTGACTTAATATTTTACATATTTGTGTTGTGCCACCTTGTGTGAAATGTAAGTGAGAAGAAATCTAATATCAACCTGAATTGAAAGGTGAGTGTGGAATGCTGCTGCCCCATATATTCACATTTTTTGCCCCCCGCTACTATATAAGTTTTAATCCACACTTTATCTCCCTTCAGAATGGGAAAACCATCAATCAAGTGATGAATTCTTCCAGCATTATTTGCCCCAAAAGTGGATTTTCTGGGTTAGATTCTTGCCACTTTGCTGATGTGTTCTCTCATTCTCAGTCTGAAGGTGGATAAATTGTGAATTAAAACTTAGCTGGGGTCCATTTGAAACTACCAAACCTTGAAGGGAGCATATCTTCAAAGTCAGAAAATGTTCCCATTTCCTTTGTTTGACTATCAAAAATATAACCAAGGGAACCAGTATGACTCCTTGAGCTATTATGGCAGTGGCGGCAGCGGCGGCAGCGGCAGTGGCGGCAGCAGTGGTAGCAGTGGCAGCAGCAGCGGCAGCAGCAGGACCAATGATATAAGGAACAGTAGTTTGAAAAGTTCTGAGAACTCTTCAAATAACTGTGTCAGTAAAGCATTATTAATACCCCTTATGCTGGCATGGTAAGGAAAGGGCATGACATCCGTGCAGACATTGCAGTCTTTCTGCAAATTGAATGCACAATTGGGGCACAGGGTCAGACAGACGCTGTGCCCTCATGACATAGTCAATTTGTCATAAAAGTGCCATGTGGATCCTGCATCAGAGATGACACTGCTTTCAGTGATGACCTGCCTTCCTGCTATGAAGTTTTATGAATGAATAATGAAATATTTTCAACCTTGGCCAGATCATTCTCAGCAAGTAACAAGAATAAGATTTGACTTTCCTTTTTCTTCCCAACCCTAAAACCCTAAGCCAAACCCAAACCCTTATCCTTCTGTTCTCCCCCCTACTCTCTTCCTTGAATTGCAGTTTTTATATTTGATTTTTTAAAACAATAATAATTATTTTTATTCAAAAATAACAAAGGTCCTCCTTCCACAAAGGGCCAGCAGACACCTGGAACTCCGGCATGGGATGAAGCTTTGAATCTTTCTACGGTGCTAAGAAACTTGGTGGGTGCTGCTGGCTATCCAACCAATCTTGGCCCAGATTACTCAATTTAGCTTCCAACTGAACCAGAGGACAGTGGAATATCATGTGACATGTAGAAATGGCCTTTTGTCAGCCCCATGGGTTTGATACCGATTTCAAACCAGGTATTCATTTGTTCTCTATGAACACAACTTCCTTGTATTTGTCATTTGAATTGTGTTTTGTTCACTTTTCTATCCTGGTTTGTTTACAAGTTCTCATTAGTTTATATTGACTCTGTCCTCTGTTTTCCCTTTAACCTTCGTTCATTGTCTGTTCTCTGGCTTTCAGCAGAGGGACCATGCCAAATGACTTCAGACAATTGTTTCATGACACATACTTCTGTTTTGAGAAAAAAGGAATTTGAGTGGGAGTAAAATTGCTGTTACCTGCAAGGAATAATCATCAGATGTCTGTGCAGCCGTTCAGTTTGGCATCTTAAGTAAAAGGATTTTGCTTTTCCTAGTCCTGCTTTTCCTCTTTGGTCCTTTCTACACACCTCCTGGTAATCCTGGATCAGTGGGTGCAGAATAGTCTCGCCCAGTGATCTGGACCAGAGGGAGGCATGGGTAGGATCAGTGTCATCTGTGTTGACAGATTAACTTATGTGAAACTCACGTGAGCTTTGCAGCCCCACTCCCACACCACCAAAGACTAAGAACAAAAGCTCCTAGCCTTGTGGCCTGTGTGGAGCTTTCACTGTAGTATGCTATGGTGTACTGTCAAAAACATCCCCTGGTAATCCTGAACACAGGAGATGGTCCTCCACATGACTCCCAGGTTCTTCATCAGGGTCCTGGTCCCTCTGGTAGTACTGATTAGAAGACTCCTTCTAAGGCAGGTGGAGATGGACCAACAGGAGTGTGTAGGCACCTTGATCTGCATTCCAAGTCAAAAGAAGCCAGGTTGTCTCAAATTTGAAGCAAGCCTTTTTTGAAGGTTTGTTTTATTATGTGTTTGAAACAGCTAGAGTATTCCGTTCTGACTTGGAAATTTTTCAATACCTCAGAGATTTGCAAAGTCCAATTTGTGTTTGAAAATCTGACTGAATGGTTCCTGTTCAATGCTGTTTGCATCAAACCATACATGGAGATCTTTGAATATCCAGAAACGTGATCAAACCGATCCAATCCCCAATCACGTTGTGAACATGAATAATGCTATCAAACAATTCACATTCAGTGTGATTTTGTCTTTGAAAGGGGCATTTTTCCCCAGTGGAAAAATTATCTTTAGTTTGTGAAAAAAGTTTGAAATCAAGCATCGTTCATCATCAAACTGAAGAAACAGATGTTTAGTTCAACTTTGATTTTGAAATCAACACACAGTTTTTGTTCATGCACATATCTCGCTTCCCTACTTTTCAGCAGATTTTTGAAAATATCATTTAACATACTTTAAGTTCATTGCTATTATGCTATAGTGGTTATCCTAATCATTCATAATAAGGTGAAATTGTGCTGAAGTTTGGAACTGAAGTTTCATTACTGGGGGGAGTGATAACTACTAAATAGAAACCATGTTCTCCTAGAATGGCTGTTCACAATATTATTCATTATACCAGTGGTTGATTTATCTAAGCTAAACCGTAGAACAAGCACCCTTGTTACTTGGATATAAAAATGAAATATTTGACTTTGATTTGTTACCTTGATATTGGGATTTTAGAACAGATTAGAATTTTTGATGTGCTCTATATTATCTTGCCATATGAACACCAATTATGTCACTATGCCAGTTGCATAAGTAAAATTAATTCAAGATTAACTGTGGAATCCAAAGAAGGTCTGGACAAACACAGATGCATAAAAATAATTGTTTATTGATTCCCAGCTTTGATTTAAATATGCAAAGCAGCTCCATTAAAACTTAGTATTACAAGGAGACTGCTGGTTTATTTTAGAAGTCTGCATTATTGCAAGGCAGCTAATATTTCTCGTAAAGCTATGAATAACTGTTATATATGGCATACCTTGCTTTACAGGGAAGAGTGGGTTATTTGCTTAATAGATTCATTTCATGAAAGACTGCCTGGGTCTTTCTTTTCCTAAGTCTAAAAGGATGTGAAGACTTTGAAACTCGCAGTTAACAGAACATTTCCCTGTGAAGTAACATTCTTGGGCATAGAAAAGTGGCATGTGCTGGGTAAAAGGCAAGCTAGAATTCTTCTCTATGATATTGCTGTTTAGACTATGAGCCTTTCTGCACTGCCTCACTATGATCTGAACCAGTTGGTCTGGACAAGTGTGACCTGCTAGCTGGTACCATAGCAAGTTCTATTTTGGAATGATGTCTATACGATGGTGATGATTCTCACCCAGAGTAGCCCCTGCACTGGCCGCAAAGCTAACACGAGCTTCAGGGCTGGTCTCTAAGTGCTCTAAAGGACCAGCAATGAATGTTCCTAACCTTGGTGGGGCACTTTGGTGTGCCACTGAAATGGGAATCCTGGTAGTCCAGAAAATGGAGGCATGTCTTCTGAACACCTCTGTCTTCTGAACCAAGGGATGTTAGCATGCTAGCAGATTTCAGTATTAAAGTCTACCATTGACCCAGGTCAAGGGCCTCCTAATCTGGATCATTCTCCATCCTCGGTGAACAGAATGTACTAGGGATGTGCACAAATGGTTTTTGTTTTGTTTTTTGGATGTTCTATTTGAATCGAATAAAATACTCAAAAATCCAATTTGATTAGAATATTTTCAATTCAAATTTAACAAGATTCGATTTGCATTTACCAAATTTGAATCTATTCGTTTGAATTTTTTATTCCAATCTGCACATTCTAATGTTGACAACATTGGTATGTCCCCATACACGTCTTCCTGATATCCATGCACATCCATACGCATCTGTACATGTCCGTATGCATTCCGTAGTTATACCGTATGTAACCCATTTTCATCCTGTACGGTTCCGTGCAAATGGGTACAGATACGGGAAAGATGCGGATCTTCAAGTATGCCTCATGTACAAACCCATACACATATGAATGTCCAGATAATTTGAACAAATAGATCCAAAATTCAATTTAAATGTTTACATTCGAATTTCAGAACATTCTATTCGAGTTTGAATGTCAAAATTTGGCACATTCGCTCAGATTTCAAATGCCTACGAATATTCGTGCATATCCCTAGAATATACTCGCGGTGTGTGGGGTCTCCTCTACTATGCACTAACGAGTAGAAGAGAGGCCCTTAGTGCTCTTGCTGGCAAGGAATTCCAGGAAGCCCAGAGAGGCAAAGTTCTATTCAGAGAGAACAAATGGACAGCTGCTCTGTCATCAATGGTATCTACTGTATTGGTCTAACAAAGGGACTGCTGGGAACCTTAACCATTTCTGCATGTCACATGTTTTCCCACACTTTGCTAGTTCAGTTGGGGGCTGAATATTGTGAAATCTACAGTGTGATTCACTAATCCAGGAATATCCTTAGCCTTCCATGTCCGAAGGAGTTAAAGATGGGGAGGAGAACTGCAATGGACAATCTGTCTCAGGGCATTTTTTTATGGACACTTAATCCTGCTGGTTCTGCTCTGTCTGCACAAGACAGATCTGGGTTAAGAAGGACCTTAGGGTCTTTCCGCACTGGCTCTAAAAACGGATTTAGAGCCAGATGTGGAACGGATTTAGACCTGCCTTCCACATGGGGGATGGAATTAGGACCCCTTTCAGGAAGCCACGTCCGCATATTGGCAGGCAAAAACGGTTGTTTAAACTGTTTTTGCCACTGAAATCCTACCCAGATGTAAGACCTGAAAAAATCAGGTCTTACATCTGGCTTTCCCCCTGAAAATGGTTTGGAAACGAACGTTTCCACACCGGAGGGGGCAAAGCCGCATTGCCGGCGCATGCCCAGTTGTTAAACAGGGAGAGCGCATGCTCCCTGTTTGACAGCTGGCCATGGCGCAGCCGGCTACCGCCCTCCCTGGCTTTGCCCTGGCAAGAAAAGCAGGCATGACCCCTTATCTTTGCCAGGGAAGCCAAAGTAGAAACCCCCCACCCCCCCTCCAAGGTTTCACAGTCGATCGGGTCTTTCCCCTCGGAAGAGAAAGGGCCAGCTACCCTCGCAAGGCTTCCTGGGAAATGTAGGCAGCAGCATGCTTAGACTCAATGGACGCTGGCCCTGCTGCTTTCACAGTCGCCTCACCAGCGACCAGGTAAGAACCCCAAAAGTGGCCATGGGTGGGGTGTGGGGTGGTAGCTGCAGCTTCCCCTGGAAAGAGAAGGGCCTGCTTTTCTTGCCAGGGCAAAGCCAGGGAGGGTGGCAGCCGGCCGCGCCATGGGAGCTCCTGAAGGAGCCAATGGCGCAGGCTGCCGGATCGCCCACCTGTCAGAGTGACAGAGCATGTGCTCTGCCTCTCTGATAGCTAGGCAGGCGCCGGCATGGCCAGTTTGGGATGGATGCTCGTGCACTCACACAGCACCCACCCCAAACCGTTTCCAAATCTGGCCCTGCCGCCGCCACCCCGCATGTGTGCGTATGCGCGGGGTCTCTGAGAAACCGTTCCTGTTTGGAACGGTTTCGCCTTTAAAAACCTTTCGCCAGAAAACGGATCTGTTAGATCCGTTTTTGGCGGCATGTGCAAAAAGGCCCTTAGTCTGGATCTGTTGTAGACTCAATTAATCACGTCTACATTTGGACCAAGGGTCATGATCTGGATCTACCAGGGGCTGCTATTTGATGTCATGCCATAGTGCAACCACTAAACAGTACCCCTCACATCACCCATAGCTAGAAGGAAAGGTTCCTAGCCTCAGGGCTTGGGGGTGCTGCCATTCAGGACTGTGCCGTACTGCATCCCTGCAGAACAACCCCAAGCTCCAAGGTTAGGAACCTTTGCTCCTATATATTGGGGAGGCAGCTACAGAGACTGCACAAGCTTTGCAGCCTTGGGGAGGCTTGGGATGCATCATCAGTACTGACCTGACCCATGTCTCCCTGTGACCTGAATCGCGGTCCAGTGAATCTGGAGCTACTAATCCAGATCAAAACCAAGTAAGTACAGAGAATGGGTCAGTGTCCCTTGCTTCATAGTGCCACAGCAGCCAACTACAACCTTGCAGTGACAGTTCACTTTCTAGAAAACTAGATGTTTGTGCCCAAGCTTTAAGGTCACATGGGTTGCTAGCTAACAGGAAGGCTGTGGGTCTATATTTATTGTTTGCTTTTCAAGACTCACACCAGTAACGTGTTCTTTGCTAGAACTCATTTCCAAGGTGTGTCTGTGGACGCAGATGATTGCAACCATCACCTCCCCCCCTCCTTTTTAGTATGTTATGCTATGGCATAACCAAAATTACTTCCCACAAAAGAGTTCTGTTGATTTGACATTGCCGTGGCAGGAAGGGGGCATGTGTAGAAAATCATTTATTTGAAAACTAATGGGCAATTTACATTCCATTTCAACAAGATTTACTTAGGAATAAGCACTAGTTTCAGTTGAATCCCCCTCCTCGCCACCGCTGCATTTAAGTGTGCTTATGTTTGCAAGTCTTTTACCCCCATCATTAACATATTTTCTCAGAAATCCTACTGATTTCAGTACAATTTAATTCCAGTTCGGTGTGTCTAAGGCCTGCATTCTCAGTTTATTTCATTTCTTGTTGGCATGATGGCTGCCAACCTCCAAGCTAATAGTTCAAGCTGAGCAATTGATTTATTCATATCTTCCTACACTCAAGATATAAAGCAAAATTGATTTTCATCTTTCAGCCAAGCCTTGCAAAAGAGCAGTAGCAATATAGCTATGGGACTCACAGCCTGACTGAGGGGAAGGCTAACTACCTGCAGTGGAAGAGCGCTGTGGTTGAATGACCTTCAATGATTTGCGTGTATAGATTATCACGCATCATAGCTAAAGTAGCAGACCATGAATGGTGCCCAATTCTTTGGAGGTTAAATAGTGCAGATAATCATAATTATTCTGGGTGCCAGGGTCAAAAGAACTGTTCATCACTTTTCTGCCTGTTTGAATAATCTTTTAAAGCACTAAGTGATACATCATTCCTGTCAGGATGTTATATAGGAATTAAATGAAGCAAGCTCTTCAAGAGATTTCTGACAGCACATCATCTTCTACATCTTTGTCCCTTTCATTCATCCTACATTCTTTCAGGCAAATGTGAAACTTCAGTGTTCCTTGTAGTTAATCTGCCTGTGTGTATATGTCACGGCCCAGCTCTTGAGTACCATCCAATTCTTCAGTGCAAGCCTTCTCCTAAAATGGAAAGCTACTATCTGAGGCAAGTCCCTAATTTGTGTAAATAGTTTGGTTTGGTATTTTGATGAGGGGAGACAGACTACAAAGAAGAGTTCCTTTTAAAAAAAAAGTGCTTATACAGTAAGTGAAATGCGAATTTAATCATTGTTATGAAAAAGAGTGCATAAAATTGTCTGTGGTGTCTTTATTAAGCCTCAAGAGCTACTAAAAGCTCACCAAAGGAAGTACTTCCTTTGGCACCTAAAATTTGCCAGGCTAGATAAGGTGATCAGGACAAGCTAGCTTGCTCTGAGACAGAACATGTGCAAACTGTGGTGTTGCTCTGATTGTCACTAGCTGTGGAAGAGGAAAACATGCTCAACAGCTTGATCGAGAGTGCCTTAGTCATCTCCCAGACACAGCTTTTACGTTACTCCACATGCAAAGGCTATGTGAGGGTGCCACAACTGCAACTGTGCAGTCTTGTGCCACATTCCATTCCATTTTATTTATATACCGCCTTTCCAAAAATAAATTGCTGATTGCCATAGCAACAATCTGTTGTTTTAGCGGTTTTAACGATTGTTACCCACCCAGAGACCTTCAGGTATGGGGCAGGATAGAAATGTAAATAGTAAATAAAATAATGCAGCTTACATGGCTATTGCTACAGCTATGTAGATGGTTCCAGATAGGACCATTTGGACATCTGGAATTGACAGGTAGGTTTGGGTGAAGTTGGGGACAGGCCTCACTATGTGAATGCTGGTGGCCATCCCTGAACCTGACCTCTGTAGGACACTGTACCATGGCTGGAGTTAGAGCCAACTCTTTAACTTCTCCTACATGTAAAGCTTTGTATTCCTGCTATGGTCACTGTAATACTTTCTCTTGTTATATGTTAATTATTTAAGGCATCTTACTGTAAGCTACAAGTTTCCATGTGACTAATTCACCCAACTTTGAATTTTTAAAATTGTTATTAATTACAGTTTCTCATTTGCCTAATTTACCACAGTTGAAAGTGTTTTATTGTTGTCACTTACTCTTAAAACTGCTGCTTTTTTTACTGACGCTCATTGTTTATTTTTAAAAAATATTATTTTAAAAAAACTTTGAATTAAGATTCAGTCAAGTGTTTCTTCCTCTCTTGGGTTGGCTCTATTATCAATCAAATCAAACCAAACCCGTAATCTAAAAATCCTCCATGAATGTGGGAATGCTCCTAAATAGATGTATTTAGAGCTGTCCTCATAACATTCCATGATGGGGTGAATAGTACTTGTTCATTGAACCATTCCACCCAGCATCAGCACCCACACTTCCTAGTGAAGATGTCATCCTTCCTAATGGTGCTGTGGATGCAATCTCAGTTATAGACCTAGATAGAAGTTATTTTGAAAGACTGAAACTCCCTCACTTGTCACCCTATCACTTTTGTGAGGAACCAGTCAGTAAGTCTAAAGACAGTTCTGTATTAGAGAAAACATACCAGGTTATGTCTCCTAAATTCTTATATTTATTCTATTTTATCATTTGTTTATTCACTAAATGTATAAAGCCATCTAATAACCAAATTCATGGAGTAGAGTAATGAATTAAAACAGTATTTTTGATTTCTCATTCAGATAATAATGGAGCTTCATTACAATTCTAGAAAGAAATGCATCAGGATGAATAAACAGCCGATTCTTAATCAGGCCTTGTTAGAGATTGACAAGTTGCAAGCTGTAATTTAAGATAGGTGTGAAACTGGTTCTTAGAAACTTTCCAGGATAATGGTTGCTTTTAGTCTCATCAATAAGCAGGCCAGTAAATGTAGCTGAGGAGATGGGAAAGTGTGGATGTGGGCATATAAATACACTCAGAGAGACAGAGCTGACATACTCGCTCAATTGAAAACATTGAGTTGTGTAGAAACAAACTAAAGTGTGTTTACGAACATTTTGTGCACTTTTTTATAACTGAAAACCTGAATACTTGTTTATTTTTGAAATGGAAGAGGAATTTTGTTTCTAACCTTTTCCTAATGCCCTTTCTGCACAAATGTTTAGATCCAGATCAAAAGGCCTCTAATCCAAATCCTGGCCCTCCTGATCTGCATGTTAATCTGGATAAAGGAGGTCCTGCTCACATTAGTCTACCTCACATTTGGTCTACACACCAGACTATGAGCTATATTCTAGATCACAGAGACATACAGATGGGACCCTCCCATTATCTGGAATTGCTGGGAGCTATCATTCAATGTCTGAGAATCGTTCCCCAAGCTCTAAGGCTAGGAACTTTCATTCCTAGCCTTTGGGGTTGGTTGGTGGCTGCAAACCTTATGCAAGCTTCAAAGATTAGTGTCTCACTTCCCCAGATCCAGATCAGTAGATTCAGCAAATCTGGATCTACGGATCCAGATCTACAACTCCATTGGTGCAGAAAGGGCTTAGACTGAAGCACAAATAACACTTTAAAAATAAATAAAGCTTGAGTGACCTCCACACTTCAAGAAGAAGAAGAAAAAGAAGGGGCTGTGAGAGCTCAGAAGGAGAGCTGTGACTAGCCCAAGGTCACCCGCTGGCTTCATGGAGGAGTGCAGAATCAAACCCGGTATTCCCAGATAAGAGTCCAGCTCCTTAACAACTAGACCAAGCTGACTCAGGTGGCAGACAAACAATTCGATAATTTTCTAAAAGACCCTATTGAAAAATAGCATTATTGCTTGTTTTAGCTAGAATGAAATAAAGACATATGATACCCACTTTATGCAGATAATAATAATGCTTAATAAGGGTCCCAAAAAGAAGCATATCCCTATACATAAACCGTGAACAGGTTTTTTTAAGAAAATGTTTTTAATTAAAAATGTCACTTATGAGATACCAGCTGGTGAATATTGTTTTGCTGATGTGTGACATCCTGTCTGACACCCACAGCATGGTACCTTCCTGCCAAACTTTAAACCTGTCTCTCAAAATGCCAATAGCTCAAATGCTGACTTTTTAGAAATGACAAAAAGTAGATATCAACAGGAAATTTAGATGAGGAAGGTAATCTTGCAGTTTTTGGACAGGAAAAATTATTCCATGGTGTCCTGCATCCCAGCTGACTCAGAAGACAAGTAGAATTTACATCTTTTCCTTCTGAAATACTTTTCTCCCCCTTCTGAAGAATTGCCATGCCCTGTTCAGCCTCATCAGAAGAGGAGGATATGCCCTTTTCTCTTTCCTGATAAAGGTCCTGGTGCCAAACCCCCACCTGAAACAAGATTGGAATGGGTCTAGAAAAGGGGCCTATTCGCACTTGGCTTTATTCTGGAATATATCCTGGAATAGGGACTTGCTGTCCATATGCTAGTGCAGGCTTCAGCTGGCCCAAAGTGAGGTCTGCCAGAGTCTGCATTAGCATGTGGACCACAGACCCCTATCCTGAGATATACTCCAGAAAAAGGCCAAGTGCGAATAGGCCCAAGCTGTTTCCTCCAAGCAATTGAGTAGCTACCACTCTCTCTAGCACTTTGCCCCAGAATAGGATATTAGCAACTGTGTGGTAATTATTCAATAGCACTGGGCCCACAGAGGTCCTCTTAAGAAGAATTAGAATTTATCCCACTTGTACTCTAGTTATCAGCCCTCCATAACACATGCCTTAGGAATTCTGCAGAGCTGCTGAGGGCACTTGAGAGCAATTGTGGTTTCAGTCCAGATTTTGTGGTCTGAGGCAATACAGAAAACGCTGGCTTATCGAGTTACTTGTGATTCTGTCTTCTGCGTTGGTGGGGCTGCATCTATTTGAGTAGATGACAAGTTGTACAGCTTGACATAATGCAATGTCAAATAGGTTCAGAATAAAGAAAAGAAGCCCTAAAATTACCCAAACTGCAAACAGTTACAGAGCATATAACCAGTTGCTTCCAAATGCATCTCCTCCCAGAGAAACACATCTTGTAGGCAGATGGGCCAAACCTATTTTCTCCCCCCAAACCAATGAAAACTACAATATCCGCTGAAGAATTATATACACTTTCCCATGTGTCTTCTTTAATTAAAAAAGAGATTGTAGGAACTTCTGCCCCTAGAGATTCCTATTCAGTTTCCCATGCAAACCTGACAAGATGAGAATTGCTTATCAAATATTTAAAAAAAAACTTGCTTCATTCATTCCGTTTCCTCTGAGTAGCCACCAGAAAGATGTAGATAGCGTAAAAGCTGCATATTAAACTTTAATTACTTATTTCTCCATGAGGGGAGCATGATAACTAACATTCAGAAGGAAATCTATGCATCATGGCTTGCAAGTGCTTCACGCTGCACCCGTAGCAGCAAGCAAATGAAAAATGACTCAGCAACCCATCACCAATCTCTGTCAGCACCTCCTGCCCCTCCAGCTCAACAGTGGGATGCCAGCTGGTCTTCTATTAACAGTAAATTGAAGATTCTTATTTATTTATAAGCATCATTAATCTGATAGCTTTGAATGCAATTTGTTTTCCAAAGCAGGGAGTGTACAAGGTTTGCTTGGCACCATCAGGGCAAATAAAATGGATGGTTTATTTGAAAACCCACAACGGTTAATCCATGGTAAATTATGCTGTGGTGAGACCTTTTTTTCCTCCTTTATAATACTGGCTATTTGAATATGCTATCAACCCTGAATTTGCAGGACATGAGAACTGGTTCCATCCATATTGCAATACCCTGAACTTCAGTAATACTAATAATAATACTAAGGGCCTTTGAACTTAATGTAGTGAGATGGCATAGCAATACCATCCCACTGAAATCAAGATGGAGCAAAATGGGATGACGCTGCACTTCAAAGTGCTCAGGCAATCCCAGAACTGACCACCAGCACTTGGAACTAGGGATGTGCACAAGTGGGCTTTAGGGCATTCAATTCCTAATGCCAAATGAATTGAATGTTAGAAAATTCATATCCATTCGAATAGATCCCCCTTGAATGTGGTAGGGTTCTATCTGATACAAATGCATTTGCATAAATAAGTATGACTATCTGATATGAATGAATACATATCCGATGCGTATCTGATACATATCCAACACAAATGCATATGTATCCAATACATATCTGATATGTATCCTGTGACATATCCACTCTGAAAGCATGAAATTCGATCTGAATCCACTTTTAATCCACTCTCAATCCATGTCGAATGTAATCTGGATCTGTTGCAGATATGACTGGCGCAGCCACTTTCCCATCTCCACAGTTTAATGAATGTCCAAACTATTCATGCAAATGTCCAAAACATTCATATTCATACGAATGTTAATATATGAATGCCATAACATTCAATTCGTGTACAAATGTCCAAAATTGAACAAATTCATACAGATAATGAATGTTACGAATATTCATGCACATCTCTACTTGAAACTGATGGTCAGGCGCAGCCTGGCTGGATTGCCATGTTAATGGCCACAGAAAAGTCTGTGCACGCTAAACTATTGCCAAGATGATCACAATGAAGTACACAATTCCATAGCTACATCCACAATAGCCCTAGCCCACCCACATGCAGCATTTGCACCAGAAGAAGGTGCAAAGACTGTCTCCATGGTTTGGGGGGATTGGGGACATTCACAGATGTCATGGACACTCCAGGATAAAGGTGGCACTGTGGATGGAGCATCTGGAATGTCTGTAAGGTAAGTGAAACAACCCTAATACTATCAATAGCAAAAGTAACTTCTCTAAATCTTTAGAGATGACAGGAGTTAGTGACACAATGAAAAAGTTTATTAAGAAGGTAATGAACGTATGGAAGACTGAGCTGGTAGGTAATGCTGATGAGATAGGCATGTCAACATCCAAAGAGGAATTTTTCAGGGCAATTCACTATCACCAGTCCTATTTGTTATACCTATGATACTGACTTTGAATAAAATAGATCAATAATATGAGGCTTAAAAAAAATCCATTCTTCATATGAAAGATCTGAAACCGAATGGAAAGTTGGCCTGAGAAATAGAATAGCTGATTAATACAGTCTGACTATTTAGTTGTCCTTAGCCCCTCAAAAAGACACAGTCGCAATTATGGAGTTAAGGCCACACTTTATCTATTTATTTATTCATTTTCTTTGAAGAGACCTAGAAGGAAGGCGATGTAATAAATCCAACTATCTGGATAGCATTAAAAAAGGCTAGAAAAATTCATGGAGGAGAGGTGTTTCAATGGCTGCTAGAGTTGGTGCCTAGATATCACGTCCAGATTGGAGAGACAGGCAGGATGCCTCTAAAGCCTATTTGCAAGGAGGCAAGAGAAGGTAACATTTTCACCTTCATCTTTTGCTTGAGAATACCCATAAGCAATTTATGGGCCACTGTGGGAGACAGAATGCTGGACTAGGTGGGTTGTGGACTGACCCAGCAGGGCTCCTCTTGTGTTCTTATGAGGCAGTAACCATATTTTTAAGCTCATCAGGTCACTTTGTAGCTCCTGTTCCAAAGCCATTCCTTAATGTGATGGTGAGATGCACAGATGCAGGTGTTCCCCATCAGAAGGCACTCATATACTAGTCTCAGTGTTCCTCATCCCACCTGAACAAGTCATCTACCCCAAGCCAGCCAGATGGTAATAGAAGATTACTTAAGATTACTATGATTACTTAATAGCCAGGTACTATAGCTCCATACCTTCCACAAAAGAAGTCCATTCAAGTTAAACTCTCTTCCTGACCAGCTGAAAGTCCTGATCAGTGGCATGACTTGGCATCAAACCAGCTTGCTGGATCATATTAGCTGTAAAACCAGGGAAAATGGGAGACTCTCAAAATAAAGAATTCTATTAAAAGTGGTGGAAAATTGAGCCATAATACAGCCCTAGTCCACAACCACTGAAGTGTTCTTGATCTACCTAACTAAAGCTGTGTCTTGAAGGAAGAATTACTTGCTCTTTATCCCTGAAAATGATTGTGTGCTCACAATTCAGGATTGAATCTGGTCATTCTAGCTGAACTGCACGTGTACAGAAGAAAAAATATAAAAACTTATCCGTTGAACACTCAGAGTCAAATACAACCAAACTATTGATGATGGCAATAACAACCAGCCATCCCACTGAACAGCAACTTTCCAATACAAATCTCAAATGATCAATCACTGACCTGGAACTTGTGCTCATAGCCATGGAAGATCGCCATCGTCTCTCATGAACACTTGGGGATAGGATAGCAATAGCAATCAGTGAACAGACATTTTTTCAATATAAACTTCAAGAGATGATAGGAATCAGTCACTAAACCAGAACTTTGGACCTATGAATTTGGAGCAATTCCTCCTGTGATTGCGCTCTGCCAATCTGAACAACAATCCTATGTAATGGTATCCTATGTTCAGTAGGATACCATTGGTAATAAAAAGGTATTTCAAATTAACATCAACCTGAAGAACAACTACTGCAAAAAGATCTATTAAATTCAATTCATGGCCTAATGTCTTTGAAACACAGGTCAATGCCCATAATTACTTCCATGAGTTATTCCAGTGTGGCAGCACCAGTTCTAAATGGTTATAAACCATACATGTTATCAAGGGACCAAAGTTGTTATCCTTGACGGGCCACTGTCTGAAGCTGCAATAGGTAAGAGGAAATTATTTGTCAGTATGTTGAAAAGAAAGTCCAGGTCTGGCTTCTTCTGAGAAAAATACCATTGCACAGCCCTCACAGGACAAAGGGAAGCCTTGGTCCTTAAAAAGATGAATGACATTTCCCTCCAGTCTGTTGATTTGTTTTTGATCTACTGATTCTCTGTTCCTGGTCTAGCAGAACCCTTAGTTCTACCTCTCTTCAATTTGTCTAAACCTTGTTGGTCTTAAGGCTACAAAAAAAAAAAAAAAGCTATCAATACTGCTACTGGATACAAATCCCTATTATAAGAGGAATAACTAAAAAGCTTGCACCTGTATAGTAGGTCTTTCAATATTACTGGTGTAACTGCACAACTGTGTTTAGAGTTTGACAGGAAACTACACTGCTACCTTCTAATTTTAGAGAGCAAAGAATTGTTGGTTGTAAAACCTACAAGCTGCATGAGATGATCTTCAGGAATGGGCCATTCAGGACTCAATTATGTGAAAACTGATTAGATAGCTCTTCAACCCAAATAAAGACTGAAACTACAATATAGAGATCTTATTTTTTTTCCACCACCCACCCCCTTTTGTCTTCGTATGAATTTGAGAACCTTCAAATCTGTGAATCAAATAGATGCAGCAACATGAAGAAGAAGAAGAAGGCTTTTCTATCCCACTTTTCTCACCCATTTAAGAGGACTCAAAGCAGCTGACAAAGTTTTGTGTTCTCCCCACAACAGAACACCCTGTGAGGTAGATGGGGCTGTGAGAGCTTAGAAGAGCGCTGTGACTCACCCAAGGTCAACCAGCTGGCTTTAGGGAGGAATGTGGAATCAAACCCAGTATTCCCAGATAAAAGTCCAGCCCCCTAACCACTAGACCAAACTGGCTCATTAGGCATCCTCTGGGCAGGTGATCTGTGCTGTCAAGAGGCGTTTACAGACTAGAAGTGCCCCCTGCCTGCCCAGAGGTGGTGTAATTTCAGGCTCACTTTGGAACATGAAATTGTGCTCCACAAGTATACTAATCTTTACCAGAGACTACAAGGTTGTAGCCCAAGTATTGTGAGATTTTCACCTACAAACTGGTAAGAGTCTTGTGAATTACATTCTTGATATAACTTTGGTTGAGCAAAGCCATGAGTAGATTACTGATATGACAGTCATCTCCCATGAACAAAGTTGAGGGGAAAAACATATAAAAAAACAAACCTTAGAATGACATCTTAGCACCTTAGGCAATGTGATGAAATCATTGATGTCTCTGTGCTGCTTGACAGGGTCTTTAACCTTCCAGGGTTTATCCTGAACCCAGTATTATACAAATAACACTTGCATTCTGTAAATCCCCAGGGACATAAAATTCTTTAAGACATTGGACTTGGTTTAACAGCTAAGCAGCTAGCAGTCAATCCTTAGGGAAAAAAAGATGACCAAACAGATTCTTGAACAATGCTATTTTTACTGAAATCAAATTAGAACAACGAAAAACAAGTTAAAATAGTTTTAAATAGTATAAGGAAGGAACACAAAGTCCTGGGCAAGCAGAAGTAAAGATAATAGGATTAACATGATCAAGGATTAACTTCGAAGGAGTATAGCAGTCAATAAGCAAAAGTCAAAGCAGGGTGGCTAAGGGTCTCTAAATATTCTTTTAGCCTGAAGGGGGAGATGAACTTGAAAGGGACAGTACTATCAGAAACGGAATTGTTAGAAAGTAAGAGAGTTAAGGCAGTTATCTAATAACTGGACTGTGAAGCATGTTTGTCCTACCCTTTCAGTGAACTGGGCTTCCCTAATTCACTGAAGTTGCAACCACCCCTAAGTTTAATCCAGCTTCAGTCTACTTTCAGACTTAGAGAACACATCAGCAAAGTGACAAGCTGTTTTCTTCTGGCATTAACCTAACTCATAAAATGCAGCTTTGGTATAGGTAAAGTGAAAAGAAAATGACTAGTTGCTTTGCTGGTGTGTTCTTTCACTCAGAAAGTGGACTGAAAGTGGATTAAAACTCAGGTGTGAACACAGCTTGAGATCCCCTACTAAGCTACTCTATTTCTATGACATTCCAAAAATATCCGAGGTCCAAATTTACCTGTCAGTTGAACAGAATAGCAGAATCAGATCTACTGAATTAGAAACAGCTATTCACTCAGCTTTAACAATTAGGGCTTTTAATAAAGGGCTTATCTAAATAAAAGGGAAGCTGGAATTCAGCAGGGTAACTGAAGTGGGGCATCAAAACAGCTCATGAGCAGTGAATAGGGGCAGAGAAAACCACAAAAAGGCTAAAAAAAAAATGGAATCAGTACCTGTGAGCCATCTTTGGCCAACAGTAAGATTAGAAGATCCTGAGGCAAAGATGACAATTTTCTGCCTCATGAAGATTGCTGCATTGTGTTAGTCATTGCTTTATCTGTTCAAATTTTGTGTCAGTTTATTTATTTTTTTAAAAAAGTCTGCATTATAGGGTGTTTTTTCACTGTCACTAAGTACCCATTTGGCTGAGAGCCGGATCACCCCATTTCCACCACAGACCCCATTAGGGACACATTTGTTTCCATCACAGCTAGGGAAATCCGGATCATAATGGGTCCTTCAGGACCTATAATCTGGATTTTTTTTGTCGACTCCATTAAAGGGGTCTACAATGGGGTCTTCAGCCTGAAAATCCAGATTGTATGGAGCCTGTTTACACTACAATCTGGTAATGGGGTCTAGAGGAGGCTCGGGGGGCGGAGGCCCCCATGGGGGTTGCCCCAAAGTCAAGACTTCAGAGTCCCTCCAAAGGCAGCTCTGAAATCCCTCCGAAGTTGCCTTCAAAAGTTAGCAAAGGCTCCCAAGTCCCTCCGAAGGCAATGTGGCCTGCACTAATTTCCAAAGTTGCCTTCCGAGGGACTTCGGATCCTTTGCTAACCTCCGAAGGCAACTTTGCAGATTGCACCCCCTGCCCCCCCCCCCAAACACCTGGGGTGACAGGCAGACCCCTTGTGGGTCAATCCGGATTTGCAAATGGGTGCTCTGGTGTTTCCACAGCAGGGAGGCTAGCACCCATTGCTATTGGGTGCTAGACCACCCATGGAAACACATTGCATACTTCCATTAATCTGGATCTACTAGATCTGGATTAAGGGAAGTACCCATTCCTTAGATCCAGATCTTCTTAGATCCGGAATAAAGGAGAGCAGTGGAAAAACACCCATAAACTTTTTAATGTTGCCATTATTATTATTATTATTACTATAAGGCAACATATATATTTCACATAAATACATTTGTATTTGTTAATTCAACACAATTTCTTTGTAAACAGCTTTTTTTTTTTTTTTGGTAGCACAGAATGTATTCAGTATAAAATATGCATTTTTGTGCACACTGATATTGAAACACCAAATCCATAATTGGAGTTATCATATTCCAGTGCATTCACCTTGATGACATATCGTCTTCCCTGAATTATACATAATTCACCCTAATAACTATCCAGGTAGATTCCTTCAGTAAAGCAACTACAGCTGCCACGGTTGAAGAAGGCTTTCTTAAATGAGCAGTGACAGAGCATGCTGCCTCTTAGACACACCTACCAATTGATGCAGTAACTGAGACAACTGAGCTGCCTAGGACTAGGTTTGTGTGGAAGGAAGGGGAAAAACCAATACTGCACAATTCTATCAACTGCCTGGAATGCAGCCAAAAATGGTACTAGATGTTTCTTGTGAGCTGGTAGCTCACAAGAAACAGCATGAGGAGCTCTGAGAATTCCACTTGTAAAAGACTACCTTTCTGTGCTGGCTATGCTGTGATCCAAATCAGTGTGTCCGGACCAGATAATTGCACGGCATAATCTGAAGCAGTGCTGTCTCCATAATTTTGTTGGTCTAGACTATCCCTAAGCTTTCACAAGTTTGTGGCCAGTCTCCAGAGGTTCCAAATGAAAATTCCTAGCCTCAGAGCCCCCAGGGAAACCATTTCAGTGACATAGTTTGATGTGCCACTGAAATGGTTCCTCCAGTTGTGCAGAAAATATACCCTGATATTCTCACCATTAAGGGGACTCAAAGCGGATGACAAACCTTCTGTTCTTCTCCCCGCAGCAGACGCCCTGTGAGGTAGGTGAGGCCGTGAAAGCTCAGAAACAGCCAGGTGGCTTCATGTAGGAATCCAGAATTGAACTGGGAGACTTCCAGTTCAAGTCCAACACTCTAACCACAAGACCAAACTAGCTTTGTGCTTCTTATTATAGCAGTCCCTCTAGTTGCCTGAAAGATTCAACACTTAATTGATAATATATTTTGCTGAGAATAATCTGCCGAAAAAATGCAAATCATATATTTTATCTACAAAGATGTATGCATATCCGAACCCCACCATCACATTTTGGGTTTTTAAAACCTGAAAATAGTGTTTCAGTTTCATAACAGAATAAAACCACTTATTATGCCGCCCACTGGTTTCCTTTAAAAAGTGGTTTTTTTGCTTCTTTTATTTATCTAATGAGATAATAATCTGTGCTATTCCAAGTATTTGAATAAATCTGGAAATTGCCTGCTTTGGAGGGGGGAAGTATTTAAAAAAATATTCATACTTCTACTATTGCTTTTAGATCATGTTGTTTATACAAATAAGGCAATTATACACAATGCTTGCTATCCAGTTGTATCTAGGTGAAATATTTTATTGGAACAAGTGAAAGAAAATGGTTTCCTTTTATTTTTTTTAAATAGTAAACACAATGTTAAATTACTGCATCTCATTAAATCTCCCTAAATATAAAAAAAAAAGGATATTGTGGTCATATATTTAAAGCATGAGATATTCATAGGCAACCAAACTCACGTCACAATTACTGTTCATAATCTTAGTGCATTTCCTGTGTTCAAAGACCACGTTTCATCATAACTGTGACTAATCTCAAGGAGATATTCAGCAGTGTGATACATGGAACCAATTATGTCCCCAGAGTATTCTCTTTTCTCATGCAATATCGGTCTACAGAATAGAGAAAGTGAATCCTAATTATGGTTTCTATGGCCAGAGCTTTGGATTATTATTATTGTTGCTGTTATTAGTTTATTTTCCAAAGTGTGTTCGTGTCCTCATGTAAAGGATGATAGAAGAAACAAGTAATTGCTTATCTTACAATATTCCTTCCCTCCCTCCTTTTACATCTCAGAAGGAAAGAAAATTGACAATAAACTTTGATAGAAATTGTAAGGCAAGATTTTGATGCTGAATCTTTTAAGCTATGATGCTTTTTTTTTTTTGCTCTGAGAAATTTAATGCAGCAATTTAGCAGAGCCATTTGCTTGTCACTTTAACTGTGGTTTATTCTAAAAATGGAAGTAATATTTCAAATGCTGCAATGCCTCTGAATCCACCCAAGTTCATCTTCAGATGGTGCTGCCTTTATTTCTATATATTGGCTTCTATGATTTGAGTTGTTTTTATCCTTGTTTCTAAAATGCATATGTGGATTGCTTTGAGGCTGTTGTTTTTAATACAAAGCGGTATCTAGATATTGAAAATAGATAAATAGATATAATAAAACATGTTGATCAAAATATTTTGACTCAAAAAAGTCCATTTAAATGCAACAGCACTAAATGAGCACTTTCCATATTGAGTTTGAAGCAAAACAAATCTGTGTTCATCCCATTGAAGTTGCATTCAGGGACAGTGGCCACAGTTTGCAGGACAAGCACCAGCGCTGTCCTCCACTTACCTAGCAGTTCTTGAAGTCTGACCTTGACTGTCCATCCTAGGAACAGCAACTTGTGGTGCACACTGGGCCATTGCTATGGTGATCGTAACCTAGCATCTGACTGCACAGCCGCACCACCCCCACAAAACATTTGCACCAGGAATTCATGCAAATGCTGTATCTGGGAGCTTAGTGGGAGTGTACTAGATGCTCGTATCAGACATTCACAGTGTACAATATCATGCAGGAATGGAAATCTCATGCTAGGCTTCAAGATCAAGTTTGCTAAGAAACACTATCAGCAGATGTTGTTGTTCATATTCTGTTGGTATAGTCTACATATGACACTGTCCACTGATGTTATGGGGATATTCTTAGTTCCTGAGAAATGGTCAACCTGACTTCAGAGGCAAATCTCACGACGCAATTGGACATGAGAAGTCATGTGTTTTGTGTGACGATTATCATATCCTTTCATTCATGCACACGTATCCATTCTCTCTCACACACATATTTCTGATATTCACTTTCATGTATCTTTCCATGTATCTATGCATTTAATCATTCAACATTTATACTGATTGTTTTGTTATGTTATGCTATACACTGGAACCAAGCAATAAAGCACCTTCTGATGGAAAGGCATCCTGACTCTGTGTTTTTGGATCTTCTGCTAAGCTGTTCCAGCCTTCTGCGTTTGTGCCTGAGTGATTTATTTCAGGCCAAATCTGCAACAGCTCTTGGTAAAACTGTGGAGCAGAGGATTGGGATGGCCTCACATACTCTGGGATGCTCTGGAATGGAGGTGATACCACAGTGTGCAAATGAAGACTCCTACAGCACACAGGGCCATCTCGATCAAGTAAGAGCAAAGAGGCCCAGTCTGTTTTGCAAAAACATTTTTTTTCATTATTCTATCTGAGCAGAAAACAACAATAACAACACTAATCAAGTGATGGTGATGGTGATAATGATGATAATGATGCTAAATTTATTTGGCCATTGCCTTGTGTGTATATGATTGGTGGCAGCACTGATAAAACCCTGCAACCCAATCCACTATCTGTAGTGTGTACTCAGATATTTCCCTGTTGTCCATGAATGGAACACTTGGAAGATTCCATGTTTTCTTCTGTCAGAATAACAAATTCAATCAGCTGTTTTGCTTTGAGTTTTTGCATTGTGTTGTGTTTACTTGGACAGCACAATTTTTCTGTAAGGACTGCATTAGAGATAAGAGTATTTTTTTAATACACCTTTGCTGCAGCTTGAGGGGTTCTTTTTTCTGCTTCTTTCATAAAAGAAAGGGCATATAAGAATATAAGGGTATGAGGTAGTCTGTCCTGGCATAAAATTGCCATTAAAGTATGGAACTGTCTCAAGTGCCCTACTTGGTATTAACAAATTCTAAATTGATTGCAGAACTGCCTAATACAGTAGTTCTCAACCTGGGGTCAGGACCCCTTTGGGGATCAAATTACCCTTTCAGAGGGGTCGCGATGAGTCTGCCGCCGCCCTTCCCTCCCACCTCCCAGCTGCTCTGCCCCTGCGGTTGGGGGTCTCCACAACATGAGGAACTCCATTAAGGGGTCGCGGCATTAGGAAGGTTGAGAACCACTGGCCTAATACATGGCTTGGAAGAAGATACACAGTATCCCACTGCCTACTCTCTCTTTTTTTTTTCTGAATAGCTATTGATCTGGTTCATCCAGCAAGACACTTCCTATATTATGAAACAGATTAGGAACTAAACAATGAATCACAAAGATCTTGTACCTTTGTCATGAACTCTATTGTTGGTTTTAGGAATGCTGTTTTCTCTCATTGTTTATTGAGAAAGATTCCATTAATATGCCGTTTAAAAAGCAATTTGGTCATTTTAAAATTTTGTATTACTATGGGGCTACCTTTAAGATTGTTCAAAGCCATGAAGAAAATGTGTCTTTCCCTTTGCTATCAGATGGCAGGGAAGTTTCCAAAGACAAAGACACCATCTGTATAGGCATCTAAGATATTCTCCTGGTGCCCAGAGATATGAGTAAACATAATCTTGAGCACATATGGACCTGGGCATCCATATGTTACCAGGCTGCAAGCTGCCCCAAACTACATCAAAATGACCTACTTATAATCTAGTTTGGAAGTGGAAAGTCACCTTTTCATCCATGTGGATCAACAGATAGTTTGAGGAGGCTTAAGGATTCATGATCCTGCCAGCACTTTCTGCTGTGGACTAAAAATGGCCAACATCCAAGACCATTGATTTTTTTGTTGCAGTGACCCCTAGCAAGCTTCTTGCTATAAAAGAACTTTGGCTCATAGTGACACTCCAGAAGCTGTGGCAAGAGATACAACATGAGCCTGCTGCTCCCTCCACCATTTTCTCAGTGGTCCGGACCCTTTTCTTCTGGATCCTAACCCCTTCAAGGCTCTTTATAGATAAAGTCTAAGGGCCTTTCCGCACTGGCCCTAAAAACACATTTAGACACACATTAAGGACAAATTAGACACACATATAGACTTAACTTCCATGCAGGAGGCCGGATCTGGATATCTTTTCGGAAGCACTTCTGCACAAGACCAGTTTTTAAAACTGGTCTTGCCACCGAAAAGTGGCTTAGAGGTAAGACCTGAAAAATCAGGTCTTACATCCGTCACTTTGCCTGGATGTGTGCAGAAGCAGGACGCTTCTGCGCACAGCCAGGGGAAGGGATGGATTCCCTCCACCTACCATTTTGGGAAGGGTGGAAAAAGGACTGCCTGCTTCCAAAGCCCTTCCCTCACGTGCCGATGGGGCTTTGGATGACAGGTGGGGGCAGAGGTTGCCTCCACCCCCACCTGTCAATGAAACCTCTTTGTTCTTTCCAGTGATGGGGCATCTATGGCAGGTGAAGATGAAGGCAAACTCCTGCCTTCACCTGCCAGGGATCCCCGATTGCTGGAGAGGAGGGCAGGCGGCAGGGGTGGCAAGGGATGGAGGTAGCTGCCCTCTGTGCCCCTTCCATGCCCTGATGACCTTCCACCACTGCTTCTCATGCCAGCCTTCTGGGGGGGGGATCTGGTGGAGGCAGAGTCGCCTCCACTGCCACTAGATTCCCCCTGCTCCTGCAGTGGGCCATCAGGGCATGGAGGGGGCATGCACCAACACCCTGTCCAATCCGGCCCTGCCACCACCACCGCCCCACACGTGTGCAGATGCACAGGGCCTTGAGAATCTGTCCCTACTTGGGAGAGATTCTCAGAAAAAAATGCTCCACCAGAAAACAGATCTTTATAGATCTGTTTTCCAGCAGCAAATGCTTAAAGGCCCTATGTCAGGTGCTGCTCCATAGCATATTGTAGCCTGCACTATCATTAGATGGCAGGTCCCTCTACCAGGATAAAATGTGAATGACCCAGTACAGAAGGAAGGAAGGAAGGAAGGAAGGAAGGAAGGAAGGAAGGAAGGAAGGAAGGAAGGAAGGACATTTCCCTTTCTTCTCTGCTTTGTCCTCATCAATTGTCCATTAAACTTTGAAGTCCTTCGCTGTTTTAACCAAACTATAGCCATTTCTGTACTCACATTACTAGCCTGGTTCAAGCCACTGGATTACTCCTACTGTCCTAGAAGAAGTCTTCTGAATTTGGAAATCTGTTCCAAGATAGCTCTCACCCTTTCCCCAAAGATCATGCAATCTCCAGAGCCAGTTTCTGGGTTCTTTGATAGTTAAGACTAAAGTTCCTAGCCTCAGAGCCCTTGGCAGATGCGTTTTGGTGGCACAAGTTTGTGTGCTGCCAAAATGATTTCCCCTGCTAAACTGGCACAGAGAAGTGTGCACCCTTAAAACAGGTCTACTGGTCAATCAAAATTTCAAACATGAACATTGCACGAACACAAACTGCGTATCTCTAAGGTCTCCGAGAAAACATTATTTAATATTTATTTATGTGACTTCAGTATCTTTAAGGCTGTCTCCAGACAGTGAGAAGCATTGCAGAATCTAAAGAAGGTCCTGTGATTGCTGGCACACAGAAGACATAAAGAGTCATCCCAGTCTAACTCATAGTGCCAGCAGATTCTAAATTAAAATGATTTGTACAACTGGAATATCAGCCAAGTGCCTATTCACTCCCTTTGTTATTTTTCATATGCTTGGATGGCTTCCAGTGACAGAAATTGAGTTTATTTCAAAAGCTGCTGGTGAGTGTCAAGGAAAAAGAAACTATTACAGGAAACCCATGATCATTTTTGATCTACTAACCTGGGGCTTTATTGGGAATGCTGAGATT
The DNA here is from genome assembly GCA_023333525.1 of Aspidoscelis tigris stejnegeri. Lineage (NCBI taxonomy): Eukaryota > Metazoa > Chordata > Lepidosauria > Squamata > Teiidae > Aspidoscelis > Aspidoscelis tigris. Next base: position 20,530,431 of record JALMGA010000010.1, read on the forward strand.
GCAGTGGGGGTGGGCAGGTTGTACTTAGGTGCCTTAGGATAATGTGCCATTGTACTTAAGACCAAGTATGGTGGGCAGCATTCACATTGCAAGTACTAGCCCATTCAGAACTTCATCCAGACCTACTTGGATCTGGGTGAAGTGTGAATGCTCCCATCTGGGACCATTTTCTTCATTGTAGCAATGTTCATGAGTGATAGGCAATGTGGTACATGAATGTCCAGCCACAACTGCAGCCACCCTTTCCCATCCCCATACAGTGTTCACACAGAAGTAATATGAAGGCTGCACGTGGGACTTTACTAGGAACACTTAGTTTAGGCATTCCTAGTATGGCCATCAAGCAGTTTTTACTGCTCCACGGCTAACAAAGATGAGGATGGCCTTTCAAACTCAGAGCCACCATGGGACAGAAGAGGTTCCACAGGGTGCAGATGCTCCATGCTGGAGTCTCCCCACCGTCCCCATCCTCCAAGTGTGAAAAAGCCCTGAGCCTGGAATTTCCAGGATTGTTTTGACCTCCATTTGGAGGCACGTTAAGTTTCAAAATCTTGCATGATTTTCATCACAATCCAGGTGATTCCTCAAGATATTAGCACTTTGTTTCACCTGTACCCACAGCCAATAAAAATTTGTTCTATTTACATATCCATCAAGATTCAGGCACCTGGAAAAAACAAACGAAACACAATGTGTAACATTACCTGTATTTTCAGATGGGTTTGCCTGCTGTAGTCTGAACCAGCATGCAAATGGCAAGTTAAAAATAAGGTCCAGTGCAGAAAGGGACTAAGGGGCTGCTTGCACTTAACTGCCCGGAATGATATATCATTCCAGTAGTATCATGATATAGAATTTAAGTATTATTAAGGTTAGGGACAGTGACATGTGCTCACACTGTGAGTGATGGAACCATCACCTGGGGTGCAGATGGTTTGTCCTGGATTGTCTGAATCACCATATCAACAGCCACAACTTTTGCTGTGGTACTTGGCCATTACCAAGGTGATCACGACATGGCCACCCCATGCAGTGTTTGCAGTGATGCTTCCTGGAGTGTCTCCTGAGGGTAAGGGTGAAGAGGTCCTAAGTTTCTGAAAGTTATCTTCATGCTGTCCTGTTCTAGTCCAAAAGGATTTCGTAGGAGCCCATCCAATAGATGAAGAAATCACAATGACCATGTCTTCACAGGCACTATTGGGGGTAGACAGAGTTGCCAAAATGTTCTCCTTCTGTTGGCCCTAGATGTTCCCTAGTGCCACTTGATGCTACAGATCTGTACCAATGGCAGCTGGGCAACAATCCATCACTTCCTTGTTGCAGTATATATGTATATGTATAACCAGGATGTAATACAAATGTTATTTGGAACCAATTTGCTTCAGGATTCAGTCCTTAGCACTCAAATCAACCTATCCTTATAAAACCAAATACAATTTTTGCATTATGTAAATATACTTTCCCTTGTACTGTGGGATTATCCCATTCAGAATCATCTTAAAACATCTACAAATGATGGAATTCAACTGAGAAGTATTCTAAGAAATTGTACCATCTTCTGCAGCATGGTTAATATGCTTTTCTATGATCCCTGAGGTGCAAATGCCATTGATATTCAGGATTGTGCTGAATGTTTCTCACTAGCAGCATTTGCTTTGTTTATTTTTACCATTGATCTAACTACATGTTGGCAAAGAAAATACAGTTGTTCAGCTTTGCTTTTCCATACTGGGGAGATTAATATTACAACAAGAAAAAAGATATTGCTGTAGTCTTTTGAAAAATCCAGTCAATAATGTGTTTGAAACCCAGATTTAGTTTGTTTGTGGTTCAGACAGGTGACAAAACCCTGGCGTATAATGCTTTAAAGAGCCTAGTTTTTTGGGGTCAACTGCAAGACATCATACATGGGCTAATATGCTTGAAGGTCAGCAGAGGTTTAGGCAGAATCTGCCCAGTGCCTTTATGGTCCCCACTGGAAAAGCCTGGGTGGAGAGTTAGGTCTAGGGATGTGCACAGATATTTGTAATATTAGTTATTTGTACAAATTTGTACAAATTTGGACATTCTACATGAGTCAAATGTTACAACATTCATATGAATATGAATGTTTCAGACATTCAGACAAATAGTTCCAAAATTTGTTAAAACTGCTCCAGGCCTATAGTAGTAGCCAGGCTAATATAGTCCTGCATGCTGCATCTGCACCTCTTCCACATGAAACTGGTGGCACAAGCATGATTACATGCTGCATTGCCTGGTTGCCTCTGCAGCAGTGCTGCACAGGTACGCTGGTGTCACTGCAGGGGCACCACAATCGCCACTGAAATGCCAGCAAATCAGGTTTGGCCAGCCCTTAGTTAAGCGGCAGCTAAGTTATGAATGTTATAGGTGTCCACAAGTGCAGACATCTAAAGCAATCCAGCACTTCAATTCCTAGAGATGGGAGGGGAGATGAAGTGCAAATTCACCCAATGGAAGGTCCCAGGTGGGGTCTTCCATAATCTGCCCTAGTATGAAAGGATTCAGTAGCTAGGCGGGTGGGCACCCAGGAGAGGGCCTTCTCGGTAGTGGCCCCCAGGCTATGGAATGGTCTCCCCCTCGGGGTGCATCAGGCCCCTTCTTTGTTCCTATTTAAGAAGGTGGTTAAAATGTTCCTCTTTACACAGGCCTTTGGTTAAATGTCCCCCACACTTCCCCCATTGAATTTCACTGTTGTTTTTATCTATCTTTGCAATTTTTAAAAGCTGCATTTTTAAACTTGTTTCTGGTTTTAGGGTTGATATAATTTTTTAAATGTCTGTTTTTAAATGTTGTGAGCCGCCCAGAGGCCCTTGGGTATGGGGCAGCATATAAATGTAAATATAAATAAATAAATAAATAAATAAGAGACCCCTACACCGAGCCATCTCCAAAATAAGGTCTAGTGAGGAAAGAGCCAGTGTTTTGTGGGACCAAACTTGTGAAAGCTTGATTTGGGCTTACAACAGATGGGAGCTGTGCCATAATGGCTCTCACAGTTCACGGGATCACCTCAGTTATGACACCTCAGTTATGTTCATATTGTCTCAGTGGAAAAGAAGGAAAGGAATTTCTCACACACTCTGTTTTCTTGATAAGTATCAACAATATGCAGGCAGCTTCCTTTAAGGGCAACTTCTTGTGGGGAGATACCAGAGGCCCCCAGGTTTCCAGGCTGATGCTTTATCACTGAGCTACAGATACTTCCCAAGGCAAGAACAAGTAAGGACATTACTGAAGAACAGCAAATGCCAGTAAACAAGTTATTTCAAAGGTGTATATATTAAGTTGGATTGAACATTTGCCCTCCAAATGCTGTTTTAATCCCAAATTCTGAATTGTTTACTTTCCACTGCGTTTTGCAAGTTTTAAGTTTGGTTTTGTAGAAGTTTGATTTTGATTTTTGCATCATAGTTTGTCACTAAAAGTTTTTATTCAGCTTCTCCAGAACTCCATCTTGATTCCACACCACAGCTTGTCAATGCTTTGCTTGTTCAAATCAGCCCAATGGACCATGAAAATATGTGTTCCGTGTTTTCTCTTTTGGGAATGGCATTAACCATATGCTCATATCACAAAGATCTGTCATTAGGCATTTTAGTGGGACCGTATTCTTTAGGGTCTGTTGTTCTTCTAGGTTTAAATTACGATCAGATGGGTAGAAAGAGGAAAGAGAGGAACTGAAAAAAGCCTGTCAAAAAGTATATTTGAAATATTAAGTTAGTTGGAATATGTGCTTTTATCTGTTGAGTGCTTGTTTTGGTCAAATATTTATTACAAAATACTCATTATTTCAGAGTTTAGTGGAACAGCATTTGGCATGTAATCAGATAATTATAACAGTTACTTTTATAGACATATCTTAGTTTTGCATTCTGATGAACTCCTTCCTAAATGGTAGTTTAAAAACAAAAAATGTGGCCATAAGGATGGATTCAGAGGTAATGGGGTGTTACCATAATTGCTCATAATCACAATACAATGGACAACTGTGAGAGAATGTTATCATTCAGAGCCAGTATAGTAGACAGGTTGGAAACTTCTTGGCAGACCTTCATATGCCAAAACCTGAATGATTCATTTGTTTTGTTGCTTGCATTTATATTATACCATGGTTTTATTCTGCCTGGCAACCCAAATTGTGGTTTCAAAGACATTAATCAGATACAGATCTGTTTGTTGGTAGCCAAGTGATAGGTTTATGTCTGTTTAGACTATGTCATTGGGGTCCTTCAGTTCCCAGTTAAAAAATGAAATTTACTGGTTGTTTGTTGGAAAATCAGTCTTTAGTCCAACTCCAACCTGTTAAAAGAATGTTTGCAAAATAAACAAATTAATATTTTATGCCACTGTCCTAGTATGGAGTCATGTCTATAAAGTATAATAAAAATCTGTAGGCCACAGTGGGATAAGCATCCAAATGCATGTGCTCTCATCCTACACCAGCAGCAACCTATCCCAGCACGGGAAAGGTTGCTTGTCCTATAACAAGAATTCCTGCCCTGTCATGGAACAAAAGTAGTAAGTGCAGGAAGGGCTCTAGGCACCAGAAAAACTTCAGAAGTTAGGGAAATGCTATCTATAACAAGAATTCCTGCCCTGTCTGGAACAAAAGTGGTAAGTGCAGGAAGGGCTCTAGGCACCAGAAAAACTTCAGAAGTTAGGGAAATGCTATCTTATATATATATATATTTAAAAGTCCAAGGCCCAACTACATCTAAGCTTTACTTCAGTCCACCTTCAGAGCAAGATAACATGGAAAAAAATAGCCTAGAAAGGGTGTTTTTCCACTGTCAAAAGTACCCATTTTTGCATCCATTTAGGACCCATTTGGGTGTGAGCTGGATGACCCTATTTCCACTACGTCACCCATTTGGGACCCAATTGTTTCCACTGCCATTAGGTAAATCCGGATCTAATGGGTACATTTTGGCCTTTAATCCAGATTTTCTGTAGACCCCATTAAAGGGGTCTACAATGGGGTCTTCTCCCAGAAAATCCGGATTAAAGGGAGCCTGTTTCCACCGGAAACAGGCAATGGGTTCCGAAGGAGGCTAAGGGGAGGGGATGCACTTTTGGGACCCCCCCCCAACATTGGCTTCGAAGTCACTTCGAAGTTGACTTCACATTAAATTCAAAGTGACTTCGAAGTCAACTTCGAAGTGACTTCGAAGCTGACTACGATGTCACTTCGAAATCACTTTGAAGTTGCTTTGAAGACTGCACCCGCCTGCCCCCCAAAACACCTGGGGTAATGGATCGACCCCTTGTGGGTGCAAAGCTATTTCCACAGCAGGGGTGTTAGCACCCGTTCCTAATGGGTGCTACACCTCCTGTGGAAACACATTGGGTGCTTCACTTAATCCGGACCTACTAGATCCGGATTAAGAAATGTACCCATTCCTTAGATCCAGATCTTCTTAGATCCAGATCTAAAGGCTGCATTGGAAAAACACCCAAAGACTTTCTGCATTACTGACATCAGACGTGAATCATGTCTGACATCAGTAATGCAGAAAGAAAATGGCCAGTCACATTGAAGATGTGTTCTGAGATTGGATTGAAGTTGGATTAAGACTTAAGCGTACACTGAATCCTGTTTGTATTGGATGCTATCCAACGTTTCAGAAGAAAACATTTTTTAAAGCAATGCACTTGCATTTTTCACAATATGTGCTTGGAAAAATATTTTTGTAAATTGCAGCATTATTAAATAAAATTACTAAATTAAATTATTAACAAATATTTTGCTTCTGCTGCCCCTTACCTGGAAATATGTATACCATTTTGTTATAGAAAAGGAAAAATAATATGTTCCCATAATCATAATGATGTTTAGCTATTAGCACATCCTTGCTTGTTCACTGTGCAATGTTTTTAGAAGAAACAAAGGATGCTTATTCATCTGCCAGTGATGAGTTCAATGATAGGCTATTTCACTGTAGGTAATATAGAACATGAGAAGAACATGATAGGAGCCCTGCTGGATCAAGCCACAGCCCATCTAGTCCAGCTTCCTGTCTCACACAGTCGCCCACTGATAGCTTTTGGGCATCTCAAGGAGAAACCAAGGACAAAAACTTCACCTGCTCTGAATCTCAGCAAATGGCCTTTGGAGGCATCCTGCCTGTGTCCCTAGCCCAGAAGATGTGTGTAGGCATCTATTGTAGTGGTCATCGATACACCTTCATCCATGAATCCTTTCTAATCCTTTCTTAAAGCTATCTAGGCTGGGTGCTGTTACTGTCTCTTCTGGCAGCAAATTCCATAAACAGTTGACCTTCTGGGTGAAGAAATACTTACCCTCCTCTGATCTGACTCTCCTATTCATCAGCTTCATAGATTGACCCCTGGTTCTAGTGTTGTGTGATAGACAAAATAATTTTTCTCTAGCCACCCTTTCTGTACCATGTATGAACAAGACCAATGATCTGAACTGTAGCAAGGTAACTTCCAGTCTTCCAAAATGCCAGGGAACCACCTCCTGTCTTCTTCAAATACATTCACACTTGCTACAAGGACCAGAATATTAAATTAAATTTAAAAAGCAAGTCTTTTCTTGGTTGACGTCAATTCTAGTTTCCTTTTTCATTCTTTATTTTTATGACCTAGGACATAATATAAGTGAGTTTAAAATAAATGTTCCAAAAGCAAGGTCATGCATATTGTTCAGCTGTCCATCAGTTAGCCCATTCTGTTTCACAGAATGAAGAACAACAACAACAACGAGAATACAAAGCATATTAAATCATGCTTTTAAATTTCTTCTTTCATGGTTCTTTGGAAGGAAATACAAATGATAGATGGGAGAACTTTAGGATTAATACAGACTCTCACAGATAGATAGTGCTGGTGATGAGATCAATCATAGGAGCTCAGATATCATAATGGAGAAAATGGAATAAATATCTAGAACGTAATAGATTAGAATGAGCTCAGCCTACTTTGCTGTTTTGTGAGCACACCTAAAACTGACGCAAGTTGCAATTCGCCATCCTTTGCATCTTTGCAAATTCAATCACACTTTTAAACTGAAGTACTTCCACAGTGTTTTAAAGAATCCCTCTGCGGCTTCTACAGAATCAGATTAGAAAAGGTTCTATTGATGTGGTCCATAGTTAAACAATCTCTACTCATTGACAAATAGCAAGTGAGAGGAAAGGACACCAATTATCTATGCCCTGGGCGAGACTGCCCATTTTTAAAGCTCAGCTTCCACAGACAATACAGAAAGACCTTGGTACTTATTATAAAAGCAGCAGAATGCTGATGGATCTCCTCTAAAACCCATCAACATTTTCTGAATGGACACAAAAGAAGTGGAACTAATATTGAAAAGAATGGAGACTTTGAGAAAGAGGTGAAGAAAAACTTTTTTTATGAATCCCACTAAAGCAATTTTTATTATTTTGCATTTGCTATTCTACGTTGAGAATTTGTAGTAGTAGAATTTTCTTCTCTTTCTCCCCTAGGGAATGAAGAGAGTACAAAGCTGCATCCAGACATATATTTGAGGGTGCATTTCCAGTATCTCCACTTCTGGATGAAGATCTGGTAGGGGAAGTACCGTTCTATTCATCTCTATTTCCTCAGTGCTTCCATGGGTGAAAAAGCACTCTGCACAGAAAGTGGTCACATGTCAGTAAAAGGACCAGCATGATCACTGTAAGGCACCTGCTACACCTTAAAATGGAGTCAGGATGGCAGCAAGTGCTTTCTTTGGGTGACAGGGGAACCCCAGAGTGTTATGTGGTGATGTTGCCTAAGAATCATCTTCAGGGAATGGTAGACAAACATCACCCAGGCAAGAACCTCATATTCCCCACTAGGGTATCAGACAGGGTACTTTGATACGAGAGTAGAATTTCATGCTCTCAATGTGCCCCATGATTTTTCCCCCCCTCTGGCAACTGTTTAGCCACTAGTTTAGCAACTTATTCCAGCTCATGGCTATCTTGAAGAGCCAGCATTTCAGCTATGTGGGATGGCCACAACATATCTATAAAGTTATGCTGCCAACTTTCCTTGCTGCAGCCTAGGCTGACCTGGGCTGGCTATGGCATTCAATAAGTAGCTTTTAAACAAAGGTGGTTCACTCACACATTACATATGGAAGCATTCCTTGTCTGCTATAGTCTGAACTGAAGCCTAAGACACCTCTGTTGCAATTACTTCCACATTCTCATTTAGAAGAGAGTTCGAAAAAGCGTAGTCAAAAGGAAAACAAATTTGTCATGTGATTTTTTTTTGGGGGGGGGGACGACATTTTTGCCCTGAGTGAGTTTGCACTTACCACTTAACAATTCCATACTAAGCTGATAAAGGATCAGTGAAGTGGGGGCCACACATACTTCAAGTGCTAGAAAATCCCTGTATCAGGCCAGTAGCACTTGAAGTACAAATGGCCAACATACCATGACAATTTCTGAAGCAACATCTCAGATGTGTCACAGTGATCTGTATGCTGTATGCTGCACCTGCATAGCCGCAGTCATGGCACCATACCCACTCACTGTGGTGCACATGGATGAGGGTGCAGATGAAGCATCCAGGAGCAAGCTAGCTACTGTTTGTAAGCGTCTGGACTGATGTTTAGCAGATTACTGCTGGATGGCTCTGGGGGAAACTGTGGCAGCATCTGGTGAGTTGCTGCAGCTCCCCGGGATGAAGAGGCTTCATCATTAAGTGGACCAGAGCTTGCTAGAAGGTAAGTGTGAACAGGACTTAACTCTCTATCTCTTTCTCTTCATCCCTGTCAAATAGCTGACTGAAATTGTTGGGCAAAACTGGGTCTTTCCCTCATCAAGTGCTTGTTCCCACAATGCTTCAGTGATATGAAATACCTAGAAGTGCACAAGTGCCCACCCCCATGCTTCTGTGGTGGATATTTTCCGCTTAATTTTTACCCCTCATTTGCTCAGTCAGCAACATTCTCAGTAAAAAAATCCAGGAGCAAGTGCCAGGCAAAGAAATATTGGGAAAACTTGGATTTGGTGTTCTTTTTCCCACAACAGCAATATCCTGAGATTTCATCTCTATCCCAGGACAATGTTGGGATTGCCGTGTGTACAAGTGGCAATCCCAGTATAATGCTGATAATCCCAGGTTTTATACCCTGTCTGGATGAAACCTATATACTGTATACACATACACACATAACTTAGAAATATGCAAGAACAACTGTAGTAGAGATGTCACATAATATTTCATGTTTTATTTTCATTTTCATTTGTTTTATTTGAACCAGTCACTGTAAGTTACACTCTAGTAAACTTCTTGAACTGATGAACGAAAGGCCGTGTCTTCACGGCAACCTTATCTCGAATTCAAAACGTTTTCAATCCTCGGAGTCCACACGGCAGTTTGGCTTAACACACTTTCTCCATGTTAAACCACCCCAAAGCATTGTGAATCTCAATCCTGATTTCAACAGGTCTCACTCCGGATCCTGTGCTTGAAACGTTTTACATTTTTTACTGTGGGGACCCTACTGTGCTAAGGGATGAGAATGCATGTTTAGGATTTCCCTCCCCCAATAGCTTGCTTCCAAAGTTAGTGATTTCATTGAAAAAATCCACCCTCAAAACAGCCACTATAAAAATCCAGTCCTTAAAGCTACACTGTAGCGATGTAGCCTCTTCACACCTTAATAACAATGTTGCAGTTTTACGCAATTCCAGCTCTTTGAAAGTTCTGACCTTTAAAAAAGGGAAAGGAAAGCCCTGGAGGTTCTGTTTTAAAGGCTGTGGCTGTGAAGGGGGTTTGAGTTGCTGCTGCTGCTGTGTGCCCTGGGAAATGGGGAGAGGATGCCGTTTTTCCTCCATCCAGGCAAGGCAGCCACCCAGCTAGGCTCCGTGAAGGGGTCTGTTATGGTTGGTACGTTCACGCCAGGAGGAAGAGGACAGGGCAGCCCCGAAAAGCGGCTTTTAAAAGGTAGCCACTGGAGTCCCCCCTTGAGTCAGGTATGTCCTCAGAATCCGGACTGAACGCGATTAAGCTGAAAGTAATGGGAACAGGCAAATTCGCATTTGCATCTGGTTCTGTTATCTCGGTTTAGGGGAAGTGAAATAAGTTTGCCGTGATGTGGGGGTGCAATTTGCCCATCTCAGCTAAAGCAACTCTTGCTAAGCTGAAAACAAGTAGGACAAAGGGACATTCCTAGGTCACTGTAACTTTCCTAATATCTCTCACATAGAGTCTAAACATTTGTTATCACTTCCACAGTACATGAAAATAATAATGCAGCATCAAGGATGCTGACACGAGATATCCACATGCACAGAGACAGGCTTCTGTTGGCCCTACACCATATCCTTGTATTTACTGGTTCAGTCCAGTTCTCTTCTTGTAACCAAATATGGGCACCCCGGAGGAAATTTACATTGAGAAATGTATTCTGTAACTGGGCATAAAAAGCCCCTAAATCTTCAGTAAAAACACACTCTTTCACCTGGCAACCATCCTGCGTGTGAGCCTCAATTCATTACAACAAGTGACGACCAACGTGGGAGCCTCTGCAGCCTATGGCCTAAAAGAGAATGCATGAAGATTCGTCCCAAGCTGTTCGTCCGGCAAGGATCAAAGGTGCACCACATTTCGGCCTGAGGAATGCGTGAGTATAAAACAGGCTTCAGGCAGCTATGGGAGCGAGTGCCTCAAGAGAGAAGAGACACTCAGAGGAAATAGAAGTACTTTTAAAAAGAAATGGTTACTTTCCCTCTAAAGGGCAAGTCCCTAGGCTGGTCAGAGAGATATTTGAAAAATGCCCATGGTATCCAAAAAATGGCTCTCTGTGTCTACAAGACTGGGAGAGAATTGGCATTGATTTGCATGCAGAACCTAGATCTCAGATTCCTATATTGCAAACCTGGCATCAAGTTCGCTATACCATAGAGAAATGTACTGAGTCAATACCTCCTCCTGCTTCATGCTTTGACTTGGTTGGAAAGGGGTCTGATCACCCCCTTGAAACTAAGGCAGAGTTTTCTGATCTTTCTTTAAGCCAAACCTCTGCTTCAAGCAGATGCCAGCCGACAAGGCATTCAGAAGAATTTACAATTGTTGAATCAGCTCAAATTCAGCAAGCACCTTCCTTTCAAAGGAAAGAAGAATGCAGATTGGGTTCCACTCCTCCTGGCTCAGAGCTGGCGGAGCAGGAGATAGTGTTGCATTCCAGGGAAGAACAACAAAATCAGACCTGTCTCTTCACTAGTGGCAAGCAAAATTCGGCAAAACCTGCAAACACAATGGAAGGAGAATTCTGTCCAATCACAAAGCCTCCAGTTGTTTGGGCTACAGTGGGACAGTGCAGCATCTGTGACCATCCTGAAGCTGAGAAAGAGCTGCCTTTCAAACAGTTGGTATCTTTGGGAACTGAACCATTTCAACCCCCTTGAATGTGAAATTTGAAATTGCCTTTACCGTTTATCAGCAATTTAATCTGTTTGAATTTGGCACATAGTCTGTTCTGAGTTTGTTCTCTTTCATCTATGTCATGCAGTTAGAGTTTTCCTGTCCTTTCCTCGCTTTGTTTTGAGTGGTCTAACTGTCTTTAAGTTTCATTGCAAAGTTAGCAGCTGAGCAATGATTTTAACTTTCTCTTTTCTAGTAGTACTGAAAGGTGAAAGTTAAGGTTTTTGTCTACTCCTCTCTCTCTGTGTGTGTTTTGAGTTTACCTCTGTTTTGAAATGTAAAAGTTAGTTCCTCCTTCGGCTTGACGTGAAAATGCCTCTCTAGGGGTCCCGGTTTTGAAAACTCTATGATTGTCATTGCCTGAACGCTGCATGTTAAAAGTTAACTCTTGCAGCATCAGGAAGTCTGTTTTTCTGACTCTTTAGCCGCAAGTCTTCATTAATGTGATTCTTGCTGAAAGCTTTTGTTTATCATTCCTGAAATTGTTCTGTCTTAACCCTAATTGTTCTGAAAAATGTAAAAAGCTGTGTTTGTAACTTTGAGAACTCTTCATATGCCTCAGAGCTAGCAGGCACACAGATTGCCTGACTGGATAACTCGAAGGGTTTAACCATTTTCTGGTCAGAGCCTTAAAGCAAAAACATTTTTCCTTCCCTTCTCATTTTTGTGGGAGTTTACTAAGTTGTCTTTCTCTTCTGCAACTGTGCAGTTCAAAGCCTTACATTCCTTTCCCTCTCAATTTTTAACAGCATTTGCTTTAACTAAGTTTTGCTTTACAGGTCTTGCTTGAAGAAAGCAAGGAAAAAAAATGCTTTTCCCTTCCACACCTTAGCCTTTTTCAGGGTAGTTCCTGGCCAGAGCTACGCTGAGAAAATGAATTTCAATTTGATTTGAGATTGGCTTTTGGCCACAGCCGGTCTTGGAAAGAATTGAGATTTACCTTGTTGTATATTTCACTGTCTTCAGAGATTGAAGTTCTTTGTTTCATTGGTTATAATTTATGATCTTCCTTTCAGCAGTTTTGATGTTTAATAATCTATTTCTTGTAAGAGAAAAAATTAAAATCCTACAGGTTCGGAGAAAATGCAATGTTTGTTGCCTGTGAAATCTTAGGTACCAAGGATCTTGCCGGCTGATGAACAAACTGTATTTTCTTTGTCAACATAATTTTATTTTATTTTCAGCAATTTTAATGTTTGTTTTAATTGTTTAAGTTTATAAATATTGCCTCTCTCTATAGGAAACAGCATTTCTAACATTTTTCCTTTTTAAGCAGCATCATAGCAAGTTCATTCATTTATTGGCAGTCATGAACTTAAAATCTTGGGATTTTCTCTTCAGCTCAACAAACAGCAAAAACAACTGGGTTTAAATCTCAATTGCAGATTTCTTATTGTGACTTTAAGAATACAAGATTCTTATTTCAGCATATAGACTTGTCATCTTAACTTTTATAATTCTTGGTTTGTAGAAGTTTTGCTTTTTCTTCTTTTATTATGGGAAGATTTTAAATTAGGTCCCTATAGAATTCCAGAGAAAATGGAGTCCAGAAAAGTCTGAGAAGAATTGGAATCATACATCCATATTGATTTCATTTTGCTAATAGTTCATTGTTTATGTCACAATCTTATGGTTTTTTATAACTGTTGGTTCTATATTTTGGATTTAAGCTAATGGCTTTAATTCTAACCTTAATATTTAATTTCAGGTTTATTTTCAGAAATTTAGCTTTATTGTTTTGAAACATGCATTCTTGCAAGATTCTAACAAATTGAGTTTTTTCCTTCTGAAGACAAATGCTTAAGATGTTTAAGTTGTAATAGCATATCTTTTGGTTAACAACAAAAAATTTAATTTTAGGTTTTTTAGCACTTGGCTAAAAGTTTAAGATTCTTTTCCATCTTCAGTAACCCTGCACTTTCATGCAAAAGTTGCTTCTTACAATCTTGGGAAGAACTTGTGAAGTTTAATTGCTCCCCTGAATTTAAAGTGCATTAATTATGCTCATATTCCATTACCAACAAGATGGTTCTTTAAAAATCTGAACCAGGTGCTTTCTGAGCAAACTCATTGCAAATTTATCAATGGAACATTCTTATTACACCCAAGCAGTGAGAAAGATATATAAATGACAGTTATCAATCTGACATGCACCTCATGAGAAAAAAAAAAAAACATTTCCTTAAGCAGCATTCTTAAAATGGGGCTGCTTAGCCTTCCTGTATAAAGGAAAAATTAAATCAGCTTGCCTTGTAATTAAAAGGCATGAATGAAATCTCCAAATTGGTTCTGTTCTATAATTTTTTAATGGTATTGATAATTAATCTGTTTTAGTTATATTTTGTCAGTTTTCCTTTTTTCCTGAGCAAAAACCACAGATGTGCCCGAAATACCTGGACAAGGTGCGACAGCCATCGAGGAAGAAAGATCCAAGACCTAAGAATTGTACCTGGGGTTCCAGTCACACGAGGATTCACCTGTGCCTGTGTCAAGAATCTGGACCAGGCAACAGTCAATATGGAAGCAGCAGTGTTGCCTCATCCTTTAGGAGATCAAAGGACTTTTGCACCTGAGCTGAAACTTTAACCTGCCTTCTTCCTGAAAAGAAGACCTGTGACAAGATTCCAGTGCCTGGCTACAGTCATCGTGAAGGCCAAGATCTAAGAACTGTACCTGTGAACCAGCACCTGTGATGACCTTTCATCATCTGTGATCACATGAACTTTTAAGCTTTGAGCCTGTGACTAAAAAATCCATCATTTGGTCACTGAAAAAGACTTTGGAAAATTTAATTCTTAGCAAGCATTGCTTGTGCCATCTTTACCAATGCTAATTGTGGTTTTATAATGGTTGTCTTATTTCTTTTTCTGCATAATTGTGATATTGCTAATGTGGGTTCTTATTGTAATTGGGTTTTGGGTGTTATATTTGTCATTCAAATGTTTGTATGCTATACATATTGATCCCATATTGATAAGTCATTGCAAACACCATAAGTCCTCAAAAAAATATGGGCTTTAGCAAATTCATGCCATTGAAGCACACACATCTATCCCATGTTCCATCTTAATATGTCAATTGTAGCATCACACATTCATTAAGGCCTGAAACAAGTTTGAACACCAGTCATATATATACAACAGCATATCACACCTTATTAAGAAACTAAGGCCTGGATTGTTGAACATAATGTTATTTTTCAGGCATAAAGCTGATTGCTGTTCAATTCAATTATTAAGAAAGATCCTTAATGGCTTCTGAACTTTGAAATCTTGTATAAGTAAGCTAAAATAATATCCATAAGTGTCTATGCTTGCCATAAGGATCCTAAGAGTTTATGCATATGTTTCACAAAGTCACACACACTGAATTTGATTCTGCTTCAAAATTTGGTCATTTCAAAAGTTTCCCAAAAGGGAACACACATACATATACACAGATGTTGTTGCAACAAGTTTTCACTCATGTCATTCATAAATTTGGTCTACCAAGGAAGCAAAGTAATTTTGGCCAGTAAAAGGGACAGACACTGGGTGTTATAAAGCTGGGGCTTGGTGTCTTCCATGAACATATGTAGGAGAATTGGAATTAAGAAAAAAGAAAATCATACACCATAATTAGACCTCAAAAATTGATTAGATGGGGTTAGTAATAAATTGGGGTTCACATATTTTTAGGCTCACATTTTATTAAGGGAAAAGACGGGGAAAATAATGGGCACACAGACTGGCTCCTGACCAAACGGCGAGAAAACCCCACTGGAGGGCGCTTTTGTGTGTGGCCTTTGAACCCTAGTTTTCCTTAAATGTAAATATGCATCACAGTTAAAGACTCATAAATTTGGCTGCTTGTAAAGTTGATTCATGAAGACTTTTTGCTCTAAGCTAAATGACATCTCAGCTTTCCCTGGCCACAAGAGCTTCCTCAAATTGACCCCCCTTCATAAAGTAAGAAAAGAGAGAGGAAATGTGGGGGTGCAATTTGCCCATCTCAGCTAAAGCAACTCTTGCTAAGCTGAAAACAAGTAGGACAAAGGGACATTCCTAGGTCACTGTAACTTTCCTAATATCTCTCACATAGAGTCTAAACATTTGTTATCACTTCCACAGTACATGAAAATAATAATGCAGCATCAAGGATGCTGACACGAGATATCCACATGCACAGAGACAGGCTTCTGTTGGCCCTACACCATATCCTTGTATTTACTGGTTCAGTCCAGTTCTCTTCTTGTAACCAAATATGGGCACCCCGGAGGAAATTTACATTGAGAAATGTATTCTGTAACTGGGCATAAAAAGCCCCTAAATCTTCAGTAAAAACACACTCTTTCACCTGGCAACCATCCTGCGTGTGAGCCTCAATTCATTACAACACCGTGAAGACACGGCCAAAGAGATGTAACCTGATGAAAGAAAGCCAGTTTGGTCTAGTGGTTAGGGAGCTGGACTCTTATCTGGAAATACCGGGTTCAATTCCACCCTCCCCCATGAAGCCAGCTGGGTGACCTTGGGCTAGTCACAGCTCTCTTCTGAGCTCTCATAGCCCCACCTACCTCACAGGGTGTTATGTTATGGGGAGAAGA
This sequence comes from Aspidoscelis tigris stejnegeri, assembly GCA_023333525.1. Lineage (NCBI taxonomy): Eukaryota > Metazoa > Chordata > Lepidosauria > Squamata > Teiidae > Aspidoscelis > Aspidoscelis tigris. Next base: position 20,546,449 of record JALMGA010000010.1, read on the forward strand.
ATAGAAAACTTTGTCAGCTGCTTTGAGTCCCCTTAAATGGGTGAGAAAAGTGGGGTAGAAAAGCCAACTCTTCTTCTTCTTCTTAATCAGCAACCCACGGTTCTTGTCTGCATTATTGGTGATTACAGCCAGACATTTCATCCCTTTATTTCCCCCTTCCAATGCTGTTACGTAGTTTGTGACTCCCACATTAGGCATTATCATCACTACACTCATATGCATCTGTTCTATTACATGTTATTTCTACAGTTCTATTAATAAATTAGGAAGTTAATAAAATGAAGTCTGTAATATTGTGAAGGTGGTTATTAAGTACATGCCATTCTAGTTTTTGTTAGTGACAGACTATGCATGTGCTTAAGGTATAGTTAAAAATCTCCAGCCACATCACCACAAGAGAAGTGTTTGACAGATTGCCAGATCCTCACCTTCCCTCCATATTTTCATTAAAAGTATGAGTTCATTGATAAGAGTTCCCAGGTCGTAGTTAACTTCTCCTCTTTCGTCTGGCCTTCCTCTTCATCTCCCTTGCAGTGTATCATTTCTAGACCATCACTTCTATTATTAAAAATGTTCTGTCTCCAAAGTAATCTCTCTAGTCTAGGCACTGCTTTTTCTGGCCTATTTCTGGAAAGTCACAATAAGGTGTCGGTGATGATTAAGCACTGTATATATCAGTAACAGCAGTTCTTTAAATAAATGGATTGCAGCATCTGACAGAACAAAAACACAGTGTGTTCTAAATATGATGACTAAATAAAGTGAAGCAACTGGTCTTTAGAAGCAGGGTTAGAGGCTCCTTGGAAATAGACACAACTGAACAATATTAATCATCCTTTCCTTCCCACTATTCATTTCTCCTCCTTCAGGGTGTCCTTCATACCTTCAGAAGTTTGCCTTATTTCTCCCCATTGTGTAGCTGTGAACACCTATGTGACTGACATTATCTTTCTAACCAAAGAACATTGAATAATGGAGACAATTTAATCAGCTACAGAGATCATTATTCTAGGAGCACACCATCCACAGGATACACTCTGTTACTCAATCTGGGATTAGAGTGAAAGCAGTTCTACAAAATTATGTAGAATAATGTAGCTGAATTATTCAGGAAGTAGTGAAGAGGTTGCATTATTTGACTGTGTCCTCAAGGGAAAAACACTTTATGTGTAGCACATTAGCACATTTGATATCTCGTTGATACGATATTTTATTTATAATGAGAGTCCTTACAAAATACATTCCATTAACTGCAATCTCTTCAGATATCTGTCCATTTTCCATCTCGTTCTGTATAATCTTCACATAGTGTGTACATAATCAACAGGAAAAAGCAATAAAACTTTCCCTGGGCTAGATCCCTTAAGGTCACAGGAGGGCATCAGTACATTTCCTTGGAATACTAATAAGATTAGAATGGGTTGGGCATGTCAAGGTGCAGACGCCTGAACCATTCCAGAAATTCACTGGCTGTTGCACTTAATAAAGGTGCAAATTGCCTCCCTGTGACACAGCACATCCATTTTATCTGGATTCTGTTTTGTTTTATGGGCCCTAACACAGTCCATTACTGCCTCCGAGCCTGTGTCAAGCCCCATAACTACCTCACTTGATTCAGATGGCACAAAGAGATAGGGCTGAGTGCCTTCTGCACATTGATGCCATCTTACTCCTGAAGGTCACCTCAACATGAATGCTGAAGAAACCCCAAGCCCACAGTGATTGGGGCTTCTAGTACCACATCTAAAACTATGTCAGCCAGCCCACTTAGATTGTCTTCTAAAAGCACAGTCGGTACACCAACTGCGCACCTGTATTCTATTTCTGACCCAGCATCAGAAACAGCTCCTCAAACTCAGTCACAGAATGAATTGACTTCCTAGCAGGAGATGTGGAAATTCTATGGACAACAGCAATGACCTCTCTCTGTCTCATTGAACTTGAACATATGGAACCTTGAGAGTCAAAGTTGGTGAGACAAGGCCCACCCAGGTCTCAGTGATACATGCCAGATGAGTCCTTTCGTCCAGAATCAAGTAATGGATGACTGATATTTTATTCTGCAGGGATCTGGTATTCAAATGCAACATCATTAGAGCAGTGGAGCCTACTGACAAGCATCCCCAAATTCTTCTTGTTGGAAGGCAGATCAGAAAGTGCAATAGCTTTAATACATCTAACACCTCTTCTCCCAATACGGTTCTTCTGTCTCTCAGAACCATAACGATCTGCCTATTACTTCTCTCCTGGGACAATTATCCCCTATTTCTGTAGCTTGGCACATAATTCCCTCCTAATACCAGCCCTATATAAATAAATTAGCTAAACAATATTAAACAGTTCAAAAGGTTAAAAGCACCCAGTCCCTCTCAAAAATCTCACAAGTCCAGGCCTACAAGAAGTATCCCCCAGCTTTGGTTCTCCATAAAGTTGCTTTCCAAAGGAGCGTCTCCCATGGTGTCACCCCTTCAGTAGAAGGTTCTCATCATGAAGCAGTGGGACTCCATAGGCTTATAGAGTCAGGCAGGTGTTATTAATGATTCCAGAGGCCTTGGCCCATGTCCTTCAAAAAACAAACTATCTTATATTATGAGAAAAGAATATATTAAGGACATAAGGATATAAAAGGAGCCCTGTCGGATAGACTATGGTCTACCTAGTTCAGCATTCTGGCCCACACAGTGGCCCACCAATTTCTTATGGGCATCTCAAGCAGAAGACAAGGGAAAAACTTTCACCTGCTCTTGAATCCCAGCATATGGCCCCTAGCAGCATCTTGCCTGTCTCCACAGCCCAGAAGATATGCCTAGGCATCTATTCTAGTAGCCATCAATACATCTGTCATCCATGAATTTGTCTAACTCTTTCTCCATCAGCTTCATAGTCCTCCCTGGTTCTAGTGCTAAGTGATAAAGAAAATAAGTTTTCTCTATCCACCTTTTTTTATACATGCATGATTTTGTATACTTCAGTCAGGTTATATTGCATAGCTGTTGATATGATGAACACAGACCACTTGTTTACTTCAGCTAGGACTCTTGTAGTACAAGTTTGTTTCTTTTTCAAGTGAGGTAAATATAGCTTTGTCCAAAGAAGAGAACATAAGAACATAAGAGAAGCCCGGCTGGATCAGGCCACAGCCCATCTAGTCCAGCATCCTGTTGCATACAGTGGCCCGCCAACTGCTCATGGGCATCCTAAGCAGAGACAAGGACAAACATATTCCTGCTCTAGAATCCCAACAAATGGCCTTAGAAGTGCCCGCCCCCCAAGAGGAGAATATTAAAATAGAAAAAATATTCCCCAAGAGGAGAATATTAAAATAGAAAAAATAAGACTAAGGGGATAGTTAGCACCTCCTTTCCTCCAGTACAATGTCCTGACCCTAATTTTGCCCTCTCTCTTTAGCACCTTGTAAAAATGGAGGGGATCCTACTTGTGGATTCTCCAAAATCTTTGTTTCCAAATAAAATACAGTATATTTTGAAAAGAGAGAAATGCATTCAGTTTTACTGAAATGGAGCAGTTTTTTTTTTTTGCCCTAGTAGGTAGAGAGACTAAATCTCCAGCTGAGATAAACAGGAAAGTATTAGTGAAGGCTGCAAACTAAAAACATTATAAGTTTACAACACTGCATGGTAAATTATATAGTATCCCCCATTGTGACTTATTAAGAAGCAGAGATTTCTCACACAGAACTTATTTTGTTCTTATACACCCATTATATTTGTTCCTCCCATTATACCAATTAGCAGTAATTATCTAATTATGTTATAAAGTCTTACAAAGATGAGAACCTGTTACTAGGGTCTCATTAGCCCTTTTTAACATATTTAATACCCTTCTTATTTCTGACCACATGAACTGAGGGAAAGAAATAGAAAAGACTTTTTTTAAAAAAATGCCATGTATTAGATTTTTTTTCTTATGGAAAATGTATTCTGTTAAAACTATATTAGTTTTTCACTGTTGTTTTTATTCAAATGAAAGAAATAAGTAGAATAGTATTTGGGGTGCTTTTGTTTGGCTCGATGGTAAACCATTTAATCAAACAAATTGTTGTTCATGTTCAGTTTTTTACTTGTTCAAAAAACCCATTTGAAAAGCCCTTGTCAAGGGCAAAAACAGTAAACACAAACTGTTTTATCAAACCATTTGTGTTTGTGAGCAGAGGACTGGTTGAGTTAGAGCAAATTTCCTGATAGTCAAACAACCTCATGTTCAGTTTGATGTAAATAGCTTCGAATATGAACCATTCAATCGATTTTTTTAAGACAAAGTGAACTTTTCTATCTCGAATTGTACCACTTGCCTTCCATGTTTAGTACCTTAGCTATCAGTGACTATACAAACAAGATGGCTGAATGAATGAACAAACAAATGAATGCATTGGTAAGAATGTCCTGGAGAAATCAAACACTGATTTCTTTGCCTTCTCTCATATGTGTAAAAGCCTTCCAATAATACAAGCAGCCAGCACTGGTGAGAATATCATAACAACAATGCTGCTTGATATCACTCATTATCTGATACTGTTGTTCCGGTACTCACATTGCTGTTTCATAATTGGTTAAGAGACAAGAATTTCTTTCTCCATCGCTAATGTCTACAACTATATTTTGATAATACATGATAATGTAACTGTTTAATGAGAACATTGTCAAGTGTAATAATAATGGCTCCAGCTGTCATTGCTGTAGGGTGGAAATTGCAAGGGGTAGAAAGAGCCTAATGATAGGTTGGTGCTGAAGGGGAGATTAGATTAATAAAAGATCAATGGACAAGCTCTGTTTCAGGGTTTTGATTATTATATTCTTTGAAGCAAGTGTTTGATTTTGATTGATTTGTTATATAGTTGTGAGATCAAAGGAAGGTCATTTTTATACATTACTGAAATCCCCTGCTTTAATAAACTAAGGGCATATCTAGACAGGTTGTGGGTTTTTTGCATAATTATTGTGAATTTGTTATTGAATTGTTATATTCTGAAGGGATATAATGCAATAAAGCTACTGCAGGTAAAGAAACTAATGTAGTGAAAGATTCCAATATTCTATAACACTCTCCAGTTTGTGCTCTTCTGTGAAAGCCTTTGAGAACATGTGCAAGAATTCAATGTGAACATGTTACAGAAGTCTGTGGCTGCATGTTATAGGTCAGTGATGGTGAACCTTATGAGCTCAGTGCATCAAAATTAAAAAAAAACTAATTTAACTCGGGTGCCATGCAACATCTAGAAATATCCATAATTTTGTGATATTTGTAGCAGCTCTATTTTAAAAAGACAGAGTTGTATTTTTGATACATACATTTATTGAAAGCAAAAACAAATGTCTTTACAAATAAGTCTTTACTACTTTGTTGCTGAATTTCATTTGCTAAATTTTAAATTGGTTGGTATTTCATACACTTCAACCCCAAGCAAGCATTACTAACTTCATCTGTAGGTCGGTTTCTTTTATTGATTTTAATATTATTTAATGCTGAGAATAAGGTCTCACAAAAGTATATAGAGGAAAAAATGTGAGTAAAGCCATCAGTGCCACACACAGGTCTTCAGTCTTCTAGCTGCCAGGAGCGCAGACGCACTGTGCATGACCCGGTGGCATGATGATGTGACTCCATCGTGCCTTCTATGCCGGGCACAGACAGTGCCTCCGTGGTCCTGGTATCTTGTAGGCCACAAGCCAGAAGCAGCCTGCAGCCTACAAGATACCTGCAAATAGCAACAATGTGCCCAGGCGCCAAAAGGGCTTGGCGTATCACTTGTGACACACGTGCTATAGGTTCACCATCACTGTTATAGGGTGATGTGTAGTCAATATGGATGGGGGTGAATCATGTGGATGAGAGATTCTCAGCATAATAGCCTAATTGTCGTACCTTATAGTGTTAAACTGAGCTATTTTGCTCCTGCATGGGGACAATATAGAATGATTACAAAACTGAGTAATTACAAAATAATGGAATATAATGAAATAATTAGGTGCAGCCTGGTGGAAGCCTAAGGCTGCATGCACACACATGCAAAAAGTAGGTTTGTTTGTTTGTTTGTTTGTTTGCATTGTCACAGACCAGAATCACAATGTATAAAAAGTACATTGAAAATATTTAAAATCACAATGTGCAAATAAAACCAAATATAAGGTGAAAAACCCATTAAACAAAGGAACAATGATCATAAATATCAATATAAAACTAAGGAGAAGGCACTGATAATAGAGGAAGCTCTGGAAAGTTAGTGCCAAGGGTAGAGACAGTGTGGTCCACGGTATTACAGGTGACAGAATCTGGATGAATGTTAGAAATCTTAGACGTTTTCGCACGGGGCTGAACGGAACGCGGAAAAGACAGCTGTGGACACGTCATCCGCATTGCCCGCGTGCGGCTTGCGTTCCGACGTGTCCGCAGCTGTCTTTTCCGCGTTTGAAATGTAGAGCACTTTAAACTGCTCTACACGCGTTCCAACGCGGACGAGCCGCCCGCAGCCGTTCGGGAGGAGAAGCGTTCGCGCCTGCTTCTGCCTCCCGAACGGCTGCGGGCGCGCCTCCGACGCCGCGCGGCTTTGACAATCAGCTGTTTGTCAAACAGCTGATTGTCGATCTGCCTCCGTGGCTGTCTGCGCGCCCCTGGCCGGCGTTTGCCGGCTAAGGCAGCTTCGGGCGCTTTGAGCATTCGCACCCAGACGCTCCGGAACGCGTTTACACGCGTTCTGGCGCGTCTGTGTGTGAAAGGGGAAAGCGCCCGGAGCTGCCTTAAGCTTTCCGCCTGAACGCGTTCCATTTCGAACGCGATGCAGTGCGGAAATGCCTCTTGTGGATTATCTTAAAAGGGACTAAAGATCTTCCCTTCCTAGCTTGCTATAGCATAGGGTATACAGTGCTATTAAAAAGTAATTGCCCCTTTTCGTATTTCTTCTGGACCTGTTCTCAGCTCAAACTGAACCACCATTTTCAAGTTCACACACATCTTTAATACAGAACCGTCTTTTTCTGAGTAACTTGGGAACGGACTTTTTACATCTGTGTCATTAAATTCAGCCTTCTTCCTGAAATAAAAGCTTCTATACTGTTAGAAGAACAAATTGTTTTCTTTGAGCAAAACTAATTCAAATAAAATAAAATAAACCTTTTCTTATGAAGAAAGTAACTCTACAGTTGACACTCTGCCAGAAACACTTTGGGAGATATTTGCATGGACATTTGCTTTGCACTGTGACAAAGCAATGGAATTCCGAAAGCTGTAAGGGAAGTAGGCAACTTTTCCAAACACTTGGGCCCAGTTCCCACTCATGCCTCTTAAAACAGTTTAAAAATGAAACAAACAAACAAAAGCAATTCAAATACGGATTCTGGCAGTCCCTACTTCAGTGGCTTTAAATCACTTTAAATTGCTATCAACCCCTCTGCTGTCCCCACCCAAAACAGTTCAGAATTGCATTAGGGAAAGGGAATCTTTTCTTCCCCCCTCTTGCCAGCCGGGGCCCCACCCCCCTGCCTGCCAACTGGATCCCACAATGACGTGGCAGAGGGTGACGAATTGCAGCTCCCCCCTCTCCTCTCCCCTCCCCTCATGCCTTTGCAAAAGACGTCCTGCCAGTCCTGCACATACATACGCACACACAAACACACACACACCTTCCTCCCCTTCACTCTCCTACTCTCCCCATCACCAGCAACACCAGCTGGTATAAACACACACACACACACACACACACACACACTAACTCAGGACTGGTGCTTTTTCACTTCTCCACAAATGCAGAAAAGTGAAAAAAAATAAGCAGCAGAGAGAGAGCTGCATGCCTGCTTGGCCCGGCTGGCTACACACAAGCATGCTCAGTCACCGGTGGGGCATGGGGGGAGGTGCTTCTCTCCTTCCCAGGGCTCAGCAAGGCAAAAGAGGCACCTCTAGTGTGTGCTTCCCGGCAAGGAGAAAGTGAGGAGAAGTGTAAAATGAAACTTTGTTATCGTATCAGTGTGAAGTGTGGATTGGGTAAATTGCTACATCTTATTATAGTAGCACTGTACATGTACACAGCACTGTATCTTATCAGGCTGAATTGTTTCTTCTCTGATGAATATGGATCTGGCACTTTAACAAATCTGGCAAGGGTCTGGTCCCTGCACAGCCGTTTCATGATGTATTTGCCCCAATACTGCTTTAGCATTCCCACAGCAATAAGGAGGAAGCATTTTAAAAGCAAAAATGGGGAAAAAAACCTGAAAAAAACAGGTGTTTATTTATTCCATTTTTTAGCCAAATAATTCCCAAAATACCCCTGAAACGGTTTGGTAATGGGGACACAGAGAATCCAAACCGTTTCTAAACCATTTTAAAATGCCAATGGGAACTGGGCTTTAGTCAAACCACGTTCCTGGTGAAAATGATTTTAACTCACAAGTCATAGATGAAGCCTGGCAAATCTGACTAGGATATGTGTAATGTACATAACCACGGTTTAATGACAGTATACCAAATTCCTATGCTTAATAGATCTTCTCCTCAGGCATTTATACAGTACCTAGCAACAGCAACCCAGATTGACTAAATGGCTCGTTATCCCAAACTTTTTTATTATTATTAATTTAACACAATGCACTGTATGGTATAATACTGAACACCTTACAATTCTATTACCATAACAACTTTGGACTTTACACACTGTCTTCTGCTGTGGTCAAGTGGATTATTTCATACTCTTCCTCCATTAGTGTTTTTAGTTTTTATACTTTCTGCTTTATTGGCTACAGTTCTTCAGCTTCCTGCCATCATGAGTAAAGATGTAGTAGTGCAGAAATAGAAAAGATACCAAAGTTGTCTGATTTCTCCATTGATCCTGTAAATTTATGAATGCAAAATTTATGAATGAATGCGTCCTCATTACTGGGAGAAAGCATTGGGATAGCAAGCCCAATGGTCTGCTTAGACGTGTTGAAATCCTGAGAGACAGATTTCTTCCCTTTATTATATAGCTATGAACACAAATTTACAAGTCATCTATTGATTTGCTACAAAAGCAATAATATGACTACAAAACGTAGAATTCTCTTAAAGCATAATAGAGCTATCGTGTATTCTTTCTTTTCCTTCCTTCTTTTCTCTCTCTCTTTTTTCAGGCTGGTGTCTACTACAGAAAGGAGAAAACAACTGTCAGATTTCAGACAAAATTCTCCACCCAATTTGCATTTTCAACTCCAATGGACTGGAACTTCTTAGTGTGTATGAGATACAAGACAATCTAAAGCTGGCTTCAGGGTTAAGGGAACTCTCAGAAAACCACCATCCAATGAACTCCCAAATGCTACACTTGTAGTAATCTTATTTTCACAGATGTCAGTCCCAGGATGCTTCCTTGCAGATTAGCATTGCAAGTTAAATGAAATAGTTGACACCACAAAAACTTGGCAGATTGAACTGGGACTCCCATATTTCTCAAGAGCAGGTCTAGAAATTTATAATGACCAAGGCATTTCATAGCACTGTATTTGAGAAAACCAAGGAAATATTGGATTACAATTGTTCTGCCTTTATGTCTGAGCTCGATAACAGAAACCATCAGCATAAAACTGATTTTCAATACCCTGGTGACTAATTCCTAAGTTTCCCTGATGCCGTTACCCATGCTTTTTAACAGCTGTATGATACCACAAAAAACTATCTTAAGTGCAATTGAAACAAAGGATTATTGGTTTCCTGTTGACACTTGGGTCTGTCTCTTCATTCCATCTGGAACACTTTAAGCACTTGAGCATTGCCTAGACACATTATAGTAGGCTGGATGAGAATCAATACTCTGAAACTGAATTCATACAAGACAGAGATATAGTGTGTTACAGATTCTTAAGTCCTGAAATAGTAAGAAGTTAAGAAAGCCTGTTATTCAATGGCTTCCTTTACCAGAATCTAAGGATCTGGATTGCACAGTGCCAGGGATCAATTAATAGAATTTGTGCACAAGTCATAATCCCATTTCAGGTAGCAGAGAGTGTGGAATTGAGAACTCACATTGTCATCCTGCAGCACATGGCCTTTCTTGAGTCTGATGACTCAAATCTTCAAATCTTTCCCTCATCTAAAGCCTCTTTTCTCAAAAGGGATTTGCATCACAGGATAACTTAATTTTGTCAACTTGTTGCAGGAAAGCAACATTTAAGGTGTTAGAACTTGTGACTTGGAGAAGAGCCACTGCCAGTGCTATTAGGAACTGCATGGATTCCCAAATTAAATAACTGATTAGATTTAAGCAACTAGATTATGTGTTTTGGGAAGCTTGAAGGCTGTCCAATCTATTTTTCACTCTGTTTGCCACCTAAACGTTCCCACTTGACCCAAGGGTGTTTTTTTAGGTATAAGAATAGGTGTGCCCATCCATTCATTCTCATCTCTTATGCTTCCACAAGGTTGCTCTTCCTTGGCTTTCCTGAATCTCCACTATGGATGTGCACAAAGCCAATTTCACACATTTGATTCAGAGTGGAACAGGAGGCTGTGGTGGCATCTCCAGGCCCATTTTGGTGCTGTTCAGAAGCCAAAATAGGCCTTCTGATTCTGTGTGCACAGCTCCCCATCTGAGGTTCATGCAATGGGGGTGGAAGCTGCATGTGCAGACATGGAAGGCCTACTTGGGCCTATGAGGAACATGTGGCAGTGGCATGACCAAAGGTAAGGGGGGAACAGGAGGCCGCAGGGGGAGACGGGAGGCCACAGGGCAGAGTCCAGCTTCAGTTGAAGCTTCAATGAATCATCAGTGAATGCTGGAAGAGTCTAATTCACAGACAAATAGGCCTCTTTCGATTCTTCCACAAATATCAGAATTGGTGCAAATTCATACAAATTCAGAATATCACAGATATTTGTGCACATCCCTAGTCTCCACACATCAACAAGCTCATGACTGGCAAGTAAAAAAGCCCACACACTAATGTGCATTTCTGAAATATTTAGCCCACTTCCTATTTGGATTGCTCACTCACTCTTATCACTTGGTTTTAAGCCCTAGAGGCAGCAAAACCTTTTGTTTTGTGTCACTTGCCACCGTCATAGCTACAAATAAATCATTGTGTCTCTTGCTGCAATCACAGTTAAACATTCCCTATTGCTACATGTTACCATTTAACTAATCCACCCAACATTGGATGTATTTTATTATTGATGCTTGCTCCTTAGAATATCTATATCACTTACCTTTTACATCTGCTGCTTGCTTTATAATAATGTTATTTCTTATGTGCCTTCTTAAATTTTAATATACTTTGTACTAAGATTAGTCAACTGTCCCCCCCTCCCCCACTATCAGTTAATCCTAATCATTACTTCTTGAAAATCCTGTGTTAAGATGACACTGCTAAAACTGTCTAGAGCTGTTTTCATAAGTAGGCTACTACCAATTTCAACTGGTTCATTAGCTGCACACTTTCCTGGACATGGATAGCTTGGTCACAATGATCCACGCTCATATAACTTTCTGATTAGACTATTTTAAAGCACTCTATAAGACCCTAGCAGTAGGTTCAATACCTGCACCTTTAATTGGAAGTGCATCACAATCATGTTGAAAGATCTGTACTGTCCACCAGGTTCCTACAACTGCTATCAACCTAACAAGCCCCAAATGACTAATCCTGACTATTGTAGAGAACTGTGTACAACATGCATAGATTCTTGATAGTGTTGTAGTCCAGAGCTTCAGAGGGTCTTTTCCATATTGTGAGTGCAGACAGACACACAGGGCCTGCTTGCGCTTAACTGCCATAAGAAAGTATCCCGTGGCAGTTAAGATCAGGGATAGTGGCTGGCATTAACGCTGCTGGTGTTAACATCTTAAACTTCACCCAGACCTGTCCAGGACCATTCATCTCACCACTACAATGGGTATGTGTGCCAAGCCATTGCAATGGTGATCAGTGGTGTGGCACATGACTGTACTGACACAGCCCCACTTTCTCACCCCTACACAGCATCACAGTGCTTAGGCCGCATCTGGGACTGTACTGAAACCACCTAGGTACTCTCAGTAGGGATGTGCACAAATATTCATAACTGAATTGAGTGTTGGCACATTTGAAGATTGACATTCGAACTTGATAGAATGTTTGGTACATTCGTATGAAGCTTCATTATGGACTCTTATGGGATTTGTATGGAATTCGTATGAGATTTGTATGGGATACATGTGGGATTTGTATGGGATTTATTTATTTATTTATATTTATATTTATATGCTGCCCCATACCCAAGGGTCTCTGGGCGGCTCACAGCATTTAAAAACAGAAGTATAAAAACAGTATCAAAAAAAAAAAACAAATTTAAAAATGCAGTTTTAAAAATACAAGAAAAGTTAAAAACAGCAGTGATTTTCAGTGTGGGGAAGTGTGGGGAACATTTAACCAAAGGCCTGCGTGAAGAGGAACGTTTTCACCGCCTTCCTGAATAGGAACAAAGAAGGGGCCTGACACACCTCAAGGGGGAGACCATTCCACAACCTGTGGGCCACCACCGAGAAGGCCCTCTCCCAGCTACCCACCCGCCTAACTAATGAAGACGGAGGGATCACATTTGAATCCTACCACATTCTAAGGGATTTATTCGAACAAATATAAATTTTCTTGCATTTCTTGTACATCCTTCTCAGTTAAGCTGTGGAGGAAGAAAAACTGTTTCACAATTAGCAGCAATCAGTGTAGCTCTCAGCTGCTGTGGAATAAAGATAACACTGTGGGGTGTGTACGCTCCATGCCAGAGCACGCCAGGCCCACAAATGTGATTAGGCCCACAGAGTTCAGTTCTAGGCTTCTTGTAACTGCTCGTTTTAATGTATTAGTTTTAAGTTCCATGACTCACCTTCAAATCACTACTAGAGGGTGAATTCTAGACATAAACAAGCAAATAAAAATCTAATTCTAGACACAAAGTAGAAAATACAAATCTAATCTAATAAGCTACTATTTAGCAATTATCCTGCCACATCCTTGGTGGGATAATTCAGTGGTACTGAATTTATCTTTTAAAATCAAGTCTGTTTAAGCTAATAACAGGAACTGTGCCTTTCTTTTTCTTTTTCTTAAAATGGCACCCAAGATACCCCAAAATCCATGATTTCTGAATTTAAAAGTGCAGCATACAAAGTAGAATCATGATGGTCTGGCATCCAACAACTGTATTGTTCAGTTTAAGATTGGAAAGGGGGGGGGCTACTTAAAAATCCCACAGACATGATAAAAGCAGTAATATCTACTAAGATATGTCCATGTTTTTAAAACATCCATTGGAATTCTTTGGTTGAGATGTTCTTTCAGAAGAGTAATCGGTAAGAAAAGAGAAATAATGAATAAACTCAATCTCTGTTGATGTAGCAGGGCTAACTTCTTCTCAACAGTTCCTATCAAAATGCTTTTGCCACAGAAAACCCCATTTCCATTTTCAAAGAATGAATTTTAGTTCTTTCACGAACAATTTAAAAAGAACATTTCCTGAGAGGAAAGGTGAACTACCCATGTCACACTCAGCTAGCACAGCTGATGTTCAGAAACATTATCAAAATGTCTCCACTGTCTTGGGGTGTTTTTCCACTGTCAGAAAATATATTCACATTTTTGCACCCATTAAGGACCCATTTGGGTGTGAGCCGAATGATCCCATTTCCACCACGGCACCCATTTGGAACCCGATTGTTTCGAATGCCACTGGGGAAATCCGGATCAAATGGGTACTTTCTGGCCTTTAATCCAGCTTTTCTGTAGACCCCATTAATGGGGTCTAAAATGGGGTCTTCAGGCAGAAAATCCAGATTAAAGGGAGCCTGTTCCCATGCTTGTGTGGCAATGGGGTCTAGAGGAGACTAGGGGGAGGGGGCACCCATGGGGGGGAGCCCCAAACCTAAGTTTCAAAGTCATTTCGAAGTCATTTCGAAGTCACTTCAAAGTCTGTGCAAAATAGCTCCGGAGCGTCTTTGAAGTCCATGCTGATCTTCAGAGTGAATTTTGAAGTGACTCCGAAGTGATTCTGAAGTCACTTTGAAGTCACTTTGAAGTTCACTCTGAAGATTGGCACAGACTTCAATGGACCTGTTTTGCACAGACTTCGAAGTGACTTCAAAATGACTTGGAAGCCACTTCGGAGATTGCACCCCCTGTCCCCCCAAACACCTGGGGTGACAAGCAGACCTCTCATGGGTCCTCCGGTGTTTCCATGGCAGGGAGGCTAGCACCCATTGCTATTGGGTGCTAGACTACCCATGGAAACACATTGGGTACTTCCCTTAATCTGGATTTACTTAGATCTGGATTAAAGGAGTGTGGTGGAAAAAACACCCCTGCATTTATTTATAAGTGGCATTCCCCCCAATCCCCTCCAGATCTTGATCTTATCAATAGGAAAATACTGATCAGGTTGACTTAGCAAACACACTGAAAACTGTCATGTGATCAAGCAAAAATACATGGAAGTGCACATGGAAGCGAATTCCACCCTTTTCGTACCAGCTGGTTCAAGTAATGGAAAGGCATCTGACAGCTGAACCCCTTCTCTGGAGCTTCAAAAGTGTGGACCTTATAGGCTCTATCCCACACAACAAAACACACACTCTAGAGAGAAGTGTATCATTATATATTCACAAATATTAAATAGATTAGTATGGGCTGTGGCCTGATCCAGCAGGGCTCTCATTATGTTCTTACAATCTCCTTCAGACCTTCAGGGATAGGGCACAGCTGCAGAGGACACCTTTCTTGAAGCACATCTGTAACAGGAGGAGGAAGCAGGAGGATGTGACTCCCATAGTCAAGATGAGGTTCTTTCTCTTCCATCTGTGAACTACTGGGCACTTTCAGGAAACTATGACCCAGTAGACCAGTGACACGTCAGATGAAATTGTATTGACAAAAGCTCTTGCACAGAAGAAATGGCTGAGCCTGGGCCTGACAAGTGTCAGACACTCTGCAGAGAAGAACAGCCATGTTGGTGTGTGTTCCAAGCAATTCTTTTGATTGGATCTTATATTTAAACATTATTTTACAATATATATTGATATACGGTGGTTGTATTTTGCTTTTGAAATTTGTTTAATAATGTCCACATATTGTTTGTAATAATTTCTTGTAAATTGCCTTCAGCAAATTACAGATAAGTGGTATAGAAATAGACAGATGGTGATAGCTTAAAAAGTGCTTAGGAATGGGCTAGGAGGCTATTCAAAATAATGCACACACTACATCTTTTTGTGATGTTGCGCAAAGTCCCTCAGTTCTTCATCACTGGCTCTACCAATCCCTGCTGTAAAAAAAGGGAAAAAAGGAAAAAGAATGGATCCTGCCCTACATTTTCATGCCTTATAGCTGTCTCCAGAAAAAGTCTTTTCAAAAACCCAGCTAGGCACCCCATTGATTGAAATTTGATGAATGAATAAAAATTTGGCCAATTAAATAAAGAATCAATTTACAGCCCCAGTAACACTATAGAACTTGTGTTACCTTTTCAGGAAAAATCTTGTGACATTTATTTCCCTGTCCTTTGTTGTATGTGTGCATGCGCACATGCATGCATTCATGCGTATGTGTGTGGTCTAGACAGAGACCTGTACTGCAAAACGGTTTGGCTTTTGTGGGAACTGCACCATTTCAGAATGTCACATCTGCTCCACCAGGTATAAGCTGAGGGCGAGCAAAGGGCAGCAATGTTAGGGCAGTAAGTTAGAAGTGATGAGCAGTGTCATCACTTTTTCCCTGGCTTTTCAACTCTCTCTTATTCATGCTTTTCTCTGTGTTAATTAGAGATTATTTCTGCTATACAGCACAACCTGAGGAGGGGTGGAGTTCCTCTATGCTGGTTAAATTTTTGAGCCAATGCCCTAAGCAGACAATGCACTGTGAGGGTGACGAAACCAACAATATCACTCCTATTACTACAGAAAAGACCATAGGGCACAGATGCCAAAGGATGGACTTCTCACCCATGAGATGGTCTCTCTATCCATTCTGGAGCACCTGGCATTCCAGAACATTGCTCATTCTTCTGTGTGAACCCACTGCAAAGTTCTTTCATAAATAGGATGCAGTGAGTAAATTGAACACTGTGGAATCACTTCTATCAACGTAGACTCCACAACTGAATGAAGAGTGCATATATGCTCTTTCAGCTGTTTCTATTACAAGTAGTTCCAAAGAACTGAGACCCCCTCCAAATAGTACCAATGAATAGAACAGGCAGCTATCGGAGGGAAAAACTGTATCCTTCTCTTGTGATTGTGAATGCCTCTGCTGAATCAAATACCGTTCTGTAGCTGGAGTGGCAGGATTGTTTTATGTAGCACTAACCTTACATTTTCAGACATACTCAAAGAGTGTAGGTTGCTGCTCTTTAGCAACATTAATATTTGAGAGCAGCAATGGAAACGGGATCCAAACTGCCTGAGCTAAGAGTAGCAATATGTTTCTTTCTATAGACCTTAAGTCGTTTTAAGCTATGGCTACTAGCTGATTGACTTAAGAAAACAGAATTTTCTGACATTTTTAATTTTCACATTTAACAGCATCTGCTTCCACAATAAGCTCTCTAATGGGCTAGAAAATGAGCTTTTGTCACTCAAGAGTAAGAAGAAGAAGAGCTGGCTTTTCGACACCACTTTTCTCACCCATTTAAGGCGACTCAAAGCAGCTGACAAAGCTTTTCATTCTTCTTATCCACAACAACCTTGGGCTAGTCAAAGCTCTCAGAAGAGAGCTTTGACTAGCCCAAGGTCACACAGCTGGCTGCCTGGGCTGTGGTGACACTTAAGATTTCATCCAGCTTCGGTCTACTTTTGGAGTGAGAGAGTACATCAGCAAAGTGACAAGCTGTTTTCTTTCAATGTTAAATAACTCATGAAGTTGACCTTTGGGACAGACATTGTGGAAAGAAAATTATTGGACACTTTGCTGATGTGCTCCCTCACACTGAAGGTAGAGTGAAGCTGGATTAAACTTTAGGTGTGACCTGGAGTAGTGGGGAATCAAACCCTGTGACTATGAGCTATAAGTCCAGCATGCAAACCACAAGACCAAACTGGCAACCATTTCTGTAGGCAGTCTAGAAAAATAAAAGCAAACCAAGGGATCTGCCCATTTGGAGGGAGAATAAAGCCATAGTATAACAAGCTATCTCTAGTTTTTCCAGGATTGCAATTTACTAAAGAAGAGCTGTGGATCAGTTATTAGAATACAGGGCTTATTTGCTGAGGGTTCCAGGTTCAATGCTGCCTCCATGTTCTGAAATGGAAATAAGTAGGTTGCTGTGAATGGAAGCTGCCTCCTCTAGAGCCAGCATTTGCTTCTTGGGGAGGTTCTCCCCAGGAAATGAAAATGTGACTTTGCTCTTGAACAATAGAAAGTAAATCTGCATTATCTTAAATACGTGTCAGAACCTCCTCACTGGTCAGAATGTAAAAGACTAGCCTGATAGGTACAGCTCCTGATTACCATTTGGCTGAATATAAAAAACTAACATCTAATCTGAACAACCAACATTTATTGTGCGTATGTGAATGAATGAAAGACATTTTATTACAGTCCTTGATTGGAAAAATATCAACATTTGCTTCAGAAGGAGAGCAACAGAATAAAAGCAAAAGCAAGAAAAGAGAAATCTATAAAGGCATACATTATGTATGCTTTAGGCCAACCACACAAATATCATTATTAGAAGTCATCAGCCAGTGTTAGCATTGCTCTAGATTTATCTTACCCCATTTCCACACTTACCTAGCTTATACCAGTACAGGGCGGGCCACCCCATACCATAGACATTTCTCCACTTTGCTCCCAGTCTGCGGGACAGGAATAGGGCATCCCCACTGGTGTACCCTAGCATCCATACTTTCAAACACTAGTGTATGTCAAACCAACCCCCCCCCATGCACCTGGAGGCTCCCCTGGGTCTGGGTGCATGTTCAGGTGCTGCCATCTGTGTGGGGCCTGATGTGACTGTGCGGGCACCTGTGCTACCACATGGTGATACACCAAACATGCTTCTGTGGTTTTGCACAACATCCCCTAGTGTGCCAGTAGACCCCCACATCAAAGTCTACTGACAAATCAGAGAAGCATACCATTTTGCATGCCCTAGTCTGGTTTACACCCCACTGTATGTGAACAGAGCATACTAAGAGGGGGTGGTGCCTCCTTTGTCTTGCACAAGAGTGTGGAAGGGAGGCCCATGGGCCTTTTGCTATATTGTGCTAAGAGTGCATGTGGAAAGGGACTAAAATACTTTCCGTCTTAAAATGTGTATTACTAGCCACTTCTATGCATTGTCCCCAGGTCAAGGGGGGTTAATTGTTCCCCACCTGGAATCAGGTAGCAGCCCCCGCTGTTGTCCAGGAATGGGGAACAGGGTACACTGACCTCAGTAAGGGGTCTTGCTCTCTGACACTTTGCTACCTCATTGATTCAGGCTGTGGTGAACTTTTAGCTATCCTGAGCCAAATGGAGGAGGACTACCTGTCCAGGTGCAGCATGTATGGATAGGGGGAAAAAACTATCACCCATAATGCATGGACACTGACAACCCCTCAAAGCCAACCTGGCCAACAGCTGTATGAATGTCCCATGACAGCTGGGTCATGCCTGACTTGGCTCCGCTTCCAAACAGCTCTCACTTGCCTGTGTGCCCATGGTAATTGAAGAAATTCTTATTATAAGATGCCATGGTAGCAGAATACCACAGCGCAAAGAATAACATATTCTTTGCAAACAAATTGGAAATAACTCCTACACTATTTTTGCCTATCTTAAACCAGGAAATAAGAACTTACCATATCTTCTTTTTTTAAAAAAAAAGAGATCTCTTTTAACCAGGGCAAAATCTCTTTTCTCCTGCTTGACTAAAAAACATCTATCATAGTTTAAATAGTATTTCAGAAATGACAGGTATCTTATTTAGATAAGGTGACACATTACTGCTTCCTTTTCTTCTCCTCATCCTTTCCTTTTACAATGAGAGATCTATATGGCAACTAAATTATTCTACCACAGTAAGCAAGTATCAAAGTCAGATTCCATCTTCTTAGTTCTCTATTTCATATACCCTTGAATCCATCTTCTTGCCATCTGAAGGACATTTGAAGTGGCTTTCTGGTTGCAGTACTCCCAGAATCAAATATTTCTGTTTGACTATGCCTAGTTATAATGCCAGCTGAATTTTTTATTCTCATCCTACTCCTCAGTTTAGCAGTTTATTGCAAGGAATTGCACTTCTAGCCGGTGATTGCCATGGGTCGCTCAGTATCTAGATTTTTCTTATTTTAAAAATGAAATGGCTCTGAATGTAAGACATGGCTGTTTAAGATCAATTTTATGTGTCAAGTTTAAATTGCTTTCTCCATAATGGAAAAAAAAGTGGAGAAGGTGCTGGAAATGTCAGTAATATGTGGAGTTTTCTCAGAGGATTTTTTAAAAAATGTCTGTCTGTCAGGTATCCAGCAGATCCTTTTAGATTCAAAGACAAAGGCTACTTTCCTCTTAATTTTGAGGTCTACTGGTTACTACATGAATGCTTATTAGCATACTCAACACTGAAAGTGAAGAGGAATATATGAGACACCAAACAAAAGACTCGTAAAATGAGCCAGTTTGGTCTAGTGGTTAGGGAGCCAGACTCTTATCTGGGAATACTGGGTTCGATTCCGCCCTCCCCCATGAAGCCAGCTGGGTGACCTTGGGCTAGTCACAGCTCTCTTCTGACCACTCACAGCCCCACCTACCTCACAGGGTGTGCTGTTGTGGGGAGAAGAATAGAAAAGCTTTGTCAGCTGCTTTGAGTCCCCTTAAATGGGTGAGAAAAGTGGGGTAGAAAAGCCAAATCTTCTTCTTCATCACATGCTTTTTTGATATTTTAATACAATAGGAGGACATCACAGTCAGAAGAACTGAGGGTGGGGATGCTTGTTAGTGTAGTAATGTAGTTTCCTGTAGTAATTCAATAGTAATATGCTAATAATTGTTTGTTGTCTTCAAACTGTTGATAGCAGAGATATGCCAAACTGTTTCCTGTCAAGCCCTGTTCACAATGAACAGGAGATGTTTGAAGTGTTTGTTTTCAAACCAAACACTCTTGATATTTGCCTCAAATTGTGCACCCAGAATTCTAGAAAGAGTTTTAAATCCTGGGATTGAACCAAACAATTGCAAAAGGCAAAAACAATAGCTAACCAATGAATTCCTGAATTTAAAGGGCTTTTTGCACTCAACCTCCCTGGGACGCTGTCTCAGGGGAGTTAAGATGAGGGATGGAAGCTGATGTTTGAGTTACCGAACATTTACTGTGTGGCAGGGTAAGTGTGAACACTGTGATCTGGCAGCTTCCCACTCACTTCAGCAATGACCGTGGGGGGGGGGGCATTGATACAGTGACTGGGTGACATGGCACATGACTGTGCAGCCAAAACTGCCCTGCCCCCATCAGTAGTAGGGATGTGCACAAAACCAATTCCCCATATTCAGTTCAATGTGAATTGAATGTGGGAATATTTGTTTTTGGCTAAATCCCCCCTCCACGAACGTGGGGGGCTTCAGCTTCATGCATGGATATTCAAATGAATATACATGAATGAAACAAAGCAACCCCCCCCCCCCAACTCCCTTCTCAAATCCTCCCAATTACTGGCTGCTGCCACCATGCGGCACTCAGAACCTGTTTGAAATAGTACTTTCGGTTCTGTGCGTGCAGCTCTTCATCCGGGGATTGCGATTAGGCTTTAAATTTCATGCTAGTTACTTCCTTTCCTCAAACTCCTTAAGTTTGATGCTAGGGAAAGAAATACTTTTCTCCCAAGTACTTGATAAACTGTTTAAATTTACTGTTTGTATTTTTCTTGGGATATACTGATTAAAACCTATTTTGATTAGAGAAGAAGGTTTATGACCCCCCCCAACCCCATCCCAATATTCATTTTATCATTAATCTTTCTTTAATCTTTCTACAGTTCTAATGCTCATTTAGACCATTTATTGCATATTTTCTTGACCCACTGATGAACATACCTATAATATAGTTGGAGTTTTTTTTTTAACCAGTGACTCCTTTGAAGTAAATAAGAGTAGCCAAAAAAAAAGTCAGCCACACTTCCCATAATGTCTGTTCAAGGAACTTTTAATATTTGTTTATCCTCCTCTTTGTTTATTACAGGTTTTACAAAAGCCCTAAATATGTTGGAAATAATCATCAGGAAGTGGGGCTAAATTAAGGCTAATCTACTAGGGCACTTTTTATTGGAACCCTGTACTGGGTGAAGGGTAGAATAGAATTTTTTGAAAGATAAACAAACAACAAATAAATAAAAATAAAATCTTCTTTAAAGATAAGAGAAAGATAAAGAAATTTGTACATCCTCAGAAATACAGTCACCAAAGTTGTCATGCCTGAATCTCTGTTCCCATGGAAATGTAATCCAGCAGCAAAATTACTCAAACTTAAAATCAGTGAATATTTCCCTGTGGTATAATATACTCTAAGCACGTAGTTTAGAGTCTAAGTTTTTCCTCCCTGTTACAGGCAAGGTTAAATTGTCAAAAACGTTTACTCTAGCCAGATTTGAGTTAATGTAATCTGATGTTCTCCACAGAAGATACAGGCCACATCTCCACTTGCATGACAAGGTATGCAGAAAGGTGTTTCCATTTATGAAACCAGCAAGTACCTGACAGCAATCATGCTGCCCAATCACTGGGCATACTTGCTGTCTGTATCCCCACCCTGAATGACACTCATTCAAAAATAGAGATGAGAAAGCATTATTTCAAGTGATGGTCAAGGAAACTTCCCCAGACAAGTCAGGAAGCCACCTCACTTCATTTTTATTTGTTAAATATATATTACAAGTTTATATCATCACTTCCCTAAAAATTTCAGGCCAGGTCACAACAATAAAAATATAGAATATATAGAATAATCTGAAATATATTTGTCTAACCCTTCCTCCCTCACAGGATAGCACTTAGAGGAAGGGAGACATGACCATAATTTAGATTTTGTCATTATAATAATCAGATAATTTACCTGAAAACAATGTTACCCAACATATTAAGGACAAGTATGTTTAAGATTTATTGAAGCTAAGTGTTAACATATGAGTTCAGTAGAGCATTAGGGCTTTCTTTTTTCTTCTTTTGAGTCATTTTCCTATTCATATCAGAAGAATTGCTTCATTTTTGTTTGTTCTCTCTGTTATCATAAACAATCTATAAATTTTAACACCGGGTTTTAATTCAATCAATATCTTGAATCTTATTTCACTCATTTCCTTGTATTCTATAGTATTTGTATTTATGGTGCTTGTGGTCTAATAAATAAAGAATGTGTATATATGTTCTTTGACCTCCCCTTGCCATTAATATCCCAAGAAAATTAAAAGGGAGAAAGAGCAATATTTCTGTCATAGTCTTGCCAGATCCATCTCTGCAAAAGATGATGGCGTTCATCAAATCTGTTTATTGTTAGTCTTAAAAATTCCATTGGGAGGGACTGCCCAATTAGCATGTTAATGAACGTAGACCTCCAATGCACTTTCTGAAAACGTCTCAGAGCAACTAATGAATATTAATGGTGATGGGACGTTCAACATGTATTTGAAATGGAAGGAAATGGGTATTATCCTGTGACAGTATCTAAACAACAACCTTTTTTCCCCTTCCGTGGAGAGGCCCTCAGTTTTAAATCATGTAGGATTTAATTCCAATGGTTTGTCGCTACCTAAGGCTTATCCCCAAGAAGCGGATCTTCCACCCAATGTCAGCTTGAGCATTAACACAGACCTTTCAGGGTAATTAACACTTAATCCCTAACAATTGCACCTCATTAATAAGGTTCAGACAACCTTGTTAACCAACCTGAAGAATTCCACAGAGGACACACAATATCTGAACTGTCCTAAGCTTGCCTTGATGGACACGGCTGGTTCTGGTATAGGTATGTATCAGAAATAGGGATGTGCATCCAGAATTCGTACAAATATATACACATTTGTGGCCAAATAGAATAGGGCCTATATTTGTAGGCCCTATTCATCCATGAATTGGATTATCTGGTATTTGTAGAAGCTTCAATTTCAGATTAGTCAGGGTATTCTTGGAATATTAATATCACTTGCAATGTAAGGGCCTTTGCACACTTTCTCTGCAGGGACATCTGGAGGATGCTCCCAAATGGAGCATATGTACTGCACGGAGCAACTTCTGTCCTAGAAGCAGCTCTGTGCAAACCAGAACATCCCACACACTTACACTTGTGGAGCACAAAAACAAGCTAACTAGTCAGCTTTCTACTTATGTGCTGTGGTGCCCAGTGCCACTGCATCTCCATTTGTAGTGAGGATAGATGCCTCATGGAAATTGTGCTGGCCCATTTCTAGGGTGAACTTCACTGCAGGCACCATCTATGCAAGACATTATTTTGCACCATGAACAGAGACACTTCTGACCACCACTAAAATAACACCTTGATGCTTGTCAATCATCTGAACCAGCATGTGGATTGCAGGTCCCTATACTGGGGTATAATCCAGAATGAGGCCAAGTGGAGAAAGTGCTATAGAAGCCTAACTAGATGACATTCTGTTGTTTATCATCTATAAAAAAAAGCAGGATGGGGGTTTGTAAAGAATAGACATGCCATAAGGATGAGAAAACTGTCTCAATCAGATCCTATTTTCATTATGTAAACAAGGAAATATTCTATCTCTGTGTGTCTCTGTATGTAGAGGTGTAATTTAGGGATGTGCACAAATATTTGTAACATTCAAATTTTCTACAAATTTGGCCAAATCCAAACATTTGAATTTGAATCAGACGTTGGCACATTCAAAGACTGACATTTGAAATTGAATCAAATGTTTTGATACATTCGTATGAAGCTTCATATGGGATTCATACAGGATTTGTATGGGATTCATATGGGATTGAACATTCTTATCAAATACAAACCCTACCACATTCGAAGGGGATTTATTCAAATGAATATGAATTTTCTTGCATTTGATTTGATCCGAATCAAATAGAAAAAAAAAATTGTGGACATTCCTCGATCACACACAACATGCTAGCTGAACATTTTTACTCTAATATTGGTAAAATAATTTTTACACTATTATTGGTAAAATTACAGAAAAGAATCTGTAGGGTTTTTTTTTAGCAAAAATCTAAATTCTTTTCTTTCTGAAACTGACTTACTTCTGTTGGTTCAGGCAATGAAAGGGCAAAGGCCTGTCTTTCACAGAGATACCGGAGAAGGAATATGACCCATCCTATTGTCTGTCTCTGCAAAAAGGAGCAACAACAATGTCAGTTACTGAACACAAAAGAAGCCTGAATAAGAAGCTGAGCTCAGCCTGGAACAGTCAAGTAAAATTGTCTCTGGAGGAACATTTTAAGAAAAGAAAAAGACAAGAAAGAACCAATTAAAGTGAAAGTTTTGCAGTAAATAAGTGATTAAATCTATTTCAAAAACGTGCAGGAATGAAATTCCCTGAGATATATGCTACTAGAAAGAAGAAGGGAAATGTAAGGCAAGATATCAAAGGGTCTTTTTTTTTGGATATTTTTTAAAAAGAAGATTGTGAATAGTTAAGTTTAATTTATTAAGAATTAAATAATACTGTCTTATTACCAAGGTCCAAGGGTGGTGAACAAACAGTAAGAAAAACAATCAGAAACATAAAACATATTAAATGGAACATAGAAACACAAAACAAGAATACAAAAATAAGAGCCCTGCTGGATCAGGCTACCACACATATAGTCCAACACACTGTCTCACAAAGTGGCCCACTAATTGCTTCTGGGTATCTCAAGCAGAAGACAAAGGCAAAACCTTCACCAATTCTCAAATCCTTGCAAATTGGCCTTTAGAGGCTTCCTACCTCTCTCTCCAAATGTGTGGCAGTACCTTAGCGTCCATCATACACCTGACCTTCATGAATTTGCCTAACCTTTTCTTAAAACAATCTAGGCTGGTTACTGTCACCACCTCTTCTAAAAGTAATTTCTACAGATGGATGACCATCTAGGTGAAAAATACTTCCCCTTGTCAGTCATAACTCTCTTACCCATCAGCTTCATAGAATGACCCCTGGTTGTAGTGAAAAAATGCATTTTTATCAATCCTTATCCACACTGTGCATGATTTTACATACTTTGATTAGGTCATCTCTTAAACAGATCTTTCAAGGCTAAAGAAGAAGAGCCATGGCAAGCTGATTTCATAAGGAAGGTGTTCCAGTACCTTAATCATTCAGCTGAGTGACCGATTGCACAGGGTGTGGGCTGAAGTTACCTAGCGCACACAAATGTGGGCACTAGGAATGTGCACAAATATTCATGAGATCCAGAATTTGTATAAATATGTATGAATTTGTAGGTTTGTGGGCAAATCAAATAGGACCTACATTCATATTGGATTATCAGGTATTTGTAGAAGATTTGGTCGAAA
This sequence comes from Aspidoscelis tigris stejnegeri, assembly GCA_023333525.1. Classification (NCBI taxonomy): domain Eukaryota; kingdom Metazoa; phylum Chordata; class Lepidosauria; order Squamata; family Teiidae; genus Aspidoscelis; species Aspidoscelis tigris. Next base: position 20,571,904 of record JALMGA010000010.1, read on the forward strand.
CTTCAGCAGATACCGGATGCCCCAGGGCCTCCCACCATGGTTTCCTGTTCCCTCCCCCCCCCACAACCTCCCATGTCCCCACTTTTGGGGCGCACTCCTCTGGCATCCAGGACCTCTTTCCGCATGAAAGGCCAAAATAGGCCTTCTGGAGCAAAGAAAAGGCACTTCTGGTCCTATTTTGGCTCCTGGAAGCCTTATTTCACCCTCTGGAGATCACGGAAGGAGGCTCAGTATGCCACCGGAGTGGTCCTGCTTGCTTCCCACGTGTCCCCTTACCATTTGGGGTTCATTCCGGTGGTGTCCCAGGCCTCTTTCTGTGCTCTCCAGAGGGTGAAATAGGACTTCTTGAGCCCAGACAAGGCACGTTTGGTCTGTACGTTTGGTCTACATCTGATTTGTACCAAGTCAAATGTGAAAAATGACTTCATGCACACCCATAGTGAGCACTAGTTAACACTCCTTTCCCATCCAATGGATGGGAAGGGGGATGCAAAATTGCCCCTGATCTGCTACACAAAGCAGAGGCACCATCATTTTCTGGACTTTGTCAGAACCCCCATGGTTCAAATGCAGCTAAAATCACATTTAAGATATATGATTTGGCCTCCAGGGGAAAACATCTTCTGGTGTGGAAATCTACATTACAAGGTAATGTATGCTTTTAATGTATTTTGTAATGTTTTTGCTATGTTTTAATCCTTGTTTGTGTCATCCTTACCAGCCAAATATCCTTTATTTTGCAGATGTGGTCCGTACTTCATCAGTGTGTTTGACAGCATAAAATGAAATGCCATATGGATGGTACTGGGGTTTGCTCATTTACTATATGGAATGCCGTTAATAGAAACTGGGCTTTAACAGTGTCTGTGTGTGTCTGTGTGTGCACAGTATATATTTAAGTAGGATTGTGTGCATCTGTGTTTTTAACAGTAACCATGTATTTTTCCTCCCATAAAATTAGTCCCTTTTAGGATAATCATATATTGTACTTGATAATAACTCAAATTTGTCATATGAAATGTCCATGATACCTGAAATGCAATGGAGAAGATTTGACCTAAGGGTGGATTTTTTTTTAAGCTGACACTGCATGGATAGTTTTCTAAAAAAAAAAAAAAAGTAGATAAATTTGTTATAAAGTAGTATCAAAACACATGCTATTAGGCAAGAAAGTCAGTGATGAAAAGCGTATTCTGGTAAAGTTTGCAACTATCCAGAAACTGCTTGTTTCTGTGCCTGCAGGATGGATCATATATGAAGAACCTAACCCTATTTATACTATCAAAGGCTCAGGCTCAATAGAATTTTCAGTTCAACACTATCTGGAGCTGGGAATAACTCCGACCCCCAAATTCTCAACAGCACAAAATTGTGATCTTTTGAATATTGCAAAACTCAGCCAAATTTTACGTTTTCTTGAATTTGGGGGCTACATGGAACGAAAAGGGTGTCTCTTCAAAATGATCAAACATTCAAATTCTGGAATTCTCTGTGAATATACTCTTTCCCTCCTGTTGTTATTTAGTACCACTAAGTTGAGATCAAATCCTAGTATTACATGGTACGTCCAAGCAGTTTCACTAGTGCAAGGGCTTTGCCATTCCCTACTTCCAGGGAGATGCCAGGAATAAGTGGATACTCTTTTCAGGCAGCTAGGCTGTGTCCCCATGCAAGCCATTTGGCACACTCTGGGCACTGTTTGGGCACACATGGGCTGGGAACAGGAACGGGAACACATCTCAAGCATCCCCATGACATTCCCAGCAACGCGGGACAGGTACGGGTTGGGCCTGGATAGTGGTGCCCCATGCGAACTGTGCCGAACCCTGGTACGGGGGAGCAGCACCCCTCCTCTCTGCCCCCTTTCTCCTCATTGGAAGCCAGATTGATGTCAGCCAACCACTGTGCCACATCCCCCCTCCCTTAGTGGCACTGACAGCCAGGACTGGGGTGGGAAGCATGGAAACAAGTAAAAATAAGGATTCATTCATAAAAATAACTTTAAAAAAAATAAAACATTGAAACCCGCAATGAGGTTTAGCAGCAGTAGGCGCTTGAGCAGTTTGGCGGACCTCCACTCCAACGGGGACCACGAGAATGCCCGTAACTGGAAAATCAAACCTTTATTTATGATGGCCTTGCAGATCGGGGGAATGGAACAAGAATCGAGCCATTATGCAGCCTGCCTTGACATTCTTGAAACGGGGTTGGAATTACCACCGTGGAAATGGCAGAAAATTAAAAAAAAACAAGCCATTCTCCAGCCTGCCTTTGTGATCAGCATTTTAAAAAGTCAGTGGCTGTGATCTTCAATGGCCAGGGCAGGGACAGCAAGCACATCCCACCTCCCAATGATATGAGCACAAATATCCTCCCTGTTAGCCCTTGAGTGTCACCACGTGTGTTCCCGGCTCGCTGAGCAATGTGTGCAGGTCCCCCAAACTATGCCGAGACTGTTTTTTCAGGTACCAAATTTGGCACCCTTCTGGCACAGTCTGGGGAGATTTGGTATGCTTTTCTCGGACCAAATCCAAAACCCATGGAGACAAACCTTGCCAATCCCACGCTCAGAACCACACCAAAGTTGCATGGGGACACGACACTACAGTGACTTTCCAAACCCAAGGTCTTCTCATTGACTTCCACACTAAATGAACCAAAAATGTAGAGGAAGAAATTCTCTTCTACCACTTCTGTGGTTTATGAAAGTGATAGAACTGATGGTAGAACCTTTTGAGAGAGTTTGCATTTTTTATCCTTCTAAGTTTACAGATATACTGAAAATACAGTCGATATTTAATGAGATACCATCAGTCATGTTACTTTAATTAGTTTACTATGATGAGAAATCCAAAGGAAACTGTGGAGAATCATTACTTTAATCATTATTTTAATTATGTGATGGAGTGAAAAGAAGAAGAGGAGGAGGAGGAGGGAAAGGAAGAGGAAGACTCAGCACTTGTCCTAGCCAAGGGTATGGCAAGTTAAGGGCATTGGATAGCATGATGTGTTTTGACAGGTTGGCCACAGAACAAAAAGTCAGTCCTCTGGAGTTAGCAACCACAAATTAACATCTAAGTAAATGATGCAGAGATGCACAGACAAGCATTAAATAAAGTATGTGTTGTTTAACATGAGATGGGTACCTGGGGATAACTACAAATGCAGTGGCTGCATCTTGAGAGATTACAATAGGTCTGCCTTTGTTGTGGGATCTTTCCAAATATACTTCTAGAGCAGGAGATGCAACTTTAATATCCTGTCACCAAAGCCTTTGAAGCGGTAAAATAAAATTTCCCCAGTTTTGAAGTTTTTGCCTGATCTGATTTAGGACCATGCACCAAGCGGAAACCACCACCTATAGATCATCCAGGCTTGACTAGAAGCTCATCTCTCGTGTGTTAGTTCTGTGTTGTAGGTAGAGTGCCAGAGTCTTATCTGGAAGTCTACCAGTTCGATTCCACACACCTCTATGATCTAAGCTGGGTGACCTTGGGCTAGTCACAGCTCTCTTTCTGAGCTCGTACAGCCCCACCTACTTCACAGGGTGTCTGTTGTGGGGAGAATATAAAGCTTTGTCAGGTAAGAAAAGTGGGGTATAAAAACCTCCTCCTCCTCCTCTTCTTCTTCTCATCTCTCTGAGGGCAAATTTTTCACCTTAGAGGCTGGGTATAGGCCTAATGAGAACATTAATGTTTAGCGATAGGTAGTATCCTCGTGAGACTGTAATGGTACCTTGAATGTTCAATGAGGGTGCAGTTCCTGAATAACATTGCACCCTTGTTGTACATGCAAAGTGGAGAAAGTGAGGGGTCTCCCTTGCTATGCTTCCATATGTGCCATTATACTTTAGAGGCGGAGGTGTTTCAAGAATTCTCAGAGTTCTTCAAATTGTTTTTGCCTCATGGCAGTGGCTCTGTTGCCACAGCTGTCCAAGGGGGCTACTCTCCTCTACACAGCATTCTCGTATTTGAAACCATGACGTCATTTCCTGGTTGTGATGTGGGAGGAAGAGGGAGCGCAAGCAGTATGCTTGCATATTGAAGAGCATGCTATGAATGTGGTGATGCTTTTCTGCAGCAGAAGCACCAAGAGATATGATAGCATAACAATGAAACAAAATGATTTCAAATGGATTTATTTTAAGTATGGTCAAGTCTAGATTCAGCTTTTGCTGAACCTGTTATTAGATGTAAGTTATTAGCAAGCTGGCAAGTACTTGGCAAGCTTGTGTACTCCGAAGTGCAATAGAAAGCTAGAAAAATGTGAATTCAGATGAGAGTATTGTGCAGGAATCATAGGCCTTCCTGCACAGGCACTTAATGGGAATTATGTACACATCTAGGCCTCCAGATTGGCACATCAATGTGGATCTAGGCTATTCACGTCCAAGATCCTTGGACTAAGGTTTTTCACTGGATGTTCTGCTTTCCCCTTGAATCTATTTAAGTCCGGCAGTGCAAGGACAGGTCTCTGCATTTTTGCAGTATTAAAATTAGATTCAGTGACTTGAATTTCACAATTTTTACTGTTTTATCAGGGTCATTTCCCTTTCAATGCATCATGGAGGTCTATAAGACAAATCCCAGCTTCCCTTCCTTTTCAGAGAGAACAATGGTGAACAAAGCCAGTTCTAGTACCAGAAAGAATGCCATTCACAGTGAGAATTCAATGGAAATCCATAATAGCTATTAAGCTCTGTTGATAGCAACATTTTGGTTGGCTAATCTCTTCCTTTCTACAACAAAACAAAGAATGAGTCTCCTTTGAAAGAAATGAACCTCTTTGAGTTTAAGCCAATAAATATTTTCACCAAGCATTTTTTTAATAAAAAAAAGCAGCTGGTGACTGATACAATTTAAAGGGACTCTTCAAAAGTATGAGCACCAAACTAAATATTCTGAATATTCCGGAACTGAATATTCTTAAATACTCTGAACACATCTCCCCAGATTTTGCACTCTCCATATCAGGTTGGATCTGAGGGCTCTGGGAAGCATGGGGGAGCAGCAGGTTAGCTGCTCCAATCGGGGCAACAGCCAGGGAACTGCTGCGATCACTGGGTGTTACAAAAGATAATCCTGGGATCCCAACTGGCTCGAGTCCCATAGATCAGCCATGTGTTAATGGCTGACCTGATTAGGCAAGAAAAATGGAAAGGGGAAATAGGAGGCTGGAGGCATCAGAGACAGTAGGGGAAAGACCCAGTTTAATCTTTTGTGGGCTTTAAATACAGCAATCCCCAGGGGTGTGGAGGAAATGACATAGAAGCAGTTTCTGGAGAGGTGATTGGACAGAGCAAGGGCTTTCCAGCCAGGGATCCCATCGACATCACATCCTGAGTGAACCAGAAGAGAAGGAATGCTGTTCCCACATGGGCTGAGAACTCCATTATCCTGTAAAGGCCTCCACCTCACCTCACCTTGCCTCCACCCCCTGGAGCAACAGCAGCAGGAGCCATGATCAGCTGGGCTAGCAGCACCTCTCCGGTGCAGCCTCTGATGACCAGGCAGCAGCAGCAGCAGTAGAGCTTTCCCTGGCCAAGAGGCAGCAATACCCCCCTGGCAGACCTGTGTGCCACCCACTGCACCCTCCAGAGTGTCCTCCTGCCGGTAAGGAGGGCCAGGGCTGGCCACTATGAGAGGAGGAGGAAGAGTGGTGCCCTGCTGGAAGTACAGCTGGAAGCAGGATCCACGGCACACCAGCTGCCAAGAGTCCCAAGCTCTGCTGAGTTGCCCCTCACTGTTAGCTGGGGGAGGAAGGTAGGCAGCCTACATTCGTATTCATACAAATGTCAATGTATGAATGTCATAACATTTGATTCCTATACAAATGTCTGAATTTGTATGAATTTATACAAATAATGAATGTTATGAATGTTATGGTGCTGGAAGAGTCCATTAAGGCAATAAGCCCTAACTCCCTTTGGTGAATCATTTGGACTCAACACATTTTCAGCATATGGTTGTCCAGGAATCACTCAAACAGATCTAGTAACATAGATGTCACCATCTCTGTTGGTAATTTGAGTAATTCATGTTTTTGTCATTGAGATACCTTGGAGAGGAGATGCAAGGCCATTTACATAGACAGCATGTGCTCTACTTTTAAGCTAAAACTGTCAGGAGGGAGCTGACAGTGATATAGCTGATAACTATAACTGTAAAGCCAAGACAATTGTTTTCCACAATTCAGACCTTCTAGTCTGATTATATGTTTGGTCCAAAGCTCAGTGAGGATCAGAAAGACTTTCGGTTGGATTATTCCCTTTCCCCCTACAATCCTCACGAAATTGATCTGTCAGAAATTGTTGCAAGGATTATACTTTCATGCAGTTTATTGGGATCCAACCAAGGCTGTAGTAGCTTCAAAGGAAAATGTCAGATTATGGCCCTGTATGCACATACAACGTATAATCAGATTATGGCTCTATGGGCTGTTTACTAGAGAAGTCCATTGGCAACAGTCCATTGGCTGCTGTTCTACAGCTCACCAGCCCCTCCCCAGAGTTAACTAGGTGTAACCTGAGAAAAAATAGTCCACAGATTAACCAGGAAAAGCAAGGTGGCTTCTGAGCAACAACGTCCATACCTTTTTCTGGGTGTGGCTCTGTGAGTGGGTATGGCAACATGACTGTAGCTGTGCATTTGCACACCATGTTTCAGTTGCCATGGCAATATCCAGGCACACACCAGATGTTGCTGCAACTGTTGCCATGACAATCTGATCTGACCATCCACACTTCAAATGTTGGTGGCCCAGTTCAGGGCTTTACCAGCTCTTGACATAAGGATGGTGGTCACCATGCCTAAACCTTGCCAGCTTCATATGATATTGCAATACCCCAGGCCTTATTTTATGCTTTATAATGTGAAGTGGTTCTCACCAAAATGATGATATCATCAAAATATGGAAGGATCTGGCATTTAGAATGATATATCTCCTGACCTACCTAGCTTAAATAAAGAGACATCTTCCAAACTATGACTTTCTGAATAGTGAAGAAGTGGCCTTTCTGAGGCTTCAAGGCATGGAAATTAGACAGTTAAAATGTAGGATGCCACTTTAAGTGTGCCTGTGTTGGTACACTAAGAAAGCTTAGGTAAAAGAAATGCATTCAATGACTATCTAAAAGTTGTGTCCACAAGGTTCCTCATGAACGTAACAAGGGAGAATATGTTACAGGGCAGGCACTATAACAGAAAAATCTGAATTTCATATAAACTCCAAAATTACGTTCAGATAATATGTACGTCTCTCTGTAATGGCACCATGAATCCAGAATTCACCGCAAGTAAAAGCTTGTCCACAGTTTGACTAGGAGCAATAGGTAAGCTCCCAGTTGCAGCATTCACACTCTCTTCTGGGTGCAAATCCTGTGAGTGGGCAGGGCAGCACAGCTACAGCTGTTTAGGTCCATGCCAGATGTGGTTGTGGCCACTGTCATGGTGATCCAGTCTGACCAGGCAAGCTGCACTTCGGTGCATACATCTTCAGTGCATAAAGAACAGAATACGGGGCTTTGATGTATCATCCCTGACAAATAAGCTCTCTTCATTTGTGTCATCCAAAGTCTTCTTTGACTCTCATTGCTGAGAGGTTGATGTTATCAATGGCCAGTCCTCTTAAACTATATGCATTCGCCTAATTGTTTAGTATAACCCGGGGTGTAATTTATCCTTATTTTGACTACCAGGACCAGTTTCATTCTTATTGGAACTCTTCAAGAGCTTTCCTTTACCAAGAAGAACAATTTGGTTTTATCTAAGCTATGGGCACCTGATGAGTTCCAATAAGTACAAAAGCAACTGTATACTGCCTCCTGGTGGTCAGAATAAAAGCCTAAGCCTGCGACTGACTGAAAGCTCATTCATCATTTTCAAATTTAGGGTAATTTATTAGGGAAATAAAAATAAAGGGGACATAGAAGCTTGTCTGTTTTTGAAGGAAAAATAGGATCCTTATTTTGTGCAGGGAAAGGCAAGTACCATGTTGTGGCTGAGATAAACAAGCAGTCCCATCTGGCAATGAAGGAGATGCAGGTATTTTGAACATCTGCCACAGCTTCTTGAGGTAGCTGTGGGAGGTGTAATTAGGGAAGAGACTCCCTTTGTTTCTTGTAAGATTGGATTAACAGAAGGTAGAAATATCCTTGGGTGTATTTGAGCAAAACAGAGCCCCTACATGTGAGGTTTGCCTGGCCTTCATGGAAGGAAGTTTTCTAGTAGATATAATATTCTTAAGGAGGCAGCTGGAGCTTTGGCTTACACCATGCTTCTCTGAAGCAGCACTACAGATGTGGTCTGAATATTGTCCCCATATTGTCAGGTTTTTATATGAACTTACATTGCTTCTCTTGCATTAGAGCAACCTTTGTAGTCTTTAGATTGTGGATTTTGTTTGCACTGAAGATGGCACTTCTTTTGTTGTGAGATGTATGCTGTATTTTTAACCTTAATTTTTCCTGTCTGTGGTGTTTTTATCTTGAGTCACTGAGTTTGGTTCCACACTCCTCCAAAAAGCCAACTGGGTAACCTTGGGCTAGTCACAGCTCTCTTCTGACCTCTCACAGGCCCACCTACCTCACAGGGCATCTGTTGTGGGGAGGAGAACAGAAAGCTTTCTCAGCTACTTTGAGTCTCTTTAAATGGGTGAGAAAAGTGGGGTATAAAAGCCAGCTCTGCTGCTGCTGCTTCTACCTGGGTTCCATTTGCAAGTAGAAAGGAGCAGAAATATGACTGATTGGTTGAAAATATAACTGGACTAAGGAGCAGAAACAGTCTCAGTGCTGGAATAATCTGAACACAGATCAGATTGAGGAAGGATAGCTTGGGAAAAAATCAGAAAGGCACTTTTGGCAGTGATCCCTGGCAACCACAGATGACTTAAGTCCATTTAAAACCAGGTGTGAGGGTAGCCCAAGTGTATGTTGACATTATCTAGTTTAAAATAGAGCAGCTTTGGTTGATCCCACTTAGAATGAAGTAGAGTCGGGGTTTATAATGACTGGAGGGTGGGTGGATGCCTGTTCCAAAATATCTGATAGGTAACCTATTAACCACATTTACATGTACTGTAATACAGTTGCAAGTTTAGTAGCTGTAACACAAATAGGTGTTCTTTTTGTATAAAATGCAAAACAATTTTAGAATTATGTTATATGCACTCTGCCTCATGTCCACAATTATTCACATTTGTATCTTTCCCTCTGTCTTATGATCTCAGGTTAAAATAAAACCAGTGGAAATAAAACATATACAGTAATCAAAACTTAGTTAATTAAAACAACAAGGTAACAGAAATCTCCTCTTCAAGCCAAAGGCTAGAGAAAAGAAGCGTGCCTTCAGGGAAGAATTATTCCTCAATGGGTGAAGTAACTTCTATATAGTTATACATTTTATTTTTGTGAGTATCCCATAAGATTGTTCTAAGCGGCAGCAATCCAAAGAAGGAGAATCCAAAGAAGGCCTTAATGTAAAATTCTTTATTGCTTTGTTAAGGTAGTCATGTCATCTGAATTAAAGGTGTTTTGGTGTAAAAATATGTAGTTAATTGAAATAAATGCAGTAATTTGGCAGTCTGCAATAATATTGTTAATTACAATTATAATTTAAAAATTTGACAAAGACGGTTACTCAGAGAGTTTATTTAAACACACACATTTTTCTTATTTCAGTGCATAATGCTGAAAATTCATGTTACTATAATCACACTAAACATTGCCATATGATTATAATAATAAACAATTGGGATTTATATCCAAACTGGGTGGACAATCAACATAAATGCCAAGGAAATAATTTATGGCAGCCTCTGTCATGGAAACTACTTCTGGTCTCCTCATTTAAAATTGTTCTACTTAGTCAAAATAACTAGTGTCATGGTTAAGAAATTTACACTAGTTTATGATTTAAAATAAAATAAAATAAAAGCTTAAATTTTTTTTAGCTGTGTTTCAATATGTAGTATATTTTCATTTTTGTTGCTCTTGTTATTTAGTTTTCTGAGTTTTATAATTCCTGGTACATAGGTATTTTCCTTAAAAGAAGATTATAAAATGAATAAAATCTGTTGTTAATAATAGTAAGAATAATGGGGGAGAAATTGGGCAAGACTTACAACTTACAATTAGTAGCTGTGTCTGATTTCCATGCCTTGATTGAACAAAGTTGTGTCAATTCAAAATGCATAAATACTTATCTACAGAACCATCATATATGGTCCTGGGTTTGAGCTACCTTAAGAATGTTCAGTTATTGGGCAGCTATAAAAAATAAAATAAAATAAATGAATAATATCAGACATGAAAATAAATTTAAACTCTGAATTTTAATACAAATTAAAACCATCCTAATGACCCTTCTTTAAAACGTCTGTTCGTCAAAGAAAAACAATCCGTATGGGCATGAATTATGCCTACCTGAACAGATGGAAAATTGTTTGAGATGAGGTACAGTAATGCCTCATTTAACATGAGGGTTCTGTTCTGGCAAATTGTCACTTTGTATGAAATCAAATTAAAGAGCAGTAGACTTCAATGTGAATCCAGTGGTTAGGGGAACCCAGATTTTACATAGGTTTACATTGCGATAGATGAGCCATATTTAAAATTGCATTGTTTTGAGTGGGGCAAAGGAACCTGCAGATAAAGGTTCACAAAATGGGAGACAATGTCAAAACACATGTGTGAAACCTCCGCCATGTTAGACAAAGGTTTTTACAGATCTTCCCCACATCCAGGCAAGGGGTTTTTTTTATAGCCATCAATGCTTAACCCACTCTTGTTCCTGGTGTGGAACAAGGCTGTCCAAATTGGAATGACCTGTTCTGTACCAGACCCTGGACCAGCTCTGGAGCTTGCTCCAGCTTCAGAGTCGGTGTGGGATTCCTCCTAATGCTCTGAAGGGAAGGAATGACTGTTCCTGGCTTTGGGAGCTCCTGGAGGTTCATTTCAGCAGTGCATCTTGTTGGATTGCTGAAATAGGTTCCCCCGGGCATGTGGTAGATTTTGAAAAAAGGTGTCAACCAGTAGATCAGACCAGAATACTATTTTGGGCAACCTAGTCTGGTTTACATTCCATCCAGTATAGACGGAACATACTAGGTCAGGGAGGGGCCTCCCTTGAACTGCACCAGCATGTGAAAGAGAGGCCTATAGAACCCTTCCTAGTCTGCACTACTGGTGATTGCAAAGAGCCTGATACATCTCCAGACTACTTGTTACAGGGCAGGGAAGAAATGTCAGGAGGGGCATGTAAAGGGGAAGAATATTCTAAGATATGTGAAGAAAATGCAGTATACATGCAATTAATATTTTGTGTCTATCCTCTGATGCAAAATTTAAGTGCATTTAAAGTGGATTCCCCTTTAATACAATAAGGTTCATTTTTAGCTACCCCCATATATTCTGTTAACAGTCAGTCAAGCTTATGTGGTACCTGCCCTTTGAAAGCACTCAACTCTGCACTTTGTCAGGAAATTCAGATTTTTATTTTTTTTACTGTGCTGTTTAAAAGCCCCATAGAGTTATACTGGGGTGTTTACAACTTCAGCTATTCTCCATCCCTAGAGGCCAAACCATTTATGGTACTGAGCTGATTTTGCAGATATTGTCAGATCAGACAAGGGAAGTGGTTAAGGAGCCAGACTTTTATTTGGGAATACCGGGTTCGATTCTGCCCTCCCCCATGAAATCAGCTGGGTGACCTTGGGCTAGTCAATAGATGTCCCTGGCAATGTCCTAAATAGATATGACCGCAGGACTATAGACCAAAGAAAAATCCAGAGAAAGTGGGGCTTCAGTCATGTTTGCCCATGGTTCCCCATGATATCCCCACCTTCTCATACGCTGTCATCCTAAATGAACCGTAGAGAATGACCACCACTAGAAAGTTACATTAGACATGTGTCTAAGATATGTGTCCCTAGTGATATGTGCCCAGAACTTCGTTGGAAATTAACCTTTGTGCAATCTAAGGGTGTCTTCAGACTGGGACGAAGCAGGAAAGCAAATTCACTGCTTCTGTCCCCTGCAGTAGGTCATCATTCCCCACCCCACCCTGTAAAGTAAAAAGACGCTGGATAACCAGCATCTTGCTACTGTGTGCTTACCCGCCTTTCCTGTGCTCCTCCTGGCTGACGGAAAGCAGCTATGCTGGGAATGTGAAGCTTCTGGTCTTCCAGTTTGGAGGATTGGGAGAAATTTTGCATTTAAGATGGAGGAAGCGGTGTGTTTAGAAGCACCCCAAGACATATATTCTATCCTTTCAAAGTAGACAGTTTAAATTAGGGATGTGCATGAATATTCAAATATTCGAATATCCTATTTGAATCCAATGAATGTGGTCATTCGAACTCAAATCAAATGTCTTCACATTTGAATGGATTTTGGATGTTCTGAAACATTTGTTCAAATGATTGAAATATTCATGCGTATTACATACGTATCTGTACAAATATACATATCTGTACACATTTGCACTTATAATACAGGATGAAAATGGGATGCATATGGGATAAAACAGGATACATACGAAATGCATACAGATACATATAACACATTTGTATCTTTAAATATGAATCTAGCATTTGAACGAATAGATCAGAATGTAACAGACTCGAATAGTTTTTCTTTAGCATTCGGATTTTAACCATTTGAATCAAATCAAATGTTTTGACATTCGATTTGACTCAAATTTTAATGCAAAAAAAAATTGTGCACATCCCTAGGTTAAATTAAAATTAATCCCATTCTTTCCATTATGTAGTGCAGATACCTATAATGCTACCAAGCTCAAAAGGAAGGGGAGAAGGAGGAGACAGGAGGAGAAAGACGGACATAAATGGGAAAAAAAAGTTTGCCTTTAACACCACATCCCTTAGCCCCTTCTCCAGTTAGACTGGCTGAAAAATAGAAAAAGCAATAGCTTGAAAGGTACATTTTCAATCATCTTGAAGTCCCCTTTTACCCTAGTAATTTACTTCCAGACAGTGCACGCATTTTAAATGGATACTTTGCTAACTTTTTTTTTTAAAGGAAAGTGTTTAAAAAGTAGAATGAACACATTATGTTCCAAATGATGAACGAGGGGGAAAATAGAGGTCATTTAAATTATATGCAACAGATCTATAACTCAAGCTGATAATAACACTGACAATGAAATAATGGCAAAGAGGCTGGGATGGAGACAGGTGGAGAACTACTGGTTCTACAAAGTCACTTCTTCCCACTAAAATGGGAAATGCTCTCCTGAAATGACGTGAAAGCCAATCATTACTAATGCAACAGCTTAACCTTTTCCCATCCAGATGTCTTACAGATGTTTGAAGTTGTTACTGCCCACAGTAGCATTCAAGTTGGGGAATGCCAGAGATAACAGGTGCCACAGTTCAATAATATTACTTGTGTATTACTGCTAGATGAGTAGGAGAGTCAGATCAGACAAGATGAAGTGGTTAAGGAGCCAGACTCTTATCTGGGAATACCGGGTTCGAGTCTGCCCTCCCCCATGAAGCCAGCTGTGTGACCTTGGGCTAGTCATAGCTCCTTTCTGAGCTCTCATAGCCCCACCTACCTCACAGGGTGTCTGTTGTGGGGAGAAGAAGAGTTGGCTTTTCTACCCCACTTTTCTCACCAATTTAAGGGGGCTCAAAGCAGCTAACAAAGCTTTTTCTATTCTTCTCCCCACAACAGAACACCCTGTGAGGTAGGTGGGGCTGTGAGAGCTCAGAAGAGAGCTATGACTAGCCCAAGATCACCCAGTTGGCGTCATGGGGGAGGGTGGAATCGAACCCGGTATTCCCAGATAAGAGTCCGGCTCCCTAACCACTAGACTAAACTGGCTCACAGAAAAGCTTTGTCAGGCGCTTTGAGTCCCCTTAAATGGGTGAGAAAAGTGGGGTAGAAAAGCCAACTCTTCTTCTTCAACCAGAGGGTCATCAGTCTATGGAACTTGCTGCCAGAAGAAGTGTTAACAGCAATCAGCCAAGGTGGCTTTAAGAAAGGGTTAGACAAATTCATGGATGACAGATACACAAATGGGTACTAGAATGGATGCCTAGGTCCATCTTTCAGGCTAGGGAAACAGGCAGGATGCCTTTAAGGCCATTTGCTGGGATCTGAGAGCAGGTGAAGATTTTGCCCTTATCCTCTGCTTAAGATGCCTATGAGCAATTGGTGGGCCACTGTGTGGGACAGGATGCTGGACTAGAAGTTCTGTGACCTGATTCAGCAGGACTCCTTTTATGTTCTTATGTTCTATGATCTTAGACTATCAGAAGGATGAACTAAAAAAAAAAGATTGATCATATTTAACATGAATAGGGGCGTGCACAAGGCCAACTTCCCACATTCGACTTGATATGAATCAAATGTGGGAAAATTTGGCTTTGGCTAGATCCCACCCCCACAAATTTGGGGGCTTTGTATTCATGCATGTATTTGTGCATGAAATGAAACAAACTGCCCTTCTCCCTTCCTGCTTCCCTACTCACCTGTCCTCACCACCATCACCATCGCTGGTCTTCATCCCCGCAATCCCGGAAGTGTTTTCCCCCCTCTGAAGAGTGCCACAATAGGCCCTGGGATGCCACTGTAGCTCCTGCAAAGGTAAGTGGTGGGGTACGGAGGGAAAGGGAATGATGATGATGATGATGATGATGATGATGATGATGATGATGATGAAGTATCTACTAGAGATTGCAAAGAGTGGTCACACTCTTTAAATCTCATCTTGTAATCTCTTGCAAATCCCAGTAAAAAATGAAGTAGGATATTATCTTTCAGAATAAACAGAATGTTTTAATGAATGATGACTAATGAATGCAATTAGTTGATTAGTTGTATGCATTTTAATAGATCAATCAATTTGATTTACATAAATGGCATATTATTAATACAATTCTTTGTTTTCAAGTTATTCCTGCTGTCTGACACCAGTCAGGGTCAAACTAAGGTAGAAGTTATTTTCAGAATTAGCAATGGCATGAAAAACATTTTTAAAACATGTTACAATTGAAGGGGTCCAATCTAAGGTAAGGGATTTTATTTTTTTTGTCATCTATCGAGCTACAGGTCCAGACTCCCATTTCTGGTCACTTTCCACAACAGACACCCTGGGTGGTAGGTGGGGCTGTGAGAGCTCAGAAGAGAGCTGTGAGTAGCCCAAGGTCATCCAGCTGGCTTCATGGAGGAGGGCAGAATCAAACCCGGTATTCCAAGATAAGAGTGCTTGCTGTTGAGATAAAATGGCAGGTGTAGGGAGAGCCAAAAATGTTATCAAACTTTTGAAACTAAAGGAAGATGGAGATTCAGTAAATGAGTATGGAACTAAAGCACAGATGTCCTTGGTTTTAAATCCCAAACCAACCACTGTAGCAACCTGGCCTATCTTGGGTTGTTCCCTACCTCTCAAACTAAACTATCTCACAGGGGTCTTGTGAAGTTAAAGTGGGAGAGGACTATGTGTTCTAGAAAGACAGGCTACAAATACCAAAAGCAAAGTGTCTGAACTCAATGTTCACTTCTAGGTTCTTGATAATTTTATACAAAGGTGTACAGAAGACCTGCACAAGGATGCTCCTTGATCTACAGCTAATCACAGCTACATTGTTTCTACAAGATAACCTTCACCGAGGACCAAGGTAGTCCCCTTTTAATTTCAAGAGTTGTTGTTTCCAATAAAAGTGAGACCATCAGTCTGTTTTGCATTGATGCTACATTGTCAATTATCTTTGATAGTTTTGTAATCTACGCAAAGCATTTCACTTATCTGACTTTGTGATAGTTCACTGTCTGCTAAGCAAGGGCAAAAATGTTATTCACAATCCTTTAACCTACCTGATTTAAAATGTGGAGCAGAGGTTAAGCTCTTGCCTTTCTAACTATGAATATGTCATTCATGAGACCAACTAGGTCTATCAAGAGTAGCCCCTGGAGCATCCTTTTAAAGTGAATTGAAATGAAGATTAATAGAAAATTACACCTTTTCTAATGGACCTTTTTAGCACTATGAAGATGAATTTACAAGTTAGCAATAAAACCATTCAGATTCTGGGAGAAAGAGTGTTTCATGTAAGGGAAGCCTAATTGTGATTTAAATTTCTTTAGGGGTCTTTTCAGTTATTCTTCCCTAACAAGGGATGCCATGTTTCATAAGATTCCGTCTATGGATGTGAAAAATAACATTCAAATTTGCAACTTAGATCTTTCCCTTTTTAAAAATTTGTGGACATTCACATTGAATTGAAAATCCAGTTGTTTTAACATCCAAAAATTCAATTAAAATGAACAAAGCTCCTGCTTCCAAAAATGAACCTTTCAATCATATTTTTTGGTGATAAAAAGGACTATTTTAATGGGGGGAAAGTTTCCAATTTCATTATCTGACAACAAATGGAATTTGTTGGGTGTTCAATTTGATAGCCAGACTTTTTTTCCCCCTGTGTTCATCCCTAATTCCTTCACCTGGCAAAGTATCTGAGTTCTTGATAGTTTTCTTTGGTACTAAACGTATAGTTTATTTTATTTTGGTCCATTAGAAAGTCATTTACCACAACCTCCCTTTGTCAGTGTGCCAAAGTGTAATAGGATTTGACTAGGCTGAAATCCTATTTAACAAACTTGATCATAAGATCTGCATCAGAATGTGATGTCCCTGTCTTTCATTGTTATTTCCTCCTGAAGCTTCTGCCTTACAAATAACTCATCTCTCAAATAACTCTCCCCTGTGTTTGCTTGTCACATGATCTTCTCATACTCTCCTTCATCTTCAATTATCACTTGTTAATTCCTCCAGTTATCATCTTTCTCTCCTAAGCTCTGATCAGGTACAACAAAAAAGCATCTCTAAGGAGCCTCTAATGCAAGTTAGAGATGGCTTTGCAGTGGGATTGTTCAGACATCAATCTAACCCCCCCCCCTCTCTTAAACATTCTGTTTTAGAAAAGTGAATTAGAGAAGACTTGGGGAAACATGGGGCACATACTACTGTCTTTCTGAGGTGCCTCTTTTGTTACGTCTGACTATAGCCTTAGTCACCTGACCCACTGTCTTTCCTCCCGTCTGGCTAGTTGAGTGCCCCATCCTCCTCCTCATCTCTCACACTGACCCCTTTGTAAGTGGCTCTGGGTCTGTAAGACACCTAAGTTGGCTTTTTTTATTACTGTATTGGCAATATTAAGGAAAGCTTATACCACTTGTGCACAAATTTCTTTTCTCTTGCAAAGACAAGATACATGCGACTGAAGTCTTAAGTGTACCATTTACATCAAGTAACAGTGGGCAGTAGTAATGAAAGAGCCAAGTAAATGCTGAACAATATAGGTCTTTAAATCTTTTCATCCTAGCCAGTAGAAAGCTTTTAATACTTTGATAAACCACCACATTTTATAGGTTAAATAGGTACTTGTAACTCTACTTGAATGAATGAGATGTGAAAGCCGTTTCTTCCTACTTTGGAATATAACAAGCGTGGCACAGGTTCAGTTCTCCTGAAATAAATGGAATGATATGATCCATATAATATAATTTTAGAAGTGTAAAACTCACTGGTCTGTCAGCTGAAATGAAGAGCAGAGAAAGGACATATATTGGGAGACCATAGGCCAAAGAGAAGAATCTCTCTAATTCTCCTTGAAGAGAGACCATTCTAATTGAAAGTGACGCCAGTAAAAATGGGAAAAATGGAAATCACTTTATCAATAAAACAGGGTAATTCATGTGTACCCGAAGAATGTTATGCAGTCTGATTGCCAAGAAGTTTAATTTTCTAGTTGCTTTCGTTATTTGGAGTCTGTTCTAATAGCCTTAAATATCACTTTAGTATTTGCTGGGAAGACAGCAGTGTCTTGAATATCTATCAGGATAGCTGGATAATATATATATATGAAATATGTTTGTTTGAGGTAAGGATTAAAGGAAGAAGACTTCGTGGAATACAAGTATCCACCTTCATCTAGGATACCAGATGAGATTTTGACATCAGTACTGTATATAAAACTGCCCCATATTTCAACAGAAGATTAAATGTGTTAAAAAACAAACAAACTGATTTGGGGGCTTTCTGCGCTCACCATTAATCTTGATTAAGAGCCTGCAAAGTCCTCCTCTGGGCCCCACTGGATCATACTTTAGAATGGATCTGGGAAGTCCATTCCCCTGCTAGTATGTTCTGTATGCATTAGACAGATTGTAATCCCAGTCAGGAGGGTCTTGATCAGAAACGTCAGCGGAAACAGGTCTACCAGCAGACCAGTGGGTCTTGATCCAGTACACGGAGGTCAACAGAAGGCAGACCTTCATGTTCAGGATTACCCAGGAGTATTTTTGGCAATAAATGCATTCCCCAGTAGTTCTGGGACTTGGAAAGAAAGATGCTAGACCTTTGGTCCGTAGCAGTGTCATTATGCAGATAGTGCAGGTCCAGACTATGGCTTTCCATGGCATAAAGCAGAAGACGTAGTTGGTCCAGATCCACTCCTATCACTGATCAGTCGGCAAGGAGAGATTAGAAGGTGAGGACTAGAACCATGGAAGATGACAAGGGGTGGCAAGAGACTTATTTATTTTTAAAATGTGTGTGGTGTGCTTATTTTTAGTGTCTGCAGATGTGGTGCTTCTTAGTTAAGGAACATCCAAGAAACAGTTCTGTGTGATCACAGCCTGTGTTCACAGGTACTAATAAAAGTGGATCAGAAGCACTTCAGAGGTGGTAGTGTGTGACCTTCATGTTTTCCTCCCATCTCTAATCCATCTTTTCCATTATGGAAAATTAATGACAGGAAGGAAGGGCAGACTTGTATCTAAAATATCCCACACTGGAACCATCTCTAAGTCACCTCAGAGATGCTTTAAAAACAAACAAACCTGCGCTGGTCACGGAGTCATGGTGCTGGGTGTTATCAGTACGCTGATGACACCCAAATCTATTTCTCCGTGTCTCGTTCGTCGGCCTCGAATTCCGATGGCATCTCTTCTCTCAATGAATGTCTTCAGGCGGTAATGGGCTGGATGAGGAAAAACAGACTGAAACTGAATCCAGACAAGACGGAGGTGCTCATGGTAGCGGCCCCGAAACCAAGAATTGGGTTGCAACCTCCAGTCCTGGATGGGGTCACACTCTCCTCCAGTGACTGTGTTCGCAGTCTGGGGGTGCTCCTTGACTCATCGCTCCTGATGACAAATCAGGTAAATGCGACGGTCAGGAGTGCCTGTTATCAGCTTCGGCTGATACGCCAGCTGCGCCCTTTTCTGGAAGTAAGGGATCTCGAGACTGTTGTGCACGCGCTGGTAACCTCACGCCTTGACTTCTGTAATGCACTCTACATGGGGCTACCCCTGTGCTTGACTCGGAAATTACAGCTGGTTCAAAACATGGCAGCCAGGCTTGTCTCAGGAACATCTAGGAGGGACCACATCACTCCCGTTTTGAGGTCCCTCCACTGGCTGCCTATCAGCTTCCGGGCCCAGTACAAGGTGTTGGTTATCACCTTTAAAGCCGTAAATGGCTTGGGTCCAAGCTATCTCAGGGACCGCCTCCTCCCGTACAATCCTCCCTGCACTCTCCGATCCTCTGGGAGGAACTTACTGCAGCCTCTAAAATCTAGGCTTGCGGCGACCTCCCAGAGGGCGTTCTCTGCTGTCGCCCCCAAACTCTGGAACGACCTGCCGGATGAGATCCGTCAGATAACATCATTAGACAGCTTTAAAAAGGCGGTCAAGACGGATCTCTTCCGGCAGGCCTTTCCAGATTAACCATCCCGGCCCAGATTCCCTGATTCCTCCCGTGGCCCCATCTTAGTGATGGTTGAGGATCAATAGAGGGACATCAGGGTTTTTTGTTTTTAAATTATTGTTTTACGCATTGATATTGTGTTTTAATATGTTATATTGTTTAATACTGTCTTAAGGGGGGGAGGGATAAGGTGTTTTTAATTGTTATATTTTACATTTTACTGTTGTTAACCGCCCGGATTGGTTTGCCATAGGGCGGTATACAAATAAATATTATTATTATTATTATTATTGTTGCACTTCCCTTCACGTCCCCTGGATGGAAAAGGAGCATGATTAACCACTTAGAGCACTAGTCAACTTTGGCCATTCCCTCCCCCTGGGATTGCATACTTACCTTATTTGATCTGTGCCCCAGCTCTCCTCTGGGTGACTGGGTGAGCATCAGTGCCATCACTTTGATGACGAAGATGCTCTGCACACATGCAGTCATGTCTATGGTCATCCAAGGTACTAACACACCTGCACGGTACCTCAGGTCACCCCAGAGTGCAGAAGAAGAGTGAATGGTCGCTGCCCCAGATGCTTGAGGTAAGCTTTCAGGTAAGATGCTCCACAAGGGTTAGGGTGTGCTTGGAGGCTGTAACTGCCTACTCCGTGTATGATGCTCTTCACCAGAAGTTCGCTAATCAAGCACTAGAGGCCATAGTGCGAATAGGCCTTAAGTCTGTTGCTATCTCTCTCTCCATGAAACATTCAGCCACACGAATTTAAAAAAGTGGCCCAGATGTGGCTTAGAAGTGATAGCACATGTAGGTAATATTCTCATCCTACCTCTTATCATATTAAATGCATTTTGGATGTTCATTTACTGACCTTTAACGTTCACCACACACAAATTTTAAAGCAGATTTAAAGAGTTTCTAACTGAATAAAATCACGCGTATAAATGAGAGATGTAAAATACAGATGTGAGATGCAGCCTTTGTGATACACATTCTTGCAGTGTGTTTTTTTTTCTTCATTGAAAGTGGGTCACTCTAAGGTTGCATACAGATATCAGTTTATTCTGCTATATGTGGATATTCCAAAATATCCACGCTTTATTCCAAGAAATCCAAATATAGGGCGAATCCCCACAACAAACTTATTTCGCTTTCCCTAAACCAAAATAATAGAACCGAATGCAAACACGAATTTGTCTGTTCCCATTTCTTTTAACTTAATCGCGTTGGATCCGGATTCTGAGGATCATACATGGGGTACATGACTCAAGGTGGGACTCAAGTGGCTACTTTTTAAAAGCCTCTTTTCGGGTTTGCTCACCCTCTTCCTCCTGGCATGGACGCACCACCCATAAGGGACCCCTTCACCGAGCCTAGCTGGGTGCTTGGGTGGCTGCCGCTTCCATGGATGGAGAAAAAATGGCAGCGGGCAGCCAGCCAGTGATTCTTTCCCCTCCTCTCCCCATTGCTCAGGGCACACAGCAGCAGCGGCAACTAAAGCCCCTTTGCTTTAAACATTCACATTCAGCTGCTTTCCTCCCTTTCCCTTTCTAAAGTCAGAACTCCAAAGAGTTAGAATTGCCAAAAATTGCGACATTGTTATTCCAACCATCAAGGTGTAAAGTGGTTCCATTGCTACAGTGTAGAGATCCCTGTTAAGTGGATTTTTACACTGAAATCACTGTCTTTGGAAGCAAGCTATTGGGAGAGGGAAACCCTAAACATGGATTCTCATCTCTTAAAATGGTACTGTCCACACAGTAAAAAATGTAAAACGTTTCAAGGACACGATATGGAGTGAGACCTGTTGAAATCAGGATTGAGATTCACTACGCTTTGGGGTGGTTTAACACGGAAAAAGTGTGTTAAGCCAAACTGCCGTGCGGACTCCGAGGATTGAAAACGTTTCGAATCCGAGATAAGGTTGCTGTGAAGACACGGTCATAGTGGAATAAGTAACTGACACCTGGATGTCCACATACCATTAAGGAAGAGAGGGTTGGTGATTGCATTATCAAGTCACACTTCCCCAAACACTGTGTCATGCTGTCCTTCACTCTGAACTTTGGGATTTCAAGGTGAGTGGTAGATTTGTTTACCCCAGGTGTGTAGCAAAAGTAGGCTTCCCCAGAGTAATGTTGGGATCTTCAGTGGTACTGCAGAACTGCTCCAAAGAGCTTCTTGAATGGTTTTGGCATCAATGACTCAGCAAAATATTTATCAACAGGTGAAAAATGCTGTGCATTTTAGAGTGATGCTGCAATTTTCTGAAATCATGAGCATATACTCATGATTTAGCTGGTTGCTTTTGAAATCAGCTGAAGTAACAATTTCTATGCTTCAGCTTATATATTTCCCCCCTTCCTGTAGTAAAACCAATCAATCCACATCTTACATTATTTCAGGAAGCCACACTATCAATTCCATTTGTATTATTTGTGTATTTGTTTCCCTTTACTCAAAAATCTCAAGGTGGGTTACCATAAAAGCAGTATCAAAGCACAATTAAAAATGAATTCACAAAAACAGATAGATGATCTGACCAAGAATAAAGCACCAATAATAACTCATAACTCTTTTATCGTTTCCCCCCTGCTTTTTCTATGCTTTCTGATTTTTCCTCTATTTTTAATTTCCTTGCAGGTATTGGTAGGCAGCGTAAGTTGATGCTGGTGATCCCAAATAATCTCTGAGCATTAACAGATGAGAAGGCATCCGTTTTAATAAAACATCTAGCTATCTCATGTGATAAAAAGACTTTAAATATGAAGGAATGCCTTTCATTAATTTGATGGTTACATGGTGGAGCTCATGGCCCTGCATATAAATGAAGTATTAGCAAAGTCTGTCCAATACCCATTGTCCTTTGCCATACTTTGAAGGGGAAGAAGCATTTCAGTATAATCACCTAAGTGCAAGGCATTCTGTTTTAGTGCAAAGTAACCATCTCTGCATAGGGATACTGGCATCTGGAAAGCTACTGGGAAAAGCAGCTTTCTATGATAAAGAAGCAACAATAACAAAGCCAGACACGTTTCAGGTTTCAGTTCACATGATCAGTGAAGAACATATACTTTTGTATTTGATTTTTAATTTCCTTTTTTGGATACATGTTAGTCTGGGAGGAATGCTAATGTCCTTTTCAGAGCCTCAGGCAGTAACTGTGGGCAGTAAGTGTGACAGATCCTGATTCATTCATTCATTTGTTTATTTGTTCATTCATTCATTCATTCATTTAAAAAGCATGAAGAAGCTATACTGAAATGAATGCTGTTGGTTTGCGCATTATTTAAGACGGACTGAACCCAGATGATATTTCTTCATTCATTGAACAGGACAAAAAAAATATCTACTAGAAGTTCTCCAGTGGACAATGGGGGCTGATTCTAATCTCTGATTCTCCCTGCCGCCACCACACCCTTTAAAACAAAGATAAAGAAGATGCAGGAAAAGATGGGGGAAAGTAAAGATCTTTGTTTCCCCCCACAAAGCGTGTAGAAAGTCTGGATTCAACACTGCATCTGATTCATTCCAAGCTTAGTATTTGCCTTCCTTCCATATTCATCTCCACAGTGAGATTGCCATTTATTCACTCAGCACTATTTTTGTAGAGAATTTTCAAGCATCCCTTAGAGAGATTTTTCGGGAAAAAAAACACCAAAAAACTCCCAAACACGAATGGAGCAGGAAGCTCAGAAATACCCTGTGCTGACTGTCGCACAGTATTCACCACAATAGCTCTATAGCAAAACAAGTGAATATGAAAAGTACCTGATCGTTTACATTGCCCTGCCCTTGCTTCTCTCCTCATATCTTTGAAGTCATTCTTTAAAGATGCATCTCCATTAAGCCCTGAGAGTATACAAACCTGTTCAGCCTGACATCGTCTCAGATGGGTTAGCATTGCTTCCAAATGAGATTGAGATCTTCCAGTAGATTAAATTGAAACCATTTTGGGGTCTTGATATATCCCTTATTACACACTATAAATCCCTTTGCTACTTATTTTCTGTACACTGAAGCATATATGGTTTGAGAATTATGCACTTAAGACAGCTAGCAAATGGCACAGGGACATGCAAGGTGGAGCACCCATCAATCTTGATGCAAAAAGCATCTCGCATCTTCTTTCCCCATCATCTTTTGGTATGGAATGGTTAATGACAACCCCTTTGATTTATTGCACGGCAACCTGAATGTCACTTTACTGTAGGTAGCCTCTGACAGCTGCACAACAAGTCTGTAAAGTCATAGGAGCAAAATGGCTGTTATGCCTTGTTTCCATACATTACCCAGTTTTGAGCCTTCTAGACATTCTGCATTATTCTACTACTGCTTTGTTGTGCCCAGTCAGCGATGGCTACCAAAATATCTCCATTGGGGGTACAAAGTTTTTAAAATAAAGAATGAATGAGTTATTTATTTCCTATGAGATCTGCCTTGAACAGCAACTGCATTTACATTCACATTAAACCCGACCAAAAAGAAAAAAAAATCCTGTATATATTTGGTGAGGGAAGCTCATTGTGTCCTTCCACTTGTGGGCAATACAGCCCCATTGCCTTGTGAGTACCTTGGTAATGATAAAGACTAAAAGAATAAACTTTGTCAGAAAATTCAGAGTGGAACTCCTAAGGAAGTTGGGGGCCCCTCAGGTCGGTCATCTATCTAGCAACACAAGTCTTGTGTCCATACACCTTGCACTGAGAGCAAGAGGTAAACTCTGAGGCCTAGATGTCTCTGAGGCAACTCTGAGGCAGCTCCTGGTGAAGCTATGGAGCAGTAAAAACTGTTCCACATCTTCAGTGGTTTGAGGATGCTCTGGAATGCTCCAAGATGAAGGCAGTTCTGCAGTGTGCAGACAGAGCAACCTAGAGTGTTCCAGAGCATGTTCCAGAGCATGCAAACAGGCCATTGGTTTGTTTGTTTGTTTGTTTGTTTTTGTAACCTATCCCTTATGGTCAGTTTTTAAGTCCAACTAAATTAACAAAGATCAATGTGACATAGTCATATGCCACATTGTTCTTTGTTAATAATTCAGTTGTTAATAATTCAGTTGTTAATAATTCAGTTGGATATGCTGAGTGACATATTACAATCACCAAGTAAACCTTGTGATTGAAAATACATCTCCACTGCTCCCTCACTGTGCCACAGACAGCCAAACTGGTTACTAAGGAGGGAGTACTGTTAAAGGGCTCGAAGAATGTCCTATCCTATCTATGGCTGTATCTAGACAAGTTTAAAACTTGGGATTATCCCATGGCTATACTGGGATTGCCACAGGTATCTTAGGATGAATCCCAGCATATCAGTATCCCATGAATATTAATTCTCAATCCATATTTCCTCAAAATAGTGATACAACCTACCAATCTGGGTATTTACTCCCAGGATCCATTTTGTAGGTGGCCACCAAGCAAGCACAGAGCTGAAACAGGGCCATAAATGGGGATGGTGCTTACAAATCAAAATACCTGGAAGTACCCAGCATGCTCTGCAGGAACAGTACCAGACAGAGGTAAGGCCTTGGGTTTGTTGTGCAGTTTCATCCTGCCATCAGGATCTCATATTTTCCTCTCACTGTCTGAAATAAGCCTCCATGATGAAGTGTCAATGGCAGGTCTTTGCCACTATGAGACTTGCATGTTGCGTGGACATATTTGTGTCTGGCAAGACTTTCCCTATATACCAACCTCAACGCATCATAGCAAACTAGTCAACTAGAAAATATATTTTCTCATATACTCATTACATTTCCCCCTTATCTTATATATTCAAATTTAAATATTCACCTTCCTCTGTCTTAACTAAGGGAACAGCTGGTTCCGGTTCTGATCAGCTATTTTGTCATTTTCCACGCCTCATGACAGCCATTTTGTGACTAATGCTCACAAGACTAAACTTTAATTAGCTTTATCATTAATAATATACCACTCCAAACTAAAACATAGATGCCATTCACATAATGCCAAAAGACCAATCAGAGGTCAGCAGTGGACTGGGACAGTCAAATGTGCTGGTTTCCTGCCCCCCTTCACCAAAATAAGCAATGTTATCTTAATCCCCTTTTGAATGGTCTTGGGTCACTTCTCCCAGTGAAATCAACGTGGAAATCATTTGGATGTCCCATTCTCCCTTGTGCCAAACCTTTGGCTGGAACTTTGGGCCTTGGACACAGTCCTATTTTGAGTTCATCAATAGTAGAACCAGACAGGAACTTTTTTATAAGCAGAGTTCTGCTTGCACAGATGATCTAGGGTGCTCTGAACATTTGCTCCCACCTCAAGATCTTAAGAACATAAGAGGAGCCCTGCTGGTTGAGGCCACAGCCCATCCAGTCCAGTATCCTGCCTCATACTGTGGCGATCAATTGCTTCTGGGCATTATCAAAGCAGAAGACTTTCTTCCCCATGGTAACCTAAAAGTAGGTTGACTCCATCTCATCCATAAGGGACTCGATTAGAATAGATCAATAGAATAAACTTTAAGATAGCCACCCTTAAATATTCCAGAGCTGTGTGACAGAAATCTAAGAGACCATTCAAAAGAAAATTGTCTGAGGACTGCAATCCCGGTCTCTCTTCCTATACTTCTTTCCATCATTAGAATGAATATTCCATGTAGAAGTAGAGAAAGTTCTACAATGAAGGTGAATGCTGCATTGCAGAGAGCATAAAAAGTTTAATGGCACCCATTATGTATAGTTATGAGGCAATTTGAGATCCTTGGAGATGAAAGGTGCCATGGAAGTGAAAAGTGAAATGATATTATCTCAAGATTTCTTACATTTTTAATATTACCTGACTTTCTTCTACCTCAAAGGATCACAGAGCATTTTATGAACTCTCTGGAGTTCAAGGGCAATAACCAGCTGTGTGGATATTATTCTGCAAAATAGAACAGGAAGCATGACTAGTGGTTAGAACAAAAACATCTGCAAAAGAGACAGTGGTCCTTTGTGCATGGACCCTTAATCTGGATTAAGGGTCCGTGTAGCACAAATTCTGGATCTCTCTAATCTGCATGCTAATCTGGCCCGAGGAGCATATACACCATTTCTGCTCCATCTGCATTAGACAGAGCTTGATCCAGATTAAGTGGTCTTTCATCCAAATCTCCGGTAGCCTTGTTTAATTGGTACTACCAGAGAACAGGGCCCTGATCCAAAAGTTGGAAGATGTGTAGAAGGCATGCCTCCATGTCCCAGGACTACAGGGCTGCTTTCCAGCATTGCACCATAGCACACCACCAAGAACCTGCATTTTTAGCCTTTGGAAGCATGGGGCATAGCTGTGAAAATTGCACAAACATTGCAGCCATGGCATGGGTTAATTCAGAGCAGTGCCATCAGTGCAGATGGCATTGATCCTGTCCATGCCATCCCATGATCTGGATCAGCTGCCCAGAGTATTCAAGACCTATTAAGCAGCAGTAATCAACAAGCAGTAAGGGCAGAAGGAACTAATATTTTCAACATGAGAACTGTACAGTTTGTTGCAAAATGAAAGCACTATAAAACAAAGAACATACTATGGTTTGGACATGTGCACTGTTTGGGAAAATCAGTCTAGCCCAGCCACAAACTGCAAAGGGAACTTCAGTGCTTCTTGGTTTTAAAAACAATAAATTGGCACATGGCTTCAGGCTGGGAGGCAATGCATGGCAGCAACTGGATTGGGAGGCTTCCTTGCCAGCAATAGGATACCAGAGCAAAAGAGCAAATGAGCACATGGATATCTTAGGCAGATGACGAAGAAGACAGGAGCTGGAAGAAGAAGTGAATTAATGATGGAGGACCATACCATTATAATGACAGATGACCATGCCATTATAATGACCACAGAGCTGACAGGGCATAAGACCAATGTAATTTTTTTTCAAATATTTATTAGACAGTAACATACTTAACTTACATACATACAGTATATACTTGCCGCAAGTAAGAACAACAATAAATAAATAAACACAAAATGTATTGATACATTCCCCCCCCCCCCCCCGTGATAGGCCAATTCAGTTAACTTAATTGTGGCTACTGTCTAGGCATACAGCCACTTTAATAGAAAACTCTTTTCTGGGATACATGTATTCATTTGTGCTGACAATCTTTCTACACATGGTACCCATATTTGGTGAAAATACTGATTTGTGTTGTTATCTTCCATTTGATGCTGTTTACATGTGATAAATTTGTTTATCATAATTTTCCATAATTCATTTTGCCACTCCCTTATTGTTAGATTATCAGCATATTTCCAATTTTTCACCAATATTTGTTGAGCTGCAGCTATCAAATAATGTAATCTTGTTTGTGCATTTATACACAAATTTAATTCAGTAATGTCATGCAATAGGTAAATATTTGGTGGAAATCGGATGTTTATTTCAAACATTTGCCTTATTTGTACATGTATCTCAGTCCAAAATTGTTGCACGGAAGAGCAAACCAGACCATATGAAAATATATAGGCAATTGTTCACAACCTCCCCAACAATCTTTATTGTTTGTTCTTGTTATATTAGCAAATCTTAATGGTGTAAGGTACCATCTATATAATATTTTTGCATAAGTTTCCTTTAGTTTTGTTGATGTGTACCATGTATATGTACCATTGCAGCTAGCACAGAACAAGTCTGGTCCCACACCATCACCACCACCACTGGCTCCAAAAGTTGTGTCAGTTTTGAGGTCAATGCTAAGAATAGATGTTCCTGATGCTGGTGGCACATCCTGTTGTGTTATTGAAATGAATCCCACATATCCCAAAAGAGGGGGTCTCTGTGCTTTCCATATATAGCCCACTGTTCTGGAATAGGCAAGTAGCACAATAGTAGACCTTGATAATGAGACCTTGATAAACTGAACTAAGGTATTGTTTTGGGCACCCTGACCCAGTTATTGCATTTCAGTAAGGTTGGTTAAACAGAGGGAACAAGTCTGAATATAAACTTAATAGAGAACATTAGACATTCTGCATTCTTATTCCTTATTTGTATTAGGCAAAATTATGCACAACATGCATATGAAGGACGAATGTTTCTTTTTTTAAGGAGCTAAAATTTTAAACAATCTCAAACCAACACACAATATCTCCTCACTCTCATATATACAAGGTCACTACTATTTTTCCAAAACCAGATTTTTTAGAAATAAATGAGGTTAATTGCCTTGATTGGATGGTGATGATAATAATGAATGATAGCTAATTCATTCCCTTCTATTACTTTAATTATCACTATTGCTTCAACTGGGATTTTAAATGAAACAGTCTGTTCATAGAAAAAGGATGTTGATGAGGTGTCATTTGACTCATAAAATATGGTCGTTTTCCTCAACATGTCTAAAAATTGTCAAATTTGAAATACTAGAAAGAATAGTAGACTGCCTTGAAATTTTTAATGCATTTTTTCATTGTGTTTGCATATTGTGTTTATATCTCAGCATTCTTCTGAATAGCTCAAGTGCCTTTCCATTCCTTCCATTTGTTTCCTCCCAGCAATCCTATGAGGTAAATTAACCTGATGGATACAAACAAAAGATAGAGCAAAAACTGTATTTTTGAACCGTGAGAAGGATTGAAACAAACAGAAGTGAAACAAAACAAAGGAAAAAACAAAAAGTGTTTAAAAAAATAAAGGAGAGAGAGAGAGAGACATCCCCCCCCCAATCACATTTCTCTTGCCAAAATTCCCTGCAGCAGCTTTGACAAAATAGGCTACAGGGTGCTATAATCATTTCAGGAGTACTTCACAGGTATCCATGAAACAAACTGACGGATTTTCTGTCCTGAAAATCTGAGACATTCAAATTTAAGCTGTATAATTTATAAGGCGGATTCCTATGTAAAAATCAGCTAGAAGCCCTTTCCCAGTTTCAATCTACCCATGAAAAACGTGTACCTGAGCACACCCATACAACTCATGCAAGTGATGCAGGAAATGCTATTAGAATCCCTAAGGCAGCATCTGTGTTTGGCTTCTGTGACACAGAGGTCCTTGCATGGGTTTGGATCAAATCCAACATGCCTTTTTTAAGATTTATAGAAATAGATTAATAATGTTTCACATCTAACAGTATGTGCCTAAGAACAAAAGTGATCCCCCATGAAGCTGTCATCTGCATGCAAGGTTCACTAAAAGCTACTGACGTATATGAATAGGGGCAAAGAAGAAATCTGATACTGTATTCATGGTGGTGGTGGTGGTGGAGAGAGAAAGAACTGGGTCAAACATGTTTTAGAGATGGTAGTGTGCAGGCCCTGTGTTCTCAAGTCACCTCTAACCCACCTTTTCTAGCCTAGGATGCGTATGCACACCATAAAAAAACCCTCCGTGGTGGATTCAAGGTGGATTTGAAACAGTTCTTTCTCCACAATATGGGCTAATATAATTGCACTCTGCCCCACACCTCAGGGAGCAAGCACATACCCTCAGCCATACTGGCAGAGCTGAATGTGGAAATGAGGGAAGCGCACAAATATTCTGAAATTCGTATAAATTTGGCTAAATTCAGAGATTTGTATTTTAATTGAATGTTGGCGCATTTGAAGATTGACCATTGAATTTGAATTGAATGCTTCAATACATTCCCATGAAGCTTCATATGGGATCCGTATGGGATATGTATAAGATTTGTGTGCACTTGTATGCATTCATATGGGATTCGTCTGGGGTTGAAAATTCATATTGAATTCAAAAGGGATCTATTCAAACAGATATGAGTTTTCTTGCATTTGATTCAATACAAATTGAATTCAATACGAATCAAATACAAAATAAATATTGTGCACATTCCTAGTGGAAACACATTTTTCTGGTGTTGGGGGAAGGCCACTTCCACAGACCCATGAAGATGTGGCCTGAGGGTCACATTCCAAACCAACCCAGTATCTGTGGTTATTGGGTACCACATGGTGGATTCCGTATCATCTCCTTGGCAGAGGTACCAAAGTGGTTTGCTACTTCCAGGGAGAGTCTGGGGAATCCAACTGGCAACCCTCAGTTTTCCAGGTAGTTTGCTCTACCACTGAGCAGATGCCAATTTTTAATCAGATCTTCTCAGTAATAATTTAGAAAGAGTAAAATATTGTATGGCTATTGTATGGATATGACACAAGACTTTTAACAAACTTTTATTTCTTCTGGGAATCTTTTGCTAATCTAGAGACCGCTGTGATGCCTGCGTTGTGAAAGTTGTAGTCTGTAATAATATTTAGGGTCCTGGGAGAAGCCAAAGAAAGAGAGATTGACATTTTAATAGTTAAATTATACAGATCTTCATCTTGGGCAACAATTTCAGTTTTAAGAGTTGTGATGGCACAGGGAGTTGCAGGGGAGGAAAATAGCATACATAGTATCTCTACAAAACAACTTACCCTTTTAGCTGATATTTGAAAAACAACTCCCTACGTCCTATTGCCTTTTATTACTAGTGTTTATTTCTCACACTTTTTCAACACATGGCTGTAAAACTGAAAGCTGCACAGCTGAAGTTGGCTCAAATATCCCATTTCCCCAAAAATAAGACTGGGTCTTAGATTAATTTTTGCTCCAAAGGACGTATTAGGGCTTATTTTCAGGGATTTTTTTTTTATGAACAACAATCTGCATTCATTCTTGAACAACAATAAAAAAAAATCAACATTTATTCAAATATAGTCATATCACATTCTGGATCATTATCATAACTCTCCAAACTTTGAATTCCATCAGGAATTTCTCTTATTACTCTATTTCCTTTTTCTATGTACAACGATCTACATTTACAGGTATTCATGAACAGAAATCAACATTGATTCTTGTGGGGTCTTTTGAGTGCAGTTATTTTGGGGTATCTTCTTTCCTTCTTTCCTTGTCCTCTTGCTGCAATCTATTGCCAACTGATTTTAAATGCACTATTTTTATGAAGTGTAACTAGGGCTTAGTTTGGAGTGGGGCTTATACTTCAAGCATCCTCAAAAATCCTGAAAAATCATGCTAGGGCTTATTTTTGGAGTAGGTCTTGTTTTTGAGGAAAAAGTGTACGGATTTCTGCCTTGACAGAAAATAGGAGCAAGTTTGTAATATATTTTCAAAATTAAACAGAGAAAACTTTATTATTGGTTTCTTTATTTGGCAGCGTGTTATGGGGAGACAGAGGTAGACCCTTTATTCATGGGGACTTAATCTGATTCAAAGTCCCTTTCTGCACTGTATTATACCTCGAAATAGGGACCTGACATCTGCATGTTAGTGGAGGCTGCAGCAGGCCCCAGTTTGGATCTGCCATTGTCTGCATCAGCATGCAAGTAAAAGGTCCCATAATCCAGAATAAGACCCAGTGTAGAAAGCACCAAAAGCTTGTGTCATATGCATCTTGGCCTCCAATCCACACATTAATGCAGATCTAGAAAGACAGAATTCAACAGTTTGTTAAAGATTCAGCCCAAATGGCCACTTCCAAACTGGCATTTCCTTTTCATTCAACACCTTATGCTATACTTACTCTAGAAAGGAAGAAGGAGGACAGGTTGACATAATTCAACAGTTTGATTGAACCCCAACTCAATGGCAAATATGAACAATCTTTAGAAGTGCCTTTTCTTCTTCAAAAAGAAAGAACAAAAGAAATAAAAGAAAAGAAAAGAAAAACGCCTTCTCTGATTTCTGATTTACCCTGGAAAAGAAAGTACCCATTGCTACCGTTGGCACAATTTCTCAACACTGCAGCCAATGCAAGGAACAGTTAGGAATACAGCCAATACAAGGAACAGTGACGTCCAAAGTTTGGTTCACATTTAAGAATTCAGTTGAACTGTTCATGAATGTTCATAATGAACATTTGGTTGTTGAAATGTCCAAAATTAATTCAAACAAACAGTCTCCCACTTGAAAACACAAATAATTTGATTGAACAGTTCAGTTTGCTATGTTTTTGCCCTTCAGAATTCCCCCCCTTTTTTTAATGGGGAAAAATATTTATCTATCTATTTTGCTTTTAAACTAATGTGAAACTGGACAAATGGGTTCTTCAATATCAAAGCAATTACACAATTTTTGCTCATGCATATCTCTGGTAAGCAATGGTCAATGCTGCTATTTAAAAACACAAACAAAACACCAGAACTACTATGTGTACTTTCTAAAAGAATGCCTCTGTGGTCCACAGTGCCCTTGATCTGGGTGAGCAAAGGTCAGCCACCCCACAAGATGCTCTGTGTGTCCAGTTGATGTGAAGATTTACTTATCAGTGGGAAACAAATATACTCACATCCACATTGATCATTTGAGATGGATTATAGGCCAGTCAGCCTGTTCTCATTAAATTAGCTGTGAGAAAATAAAAATGTGATTCATTTAAAGAAAAGCATATGTTCTGAGGCAACTGGGTGCTATCAAATTGCATCAAAAAGCAAAGTGGAACATTATCTTCCCCACCCTAGTATGTCAGAAAAATATCAATCATAGCTTCCTTCCCTTTGGGTATATACTTTTTTTCTGCATAAACAGCTGCTTATTCTCTCACACAGGTTATGAAGAATGAAGAAGAGGAGAGCATGACTTACTGCAGTTAAAAACTGGAATTATTTCCTACTAATGAGTGACATGAATACTTTAAAATGGAAGCTATTTGTAAACTCTGTTTTTCCCCTCCCATGTGCTCCCGCCTCCATCATTTCTTCTTAGTAAAATGCCAAATACAGGAAGAGCTAAAAGCGTTGTATTATTTATTTTAACTAACTGAATGAATGATTCCTGAGTCACTCACTCTTTTCTTGGACGTGTTCAGAGAGGGTTTGCTTATAGAGGCCATCTCTAATTAGAGATCAAACCTTGCTTCAGAACATTTCATCAAAAATGTAAATAGCTAATCAGTACCAGTCCGATGACTTTGTTTTTCAATTAGCCCCATGCAAAGCCTCCTTGAAGTTAGGAGGCAGTTAGGTCTCCTGCTTCACATTTCACATTCTAACCAATAGCTTCAAGCTGATGTTCCCTTTGAACTGCTTTCCTAGGAAAATGTTTCCAATGGCCTAAATGTTACATTTACATTTATTATTCTTTACCGTCAATAGCCTATGAAGCTTCAAAGACTAAAGGAACAACAACCAAACTTAGAAGTGTGGAGCAACGCGGGATCCGGAAGAATAAAAATGGATTTGTAAATAAAATTCAAAACTAGCTCTGCTCATCTAGTAAAGGTCTTGCCGTGGTTTTTTTGGGTTGGTTTTCATTCCTTTTCATTTCCTTTTCCTTTGCTGAACTACAGGCTCAGTTGCATTTGCCTTACAAAAATTTGTTATCGATGAAAAAGGAACAGAAAAATCATCTGGACAGCACATTATGGGTATTTCTCCCTCTCCTCATAGAGAGATATAAAACTTCCCCATTCTGCTTCCTCCTTGTGATAGGATTACAAAATAGGACTAGATCCAAAATACTATCCCAAATGTCTTTTGAGAAATACAGACATTAAAATGTCAAACTTCAACATGAACATTTCAGGCATTGGCTAATTTAACTTTCTCCCTGGCGCCAGGGCTTTCATTTGTGGGTTTTATATTTATTTGTCCTAATTTTTAACCATTAAGTGTTTACTTTGTTTCATCAATCGTGTACATTGCTCTGGGATCTAAATAAAAGGTGGTCTGAAAGTGATTTAAATAAATAAAAAGATGTAGAACAAAGGCAATAGGCAGGAATGTTGTCTTCTCAACATTCAACAGTCTACAAAAAGAGATGTCTGACAATGGAAACAATTTTACAAGAAAATTAGGAAAGACTAGATTAATCCATTTCTCACCCCTGTCCATTCTTCTTATTGGGTATCACTGAATCATGACTGACTTGGACACCTCTGTGCAGTTTTCTGAGCAGAGATACAGAAGCGGTTTGTCACTGCCTACTTCTGAGTAGAGATTGGGAACTGAACCAACAACCCTCTGCTTTCGAGGCAATCTGTTCTACCACTGAGCTATAGCCATTTCCCTTGCCAGTTCTACATGAGCACAATTCTGCAAAACACAAGTACATGACTTTGTGGTGTGAGTGTGAGCAATGCTCTGTAGAATCCAGTATTGTGTAGAGGAAATTTTGCAAAGAGGCTGTGATATTGAATTCACACCAGTATCACAAAACAATGTGGAGCCAGTTAGAATTTATGATATCCCATCAGTGCATCAGTCACATTTAATGCTAAAACTGAACAAGACTCACAGTTTTAAAAAATGGCTCCATTTTATTATATTCAATCATATATGCATTTTTAAAAACATGCATTTCAAATAGATTTTTTAAAAAAATCCATGAATGTATACTTCAATGCATGTCAGCACTTTTTATTCTCTCAAAAGCCATAGCATAACAATAGAAGAACTGCGAAAACAGCAAGATCTAAATCATTCTTATGTTCAGTGAGGTGCATGTTAGTCCAGAAAGGGCAGATCAGGACAGCATTTCAGCTTAGACATATTGTGATGTAGCAGTTTTAAAATTTCATGGTTCACCAAGTGAGAGCAGCAGTGGTTGAAATCTAGAGAATGTGATTTTGCTGAAGGACAAAGGGAAGAAAGGTTGGAATCGTGACTGGTTAAATGGTGAGAAGTAATCAAGATATGATGAACAGTGGCATACAACAAAGACATGTTTAATTGGATTACAAAAACCCGAATTAACACATAGTCCACATCTCCATTATGTGGTGCAGACATCTTTT
The DNA here is from genome assembly GCA_023333525.1 of Aspidoscelis tigris stejnegeri. Classification (NCBI taxonomy): domain Eukaryota; kingdom Metazoa; phylum Chordata; class Lepidosauria; order Squamata; family Teiidae; genus Aspidoscelis; species Aspidoscelis tigris. Next base: position 20,607,338 of record JALMGA010000010.1, read on the forward strand.
CTGGCCCTCCAGGGCAGTTTGTTTCCATTTCTCTCACAGCTACAGCATTTAAGGGGGCATAACTAGCACCATGGGAGCCTGGGAAAAGCATCTAAAAGTCAGTGCATAGGTAGCAACTCAGAAGTCACTACTCCATGCCATGACTCAGCCTGTCACCTCATCAGTATGGACCACAGTGACTCAAGGGGCTGCTTCATATGTGCATAGAGGCCTAGGTTGCCTGGATTATGCTTCATTCATAGGCCTAGGTTGCTCTCCATGTGATCTGCTCTGGCAGCAGTGGAACTGAATAGGCATCTTGGTTCGGCCATAGTAATGAAGGTGCCACACCAAGCACTTTTGTATTGAGTGTCATATGTATGATTATCTGCCTGTTGAGCAGAAGTCATGAATATATGGTCAGTGTAATGAGCTCCTGGCTCTCATGGGATGTGTTTCTTCCCTTGAACCCAAGATAGTGGACCTGGAGAAGCAGAGAGAGAGTGACAAGCATGAAGGAAGGCTTTCAATGATGCACTAGGAGCATCTCACTCCTTGGTGTGCAGCCCTCAAGCTGTGATGGAGAGTGAAGGTCTCAGGTGCAGAGGACATCTGTGGCGACCTAGCCTACCCCTCCCTTCCCCATCCTCCGCAGAGTAACATGAGTTGGAAGAGAGCTGCTAAGCACCCCAATCAACTGCCAGTTTGGCTTTATCTTAAAAGTTTCCACCACTGGCGTCCTGCTTCATATGCCTAACGTAAAGGCTCCCTTAAAGCAGCAGATTTGACCCTCATGTAAAGCAAAACACTTGAAGTTTATTGTTACAGTAAAATAAAATAAAGAAGCAAGCTTGAAGTTTAGCTTTAAAGTCTTTAGGGTCCTTGAAAAGAAAAACGTTGCTTTAATAAACTTCCCCCCTTTCTCAAATGCTCCTCTGTAGGCAAACTGTTCCTATAGGGCTCCATATAAAAGCCAAATAGTCCACAGCCCCTTTTCCCGGGCTTTTCCCTCTTTGCTCCGAGAGGAGAGTTTCAACTTAAATGCACTCAGAGTCCAGTAGCAATTCCTTCTTTCCCCACATGGGCTCTTCTCCCCTCTAGCACCGAGCAAAGAGGTCCACACACACGTCTTGGAGCAGCACTCCCTGATCCCCCTCTAAACCCTGATGAGAAACAAGAGAGAGAGACTGGGAGCTGCATTGTCTGCCCGCTTAAATAGTTCATGCTTTGGCAGCTGCGATTGGTCCATTTTTGAGTGGCTGGCATAGCTTCTGCTGGTGCTCCACCCTTCCTGTCAATCACGGGGCTCCGAAAGCCTGCCAAGCTGCTGCTCTGCTGCCTAGCCTTGGAGCGAACACCACAACATCATATTGAGAAACAGGAATTGGCTCCCTTAAATGAGACCCCTCCTTTAGCAAATTTGCCTCTATCCTCTTGCATTGTGGATACTCGTCCACAGGTAGCAGGAATGAGGTTTCTTGTAGAGGTAGGTTTTTGATGGACATATTAGCCGCATGCTGACTTGCCTGCCAGGTGCAAAGATTACAGACATCATGCAGCATCTAGATAGGTTAGTAAACACTGCAGGGGAACAGCCAGTGGTCACAGTAGATGTTGGTAACAATGTGGTTGGGAAGGCTAAGCAGGGGTTCTGGTTGCCAAATTTAGGTTGTTAAGTGGGAGATTAAAGTCCAGGCCTCTCAGGTTGCATTCTTAGAGATGCTACCTGTTCCACATGCAGGGCCAGCTAAATAGGGGGAGCTCAAGAGCCCCAATAGGTGGATGAAGCTGTGGTGTTGAGAGGAAGGGTCTAGATTTATTAGGAACTTGAGGACATTTTGGGGCAAACACAAACTGTACAAGAGAGATGAGTTGCACTTGAACCAAGATGGAACTAGACTGCTGGCACTTAAATGTTTGAGCTAAATATGTTTGTCTAACTGAACGGTGGAAAACTGCCACTCATTCAAAAATTATTTTAATTGCTAAAAGCCAATTTTAATAGCTGAAAGAGAATTATTATTCCATCACTGAGGCACCTGTCACCTTAACGCTGACCTTTAGAAATCTAATAATTACAGCAAGAGAAGCATGGAACAAGCATAGCACACTTCACTGTCATGGGAAAGTATCCCACAGCAATTAAGATCAAGGACAGTGGCTGGGGTTCACACTGCAAGCACAAGCTTGTCCCAAACTTCACTCAGACCTCCCTGGGTTGGGCGAAGTGTGAACAGTCCCCTCTGGGACCATCTCTGTATGTCAGGCCGTTCCTACAGCAATGGGAACTGTGGCAGGGAACTGAGTAGCTGCTGCCACATCACACCACACACACACACCACACAGCCTTCACACAGTCTTTGGAGAGGCTGGGGCTGTATTAGGAGTGCTTCACAGTCCCAGACTGTGTGGAACATTTTTTTACTTCTCCACAGCTAGTGACAATCAGAGTGCCTCTCAGCTGCTTTGGGATGAAAGTGGCACCAAAGGTGTGAATGCTGCATCCCAGAGCATGCTGGGCTGTCCTAGACAGGCTGTTCAGTTCAACCCCAAACCTTTTGAGCACCCCTGTTCAATTAAAATCAGTTCAAACCTGAACCAGTGTGGCACACCTTTACTTTTTACTTTTAAAAATACAGCAACCTAGAATAGGGTTGGTGGCCCATCACCCCTTCTCCTTCAGCACTAAACAATGAAATCAAAATTCCTGGAGTCAGAGCTAAAAATGATTTGATTGCACTCAGTAAAGTATCACCAGAGTAGTGGGCTATTGATCTCCATGTCGCACTATACTTACACTCTAGTTTGATCAATAAGCTATTTCTAATCCAGCCGTTCCTACAGTTCTACTGGATGGGATATTTTATAGGGAGATTACCCTGCACATGACAGACTTATAAAAAATTCAGAATGAAATACTACCAGCAAAGTAGGTGAAGCACAGAAATACTTAAACTGGTAAAACATTGACCTCTTATAAATTGAACACGTTATAGGAGGTAGTGGTGTATTAGGAGCCCTCCAAGTCATATTGTGAATCACAATCTGCAATGTATCTTACTGCAAATGATGAAAAGTGTCTCAGAGCAAAAGCACAAAGGAAGTGAATTAAAATGGAAAACAGTGTTGGCTAGGGCTCGTTGTGACTTGTGCGACGGAGGGCAAAAGCAGCAGAAAAAAGGGCACTTAGGGGTCAGAACTTGTAAGACTGCATCCACACACAGTAAATTAAAGGCTGTGTCCCAGCTTACTGTCTGAAGCAGCACTGTTTCAACTGGATGGAAAAGTGACACCCTCCATGTCCCTGTTTTGAAACACTGAGGTTCCATTTCCAGCAGCACCTCCATGAGCGGCACAAAATCATGCCCAGCAACCAAGGTGCTTCCAATGGCAATTGCACCAGTGAGGGACTCAGCCCAACTACGGCAAAGTCTCTGCTGCTACTGTGCATGAAGACACAGCAGCAGCTGCTTTCTTCAGCATCTATGGGTCCCTTGCACTGCTAAGTGTAGGCATGGATAAAGTTTTTGAATAGTAGTTTAGAGATTATGGCATCCCTATGCTACTGCCTTAAGTAACATTAGAGGCCGGAAATGCATTCTCTGACCCTTAATATGGATTGGAGGAGGGAGAGGAACACAACTGCCTACACACTACTACTTCAATGCCATTTTTGAAAAAAATATTTTTTTAAAATTGTGCTACTGCAACCATGGTTAAGGATTTAATTCTGTGCAAGTTCAGATGAAAATTGACCCTGCTAAACATAGGCTGTGGTCACACCTTCATTTTAAAACTTCTTCAGTCCATCTTTAGATCTGACTACTCACACCTTTTCATTTCTATCCATTTTATTTGTGGACTTTCCACCCTTGGAACCCCAAATAGAGGTGGAAAGTGTCAAACAGTTTAGAATGTTGTTAGTAAGGAATTCAAGAGTCACAATGAGTCAGCAACTCATGACTCAGAGTCTTGTGATTCAGTCTCATGCTGTTGCAGTAATTAGATGACATCATCCTAAAACCTCATGATGATGACTTGCAGTTTGTGGGCTATATAAGTAGCTCTGTGTTGTACAAGTTTTTGTCTTTCGTTTCTGCTGTTTAAAGAGAGGTTCTGAAGTAAAGTTGCTGAGCCTTCCGGTGAGGAAAGAAATACGTTATCTCTGGATTTATTTGTCTGAATGACTGTCCAGCTATTCTCTGAGATGGACAAGTGATCTGACTCTAGTCCAAATCCACTACATTACCTGACACAGAAAGTTCACAAATAAAACAGCTAGAAATGAAAAGGTGTGAGCAGTCAGACCTGGGGTCTTTCTGCACTTGGTCTTATTCTGGAAAATATCTCAGAACAGGGGTTTGTTATCTGCATGCTAGTGCAAACTATGGCAGACCCCAATGTGCCTGCCATAGTTTGTATTAGCATATGGATAACAGGCCCCCGTCCTGACATATAATCTGGAATAAGGCCAAATGCAGAAAGGACCCAGATGTTGGACTGAAGAAGATTTAAAGTGAAGGTGAGACCACGGCTGTAGTGGATTATATATGACTCATCCAACCTTGTATTAGAAGGAGCTACTGAGTGTGAAATATCCTGAGCTACTAGGTATGATTTGACAATGCCCACTTTTCCCTTGCGGGTCAGATGCTCTTGTAAAGAACTTATGTGATAATGGGTTTTAACAAAAATGGTACAAATTCACTCTCTCGTACAAAAAAAATACAACTGAAATGTCAGGAAGTGCCAAAACAAATCCTGCATTTTGACTTGCTTAACCAGTGCAGAAGTAATAATATTAATATTATTTCACTGTATGCAGATTAGAAACCATATGGCAGGTAATAGCAAAGAATTACCTTTAGCAAATGGCGGCCCTGATGGCGACCATTCCAGAGCTCTGGCAATGGTGTCAATGCACCTGCGTGGCACCACTGCCGGGATGATGAGGCAACACAGTGCATCATTCTATACACACTGTTAGTCTCTCTGCACCTCTTCAACATGGAAGAGGTGCTAATGGGAGCTTACTGGGCTATCACAGCCAGGCAGCTATTATAGGTGTGGGACAGTTTTAACTGCTCCATGCCTATACTACCTCAGGGATGCTCTGGGACATAAAGAGCCATTTCTAGTCAGGAAAAGGCTCTGTACAGTGTGGATGCACCACCTGGGATCTCCCCATGCCTTAAATAGTCAAATGCTGAAAGGCTTACAGTGTCCCAAGAAAGTTAAGGCTCCCAGTCACCTCAGAGATGCTTTTACTGTAGATGTATACCTAGAACAAACTCCTGGGTGACCCCCTAAATGGGCAACTGAACAGTCGGATGTCCAAGGAGCTTTGTGGCCAGAGACACACATCACACATACTCTTTACCAGCTTCTCCAAGCCTACACATCTGTTTTTAGGTGCCAAATGAAGGCCTATCTTTTTACCCAGCCTTTGCTTCCACACCCTTGATTTTAATCATACTTTAATATACCTATTATGGCTTCTGCTGTTTTTATTCTCTGTGTTATATAAACCACTTCATTATTATATTTAACAGGAAGTACTATGTAAATATTTCAAATAAATAAATAGTTGGCTTGAGAAGAGCACTCATGTTTTTGCTAAATATTGTGTGTAAGAGAAATCTAAAATGCCAAATCTAAAATAATGCTCTTCTTTAGGTGCAAAATTAAAGATACTAGGTGTATAAATAATTATACACACATACCTAGGCTAGTCTTCCAACCATATGGTCCAATGATTTGCTCAGCAAACCCAAAAGACTGAGGTTTGCATCCAGACATTTGGATAAAGCTTGAATTAGTCCAAAGGAGTGCTTACACAGTCATCATCCCATCTGCCTTAAAAGTCTGCAGGGCAAAGCTATTTCCATGTTGTTTTATGGTGCACAAATATGCATTTATAAAGATCATTCCCCACTGAAGAAAGTTCAATCCAACATTTTTAAGAGCCATCTTTGGACACTCACCCTTGTACTCCCAGTGCATCAATGCACTTTAGAGTCAAGTTTGGTCTCAACTGAAACCAGAGTTTGCTACTATAAGAACAGGTTCTGGTTCAGACTCACCCATTCTCCAGCTGACCTAGTCCCTTTTCACTGACAACTACCAGTCAAATTGGGGAGGGGGAATCTTTAAGGGAAAAAAACTGCTGTCCATTAGGGATGTGCACAAATATTCGTAAAATTCACTATTCATATGAATTCATCTGAATCAGACATTTGTACATGAATCAAAAGTTACAACATACAAACATACAAAGTTACAACATACAAACATGCACATGTTTCCGACACTCGTACGAATAGTTCGGACATTAGTTAAACTGGGGAGATAGGAAAGCAGCTGTGCCAGTCACATCTGCATCAGATCCAGATTGAATTTGACATGTATCGAGAGCAAATTAAAAGTGGATTCTGGTTGGATTTGATGCTTTCAGAGTGGATATATTATGGGATATGTATCAGATATATATTCATTCATATCAGATATTCATATGAATTTGTATGAATACATTCGTACTGAATAGAATCCTGCCACATTCGAAGGGCATCTATTCAAACAAATATGCATTTTCTAAAATTCAGTTCATTACAAATCAAATGTCAAAAAACCCATTCATGCACATCCCTACTGTCCATAGGTCTTTCACCCAAAGTTTTGATGACAATGGACTTTAATGAAGATAATTTATCAATGATGAAACACATTTGGGATCTGGGCCATCAGGTATCAGGCAGACACATTTTTAATAAACCATTACAAACTGCAAACTGCCTGAATTATTTACTTGTCCCAAAGCAACGCAGAAGAGCTTTCATGCTCTCAGGACTTAATGTTCTACCTTCTGTTCTTCTGTGGGATAAATTCAACAGACTCCCTCACAAAGAGGTTTATCATTCCTGCATAGAGGATGCAGTAGAAACATTCTGTATTGCTCTTATTATAGCAGCATACACATTTTGAGAATTCTACCTTTCATAAGATTAAAGCCAGGCAGATCAGAGGATTATTATGCATCTTCTGCTGTTGATAAGACACTGATCCAAATATAACAAGGCACCCTGCTAAATTTTGTGCTAATGCTATGGCAGTAAGGTCCAAACTGATTCAAGCCACAGACCCAGTTCAGGCTATATGTAAGATTAATTAGATGCCGAACATTTCAAGTCAATTTAGCTGTGCTGTGTTTACACTGAATATAGTTGTACATTTTAATTATATTTCTGCAACTATACCTGTTATCGACTGTAAATAAATTTAAATTTAAAGCAAGGGGCAATCACAGGATCTGTTTCATAACCTACACTGACTTTTGTTGTCTGGAGATAGCCTTGATATATCTGAAGCATGATGGGACCCTATTAAACTGTAGTACAATCTCTAAGCTAACAGATTGGCATTTTTTAAAAAAGCCTCCTAAAAAATCAGCAAATTAAGCATGTCTATATTGGTGTGCCCAGAGAAAGGTGCATCTGTGATAGTATTGTGGAAAAGTAAGAAGGATGTTTGGAGTTGAACTCAGAATCCATTTTATTGTCAATTTTAAGTGGAATTCATCAAAATATAAAATACTGATAAAATTCATGACTCATGCCACTCAAATAATTATAGCTAGGGATGCGCATGGATGTTGTTGTTTTTTGCATTCAATTCATATTGAATTCAATGTAAGAAAATTCATACTCACTGAAACAGATCCCCTTCGAATGTGGTAGGATTCTATTCAAAATGAATGCATTCATATGAATTTATACAAATATCCAATACAAACGCATACATATCTGATAATGTATCCGATATGTATCTGATACATATTCTGTAACATATCCACTCTGAAAGCATCAAATCCACTCTGAATCCACTTTGAATCCACTCTCAAAACATGCCAAATGCACTCTGTATCCATTGTAGATGTGACTGGGACAGCCACTTTCCCATGTTCCCATTTCACGAAATGTTTCGAAATGTCATACGAATGTTCTGAAACACTTGTATTTGTATGAATGCCAATGTACAAATGTCATAACATTTGATTCATATACAAATGTCCAAATTCGTACGAATTTGTACAAATAACGTATGTTAAGAACATTTGTGCATATCCCTAACTATAGCCCAATACTGAAAATGTACCAAAATATACAACATAAAAATGTGGTATAAAAAAAATCTGAAAATTCCTTTCAGATGAATATATCACAGAACAAAGAAGAGCTATGCAAGTTGAAAAGAAGAGAAGAAAAGAAAAATAATCTTTTTTTACAATACGTGGAAACCCCTGCTACAAGCAAAGCCAAAAATTAAAGATAGTACCCTGCTGATAATCAGTATCCTCTTATAAATCAAATGAAATATAGGGTGTTTTTCTACGGTCAGTTAGTACCCATTTTTGCACCCATTAAGGACCCATTTGGATGAGAGCCAGATGACCCCATTCCTACCACGGCACCCATTAGGGACACATTTGTTTCCACTGTGCCTTGGGAAATCCAGATCATATGGGTACATCTTGGCCTTTAATCCGGATTTTCTGTAGACCCCATTAATGGGGTCTACAATGGGGTCTTCAGCCAGAAAATCCAGATTAAAGGGAGCCTGTTTCCACAACAGTCCAGCAATGGGGTCTAGAGGAGGCTAGTGGGAGCCCCAAAACGTAAGCTTTGAAGTCATTTCGAAGTTATTTCAAAGTCTGGGCAAAATAGCTTCGGAGTATCTTTGAAGTCTGTGCTGATCTTAGGAGTGAACTTCGAAGTGACTCTGAAGTGACTTCGAAGTCACTTCACAGTTTACTCTGAAGATCAGCACAGACTTCAAAGACACCCCAGAGCTATTCTGCATGGACTTCAAAATGACTTTGAAAAGACTTTGAACTGACTTCAGAGATTGCACCCCCTGTCAACCCCAAACACCTGGGGTGACAGGCAGACCCTTCGTGGGTAGATCCGGATTTCCAAATGGGTTCTCCACTGTTTCCACGACAGGGAGGCTAGCATCCATTACTACTGGGTGCTAGACTACCTGTGGAAACACATTGGGTACTTCCCTAGGATCTACCAGATCCGGATTAAGGGAAGTACCCATTCCTTAGATCCAGATCTTCTTAGATCTGGATTAAAGGAGTGCGGTGGAAAAACACCCATAGAATAGTCAACACTTACTACAACAATCGGCAAAATAAGAATAGAAGGCATTTTAGAATACTTAGGCCCTTTCTGCATTGGAATATATCCCAGAATAGGAGCCTGTCATCAACATGCTAGCGGAGACTATGGCCGGCCCTAGACGAGGCTTGCTGTAGTCTTTACCAGCAAGTGGATGGATGGCCCCTCTTCTAGAATCTAGATGCAAAGGTAGAAATCAAAGGGATGAGGGTGTTAATGTAATCTAACTCAGATCTATAAATGTATTCCTTGTTTTATGTATAATGTGTTCAAATGTTGTTGTTCATAAATTGTTTCTCTGTAAATGTATAAAAAAACTTTTAAAAGCAAAAATACAAAAGCGACTATAAAACTTCCCCAACATTTTTGGAATCCTTGTCACTTTAAAGAAAGTTGGCTCTCCTTCTGTTCCAAGAACGAATGAATATAGCAAGTATTGAAGAAACCTGAAGTCTCCTGGGAGATGCCACTGAAGTCTAGAAATTAGAATTTAACGAGAAGACTATATTGCTACCTAAGGCCAGTGCTTTAACCAATACTGTGTACCTGAATGCTGCCAGTTCCATAAAAGAGATAACACTTACATCCATTGGGATATTTCTTTTGATTTTCACTATCTAGTAAGTATATAACATAACAAAGAAATATATATATATATTACAACAATAACTTTCAGATTCTGTTTTTCAAAAACAACCTATTGATTTTTGAATGATGCCTAAAATGCCTATATAGACCCATAATGCATTCATTCTAATACAATTTTTCCAGAGTTCACTGACATCTCTACTGCATTACCATTCTTTCTAGAGAACAGAACAGAAGGCACTCTGGATTTATAAAACAAAAATAGTGTTCTTTTTGGGATAATGCCTATAAAATTCAGCTACAGATTTGCCTTCTAACTATAAATGCTAGCTTACTCAGAATTATTTTGATAGTATTGTATTGTAAGCGTGTTGTAGTATTGATAGTAAGTGTGATCTTTCCACACTTGCTTTGGTGAGACAGGTGGAGGCTGCTCCCACGTGGAACTGCATCTATCCCAGAAGTGATTGTGCACATGCTGGAACATTACCCAGGAATATAGCTGTAGAGCACTAAAAGATGATCTAATTGTGCTGATAGTAAACCCCTGCATGCTCCATTTGTACTTTGTCTGGTTGAACGGTGTGCGGTGGGGCACCACAGCTGCAGTGGTGCACCTCATCACCTGGTTGCTTCAGCAACAGAGCCACACATGCCCATTGCCATTATAAAGTGTGAATGCCACAGGCATCCTAAGATTGAGCCAGCCTTCAAGCCAGATAAAGGTGTGAAAATACTCTTAGAAACGTACTGTCAATTCAGGTAATTCTCCCAGACCAGAAATCTGTATGTGCTCAGATGTACATATAAATCTTCCATACCCATCATATTTATCACATAATTGTGTTTGTTGCTCATCTAATATTTGGAGGGGATCAGGAGGTTTTCTTTTACTCCTGAAACTCAAGGCTGTACCTTTTTAGTGTTCAGCTTGTGAAATGCTGAGGAGCTGGAAAGAGAAGCCTTGGTGGGCAGTTTGGTCTTAGAAAATATCCGCATAGGGATAGGATCTAAAGTCCACTGCAGAAAGACTTTCCTGGGAGGTACTGGAGGAGAATTGCTGAAGCAGCAGTTTCCAAGTGCATCCACAGTTACTATGGGGACCAGGAATGTTTGTATGACCATCCTGTCTGAGGGATGGAAATAGCACACACCATCCGCCGCCGCCCCACATGTCTGTACCTAACGTCCAGACATGTGTCTAGGCACTGCCATCTCCATCCTGGTGGCCGGCACGACTGTGTGTGTGTGCCGTCACTGTCACCTTGATGACAGTGATGCACTCACATTTTGGGTCATCTGTGGTGCCAGCGGGCTTATACAGCTCCTCAGATGACCTGGCCAGCCCCTTAGAAACAGCCCTTTCAAGTGTAGATGCTCCATCTGGGAGCGTACTGCATGAAGACTACAGGGCCAAGTGCAGGAAGGCCTAAAGTGGACCAGCGAGTGGGGCTATGGTCTCATAGATATGGATCAGTGTTTGGATCTATGATGCCTAGATGTGTAGTACATAGACCCTTAATCCACATCAAAAGTCCATGTGGAAAGGGCCTCCTCCTCCAGGAACTTCTATGGACCGCTAAGTGATGGAAGCTGTATGGATGAAAGGTCCTCACTTATGAACTTCCCTCTGGGAGCTCACATGCGGTCACAGTGATGTGAGTTTGTACAACTGCAAACTGAGCAATCCATTCCAAGCCTCCTAGGTACGGATTGCCTCTGAATCACATACTATTTGTTTGTTTCCGTTTTTATTCCTACTCTCCACATTATCAGAGCAGAAAAGATGAATGGCAGCTAACATAAGGAGAGACAAAGCAGCTTCTGGGAATGCTACCACTTTGTGCTACAAACTGGATATAGGAATACTGCAAATAATAGTTATGTTTGCTGCTCCGAGAAGCATCTTTCCAATAGCTGCCTTGTACAGATGTGTACAAAGAAATCTGCAAACCAACACAAGTCCCTATAGCCAAAAAAAAACCACCCAAGTAATATAACCAAAAAAACAAACAAAAGGGTTCTGCCAAAATATATGAATAAACAGGATAAAATATGTCCCACTACCAAGAGTAGAAAGGGAAATATATTTTGAATACTTACAGGCCACTGAAGAAGACTGTAGTCGAAACGTGTTTGGCCTTGAGTTTTGAAATTTTTACTATTACTATATTATTTGTTTTTTATTATTTTCAGTATTTATAAAATTTTCAGTGGGGTATTGCTACCCTTTTAGAAATTATACTGGTTTTTCTGCTCCAGAGTGCATTTATTTCTTTATTTCCTCATATATTTGCCTTTCTACACTTGGTAGTGGGGCATATTTTATCCTGTTTATTGATATATTTTGGCAGAACCTTTTTGTTTGATTTTTTTGGTCACAAAGAAATTTGTCCATTTGGTTTGAATTGAACTGAACTTCTCTGAGTTTGGTTCAATCTAGAACCAGGTTGAACCAGGTTGACCTCATTCAAATCAAATCTCAAACAGTTTGTAAACTGTTTGATCACTAAAAAACAGTAAAGTACAACAAAAAAAAGCCCTATTTAAAAGGCCAAGTGGCTGAACCTGATTGATTGAACACCCCTGGTACAGTCTGAATTGAACTGCTTCTCTCAAACAGAACGTGAATTTGGTTCAATTCAAACTGTGTGAAACCACCAGTTTGATTTGAAGAGGACTGAACTCGAACCAAATTTTCATGTCTCAGGTGCCTTCTTCAATCCCCTGCTTGAAGTTGCCTTTCAAGCAATGCTGAAGACAAAAATGAGTCAGGATTTAACTACTCTGCAGTTCTGATCCAAGAGAGCTTATCCAAAACTGCATTTACATTAGCATGAAAGATTTATTTTGTTCTCTTTAAAATTTCATTATTTTGTAATATTAATCATAATCAAGTTTTAAATAGAATTGTAACCTATCCTCAGACAGTATCCTATAAGTAAGTAATTAAGTAAGTAAATGTTTAAAATACGGAGTAGAAACCCCAGTCCCTCAGAGTAATCATAAACCAACCTGTTCTTAGTTATTCACTTAGCTGAAGATGCCTATTTAAAGGTCCATTTCAGATATAATAACAAGTATATTTGTTGCTCTTTAATGTCCTCAGATCTGTTTCTTCTTCAGAATTTGTGGATTCTTGCACAAATTAAAAATAGCAAAAACAAAGCTAAAGTCATAGAAATTGTTTGTTTGTTTGTTTCTTCAGAGAAGGGAGTTTTTTTGCTCTCTGTCTAGACTAATTCACTGGAATGCCAGGTGTGTTTTTGCAGAACAGTACAAAAAAAACCCCTTGGAAATCTAGGATGTGCACCATGCTACTGTTCATTAAATTGAGATTTATTTACAGTGTTGCCACCCCTTCTAGTTTTCTTTTCATGTGAACAAGTAGAATGAACAAACAAAATGTGTTTATAAGAAACAATTCAGAAACCAGAGAATTTCCATGTTCTTTATTTCAATTTGTAGGATATGAGCAAACATGGAGAGCAACACATCCTGGAGGGGAAAAAATCCTATGCTTTAAATTCAAATGTAGCCAATTTTGATCTACACTATAAGATAGGAGAGAGTATGGTATCAACTGGAAAATGTGTATGTACCTTTGATGGAGAATAGATAGCTCCATAGCCTCCTCGCGGTCCCTTTTGTCAACAGCCTGTTGGTGCAGTCGAGATAAGCCCCAACACCTCCTAGAACACTCTGGTCCTTTCTGGATTCGAGCCTCTTAATCCAGATCCTAGACTTCCTCATCTGCACATAACTCTTTCTGCACCGGATGGAGACAGGTGCACATTAAATCTGGATCCTTAATCCAGATTTCTGTGGCACCCATTTAATTGAGTCCACAAGAGGTCAAAGGGCCATGTTTCAGAACACAGGAGGTGTGCACATGGCATGTTGCTAAGTTCCGGAATTACTGGGAAGGTGTGCTTTTCATAGGACTGCCACAGTGCTTCACTAAAAAAAGCACCTTCCTTCCTGGCCCTTGGAGTTTGTGGAGGCTCACATGAGGTGACTACAGGGCCATCCAGGTGACTACACGGGAATAGCTGGTAAGGTGCAGACACTGTTGTTCTAGTCTGTGATCCAGATCAGAGAACATCTATCGATCCATTCAGTTCAGGAAGGCACAAAGACTCTGCACCAAGTTAACAAGGGAAACTATGTGCCAGTTACTGTTTTGTCTCTCTATTTTATTTTATTTTATTACTTTTTGTTTCATTTTTTAACTGTATATCACCTTGAGAGTTTAGAAATACAAATACATAAATAAATTTGTCATCTTCCACCTGAACCTGTCTTCTTTCAGGGAGCTAGCTGAAGGGTTTCTTTCTTTTCTTTGTTTTAGCTTTAAAATGTTGGGGCAGTTGTGTGTGGGGGGTGTGGCTTACTTTTTGTCTGCTAGTCATATATTTGATAAGCCTGAAATAAACTAACTTTGCATACATTATTACTAAGCAGACTCCAAACCCTTTGTATTCAGTTATAGGCTTTGAATCTTATTATTTGTTTGCGAATCGTGTCCAAAAGAATTCATAGGGATCTGCATTGCAAAACAGCAAAGTTTGAAGCCTTGTTCATGTCTCTGCATATTTGTCAGAAGGTACGTTTTATACATATGTATTTATAGATGAAGGAGATAAATTTCTCCTCCTTCTGTATAATGTGCTTTCTAGTGCCTGGCAATTTCAGGTTTCCTGCAGTTTTCTCTTCCTAGGGTTATATACCTTTAAAGCAGGATTGGAATGGACAGTCCCTTAAATGGAGAAAGCTTTGCAATAGATAGCTATCTCCCAGCAGTCTTTAAGATAAAGACTTTTTGGCTGTGTTCACATCGAAGTTTTAATCTAGGGTGTTTTTCCACTGTCACTAGAAGTACCCATTAAGTACCGATGGGTACTTAATGGGTATTTCTAGTGACAGTGGGAAAACACCCCTAGTTTCAGTTCACTTTCAGGGTGAGAGAACACATCAGCAACAAATCAAACTGTTTCCTTCCAGCATTATATAACTCACTTTGCAGATATGTTCTCTTGCTCTGAAGGTGGACTGGACCTGGATTAAAACATAGTTTTTGTCATGTGCAAAGTAGAATACCTCGTGTGTGAATGAGAAATATTAGAATCCTGTGAGCAAACTAGATTTCTGACCGTTCTATGCATCCTTAGCACCTGGCTGGAGATGAAGGAGGCACACAATATCACCTGGCCAGGATTCCCTCTGATAAAGTTCTTAATATTCTTTAATTCTGATTATTTCAAAATAAATGATTTTAAAGAAACTCTGCTTTTTAGGAAGCGGTTGCACGCCCAGAAATTTCTCCCTTTGTGGTCTATGATTCTGAAATTAAAACATAGTAAAATTCTGGACCTCATAGCAGCTGTGAAGTTCTCGGCTTGCTGGATTCACACTGTAATTGTGTGAAAAAGCTTGCCAAGTGATGAGCAAGACGATGAAACTGCTGGCAAGAGAATATAACCCACAGGAGGAGGCATATTTTATATCCACCTTTAGTTACTGTCTTTTGCTGTCTATTTAGCGCATGGTTCCTGAGTGGCCAAAGCATGAAACAGATTCCCCCTATCCCTTGGATTGATCAGTGCCAAGTGGAGAATGCAGAGTTCTGCAAAATATTGAACTATATTTTGAAACATGCATGCATCATCATCCCAGGGCTTTAGTTAGTCTTTTAGAGTTCAACATTATTTTATCTTAGATTAGCAATGAATGCAAATCTTTGGCCCTTTCTGCATTTACCTTAAATCCAGATTAAGGAGTTTCTTAATCCAGATCTTGGGCTGTGCATCTGCATGTTAATGTGGATAACACAGACCCTACACACCACTGGCCCAGTAATGCCTGCACTAAACAGAACCATATCTGGATTAAGAGGCCCTTAATCCGGATCTTTGGTAGAGTCATTTAATGGAGTCTACCAGAGGACTAAGGGCATGTTCCAGAACACAATCAACATGCAAACAGTATGTCTTTGTGTTTTGGAACTACTGGGTTGGGAGGTGCTGAATATATTAATCAGTTTCAAATTTGCATGTGAACTCCAAGCTTTGGCACTTTGCCTGTGGATCGAAGGGGGGCTACATTTGTGGCTCTCCCTTTGCATGTGAATCTAATATATCCAACTTGGCTGGAGTGCCAGGTGAACCCCTGCCTCCCCTCTTGTCTCCCATGCATGCGTACGCCTTGTCCCCCTTCTCTGTCTGACAACTCATTTGTCAGTCTCCAGTATACCAGACCAACTGGCATAAAAGGGCAAGGCCTCCCTTAGACCACACCAGCATGTGAAAGGGAGGCTCCTATTATGGTATTCTTAGTTAGACAAACTGGGGAGGCCAATATTTGGAAAGGGCACAAAAGAAATGTTGTCTGGAGGTGTTTTTCCACTAGCACTAGAGTACCCATTAAGGACCCATTAAGGATCCTTAATGCTTAGTGCTAAGTGGAAGAACACCCTGGAAATCAGTGAGGGTAACACAGTAGACGTTTTCGCACGGGGGAAAATGGAACGCGAAAAAGCCAGCTGTGGACACGTCATCCGCATTGGCCGCGCGCGCCTTGCGTTCCGACGTGTCCGCAGCTGGCTTTTTCGCGTTCGAAATGTAGAGCACTTCGAAGTGCTCTACACGCGTTCCAACGCGGACGAGCCGTCCGCAGGCGTTCGGGAGAAGAAGCGTTCGCGCCGCTTCTGTCTCCCGATCGCCTGCCGGCTCGCCTCCGACGCCGCGCGGCTTTGACAATCAGCTGTTTTTCAAACAGCTGATTGTCGATCTGCCTCCGCGGCCGCCGGCGCGCCCCTGGCCGGCGTTTGCCGGCTAAGCCAGCTTCGGGCGCTTTGACCATTCGCACCCAGACGCTCCGGAACGCGTTTACACGCGTTCCGGAGCGTCTGTGTGTGAACGGGGAAAGCGCCCGAAGCTGGCTTAAGCTTTCCGCCTGAACGCGTTCGGTTTCGAACGCGATTCAGTGCGGAAATGCCTAGTGAGTGGTGCTCTGATCGGGAAGTGATTTTGATCTTACAGAATTATGTTTCAATTTCTTTTGCTTCCAATCCATCAAGCTTGCGTACAATTATCTCTGAGCATCTGTAACTCATATTTTAGTTGATTCCTCGCAATCGGCAAGGGTCACAATATAGGGATGGGAGAAAAATATTTGTCGGCTTCAAATTCGCTGTTGCAATGCCAACAGCTGTAAGGCTAAGGACTAGGCTCTGGCTCACTCAGTGAATGTAACCATGGTTGTGGACAAACACAGTTGTATCCACAGAGCCACTGCCAGCATCCAATCCTTAGTCGAACCAATTTTAACACAAGTAACAGCAGATTACCTGTAGAAGGAAGGAAAAAAAGACAAGGAATGGTATAGATGCACTTCCATACTGTTGGAAAATGTATGGCACTCCATACATGAAACATTGGCAATACTGTATATTGTTCGGGTTTTTTTTGTTTTGTTTTTTGTGTAGATGAAAGATAATGAAAAAATGTGGCTGTTTCCTTTATTTGTACATATCTTTATGTTGCTTCTGTGGCAAAACTCACTGAAAAGAAAGAAGACAGAGAAGCACCATTCATACTTGTTCAGCAGAGTTTTATGCTGGTACATTAGGGGGGAAATAGAGCACGTATTGCGAATAATGATTTGGTTGACATATGGAGCTGGAAGCAGTTTAATAGCAATACCCCTGCAGATAGTTCTAAAGGTTTGATTTCATGCCTGCCTGCCTGTTTGCACTGTTCTTTATGCTTTGGGAGCATGGCAGTTGTAACAATTAAAAAAAAAGGAAAGGAAAGAAATATTAACTCATTAAAATGAATCCACAGTATGATTGTAAATTCAGTCTTTCTGGCAAGCTTGGACAAACCAAAGAAGTAAATGGCTGAAAGGTACCTATGCACCCCCATGTAGCCCAGGAGCAGGTCAGCCAAACACCTGAGTGCCCTTGGGCAGTGCATGTCCTGGGCTGCTAAACCCAGCATACTGTCTTCCAACATAGTTGCAGTGACTCTTAGAGTGGCTGTCCCACAGGCCCCTATTCCTGCTCCAGGACAGAAGTACCAAATAGGTTTGCTTTCCAGTGAGGGAGCGTTGCATCAGGCCAAAAATGGTTGACTTGCTGGACCATTTCTGATTCAATGTGACCTCAGTCCAAACCAATACCAGTCCTGCTGCAAAACTGTCAGTGCTGGGAGGCATGCCATATTTGTTTGCTCCATGTTTCAGGCTCAGGCAGCTCCTAGATACTTTACATAAATCACTCTATCAATGGGCTGTGTCTCTTCCCTGTGGAAAGGCTGCCATATGGTCAGTATAAAAGAAACAAAAATTTAGGAGGTATAATATAGCCTGAAACCTACTGTTGTTCCAAGTCTTTTTTTAGTACATTCATGCCTTCATGTCCCCTTCCTAACCATTTGAAAATAAACAGCATTTGGAAATGATTAAAAAGTAGAGCAGATATTAATGAGGAACTCTGAGGAAGTGGACAGACAAGATGCTTGCAGGGATTTGACCATCATGGCTAATTAAAACTAGCCAAAGGGGTATGGCTAGATAGGTTTAGGTGGTGATAGGTGCTTTTTATTGGAAGGTAAGGTGTTAGTGATGCTTATTGAAGCAGTGGTACATCCCAACCTGAAGAGTTCCTCCTTAGATCCAGAGACACTAAATGTAACAACTATTGTCCATTTGCTAACATTCCCTTTTGGACAAGGAATTGGAGAAAGGGCCTTTTTGCACTTTGCTTCCCATCACTGGGAACAGATGTGGGTGGG
This sequence comes from Aspidoscelis tigris stejnegeri, assembly GCA_023333525.1. Taxonomy (NCBI): domain Eukaryota; kingdom Metazoa; phylum Chordata; class Lepidosauria; order Squamata; family Teiidae; genus Aspidoscelis; species Aspidoscelis tigris. Next base: position 20,625,879 of record JALMGA010000010.1, read on the forward strand.
ACAGGAAGTTGCCATATTGAGTGAGGCAGCAGCAGCACAGCAGCCATGGGATCTCAGGCATGCTGCTGATTGGTGGGCGGTCTGTCCCTGGCACGCCCACACATGAGGAGAATTGATCAGTGACTGATGGCTGAATGCTCCAATCACACAGCTCCTGGGGCAGCGGGGCCTCAGGGAGGCCAAATGCTTCTGGAAATTGGTGCTGTGGTGCAGATCTCAGGCATGTTCACACTTGACTTTATTCTGGAATATATCCCAGAATAGGGACATGCTGTTCACATGCCAGTGAGGCTACAGCAGGCCCCAAGTGAGGTCTGACAGCATCTGCATCAGCATGTGGACCACAGACCCCTATCCTGAAAAAGCAAAAGGTCAAGTGCGAACCAGCTCCTCCTTGTCTTCTTAGGGGAGAGCAGACTCCCATGTAAGGTGTACACACTAGTTAAAAGTAATTCAGAGCAGCATTTTACACACCCCTAAGTTGATCGGTTCATCTCTATGGGTGCATCCCCATGGAGTTAAAAAAAAAAAGTGGGATGGAAGTGAGACAGCTGAATGCAAATCTTAATTCGAATTAAGCTGTCCCCATGGTAAAGGAGGACAATGCAGGTTCCAGGCAAAGCCACCTGTCCCCATGAAAACCGCAGCAAATCCTTGCATTGGGATACTGCGGTTTTCTCTACCCCCCTCCCTCCTTGCCTGAGTGTGTGGACACACATGCACACACAGACAGGGGGGAATCCCTCCTGGAGGAATGCCTTCCTCCTCCTCCTCCCTCCTCCACACACACACACACACAGAGGGGGGAATCCCTGTCAGATCCCAGATAAAATGTTTAAAAGAGCAACGGCTTTCAAGGCTTTTACAGCCAGTCTTCCTCCTTCCCTTCCCTCCCTTCCCCCCCTCTCTCCCTCCTCCAGTCCCTGAGCCCTTCTTCACACACACGCATGCACACATAGACAGACAGGGGGAATCCCTCCTGGAGGAACGTCTTCCTCCTCCCCTCCCCCCTCTCCCTCCCCCAGCCCATGGTGAAAACTCGCTGGTTCCCTCCTTTTCCACACCCCCATTCCTGCATATTTGAGGTTGCAAAAGGAATGGGGGGGGTGGAAAAGGAGGGAGACAATGAGCTTTCACCACACTAAAATTCTGTCTTTGCGAGGCAAATGGCATGATTTTAGCATGGGTAAAGCTCACTGTCTCCCTCCTTTTCCACAGGCCCCCATTCCTTTTGCAGCCTCAAGTATGCAGGGTAAATGGCAGAGGAAAAGGAGGGAGACAGTGAGCTCTCACCACGCTAAAATCCTGTCATTTGCCCTGCATACTTGCTGGCTACAAGTCTGCCTTGTAGCCAGGAAGTATGCAGGGCAAACAACAGGATTTTAACAAGGATTTTAGCATAAGGGGGGACAGTTGCCATCGCAGCATTAGCGGCAGGGACAGTGAAGCCCCACCAGCTAATGTTGCAATCGTAACCCGTGAGTGTCCCCATGCCTTCTTTATAACCTGCTCTTGCCCTGTAATTCGGGGTGAGTACAGTTATAAAGGATTTTTTTTTTCATTTTGAAGTAAAGGATTTTGTTCCTCTTTTAGCCCGATTTAGGGCTTTGCATGTGGACACTTGTGAGGCGAAATAGCTTTCACCTCACAATCTCCTTGCTATGGGGACAAGCCCTATGTTCAGCATCTCAATATCAGAATCAGGAGGTGGAAGAGCGATGTCAAGAGATGAGGGCTCACCTTGGATTTTTGCAGCTGTCTTCTTACTTACGTAGGTCACATAAGGTGGTTGCCGCATTTGCAATTCCCTTGTAAAGAAACTTACAGGCCTTGTTTACAGAGAATGCAATTCTGGTGCATCTTGGCCAATCAAATAAATATTGAATTACGGTGTACAGTTGAAACCCAGCAAGAAAACAGATAAAAGATTAATGCCATTCTCCTCTTTGGAAGTTAAAGATATGATTCTAGTCACAAAAAACACAGAAGGCCTTTGGCATCCTGTGTATTCTAGATCCAAGCACCCTTTGAAGTTCAAATATAAAGCTGTGTTTCATTTATCATTGTTCCCCTTTCTCTCTTGCTTTATATTCCTCCTTTCCTTTGCTAATCATTTCTCCAACATTGCTAATTACAATATTTAAAGTTTCTAAAATTTGAACTATTTAGGCTCTATTCATATGGGCCCAAAAGGCTTCCCAGGGGCTAGCAAAGGGGTAGAGCATGCAAATACCAGCATACCCTGCTCATCAGCTCCCTACACCTGCCACCAAGAAAAGTGACATACCTTTATAATCCCTAAGACATTCAGGTAAACAGAGAACTCTGTCTCAGAGACCTGTGCCTATTAACTCTTGCAATGGCTTGTCTATGAGAGCAAGCCCCATCATACCAGGGAGGGCGCATGTGTGGATGGCTCTCAGGTTGCCGTTTCAGAGATTTTGTCTGTTCTTCTTAAACAAACAAAAACAAACAAAACACATGCTATTGAGAAGTTTGCCTTGCTGTTCTAAGATTTTTGTAGGATATGCAATTACTTCTACTTCACGTTTCCCCCTCTTACCCCTGCAAAAAAGAAAAGCAAAGTGTACAGGCTCGATTGTTGCATTAACTTCATGCATTCATTTATTGAGGATTTTAGTTCTTATCAGATAAAATGCCAGAAGTGTGGAAATGCAATTGGCTGTGTAGCCATCACTGTAAAACATGTGAAAAACTTGCTCCTGTCCATACTGGGGCTACAAACAAAAGATCATGAATTTCCATAGGCCTGGTACGTATTGGTCATTACCCCAAAAATGGAGTGTTGAGAACTTGAGGAAGCAGATCATGCTGTATTTGGGGGGGCATGATTCAATCAACATAAAGATCTTTCAAACCACTTGTATTAATAGTAGCTGGCAGGGGAGCTGAAAAGGAAAGCAAAGCTGTAGCAAAGAAATGCTGCAGTCAATGTACCTTACGTCTGTGCACCAGAAAATAAAGGGTTCAAACCATTTCTGGGTCTGCCAAGAAAACTACTTGCAAGACACCCAACAGCAGCATGTGGAAAATCAGTTTTTGGTGTACCAGTTTCCCTCCTCTTGTCACTTCACTTCATTAGCTACAACTTCCTTTTATTAATATGTAAAGACACATTGCAGTTCAACATATTAATGCATGTTTTGTACAGGACAGACACAGACAGACAACCTGTACCAGCAGTTAAAAGTCTGTTTCTGCACTGGATCTTATTCTAGATTATTTCATGTAATAGGAATCTGTCATCTGCTTGCTAAGGCACACTAGGGTAGGGTCTGTCCAAGTCCTGCTGTAGTCTGCATTAGAATGGGCATGGAAGGTCACTATTCCAGAATACAATCCAGATATCAAGCAGGATATATCCCTATCCCAAAATATAATCTGGAATAAGGCCCAATACACAAAGGAAAAATATCAACTGCAGTAAAAGCCATGGTCAAGTCTGCATCTGTTTGTGGATGGCTGCTGTTTTGGAGGAGAATGGCTTTCTTACATCACTTGTTCCCTCACTGCCAGAAAGAACAACTGAGTCACTTTGAAGAAGGAGGGGAAGCGGCTGATTGAAACTGGTGGTGCACTTACACCTAGCATCATGCTCTGAGGGTGTGAATTCTTAGAACGCAACTAAAGACATGCTAAATTTAAGTGTTGAAGGTGCTCCTTTCCAAAAGAATCATTCACACATAGGGCATGATCTCACAAGGCATTTTGGGGCATTTGTTTCCAAAGGTTTGTCCCATTTGTGGATGTAGGAAGAAAATTTGTGTGCCACAAAATTTTAAAAAGAAGCATCCCAAACTTTCCTGCCTCACTTCTCTTTTCTTTGGTGCACTTGCCTCAAAGCACAGAAAACCCTCCAAAACAATGGAATTTTCCATATTTCTGGGTCATTGATTGGTGTTCTCCTAGCAGCCATTTCTATTGGCTACAGGACCTTTTGTAGCTTCCCACCCTATCCATCCCCAAACAGGACTCTTGCACAGAGTGCTTTACTTTCCTGTCTGTGAAAGGAACTAAAAATGGAGGCTTGGGAGCATGGTAAGTTTTCTTTTATTTATTTATTTTTTCTGTATATCCCTCACCATGTTTGTGAACATATGCCCCTAAGGACTCAAAATCACCCTGAGGACATCCAAAAACATGTGTAAAAATACCCTTAAATTTAAAGTCTCCACTTACTCATGGGGTGGTTTTAGTGAAGAATTTTTGGTGCTTCATCTCCATGTGCAGTGCCTCATGGTGACCACACCCTTCCATTTGCAGGCATGGTAGCTGAGGCACCTGTTGGGCAGAGACAATTTTTTGCTCTTGGATCACTGCTTGAATATGACATCTCCATATTCTGTAATGAAAATGCAGAAGCATCTTTTCCAGTGGAAATCATAGCACCTCTCCCAGTTGCCTGTGTAGAAGGTAATGGAGATCTTCAGTAAATGGAGACCCAGCCCTAATGTTTCCCTGTTTAACACCATTAACAAAACACCTACATTTCAATTGCATACATTTTTAGATGTACTTATACTCAGTACATCTTGGATGTGCACATTTGCTCTCCTAAAATGCATAATAGCAAAGCATGCATATATTAATTAAAGTTATTGTGTTCATATAAAGAAAATTTAGGGAACATCAGACAGGAAAGGGTTAACTATTAAAAAGTTCTATAGGTAGGAAGGGTTACCTCTGTTAGGCATAAAGATAAAATTATGTTCCTCAAGTATGATTAGTCAGAGAGGTCTGTTTCAGAAGGTTTCATTCATGATTCAATCCTGTCCTGAATTTCCATCAATTTATACTTAATATAATAATGATGATGATGATAAAAGAAGAAGAAGAAGAAGAAGAAGAAATAAAAATTCTTCATTTCTGTCAGCTCTAAGCTCCTTGTATTTTCAAAGACACATTTACAAGTTTCAATATACAGAAGATGCCAGGGTAATTTAAAGCTGTAATGATTTTAAAATTATTATCCTATAATATATTTTTTAAAGAAATCAATAAAGACAAATTTTACAGGATATCAGCTAATGAGATACTAACTCTGACGCATTGTTACTCTCTGGGTGCCTTTCCATGGCCGATAAATGGGGTCAGAAATCGCTTCTTCAGTCCTTTTTCACACATCAGCTTCAGTTTGTCTTATACTAGTGGTGAAATTCATACTTAGGCAGCCGCTATGGAGCAAGAATGACATCCTGTTGTCTCTCTTTAGGAAAATACCTACATTATCATTTGGGTAGTGAGTGAATGGGAATAGCCCAGCCTAATGACCTGGATCAGAGGGAGGCTTAACTTTGAGACTACATCCCCATGCCTCAGAGAATCCAGAGGCCTCCCTCCATCATGCTGGTGTGGTATAAGGAAAAACACAAACCTCTGAAGAACACAACACTGGATTAGGCAGCCCAAAATGCCCACTTAGTGTGATCCAGCAGTCGCAGTGGAAGCATGTTAACATGGCATACACCTCCATGTTCTGGTTCTGCAGGGGAATCATTTTGGTGGCACACCAAGTTGCAGCATTAAAATGGGTTTCCAGAGCACTCCGGGGTAAAGAACATTCATACCTGCCCATAGGAGATTGTGGAGGTCGGCTCCAAAGCTCATGCAAGATTCAGGGCCACTGAAGTGACTGTCTAGGGACAACCATCCAAATATGGACAGCATTGTTTATATGCATTGTTTGCATGAATTGGTGCTTCAGGTAGACCATTCCATGAGAGTGGTCCATTGACAGGTACTTTAAGTGTAGAAGCAGTCTTTGATATATAGCAGCTATAAACCCTAACATGACTTTCCCCCAGTTTAATGTTGAACTCATTGCAGTTTTTGAATAACTAAAACAACAATTTCTCTTTGCCTTCAGGTTGGAGAGACCTACAGGATGCCTCTAAAGGCCATTTGCAGGAAATAGAGAGCTGGTGAAGGTTTTTTCTTTGTCTTCTACTTGAGATGCCCAGAAACAATTGGTGGGGCAGGATCCTAGACTCAATGTGCCTGATCCATCAGGGCTCCTCATATGTTCTTATATTCTTGCTGGATCGTTAATGGAAATAAAACTAATTATGCAAAAGTAGCTCCAAATTAGAACTCCCCTCCACCCTCCTGTGGATCGTTAGCAAAGCCAAGGTAGGTGACAGGGAGTGAAAGATTAAATAGCTGTCTACCATTGCCACAAAGCAAAATCAAACTGGCTCCATAAAATGTGCTAACAATCACATGTCTTGCATTTCCTGTGCCTCATTCTGTATTGTTTGCATGTTTCTGATTCCTTTCAAGGCCAAGTTATGCAGCTTGGGTGAGTCAATTAATAATCAAAGGCACTGGTTGCCAAAGGCTGTCCATCAGACTATTATAAAAACCAATTCATAGAGAACCAAACTGTGCAATCAGCAGCTGTTTATAACATGCATGCTAGAATATAAGAAAATGAGACGTGCGTCTGTTTAAATTTAAGGGCATGTGGGTCCAGCTCTGAATTTGGGATAGATTGTTTAATCCATGTTCCCAGCATTGACATCAACTTTATATACATGAGATAAGTTAGCCTCAAAGGTGATCTTTGCCTACCCTCTCCCATAATACAAATCTGAACAATGGATCTCATAAATCCCCCAACATCTTGAAGTTATTTTTCAGAATCCTCCATCCTGCCAAAGCTCCTTCTCCTGTGTAATCCTGCCATTATGATCAATCTATTTCCTAATTGCGTTCCTGATCCTTACCGCTGCTTTTCTCTCTCCCCACCTCTGCTCCTACTCCTGAGATATAGAGTAGATTAGGAGGGGTGGAGGAAAAGCTTACAAATTCAAGTTAGCTTGCTCGGTTGCAAGACAGATAAAACCAGCAACAGCTTCCTGAAGCTAAAGCAGTTTTAGGCCTGTTTAGTGTCAAGATGAGATGTCTCCTGGAAATGTATTGCTTTGGATTCCATGGGAAATGGGGAATGGAGTTAAAATGCAGTGGTAAAATAATATAAATAACATCTGAAAAAAATTGCAGTGGGTTGTCAACTCATCTTTCTCTATCCTTCAAAGTGGATGACATGATAAATGAAAGAGGGGTGGTCAGGAGCAAGGTGCGTCTATAAAAGCCAGCCATCTCCACTTATAGCCAGAGTCATCACGGCATGCATTATATTTCACATGAAAACATGTGGGGGCGGACATGTCAGTGCACACATGTACTTTGATAAATAGGACTCTATTTTTCCAGCACAGAGTTTGCATCACTCAATAGAGAATTATGGTGACTTACTAATAGGGCACAAGAACTTAAGAGGAGCCCTGCTGGATCAGGCCACAGTCCATCTAGTCCAGCATCCTGTCTCACGCTTGGCCCACCAATTACTTCTGCGCTTCTCCAGCAGAAGACAAAGGGAAAACCTTCACCTGCTCCTTTATATCTGCAAATGGCCTTCAGAGGCATCCTGCATGCATTTCCAACCTGGAAGCAAAGAGAAACTCTCTTCCCTAGGGTGCAGGTATATTTTTAGACACACCAAAAATGGTCCAAGAGGAGGGCATTTTCTTTTCACCAAAAAGTATTGCTGGGGATACCTTGGGGAAAGGTAAGTCACCTGCATGGCTGCTGTATATCTATTAGGGATGTGCAAGAATATTTGAACCATTCAAAATTCAATCAAATCCATTTGAATTCAGACATCTGAATTCACATCAAATGTCTATATATTCATTTTTTAACATTCGAACAAATTTCAAATGTTTCAAATCATTCATACGAATAATTCAGACATTCATATGTGTACATATCCATACGCACCTTATTCGGATCCATGAGCATTTGTACGGATACGTACAGGACAGAAACGTGATGTCTACAGATGTGTCCAGACTCGTACAGATGCGTACAGACACATACGAATGTTGTTGACATTCATATCTTCAAATACGAATCAAAAATTCATATGCATAGATACAAATTTATTTGAATCGGATTTGGATTTGAATACATTTGTTTTTCTTCTCTATTTGTTTGAATTTGATCATTTGAATTGAATTGAATCCAAAAAATTGCATTCATGCACACCCCTGGTATCTATATGGCAGCCATATGAATGCCTCAGGACAGACAAAGTTCTCTTAGTCCATTCTTCTGCTCTGTTTTTGGTGTGTCTCTGAGGATGCTCACCAAACCTCCCATGCCCTGGAAGGAGTGCTGGTGAACAGATGCTGTGCCCTTTGGGCTCCCACTTCATGCCCTGGGCTCTCACCAGGTACAGCCAGTGAACCTGGGGCAGATTACCATCTTGTCTTGAAAAACTATATGATTTTAAAGCATATAAGCTTTTTTTGATCTAAAACCTTACTATCATTCTTAAGCAAGAGCATATCAGCAGTATATTTTCATCTCCTTCTGTCTTCATCTCCTTCTGACTCAAAGTAACTTCAGAAACAATAACATGAATGTTTGATTTGAATGTGCAAAGTTAAAGACTTGCCTCCATTTTCTGATCTCACGATTATATAATGTAGTCAGCAAATGATGTCTTCCCTCTCCCCCTCCCTCTCTGTTTTTCTACCACCATCCTCACTTCTCCGGATGACATCCAATGATAATGGTTATAATATGATGGAAAATTAATTGAGAGAACATTTCTGCTCTGCTATAATTTTATCATCCATTCTACTGCATGCTATTAGTAAGAATCCAAAACCCCATGGGGTTTTCAAGGGAATGGCTTGCTGAGCCGAACTTACAGTCTAGAGGTCAAAGTATTAGCTCCTTCCATCAGCCAGGTGTCAAATCACTGTCAAAAATAAATTACTAAGGGTTTTGTTTGTTTGTTTGTTATTGTTACTGTTATTTTTATTTTACCTTCAGGTCTTCTGTTTTGGCGTATGAGTTGATTTGTTGTTAGCCACTGGGGACAAGAGAGTGCTAGTGGCCATTTGAGGCTTCTTTCACGTTGCTACTTAGCAGAATCATTACATGTTAACTTGCAACCATACAGCTGTGCGGGTGATTGAGTGCCCCATTATAGACATTAAAGTGGCATTATGAAATCGTGGAACCAGAGTCATCCATAGCTGTAACAAGAGCTTACTCCAACACCATATGTTATCAAAAGGGAGGGAGGGCAGCTGTACAGAGTCAGTGAAATCCTTTGTTAAAGCAAAAGAGACATTTGAATTGCTCTGTTGGCAACAACAGCCCCAGCCAGGATCAGCAATGTCAAGGTTAGCCTGAGATGCTTTTTGCTGTGCTACGGGATGCTTTACAACACTGCTGCTTTTCTGTCTTGATCCTGAACTTGTCCTCCTTTTTTAATGCTTTAATTGCATTTTAACTTGGCTATTCATGTTTAATTTTGTGTGTGGCAAGATACCTTAAGGGCAGTTGTATCAAAAGTGTGACTATAAACGAATACTCCAGAAATCCCACACACACACACCTGCTCAGATTTACCAAGAAAATACTAGCATAGTAGACTGGCTACAGTGTCAGATTTTGACCTTAGTTGAAGTCTCTACTCATCCACGAAGCTTGCAGGTCAGATTTGGGTCATCCACTACCTGCTCCATCATGCTGTTCTGAGGATAAATTGGGGAAGAGGAGAAATAACTACATTGTTTTGAGTCTCTTAGAGAAAAGAGCAGGAAAAAGTGGAAGGAATCTAATTCATGATAATGAGTTTGTATTGCTACTTTATGGGAATTCAGTTCAACACGAGTTGAAATTATAATTACAAACCAACAGCAACTGGTATGCAGGGTGTGCGGGAAAAGCTCAACCATGATTTATCATTATCCTTTGATCTCCAGAAATCTCAACAAACCTGCATGATGCAATGCAATATCACCACTATTTATGTATTTCTCATCCTTCACACACAGATATCAGAGTTAGTTGCATTATACATCAAGAACTCAATTAAAAATGACTTTTAAAAAAATACTGCTTCTAAAACTCCAGCAAAACATATGATGGGAGATTTAAACATCAAAGGTTGAAAAAAACTGAATGGTGTTGGCACCAGGTGTGTGACAAAATGGAGACAACTCCAAAGCCTGAAAGACTCTTTCATGTGCCACCACCCTTTAAAATGTCTAATATGGAATTAGAAGAAAGTCTTCTGCAGATATTAATGATTGGGCAGGTCTGTGTTATGTTCTGTATTAGCTGCACATCAAGATCACAGTTCAGAGGCCCAGATTCCAAGAACACAAGAGATTTGCCTTTGTAGTATTGTCTGGTTTTTTTTTTTTTTAAAAAAAAGATCCTGCAGAAAATGGCACCACAGACTCCAAGTGGTCTTGTGACAACATCAGCTCCCATTATTTTCCAGTAGTTACATACTTATCTCTATCCCCAGAGGGGGAAAAAAACCAGTGGAATATGCAAGTCTGGTATTATAGAGCTTCAAAGATGGCAGCACAGTGACCAATCTGATACCCTATAACTGTCTTCAAGGGGCATCACTCATAGAACATATTACTGTGGCTCAGAGATGTCTTCAAGATAGGATTGTTCACACAACAGCTTCCTAGTTCCCCCTCCCATAAACATTATGTACTAGAAAAGGTGAATTAGAGAAGGGCTGGGAACATGAGTGCCACACATTACTATCTCTGAGATACCTCTAAGCTGCCCCTTTTGCTAAGTATGAATACAGCCTCCATCTTCAGGGCTGGAAGGAAGTGGAACCATTTTTCTGCCCAACCTCCTAGAGATCAGGAGAACTGTGAATTTCCATCCACACAGTACCTCCATCTTATTTTGATTCAATTTCAATTAATTGCTCTACATCCAGTTCGAAACTAGACCAGCACTGAACTGTCATCCCTAACTCAAATGAGACAGAGAGGTAGATCTGGGTCTCATCAGCATAATAATGGCATCTGACTCCAATTCTCCTGATAACACTTCCGGGCAGTTCCTCCCATCTGCTCCATGTGCCAGCCATCACTGGTACTTAACTATATTACAGCCCTACTGCAAGTTTTATTAATGTACATAGAGCTGTTTAAGTGCAAAGCATGGGTTGCACAAGCACTATAGAAACATATATTGTAATAGCAGGGGTAGCTATTACTGTTGAAGTGTCATTGTGAATTTTGCTTGTTTTATATTGTAGGCACACAAAAAATACTTGTGTCTAGGGACCTGAGAGCTAATTCTGGTGTCAGTACTGGTAGCTAGATACCTCAAATTTGAATGCACATGAAGTGATTTACATGAAAATCGTTGGCTTATAATAACTAAGAAAGCGGCTTTACGAAGTCACTTATGGAATTTGAAGAAATATGGAATGTGGTAGATGTCAGATATAGAATGCTGTTACATATCATAGTGAAGGTCATAAAGGTGGATTCTCATGCCTGAGTACCACTGAGAAGGCAAGAAGGAGCAGCCTGCAAATAAGTGTTGGAGATGTAGTAGGAAAAACCTCTGAGCATTAATTGCAGAAAGAGGGTCCTTCTATTGGCCACTTGTTTCAGTGGATTCAAAAGCTGTCATGGGGACCAGGAAGGATCTTGGAAATCCTAACGTTTATCCCCCAGTTCTTGTGAAAGCTGAATGTACATTTTTTAAAAAAATTATTTCTTTTTAATGTTATAAATAGCCTCTAAATATTTTAAATAATCACAATTATAATGTTGCTATTAAAGATTACTTATTGGATCCCTGAACCACATGGACCAGCAAGGGCTCTTAAGCCCAAATTGGAAATCACCAGAACTGTTTTATTTGGAAAGCATGGACTCTAGTAGCTCCACAGTTTGTGAACTCCTATATTCATGTCCCTGGGCTTATTGCTTCACTATCCACACAATTCTCAGTATCATGGTGTGATACCTGTAAATGTTCATGTGAACATGGGCCTTTCTGCATTGCAATTTAGGTAGTATCAGGCCTCCTTTCCACCTGTTAATGTGGAACATGGGAGGCCTACCAACCCTGGTACATTCCATTTGCAAAGGACAGAGCATGATTTAGACCAAGTAGTCTTTGGTCTAGATCACAGATACATTTTGATATTGATGTCTGCTTGTAGACTAGGTGGGTGTGACTTTATGTTCAGTACTACCAGGAGACCCATTTTGTGCCATCACAATGGGTCCCCAGGGCCTCCAGAGCTTATGTGGGCCAGTTTCAAAGCTCACATAAGCTTTAAGGCTGGTCTGAGGGCTGGTCTGAGCCAGCACCATCTTGCAGACAGCACTGTTCCAGCCCAGATCAATCTGGCCTAGCCATGGGAGGGATCACACGATTCCTGACACATAGCTATAAGAACATAAGACCATTGCAGTAAGCCACGGGCCTTTTAGTCCAGCATCCTGTCCCGCACAATGACCCACCAATTACTTCTGGGCATTCTCATGCAGAAGACAAAGGCAAACCCTTCACTTGCTCTCAAATCTCTGCAAATGACCTTTAGAGGCATTGTGCCTATCTCTCCAACCTGGAGGCACTGGACCACTCTTGTGGAACAGTTTATCTGAACCACCCATTCATTAAGTGAAGCTTCATATGTCTTTATATGCTTCACTCTGGATTATCCAAATAATGCAGATTAATTAAGTCCTGTCTTGGTAAAGCTTGGGGTAGGTAAAATATGTTAAAGCAAAACATTGCCAATTAACAATGAAATAAGCTCTGCTGGCACACTTGCCAGGAATATCCCAGGCAGCCTCATACTGGGGTACACAATCCAACTTAAGCTGGGATGGATTGCTTCTGGAACAGACCTAGGACATCTTCACTGTTATGGTCTGTTCCATGCCAGCCTAAAGCTCTCACCAACTTTGAAGCTGACACAGTGGGGCTCTCAACACTCTCAATACTTTGAAGATCTCCCAGTGGGTCTATTTCAGTAATGTGCCTTGGGCTATCAGAATAAGTCCCCTGTGATATTCTGGACCATGGAGACATGCTGTCCACATGCGTCTGTGGTCTGGTACACCGTTCCTCGTATGCTGGTAGACCTTGACATTGAGGTCTCCTTGTAAACTGGATTAGAACACTATTTGGGGCACCCTAGTCTCATCTACACTTCATTCTGTACAGGGCGTCCCTTATCCCACAGCGGCATGTGGGCAGGAGGCCTCTGGGCCCTTTCCTGCACTGGGTGCATAAAGGACCAGGGTCTCAGTAAATTGTGTTGTATTGAACTGCACAACCAAATTCACTTAAAATTGAGTCTTGCTGTAATGTAGGAATAAAAGAGAGCAGAAGGCAGGAGACTCACTCACTGAGCTTAACTATGACATAGTAAGATGGATCTGACCCATACTTACACTGTGCACATGCGCTGACGCCAACTAGCTAAGAGCACAGTTTCACTGTCTAAAGTAATGTTCCCTGTACAAGCAGATTTTCAAACACTGCCAAAAGTGGACACAGAACATTAAACACCAAGGCTTGTGCATTAGTACAGTGCTCATGCAGTTGTTATAGCCTTCAGGATCAAGTGATATCAGAACACACAATACTGCCTGGTGGCTTCAAATGCAAGCCTGTATAGGCACAGAGCTGCAGCCTCTTTTTCTTTTGGGTGAAGTATTGCTCCTTTCCTTCCCTGTGAATATTTCCTCGCCATGGAAGGTCAACTGCAAATGCATTTATTTCCCATGTTCTTAATTTGCAAGGCTTTTTATATTTTTTTTTTCCACCTGCTACTTTCCATTTGTTCTCTCCTCTGCCAACTTATTGTTGCACCATTTCCCCGGAGGGTAAAATGAACTTCATATCCATCTTTACAGAACACAGCATGAATAAGGCTTCCTGTAATCCAGTTGGCAGGCAAGGGATATCATAAATGACAGGGGGGAAATGTAATTGGCTAAAAACGTCACTGATGGACAGATATTTTCAAAAACTAAGCTTAAAAGGGGAAGAATAGTAAGAACATATTTTAAAGAGCTTACATTTGTGAATTAAATATTGTTGATAAAATTGAACTCAGTTTGGCAGTAATCAATATTCTATAATTTTCTTATCAATTTTTAATTTTTTTAAAACGAAAAAAATGCACACAACTTTATAGAATACCAGTTCTTATAAAGTTAACTGAATTAATCACCAGGCTGAGAAGGCAACGGGAGTCAGCTTCACCCTTTGCCCCAGATGCTAAAGCACTTGCACAAGACAATCAAATATAACTGGAATGGAATCATATCACCAGATACCTGAAAGAGAATTGAATCGAATGTGAATACATTCAAATTTTAAATATTGGAACTGATTCAAATTTTTGGATATTCAATTTGAATTGAATCAAATGCCAAAAAATGCATTCATGCATATCGCTGCTCATTAGTTAACTTTATCCATAGTAGCACAAACCTAGTGGAATAAATTTCCAAAAGATTTAAGACAACTCCCTTACCTAGCTAGTTTTAGAAGACAGCTTGCTCACATTCCTTACGGATGCTGCTTTTCTCTTGCTTTGATAATGAGAAAGTAACTGTTAGAAAATAAGAGGAAATGGTACTGTCTCAAGGCTATGGTGAGGCCTGTGAAAGGAATTGCGAGTGAACTGGGTTTTGTCTGATCTTTCATCAATAAATGTTAACAATGTTCTGCTTAAGCAAGTATCCATGTTCATCTTGAACTGAGGTCTATGGGAGTGATCTTGACAGAAGACCAAAACCAGTTAGCCACAGTCAAAATTAGTAGGCCTCGTGATGGCTTCTCTTTTTTTGTGGATCCACCATTGGGTAGGAGGAAATTGGAAGAATGATTTGTTATGCTGGATGAAGGACCTGTCATGTTTTAAAGCTTTACCACTTTGGAGATTGTTGCTTGAAAAAAAGCTTTGGCCACTTAGGCCAGGTTCCCAGGTATTTGTTTGCTTGCATTTTTATCCTTTTCTATGGGTTAATGCAATAAAAACAAATGTAAAATGAACCCACCCCCTCACAAAATAATCACAGGATCTGAAAATGGGGAGCTGGCACTTTTCTTAATTACCTCAACTTGTCTACCAATGATAGCTTTCGTGCATCAGGAGATTCTAAGGTGTTGGCACAGTACACATGGACCAGACACGGCTATGAAATAATCACAGTTTGAATAATGGTCTCTGGAGATAAAATGAACAATAAGAAAGAAGGGAGGTGGTGATGATGGTGTGACTTTCGGCTGTATTGTCCCTCCATGAGAGAGTGCAAATCAAATCAAGAGGAGCAAAACAGTCTCTTTTTTGATGTCCTGAGGGTCTTGGCCAATATGAATGGACGGAAAGAAAAAATATCATAGTAGTCAGATAAGAACAGTTCCAAGAACTTTAGGTCCTTTCGGCATTAGGCCTTGTTTCGGATTGTATTGCATAATCAGAGGTCTGCCAGATACATTCTGGTATAAACTATGGAAGGCCTCAGACTAAGATAAGCACCAGTTGAAGAGCTCATGAAAATCAATGATGAATTGGGTTGGCTTCATAATGGTCAAGCTGGACTATGCTCTGCCAACTATGTGGAGAAAGTTATTTTGTGATTGCTTCCTGCCCACCTCTCCTTTAAGGTGTGCATCTTCTGGGCAATTTCTCCAGAGGTCAACAAGAACTAACCTGGAGCTTGCATCAGAATCTAAGGGTGCATACCCATTTAGCTTATTTGGTCCTCTTTTAAAAAAATTTGGACTATTTTTTTTAGTTTTTTTTAAAATATGAAATATAGTCCCTGCAGGTTAATCTAAATATAGACGTTTCCATTCACAAAGAGAAATCCAAATATAGCCACTCCCAGGACTTCTAAATCCTCACCCCCACACAGTGGACTGCCTCCATTCAAAACAGCCTTCACTTTAGCTGAAGCCCCTTGGAGTTAGAAGCTGGCACTTAAAAAAAAAATTAAATTAAACTCCGATTTCTAAACCCTCTGATTTTAAAAGGACTTTTAAAATCCCTCCACCCCCCCCAAGTGTGAAACCTGCTTCCTGCAAAAAGAAAAAGCAGCCTGCCTGTAAAAATCAGCTGAATGGAGGAACAGGGGAGATGTATTTCTCTTTCTTTTTAAAGCAGCGGTGGAGAGGGGAGAGGGAAGGCTTGTATTGAAACAAATGTATCATTAGCAGCCCTTGAGATTTGCCTCTTTAAAAACCCAAGCCAGCAACAGAGGGGAGAGACCAGCTTCACTTGAAACAAATGTATCCGATTGTTGGCAGCTCTCTTCCTCTCTCCCTCCTCACCCATCTCAGGAGTCCACATAAACGCATGTGCACACAAGCAGATGGGGGGGGGGCAGCTTGAATTGTGGGTCTGCTTAAAACTTTTAAAAGCTTTTTTGCTTATTGCTGTATTTCTCCTGTTGTATAGCCTTTTCTGTTAGCATTGCAGGCATTATGGGCATGAAATCCCTCCCACATGTGGTTGGCATTGGCCAGGAGGCTACAGCTCCACCTCATCCCAGGAGCGATCCCATATAGGAGAAAAAAAAAATGGGCTTGACTACGAACTTGTCAGAAAAGTCCTGTTTTCACCCCCCCATTTCTGCAGGATCGTGCTCAGAAAATCCAGGAATAAGAAGTGGAATGGGAACCTGCTGAATTCAGATTACTTGCCAATGTAATGGGAACCCTAGATGCAGAGTTCCCACCCAGTCCGGATTTTAGTGCATTTGGGAATGCACCCTAAGGCAACAATATGGGCTTTCTGAAGACCTGCTTTCTTGTAACCAGTGCTGCACTTTAAATATTTTATTTCTGGTAATACATATACCTAAAACTAACAATTAAGAGGATGGGGACTACATAAGTCATCCTGAATTTCTGTGAATAGAGATGGAATATAAATGTGAATATTCTGTTTACATTTTAACAAGACAAGCTCTTGCTCATCCAAGTTCTGGGCAAGAAATATATATATAGAAATTGAATTCTGAGATGAATGCAAATAGAACTAGTCTCCAAAAACCCATTCTTGTAAATCCAACAACTCTTCACTTTCTTCTCCTACTCACCACAGCAATCTTTCTATGCCTCCTGGAACTTTCTAGTCCCTCTTAGCTTAACAGCTTGCATGGCAAGTCATTTTCTTTCTAGGTTCCAATACCATGCCTAGAAAATTCAACTATGACCTAGGACAGTGGTTCTTAATCTGGGATCCAGGGATCCCCACGGGTCTGCACAGGCCTCACAGGGGGTCTGCAGTAAGCTAGTGATGGTTTGGGGTAGGAGGGGTGGGGGGCACAGGGCCAGGGGTGAGGGGGGGAGATGCAAAGGGGCAGGGGTCTGCAGCAACAAAAGTTATGTAAAGGGGGCTGTGGTGAAGGACCACTGATCTAGAGTATTCTTATGGATCTAACCCCCCCCCCTTGTTGTTTCCATTTTCCTTAATTGTGGGGTTATTTTCCCCTTCAAAGAAGAAATCTTCCCTAAAGATGATACCAACCTATTTTAAAGAAATATTTTCTTACTAGGCCTTTCCCCCTCCTAGTTCTTTATGTTGATGTTAAAGTGATTGCCTAGTTTATATGATACCCCTCACTTCCATTCACTGTGAGTGCAGCTTGGTTTAAATGGTGCTCTGATATGCTGCTGTGAAATTCAATAAAACCTGTTATATACGGCCTTCAATCAGCTTGCAGAAACACCTACTGACATCACAGCAAGTTTTTTCACACATCAAGAGTACCATAATCTTTTCTTTTTTAAGACAATCGAAAGGAAGGGATGCATTCAGGGGACAGCAATTTCTTATGAGTCTCTGAGTGTGTTCCTATTCAAGATTTAAAGAACTTTGAAGTTGTTTTGAGTGCTCACAGTTCCCAGAGTTTTCAAAGAATCCACAGTTTCTGAGGATTAAAGGTCCCAAAACACAGATGATCCATATTCAAATCAAAAGACATCTCGCTGCTGGATTTAGAAATAATCCTCACTATTTAGCAATGGGAATGCAGTTTTTTGCGGGGAGGGAACCATGCTTTAGGGACATTCTCCTCAGTTTCCTCTGATCCAATGATAAGCTGTAATTTCCTCCCCTTTTCTCTGGGCTCTTGCTATTACATTCTAAAGCAGTGGTTCTCAACCTGGGGGTCGGGACCCCTTTGGGGGTTGAACTACCCTTTCAGAGGGGTCGCGACAAGTCTCCCACCACCCTTCCCTCCCACCTCCCAGCTGCTCTGCCCCCATGGCTGGGGGTCTCCACAACATGAGGAACTCCATTAAGGGGTCGTGGCATTAGGAAGGGTGAGAACTGCTGCTCTAAAGATATCGAGCTTGGCTGGAAGGGAAGAGTGAGCAGAGACTGCAGTAGCTTACAGAGCAATGAGAGATCAGGCCACTATAGTGTAACAAGATATTAGACTATAGGGGAGAGTCTGTGTGTTCTTCCAGCCTTATGGCACAGTGAGTGCATTGGAAGGGTGTGAGGTCTGCACAATTCTGCATTCATCCAACAGTCATCAGAACATATACTCATTAGAGTCCCACAAAGTTAAAGCAGAAGCACCATTATTCCTGCTTTCTCACTACTGTGCCACTGCTTATATGGCCTGACCTTAGTCAGCATTCTTCAGTTCCAGAGTACACAACCCTGTTTTCACACATGCAGGAAATAGCTCATTTCTGGGGCCACTTCCTGTGCTTGTAAAATAGCTCCAACCAGAAGCTTTACAGCTGGGAAATGAAACTCCCTTTGCTGCAGTGTTTGCATGGCCAAGCGTGGCAGGAAGTGTTCAAGCCGCATGCCATCACTTAAAAACAACTAACCAAGCTTTTTTATATATTAAGATGAAACATAATATTGTACAATAGAGTAGAATACATAAGCATGAAAAAACAGAACCACCACCAACAACAAACAACTTCAAACTCTAAATCTTAGGGTGTTTTTCCACTCTCACTAAAAGTACCCATTAATGGGTACGTAATGGCATTTTTGTACCCATTAATGGGTACTTAATGGGTACTTCTAGTGACAGTGGAAAAACACCCTTAGTCTGCTGCACCTAAGGCACCTATGTTAATGGTAATCAAACAGGACCATGAAATACATAACTATGAAATATAAGAACTAATTAACTTTTGGACCATCTTAATAAGAAATGAAGTGCAGGTGCTGCAGGTGATTGTTGTATAGTAAGCATGTGAAGGGGATCATCTAATCATCTGATCCAGCATCCTGCCTTGTACATCTGATCCTTCTCAAGCAGAAAACCATAGTGAAACCTTCACCTGCTCTCCACTCCCTGCTAATGGCCTTTAGAGTAGAAATGCAGATGGATATTTGTGCTATTCAGAATTCGTACAAATTTGTATGAATTCTGACACTCCCAGACAAATTCAATAGGGCCTACATCCCTTGGCCCTATTCGTCCATGGATTGAATTATCTGGTATATGTTGAAGCTTCGGTAAACACTTCATGCTCCCACAGCCTCCCATCCCACCACCCTGACACATGGCTTCCTCCTAGGCCTTCTGGTTCTATGTGCGGGTATGAAAACGAATGTGGGAAATTGGCATCGTGCACACCCTTTCTTTAGAGTCATCCTGTATGTCTCTCTAACCAGAGGCATCAGTTCCAGTAGCCATTGATACATCTGTCCTCCATTAATTTGTCCCATCCCTTGCCCTGCTAGCAAGTAGCACCTTTCCTGTCAATTTTGGTATGTCCAGGGAAGCTGCTATTTCCTTGTTTCTAGTAAGAAATTGGCTCCTGGGGATATCCTGTTTGTCTTGTATGTTCTCCCACAATAAAATCATGTTATTTAAGTGCTTGTCCTTCATGATTTCTCTAGACTCATTAATTTTCTTTATTAATGATAAAACCAGGATGAAAGCTAGTCCTAGCATGCTTATTATTTCTTCCATGGGCATGTCACCACAATAATCATCCTGTAATTAAAATTCACTTTATTTTTTCCAAATTGTTTAGGACAAAAGATAACCTTTCTAATTCCCTAAATGAAATTGGATTTTTTAAAAAAACTCAGAACATGATAATCTAGCAGAGTTTATCTCACAGTTCTATATAATCATTCTTATTGGAAAACCCAATCTTCTATATTAACAAGGTTTCCCACAAGAAACCATAGAAATCTTAAGGTTTTTATCCTGATACTTTGATCACAAACATTTCTAAGTACTAAGTAGAATGTTTATTTGATATTTCAACTTTTATTTTAAGCAAGTAATTTGTTGAGTCTGCCCACAATATATATGCTGCCAATTATTGTATAAAGTAGTCTCTTCTTTCTCTTCCTCTTTCTCTTCTTCAAGTTTTTAAACAAAACTTTCTGGCGTTATTGAAGCGTACATAAGATCATGTGAATGTTTTGTTTATATTACTGTCCCACTAATAAAACTAATAATATAAAAACTCAGTTAAAATATCCTCTGTAAATATGAGGCTGTGGTCACACCTAAAGATTAAGGCGTTTTCATGAGCTCCTGTATTCCAAGAAGTCACGTCCAAAAATGCATTTCCATTTCTTCCCCAGACTATCCTCCCACAATTCAAGTTATCTTGTATTTGAATTATGACCGCACTGGGACATTTCATCTCATTAGCTGATTTAAATTTGCAAGGTGTAGTTGCTATCACCCTTGCTCTCTCAGGCTTGATCTTATAGGGCCATTCTCCACCCAGAAAAACTCCACTGGACAGCTACTTGAGAATGAATTGGTGATAGAGAAATAAATCCATTTCACTGCCAGCACTGCCACATGGTAGGCGTGATAATGCACTCTAACCAGTGTTCAACTGAACAGATTCACAGCAGGATTTATGCCACTTGTACTCTTGTTATAGACTTCCTATTTCATTGCCCATAGTTCCATAGAATACCAGGGTGCTTTATAGGCTCCACAGGGACTCTGAGGGTACTTATGTGGATGGCTCACCTCCCAGTTCCAGAGAGAGACCATAACGTCAGCAGGGGCAACATCCATGCAAACAGGATGCCCCCCACCCCTGCAGAGGGAAGCTGCCACTGCAAGTTCAAATCTCACCAATGAATCATCCATCCATCCAACCAACAGGCTTACCACCATCCTTCCTACAGATAGATTCTCATTAGTCCATGTTAGACCAAAAATGTACTGAGACAGACCCATGGTTGTCATGGAGGCTGTGGAGAGTTGTCGTTGGTGTCCACATGGATGTAAATTCCCCCAACACCACTATGGCATGGGCTTTCAACACCATATTGGAGACCATCTCAGAGAGCTCAGATTGGTAAGTCCCAGGCAGCAGGGTGGGCAATACACCAGCAATATCCCTATCTTTCCAGTGGGAGCCCTGCGCTACAGGTGGCCCTTTAATATAGCCCCAGCAGCTGGATTACTGGAACCAGGTGTTGACTGCAGGATTGCCAGGAGAGCTGCATTAGAACTTCAGAACCTCTTCCCTCCTTAATCCCCCAGCTGGTTTAAGCTGAAGGGGATGCATTTTCTTTTACCTTACCAGGCAGCTTTCTGCTCAACATTTTATCAAAGAACTGATTCTTTGGGAAGAAAGAAGTGCAGCTAACGTAAAAGGAAGCAGTAGAAAATCTACACTAGATTCATGTATAATGCAAGTTTAATAACACTATTCTCCATAATTTAATGCTGCTGAGTAGCCATCATGTTCCCTTGCTTGTGCATTGAACTGATAGAATTAGAACTGCATTTACTGGGGTTACCCTTACATTAAGACATTTCTGTTTGATTAGCCACTTCTAGAGCAAAACACACTGAGAAAGGTTTTATGTTATACTGTGCTCTTCTCTTTCTTTAACAAGTCATCAACAAAACTGAGTTTTGTTTTGTTTAAAAAAATATATTTGTATATGCATGCAAATACGCACTCTCACTCAACATGCATAGAAAAGAGGAAAATAAAATTGAAAATGAATTTAATTACAAAGCTAATTTGCTTCAGTAACATAAAAAATTAATCTTATGTAACTTTCAAATATATGTCTGCTATGCTAAGTCCCAAGGCAGTACAGTGTTGAAAACTATAAAGCAGGCTGCTCCTTTCCCCAGGAGGGAGCAAGCCCTGAATGCTTCCTAGAGCACTTAGTGCTCTCAGCAATGTGAAATGTTTGCAGAGATGTCATTATGAGTGTTTCTTTCAGACAGAGGCAGTATGAACAATTAATGGGAAGGAGATGGGGAGTGAGTGGGCAGTGCTGCTTTAAACTATGATAGGGAAGTGCAAGTCAAGGCAAAGGAATGGGCCATAGTTGCTGCCCAATAAACAAATCATTCTGCAAACAGACTGGAGTGTTAAAAGAAGAAGAACACAAGCAGATCTTCATTCTAATGAATGTCCTGATTTTCTGGGCTACCTTGAGATGGGTTGTGGACAGCTTAGCTAGGTGGTCTAGAGTTGTAAAGGAAAAGGCTGTTTCTACACTGGGCTTTATTACAGATTACATCCTGGAAACCTGCCATACATGTACTGGTGTAGACCATGGCAAGTCCTCTGCCTTCTTGAGACAGCTGTTTCATTGAGTTCTTCTTTCAAAAGCTTTATTCAGCCATTTCATCAAGCTGTGAAGAAGAGGGAAGGCTCAGCAGGGCCTCTCCATCAGCCTTAATTTAAAAAGGAACAAACACATGAAGCAGTGATTCCTTCTTTTGCTGAAATTTCTCTCTAAAACCCTTCCAGCACAGACTCTTAATCTGGATTAAGGGTCCATGTGGTAAATATTTGGGACCTCTCTGTTAGGGATGTGCACAAATATTCAAAACATTCAAATTGTGATCAAATTCGTTTGAATTTTGACATTCAAATTTGAATCAAATGTCCATAAATACAAATTTAAACATTCAATTGAATTTTGAGTTTTTAAATCCATTTGTTTGAATTATTTGGACATTAGTATGTGTACAGGTACAGGTACATACACGATGCATACTTGCATGTACACATCTTTCCCACATCCATATGCATTTGTACAGATCCATCCGGGATGAAAACGGGTTGCATACGGGATAAATACGGGTTGCATACCGATGTGTACGGATGTTGACATTCGTAAGTGCAAATTCGAATCAAAAATTCAAACGAATAGATTCAAATTTTCTTAATTTGAATTGAATTTGGGTAAATTCAGATTTTAAAGATTCAAATGAATTGAATTTCTGGACATTCGATTCAAATTGAATTGAATCGCAAAACTGTATTTCTGCGTATCCCTCCTCCCTATCCACCCTGTCTGCCCTTATTCCTGCTCATTGCAGAAGTCTTTGAAATTATTACTAGAGTCCACTCAGAATTAAAGCTCCCAAGGCCCTGCACAGCTGCTTCCTGTCATCCTGATGGGATGAGGGAAAGCTGCACAGGGAGGCCAGAGCCACGTCCCATGATCCAGATGGGGTGATCAATACTCTGCCTAGCTGCATGAGATGGAAAATGAGAAGTAAAAGGCTGCTGATTAAACAGCAGCTTTTTACATCACATTTTTCCCTGCTGCTACACAGCTGCTGGCTGCTGATCTGTCTTCATTTGACCAATCATGTGACTGCTGGCAATGCAGCAGCTTAAAAGCTTTCCTTGTGTCTGGAGGCACCCTTGGGTTTATAGTCCAGCTGGGTCTTTCCGTTCCTCACCAGTGTGTATTCTGTAGCTGAAGTTTCCTTAGAAGCAATTGCCTTGTAAGGACAGAACTGTTCACCAACTCTGCTGCAAAGCTGTACTGTGTCTCTTCCTATCAGTGGCAAATGTCAATAATTATTAACTGTTAATAGTGAGGAAACCACTACAGCAGACAATAGGCTTTCTGTTCACACTGTTAATGGTATGAAAAACTCATTTCAGCAGTAAAATGTCACTTCTGCTAGAGAGTGAGATTACACTCATGGAAAGAGATTAAATATAGTTGCCAGTCTTTTTCCCTGGATAATTTTCACGTCACTCTGTATAATAATAATAGAGGGTGTTAAAAAAAATGACAACCAGAAATAGTTCTTCTTACTTAATGAAACTTGCTAGCTGATTTTAGTGTGAATTAGCTGCTAAAATCCAACTGAGTGGAACCTTCATGAAATCCCTGTCACTGAATGCTCACAAGGGATGATATACTAATTTTCTAGGGAATAGAGAAATGCTTTCTGATTATTTAAAAAAAAAATCCCAAAGATGCTTTCAACAAAACTCAAAAACCTGTCAGACTGAAGACTAATAGTGGACTATTTGAAATTTATTTTTCTACCTCATACTGCTACTAAACTATGTCCTCCTCCTTTCCATTGAGAATTACATCTCTCTCTGGTCATCCCTTGGTCCCTTCTATCAATCTCAAGCAAGCTGTCAATAGTTACTATTCATATGTACAATTCAACTGGTCTAAATGATGCGACAGGTGGTGGTGAGAGTCTGCCAAACAGAGTTAGAAAGTATATTCTAGATGTACATTACAGGAATGTGATAAAAAGTAAATAGCAATCTTTTGAAAGCAGAGGCTTTGTAAATGATTTCAGCCTCAGGGCAACAATAACTTACACACTGACAATCTACTGCATATGAATTTTATACTCTTATTTACTCCACTCCGAAAGGTGGAGTGTGGAGTTGCTGTAGCAACTGTCACATCAAACAGAATTTGGATAGGCAATATATACACTTCTTAAAGTAAAGGTACAAGCAAACACATAAAATGTGTTTTCTGGGGATTTTTTTAAGAAGCAGAAGCATAAAGACTAATATTTAAATTGCTTTTTAAGACATTCTATCTCCCTAGGTTCAGGTCGGATCTTATGGGTAGACTGTTGCAGACTTTAGATATGAAGTTCATTCTGTTTGTGTGCAAGGATTTCCTCTCTCGGTTTATTTTCTGTTCACAGCTTTCCATGTACAATTGGACTCTCTAGGGATGTGTCGAACCAGTTTACTTTCATCACAAACCTAGGGTGTGAATGGGTGTATGAATGTTCCAAAGTTAAACCAACCCCCACCCCTGCTATTTCTCGGGGTCAATTTGAATTTGAAATGAACCAAGGGGGGGGGGTGATAGAAATAATACAAATTCCTGGTTTGAGCCAGTTCAATTCAGGCATATTTAAGGCTTTTTTAGCCAGAGTTTTTGTTTTGTTTTGTTTTGATTTGTTTTGTTCTCAGTGTGTGTGTGTATATGTGTGTTTACAACAGACCAATTTGATGAACTGATGTTCATTTTTAATATGTGAACTGATGTTCATTTTAAACTTCACATTTAAGTTTGTGCACATCCCTACCTTTACATCTGGGCACCTTTGGCTAGGAATGTGCACAATTTTTTTTCCTGTTGGCTTTGCATCAGAGTGAATGGGATGGAAATTCACATTCATGCAAGTGGGGCCACATCAAGTATACGAGGCTTTGAATTTGATTGAAATTCCCTTTGAACCACTGCCACCACCGATCATGCCTCCAAATCTGATCCAAATCCATTTGAACCCCATCCACATCAGATAAAGTAAAGTTGTGAACGCAGTGTTGAGAGCAGGGGAGGGAATGCAATTGGAGGAAACCATGTTCCCTATGAGGAAAGGGTGGAAAGGCAGGGCAAGATGGAGGAGCCTAGAGTACAATAGGTGGAGGATGGGGTATGGTTAGGGGAAGCTGCATGCTTCATGGAAAAGGGGAGAAGGCCAGAGTGTAATGGCAGAAAGCTAAGGCTCAATGACAGGAGGCCTAGAACTATTTGTTTAAATGACAGGCCAGTTCTTGGGACTAGAAACAGTTTTGACAGTGCCTGTGTCAGGTTTATCACAAACTGGGTTAAGATTTTACATAAGTGCACATAACTTGTCATTGGTCTTTAAGAGTCAACATTTAGATAACACCTACTATTTTTTATCAAACCCAACAAAAGTAGCAGATGTGCTAAATCAGTGTTTGGAAGTGAGAAATAACTTGATGAGTGTGAATAAAGTGAAACTCCATCCAGATCAGACTACAGTAGTTTTTTACCTGTCCTAAATGGATTTGCACTTATTCTGAAGTATCAGATATGCAGCTTAGGGATCCTCATCATTCTAGCCTTCACACTGAAGGTTCAAGTAGCCTCTGTGACTCTGCTATGGCTGATAATCTATATTGTTACCTGGAAGGGGATAAATTCACCACAGTTAGTCATTCTCTGGAAACCTCTTGCTTATATTACAAAGATGCTTTGTACATTGTACTGCCTTTGAACAAGTCAAGCCAGTGATTTGCCAATTGGACTGGATTCCAACCTGTTTCTGGGCCCAGTTTAAAGTATCAAGTTATAATTGGAAGTCTTAAATTAGCGCTCAGTTACCTGGATGAATATGTTTTACTATATATCACCCTTTCCAGTGCAAAAACCACAAAAGAAGCTCAGCTTTGTGTGCCTCAACCAAATGAAGTGAAGCAAGCCATGAGTCCACAGCAGGGCCTTAGATACTTCCCTATGCCTCACTCTGCACCATGCAGAAACACCTGGGGACAGACACTCATGCCCCTGTGGTGTGGGGAGGCATGAGCAAAGCACCCAAAGCTCAACACATGTGGAACAACTCTGAAGTCACTGCCCTCACATCATTGCAGGCACTGGCAGCTGTGCACAGAGGCTGACTCATGAAGAGGGCTGCCAATCGAGATCCTCATGCACAGGAGTGGCTTCTCATTCACACAGTGACAAGCCCTGGTTAAGCTATGTCCATGTGATACCCTCACCCCTGACTTGAGATGTTCAAAACCTGTTCTTTTCAGAACTGATGTGATAAGAACTTGGGAAGAGGTTTGAACTGAACCCTCAAAATCAGATATGTGAATGTTCCAACCCCCAATCCCTTACAGAAGTGAATGAGGCAGTGGTCAAAGAAAGCAGTGGCATTCAGGCTCTTCAGGAGATCTTTCTGGTACCTTCCCTGTGTTTTTAGGCATCTGTGGGTGTTTCTGCACAGGCACCCTGGACCCCATTAAGCACCCGACAAGTAAGCACGTGGAATGATTACATTATATACCTTCTGCACAGCAGGCCCCAGTAAGGCTGCTTCTTCCACAAGGACATCAAAGAAATCTGGAACTAATAGGGTCCTTGGCCTCTCTTATCCAGAATAGCTGTAGACCCTGAAAAAAGGGTCTACAGTCTGTGTTTCTGCGCTCAGATCTAGATTAAGTAGCAAGCTTCCACATGTAGGCCAGATCTCAAAAGTTCAGGAGTGGGCCCAATAACTGAACTATGCAGCCAGCAGGACCCTACATAACATCTGCATAATGGCTACGTAACAGTCCCACTGCCATGCCCTCTCTACCCAGATGTACTTTTTGAGTGATAGCTGCGCTGACCAATCATGCAGTACTCTGGGCAGCTCTTCCAGAATGGATTCTGCCTAGGGATGTGTGTTACAGCATCCACATAGCCTATCCATTTAGCATTCATTGACATCCATCCAATGTGATCTGTGTGGACATGGGGGGGGGGGGCTCTATGTTTCAATCCAGAACTAAGCAATCTGGAATTCCTAAGCATGAATTTCTACAGTCTGGATCTTTTTAATCCGGATTTGAAGTAATAAGTACAGAAACGGCATTTATGTACCCAAACAGTTAAGAAAACAAGTCTGATGATAGTTTTGTTTCTGTGTTTGATTTTTGAATTTAAAACCCAATAAGGATGTAAATAAATAAATAGCGTATCTTCTGCATGATCAAATAGCCCTTTCCAACTTGGATAATGATTCTTATCCAAGTGTTAGATTTTAAAATGCAACCATTTTCTCTTAGAGAAAGAAGTTAGGACCCGTGTAGCATTTTTAGAACAAATGAAAGAACAAGCAAGCTGAGATCTATGCAGGAATCTCGAGCAATTATCTTATCACTGGGCTTGAGACAGGTTTGTATAATATTATCTTCTGCTGTTCCAAGAAGCTTTTGTTTTTGTTTTGATCAAACAGGAAGCCAATTCATACCTTCAGCCCTCTAGGTCTTTCAGGGCAAAACAATCACAGAAGTCATAAATAGTGCTCAGCTCTGTGCCTGCACTGATTATCATAGGCTCAAAAAAGTAAAGTTAGGAGGGGTTTTTGTGGGGGTGGTTTTCGGAACACTGGGTTGTGTTCTAAATGCTGCTGTTTTAATTTCATTAATTTCCATTTTTGCAGAGTAGAAATACAAACTGACTCAAGTTTATATATTGTCCAGCTTCCTTAATCCTATATGACCAGTACCAGTCCAGATAGATAAGATTGGTGGAAGCCTCCACCCACTGTGAAACTCAAGTCAATCTTGGTACAGGGGAAGAAGGTGAAGCTGCCTCACCACTCTAACATCACATTCACACAGGAAGTTGATATGTAGACGGGCAACCCCCACTTTGTCAGAATCAAGGCAAGAGAATCCTTATTTTTCACTCTAACAGTGTGAGAGCATTTTGAACACTGGAAATGATGTTGAATGTACAATGAACCATTCCATGGTGCTATAAAATGTCTAGCAGATCCGGAAAATATTATGTTCTGTGCAACTGCTTTGGGCCTTTTGGCACTTGCTGGTATTCTTTACCAGCAAGTATACTAAGGACTTTCCTTCCACATGTTGGTGCAAAACATGGAGAGGCCCAGCCCACTGCTGGTACACTTGGTCTGAGCAGGAAGCACCATGACCTACATCAAGATGCCCTTGATCTGGATCACTAGGAGACCTCAATAACAAGGTCTACTGGCATACCAGCTTTGCCTAGAATGGAACTTAGAGGTGTGCAAAAGATGCACCTCTCAGTGTTCCAGTTACAGAGGGACCTATTTTGAGAGTGCAGCTTAGTGCACTGCAAAAAATGGGTCCCCCCCAGGTCTCCAAGGCCAGGAACTTTTGTCCCTGGCCTTCAGAGCTTTCATGAACTTTGGGGACAGCACATGCAGATGGTATTGTTTTAGTCCATAGTGATTCCTCAGGTTGCTTGTTCCAGAGCCACTATTCTGGATCTGCACTAGGCATATCCAGAAAGACCCTTTGAAAGATCAGGATCTTAAATATAGCAACTTCCTCTCTCCCTCCCTTCCTTCGTTCCTTCCGTTTCTACCCTGAAATTGGATTTTTTTGTCAAATATCTGTAATAGGGCCACCTCAAAACTGTTGCTTTCACAATAGCACTTTATTCTCATCATAGTAATTACCCAGTTCACTGGCACAAGGATATCTCATAGACTGGAAATTTTGCCAAGAATAAGTGCCATTATTCTAAAATTAAATAATTTCTAAAACACACAACAGGAAGCATCTCCTTTTAGCTACTGTAACTGAGATCCGTTTTATGCATTTAAAATCACTGAGTGTTTTGGCTAAAAGCAAAATGCCAGCTAATTGTGAGGACTGTTTTGTGTGCAATGCATTATAACCTCGCAGGGTCAAATGCCAAGATGCGTGCAGATTCAATGGATAGAGCATTTTCATGCCAGCCTTAAATTATCTGTTGCACCTCACAGTTCCAAACCTAGAATCATTTTCAATTTGGGTGTTGTGTGACATTCCTCATGCCATCTGCTAAATATGAATGGATCACTCAGATTCTTCCTAGGTCATGTCTGCTTTGCACACGCACATAGCCAGTTCTAGCCATTTCTGCATTAATTCTAATCAATCTAATACTTTTAAATATTTTTTTTCACAAAATCAGAAATTCAAAACACATTCTCTCTCAAAGGATGCAATAACTTTCTGCTAATAATTTGCTACCAGATAGAAGGTCTACCTTGTCCTGAATTACTATTCCATTCATTCATTCCTTACCCATCATAGTCAGTGCAACATCAGTGGGGCAGGTAGGGGGAGTTGATGTGGTTCATAGGAATATTACATCCCTTTTATAAGATTGTCATCCTCTGTGAGTAAGTTGGAGGATTTTTTGCTTCGTCTTTTTTTATGTTGGTTTGAATGCCAGAATAAGGATGCTGCTGATGTACCACCTACCTAACTAGCCAGCTGAGGTAATCTAGAATGGTACATTGGAAGTTCCCTCCATAGTAGTTTGGGGTTATTTCAACACTGAAACTGAAACACTCTCTTATGGATTCATAACCTTTGTGACAACCATGGGACTGTCTCAGTAGCTTAAAACAGATATGGATGAATTTATGGTCTGGTCACAAAATGGGTTGCGAAAATCCACTGATAGGAAGGCTGGTAAAAAGCACATTGCCATGGCCAGATTACTTGCTAATAAGATTTGTACTTAAAGCATAGCAATATGGGTTCCGCTAAGATGTTACAGAAATTGTGACAAAACCAAGCAGAATGATCTAGGTGATTTCCCTGTTGACACAAATGATCTTTTTGCTGCAGCTCTGGCATCACTATGGATGTAGAAAATGAGCAAAGTCACCAACATAATCATTCTCAAGCATTCTTAACATGGGTATGGAGCCCAAAGCGTTTAGGGAACTGTAAGCAACAAACCCTTAGGATAAAGTTTTGATAAGAGCCTCACAAATCATATCAGAAGAAAGACAGGAGAGCTTGTGGGCAGGTGTCTAAGAAGAAAGTCCTCATTTGCCACATTGACAGGCACTTTACAGTGCAGAAAAAATGCTAACAATGTGGAAAATGGGGCAGTCATCAGAAGAGCACAGTATCACACTCTTCATCTTTGGGCACCTCAAATGTGTGTTGTCCATCTTGGAACTTTTGGGCTGCATCCCCATTACAAGCTTAATCCAGTTTCCCTAAACTGAAATAATAGAACTGGATGGAAACATGAATTTGTGTGTTCCCATTACTTTCAGCTTAATCGTATTTGATCCAGATTCTGAGGATCCTACGTGGCGTACGTGACTCAAGGGGGGACTCAAGTGGCTACTTTCTAAAAGCCGCTTTTCAGGGCTTCCTTACCCTCTTCCTCCTGGTGTGAATGTGCCACCCATAAGGGACCCCTTCACCGAGCCTGGCTGGGTGGGCTGCCGCTTGCCTGGATGGAGGAAAACCAGCAGCGGGCAGCCAGCGATTCTCCCCATTGGCCAGGGCATACAGCAGCAGCAGCAACTCAAGCAAGGGGGCTTTAAACATTCACACATCTCCCAAAACCTGTCCCTGCTTTCCTTCCCACTTTAAAGGTCAGAACTCCAAAGGGCTAGAATTGTGCAAAATTGCAACATTGTTATCAGGTGTGAAGTGCCTGGATTGCTACAGTGTAGCGGCTGCTGTGAAGGTTGGATTTTTACACTGAAATCACTGTCTTTGGAAGCAAGCTATTGGGAGAGGGAAACCCTAAACATGGATTCTCATTCCTTAAAACGGTAGGGTCCCCACAGTAAAAAATGTAACACGTATCAAGTGCACGATCCAGAGTGAGACCTGTTGAAATGAGGGTTAACATTTACAATGCTTTGGGGTGATTTAACACGCAGAAAGCATGTTAAGCCAAACTGACATGGGGTCTGTGAGGATTGAAAACGGTTTCAAAATAAGCTTGTAATGGGGATGTGGCCTTGGTGGATTCTTTGTACAGTCATCAGTGCTGACCTATTGCCACAACCCCTTTCAGTGAGAAAGCTGTGTCAGTAAGTAGAGATGTCCCACTGTTCCAATACACGCAAGATTAAACTCACAGAAGGGGGCAACAGGAGTAATTCCTTTGAGCTCTTCCTCTTCTCCATTATATTTTTGGGCCTTTTTCTTTTCTGTTCTAAGACCAAAGAGCTTCATGCATCTTCAGTAAATTTCTAAAGGAGTATTAATGTCTTCCTATATCAGTTCCTCTAATGCTTCTCAATATATTTATCTCCATTACTTAACCATATCCAGAATATCTGCCATGCAGGTCTTCTGCACTGACTTCTGGCGCAGTCCAGGAATGGGTCTAAGGTTGCCTTCCTCACATTATCAGGTGACAGCTCAGCCCTCTCCCTCAGAATGCTCCTTCCACACAGGCCAGAACATAAAGCAGGATAAGGTGTTGAGTTCTACCAGGTGACCAGTGGTTCTTTAAGAAACACGTTTAGCAGTGCCAAAAGTAGTGTGCTGCCGAAAAGGATTCTCCTGTAATCTTCAAAGTCAAGGAATGAAACTTTACGGATGATGATGATGATGATGATGATTTGTATACCGCCCTGTGGTGAACCAATCCGGGCGGTTAACAACAATAAATATAAAAAACATCATATAAGAATAAAACATTATGGTCCCTCCCCCCCTTAAAAAGTATTAAACAATATGACAAGTTAAAATACAGTATCAAAAATATAAAACATAATTAAACGGACTAACAGCCCTAGTGTCCCTCCGGAGCTCCTCAACCAACACTTATGATGGGGCCACGAGGGGAATGAGGGGGTCAGGGAGCCCGAGCCGGGATGGTTGATCTGGAGAAAATTAATCTGGAAAGGCCTGCCGGAAGAGAACCGTCTTGATAGCTTTTTAAAAGCTGTCTAGTGATGTCAACTGACGGATCTCATCCGGCAGGTCGTTCCAGAGTTTGGGGGCAACAGCAGAGAACGCCCTCTTGGAGGTCGGCGCAAGCCTGGATTTTAAAGGCTGCAGTAAGTTCCTCCCATGGCTAGGAGAGGATAGACTTCCCAAAATTTAAACAACCAACCTTGCCCCACTCTAGCAACAACCCATTCCAGCATCAGAGGTATTGCATATCCTAGAACTCAGCATCCACCTACGTTGCAGGATATGGGAGGGTGTCAGAAGCATCCACAATTTGAACAAAAAGTGGCAAAAAGAAAACCAGAGCTCAGTGAACACCAGGTAAACACCGGGATATGCATACTGACTCCTTGTATAATTTTTTTCTCAAAAATAGCTTTTTAAAAAAATGACACTTGACTTTTGAAGTTTACTTTCTGTTTCAAATGACTGAGAACTTTCCTTAATAATAATTTTACTTTTTGGCTACAAGTAATTGCCAGGTTATTCAGGCTTTGATATATGGATAATCTTTCATGCAACAAACAAAAAGGAAAAGGAAAAGTGGATTGTAGTCTCTTAATAGATCAAAATACGTCATTCAATTTAGGCTTGTAAGAGCCTCCCTGTAATCAAAAAATGAGATTAAAAACGGTGAAAGAGATGTTACTGTTCAAGAATACCTCAGGGAGTTTTGATGCTTGAATTCATTTAATCAGAATTCATAGAAAGTTACTGGAGAGAGAAAAGAGCATTAATCAGCATGATGCTGGACACAGAAGTTTAGTCCCAGTTAGTAGTGAGGACAGCAGCCTATTTAAGGTGCTGCCCACAGAGGAAAATAGGAGGCTTGGCTGTGAATTAAATTAGTTTTGAGGCTCTCATTTTCTGAAAGATTTGGATTCAGCACAATATATTGTGAAACTATTAAAAGGCTAACCTTTTTGTATTGATGGAAAGCAATAGATCCAGTCAGAGGGTTTTGGCAAGAAGAAGTAACCATTATTTTCATTTTGGTTTTACGAAATGTTTTTGCAATGCTATCCACCCAGAATTAATGGAGAATTAATGTATCTTTTCAGATGTTGGCAGTGTTTGTAGTGCATAGTTCCATTATGGCAACATAGTTTGAACCATGAGGAGGCATGACCTGTACAAACTACCTGTTGTGTGATCTGCAGGTCCCTGTTTAGGAAAATGCAGAAATGGCTAATTTTCAGGGCTACTTCTGGTGCCTTCTAAAATAGAGCTGGGAAGTAACTTTGAAAGTTTCAGACTGAGTTCAGACTAAGCTTCTTCAGTCAACTGAATCACTGTTGCATGTGACCCAGTTTGGTCTAGTGGTTAGGGAACCAGACTCTTATCTGGGAACACCAGGTTTGATTCTGCCCTCCCCCATGAAGCCAGCTGGGTGACCTTAGGTTAGTCACAGCTCTCTTCTGAGCTCTTACAGCCCCACATACCTCACAGAGTGTCTTTTGTGGGGAGAAGAATAGAAAAACTTTATCAGCCGCTTTGAGTCCCCTCAAATGGGTGAGAAAAGCAGGGTAGAAAAGCCAACTCTTCTTCTTCTTCTTCTTCTTCTTCTTCTTCTTCTTCTTCTTCTTCTTCTTCTTCTTCTTCTTCTTCTTCTTCTTCTTCTTCTTCTTCTTCTTCTTCTTCTTCTTCCCAAAGTGTTGCAAAGCTTATCAAATAACCAACTGCATAGACCCAAGGCCTATTCAAACTGTGGCCTCTAGTCAAGAATTAGTGAACTTCTGGTGAAAAGGATCTGCACTTTGAGGAGGTTGCTACAGCCTCCAGGTGTGCCCTGCCTCACCAGAGGTTCACTAACTGTTGATGAAGTGAGGAACACAAAATCATGCTCCACACCTTAACCAGCGTTTACCAGAAACTTACCTGAAGTGTCCAGTGGTGCAACCAGCTGCACCTCTTCCAGTGCTCCAGGGTCATCTGAGGTGTTGCACAAGCATTCTGGCACCTCAGAAAACCATAGATGTGACTTCTCATGTGTCATTATGGCAACAGCACTGATGCATGCTCAGTTGCAGAGGTCACCGCAGGCAAAATTGTAGAGCCCAGAGGAGGCCTGGCCCCACTACTGACTCAGGTAAATATTTTATTGCGGTGCGGGGGGGTGATGGCCAAAGTTGACCAGCACTTCAAGTGTGAGTGTTAGTCAATGTTGGTTAATCACACTCCTTTCCCATCCAGCAGATGGGAAGGGAAGTGCAAAAATGCCCCCAGATCTGTCATAATGCTTATGTTTTGAAAATAACACACATACATACAAAACAAAACCTTGAGAATGAGTCACTCAGAGAGATTTCTTCCCTACTTAATTCTTTTTTTGTCAGCCATGGAAAGATTAGATGAAAAGAACCATGAAAATATTCTCCTCCTGTGAGCAGCACAAGCAAAGCACAGCAGGATTTGAGCTGCTTCTCATCTATAGAGCCACCTAGGCAGTTTAATAGGCTGTCATTTAGACAATGATGAAGTGGAGCAACCAGATCAATATTTAAGTAAATGACCACTGACATTTTGCACAGATAGCAAACCAAAATCTAATATGATTATCTGTAACACAATTCGAAAAGACAGTTTTTAAAAATAAAAATAAATAAATAAATAAATAAATAGCAAAGTAGCATGCTAATTCTATACCGAAGAAGGATAAGATCGTAAATAAATATAATGAATTGTAAGTATGGCTAACATGCAGCTCTTCAAGTGAAACTCACCCACAACTTTTACTGACTCTTTACATTTAGCTGCAGAAGTTGGATTGAATGAGAAATTATAGTCAGCCATACCTGGGAGAACTCAGTAATAGGCGTGTGCACAAGTCTCATTTTTCAGGATTTGATTCAAATTGAATATCCAAAAATTCAATTCTATTTGAATATTTAAAATTCGAATTTAACAAATTCAATTTGAATTAAGCAAATTTGATTTGAATTAAGCAAATTCGAATCTATTTGTTTGAATTTTAATTTTAACAGTGATGCTACACGCATGAACCATTGCATTGGAGGTCATTTGAAGTGCCAGCACATTTTCATGACACCTCAGATTAGCCTGATCCAATCAAAAGTGCAAATGGCCACTCCTCTGGCCAAGAATCTTATGGATTAGGATCCATGTGGTGCATGATTTCATGCACCATAGTGGATGCTGGGGTAGCTTCTGGTAAGGCAGGAGCCATTTCTGGGTTGAAAATGCATCCTGCAAGTGCAAATGTTCTCTACCAGAAGTTCGCACAGTGTCTGCTAAGAGGCCAAGTGCAAATTGGCCTCAGGTTGCTACAACATCCAAAATCTTCTCTGTGGTGGGAGCGGCCCACAAAAATGATAGAGGGGATCATCTCTCAGAGGTCTTTTTCATGCCACATGGCCACTTCCATTGTTAAGGATTTGCCAAATTGCAGTTTATCAAAGTACAAGCTGCAGTGTGTGCTGTATCTAAAGCCACAGCCTCTCCCTGGCACTCTGGTACACACTAGAAAGGCCCTGCTCAATGTTAGCCCAATAGTTCTGCATTGGATGCACTGTGGCCCAGGTTAGGTAGCCAGAAATGATCTACTGCCATTTAGGAGAGGCTAGATTGGCCCAGGGATGTGTGCTGAACTGGACACACCTCCCTGCTCTGGTCTAGTCAGGGGAGACACTCAGATGGCACACCAAATTACACCACCACATTGCACCTCCTCTGAGGACAGGAACTTTAATTCCCCTATTGGTGCTCCCACATTGGCCTCCAAAGTTCCCATGACATTTGAGGTGACGTGAGGCTTCTTCTTGGAACAGGCTATTGAAGGCTGGACAGGCTTCTTCTAAAACAGTGGGACTGCTCCAGCTGGGAACAAGACCCATAAGAAACACTCCCTTCCCCAATAGAAATGCAGAAATGGCCTAGAATTCAGCTGCAGAATTCAACTGGGCTGTCATCCAATCCATCATAGTGTAATGTTCCTAAGCCAATATTTACATTCACTCCATCTACATCTAACATTACTTTGGGTAAGAAGTGGAGCAAAAAGTTTCAGAAGAAGGTTATGACAAACTTCTTTATTTTTTCCAATAAAATTTTATCACTCATCCACCTGAAGCTGATCCTGATTCAGTGCAATCACTATCATTTTACTAAGAGGTGATGCTGACTGAAAGGTAGGAGTATATTTTTTGTGAGTTGCTAATATTTGTGTAGGGTAAAATATTTTTTAATGATCAAACATACAAAGTACAGAGAATTTGTAGAATGAGATAAACTACTGGGGGGAATTTAGTGAAAGAAAAATCACACTGATTTTTACGTGTAGATGTTTCTCAGAGTAATCGTTATCCCCACTGGGATTGATTTAATATTAGTTTGTGCAAGAATTTGCCACCAAGGCAGACATCTCTTGTCAAAACACGCTTGACTGAGCCATATGAGACAAAAAGCAGCTGCAGCTGCAGGAAAGTCCGCTACATGCCTTTCATATGAGGATCTTCATTTTGGATATTTGAAATGGTTTGGGGTATGAACTATTAATATTTGAAGAATTCCAGCCTGAAGATCTACAGTCAAATATTATTTAGAATGTTCTAGTTGAACTGGTTTACTCCAGCTGTGATTGCTTTTCTTTAATATATCAGTGCTGTTTATAATTCAGAGACATTGTTCCTTTGAGCACAATAGATAGATAGATGAATGGATGACAGACAGACGACAACGATGAAGATGGATGGATGGATGGATGGATGGATGGATGGATGGATGGATGGATGGATGGATGGATGGATGGATGGATGGATGGATGGATGGATGGATGGATGGATGGATGGATGGATGGATGGATGGATGGATGGATAGATAGATAGATAGATAGATAGATAGATAGATAGATAGATGATATAGAGGTAGGTAGGTGGGGTTGGGGTTGGGGTTGGAAGGCAGAAAAGTTAGGAAATTTGGGGCAACACTAGAAAATAATCTGCAATATGATAAAGGTATTTAGAAGAGCAAAAATAACAGCAGCTAAATGCTGGAGACTGAAGAGTGAAGCCACATTGTGAACTGATGGAGTCCTTTTGAGATCATGCTATCCCTAAAGCACATACCCACGTCATTTCAAAATAAATGATGGAAAATTGTCTGGTGGATTCCTGAGGATGAAACAATCCAACCCATATTGTTTATCACAGTGCAGACATTTGTTACCATATTCTGTGTGAAGGACACATGCTGTGACAACATTTATGAATGCCTTCCATCACTACTGGTGTGAAATGCTACTGCTAAGCCCCTCCAAAATCATTATACAAAGCAGCATGGAACTTGATGTGTTCCTGACATCAAATATGTACATTCTTAATTATCATGGCACACGCCTACACATTACGGCACTCTCTATGAATCTTTCTCAACACCTGAATTAGCGCAGCTTGTCCTTCCCTTCAGGAACAATCAATGTGTGTGCCACAGTAGATGGCAGGAAAGGCCTGTGGGGGGGGAGGGTCCATTTGCTGGCTAGTGAAAAGAATCTAGGAGTGATTCATAAGGTGTTTCTGCTGAAGGTTTGACAAGAGATGCTAAGTGCTGTTATTCCTAAGTTTCCTATATATTTAATAACAATTACAGGACTTAAACAAGCACTTCCATTGTAGTCCCCAGACTGTAGGGACTAAGAAAGATTTACCCTGTGGTTTACTTTTATTTTATTTTCCCCTTTCTCATGTGTTCTGATACCCTTAAATGAACACTTGATTTAATGGACCTCAATTTCATGGATTTCTAATTGAATGGACAAACTACTAAGAAATCACTCAGCATCTTCTCTTTGGCAAACATTTTTTTCCTTTGCATTTCTCTAGAATTTTACTTACTTTTGGAGATAATGAACAGGGGTGTGCACAAATGCAGTTTTTAAAATATCTGGCTGTAGCAAGCCCATGGCCCTTTCTGAATTTACCTTAGTTAATCTGTATTAACTAGGTCTTTATTAGCTTATTGCAACTTTGCTTATTCATTGGGTGTTCCCAGAACAAAACCTTTGCAAGTAATGAGATATCTGTTCCTAAATTTGCATCTATTAAAGATACAGAATTTGGGCCCTTTATGTATGTTTTATGTGCTACTCTGGGATAGCACAGGCCTTGCCTCCCTGGAATGCTGAGTCTGTATTGATAAATACAGTAAGAGATGGTGCTTCAAAATGATATCCTATCCCACCCTATTAATGGACCTCAATGATGAGGTCTACCAGTAAACTAATAAAGGTGTGGGAGGGGGCTTTTTACCACTGGAAGTCACATCAGAAGTTGATTCACTTCCAAAACAGGTTCTCCTAGCAACTTTAAAGTCCACAAATGGAATGTTAGCTTTGAAAACTTTGTACAACCTTTGAAGCTAGCAGCTAGTGCTGAATAGGAAGGAGTTGTCCAAGTGGGAGTGGGCCAATCTCATCTCAAAGGCAACCCATCCCATCATGGGATGAATTATGTTTCCTGAGCCAGAGTATTCCACCCTGGTGACTATGGAAATGGCCTTTTTCTACCTTTTTTGTAGGGTTATATTTGATATCAAATGCTAGAAATGTTGACAGAATAATGATTTGGAAAATATCTGGAAAGGATTATTCATCTGAAGAACAATTCCAATCTGACTTATCAACTGAAACAAGAAAGTGTGCTACTGCACTGCTAAATTCTTAGCTCTCAAAATGATGCATAAAATGTATTAAGTTATACAACAGCTTAAATTAGTACATAATATGTGTGCATATTTGTTTTAGAAGCCCCATAGTAGGACCACCACTGAGAAAGCCCCATCTTTAGTTTCTGCAGAATGGAGGACAAATCTTAAGTCCTTGGAGAAGACTCATGGTGTGTATAAACAGTATTTTGAATGAACTGTTCCCAAATGTTTGATTCTAGCCTGTGGATGAGTAGATGAATGAATAGAACTTTCAGGTGCATAAGACCTAAGCAAAGGACAAAGATGTGGGAGGAACAGAGATGGGAAAGTGCCAGAGTTTTTCAAGAAAATCAGTAGAAATGGTGGGGAATGATTACAGTTCTTCAGAAATTTTATCATTAGTGAAAATGAAATAATGATGTTTTTAAGATCTAAATGGATGGAGTAGTGAAATAAAAATAAATCTTTTGCACAGGCTGTAAGTACTCCACACCTGAGAAATACTTATCTGCAGAAACCCTGAGAAGTTCATGGACAAAAAAACAAGAAACTAACTGAAATTTGGTTTTAGAGTCAAGGCAATACAAACAGTCACACCCCTTATGCACTAAAATTCACACATACTCTAGCTTTCGCTAGCTCTGAGTAAGTCTGGGTGGTTTTCATTAAATGCTAATACCTCATTGCCCCAATCCTGCCTCAAGCAAACTGCAGACTTCCACTACAGAGCTGTGCCAATCACCCATAGCTCCTCAATTCATGCTGATTCATTATTGCAGCCACCTCAGGAAACTTAAATTAGCCATAGGTGGGCTGACAAGGGTCTAGCAGCAGCCAATTATGAAGAAGCCAATGACAGCTTCAATCTCTCTTTGTCTGAGGAAGATTTTTGTTTTGCTTTGCTTCTTTCCATCAGACTTTTTATTTATTTTATTGCATACAGCAAACAATGAAAGCAAGAGATGCAATTTTAGTTAGAGCTCTGCTTTTATTGTTTGGGAACAAATGAGGCAGCTTCTGTCCAGATCCTGAGTTGCATAATCAAGGCCTGCCATCTCTTGATGTGCCCCCGCCTGGGACAAAGCATTGATGTGAAGTGATGGAGAGATTAGCTCTGCTTACCCCAGGAGAGTTAAGTAGGCAGAATCTGAACAAGAAGCAGCATTTGAACAGACAAACAAAGAAAAATCAGGGTCCTTGCTTCCACTTGACCTAGTGCAGGCACATGCCTATGTTTGCTACTTGTGAATTAACCCAACTTCAGTGTTACACTCTTCCCTGCTAAAGTTCTCTTTTGAATTCTGGGACATAAACAGTAAAGCTAAAACAGCCTCATCTGAATACAAGATGTGCGAGTTAGCCCACTTGCTTGAGTCCCAAGGTTTGCAGAATTTTTTTACAAATTTAAAGGAAAAAAACTGCAGAAGTGAAAGTTAAAAACCACTCTATATGTAGAGAGCCATCAACACCTTTTCTCAGCAAGCTGATAACAACAAAATGTTTTAACTGGGGCATGCTAGCACCTCCTAGAAGTCAATAAGGATGTGCATGAATATTGGAAACATTTGAAATTTGATTGAATTTGTTTAAATTTAAACATTCGAACAAATTTTGAATGTTCAGATCTATTCATTTGAATTATTCAGACATATAGGTACAAACACGATGCCTACTTGAACCTATGCATCTTTCTCATATCCATACACATTTGTATGGATATGTACAGGATGAAAACAGGTTGCATACAGGATAAATATGGGATGCATCTGACTACATCCAGATGCATACAGATGCGCATAGGATGTGTAATAATTTGTACGGGCACATACAAATGTTGTCAACATTTGTAAGTGCAAATTTGAATAGAAAATGCAAATAGATTTGAATTTGCTTAATTCAAATCAAATTTGGATAAATTCGAATTTTAAAGATTTGAATCAGATAGCATTTTTGGATATTTGATTTGAATCGAATCCCGAAAATTGCATTTGTGCATACCCCTAGAAATCAACACTGCTCTTTCTGTTTAGAGGGGTATTTTCTCTTCTGCTTATAAGAGGAGCCACTCTTGATCAAACCTTTTAGTCCAGCATACTGCCCCATGCAGTGATCCACCAATTGCTTCTGGGCATCTCAAGCAAAAGACAAAGGCACAATCTTCATCTGCTCCTGACTCCCCGCAAATGGCCTTTAGAGGCATCCTGCCTCTCTCTCCAACCTGAGGTGATACCTAGGCATCCATTCTAGTAGTCAGTGATAAACATGCTCTCCATGAGTTTGACTAATCCTTTCTTTAAACTATCACCACCTCTCCTAGTAGTTAATTTCATAGACCAAAGGCCTTCTTGGTTAAACAACAGCAACCTTCACTTTACCAATCCTAACTCTCTTGAGTGATAAACAGGATAACTCTTTAAAATACTATTTTTACCCTGTAACACAGGTCGCTTCCATGTGGATGGGAGAAGATCACTGCCTTCAGTCCATTGCCCCCATTAATAATTCCAGTATGCCCTGCAAAGGCTCTGCAGAGGCACAATCAGAGCTCTTCAACAGAGAGGTTGCCAGTGTATTTATTTTCTTTAATCTCCCCCCAAAATAAGTTTTATTAAGTTCAACTGTTTTTTACTCCCAGAGAGATGGGTGTAAGATTGTAAACCTGGCCAGACATAGCCCTTCTCAGCCTTCAATGCCATTCTATGTATTTTTTTACATTTCGTCAGGCATTCACTTACTAAAATATATATATGCATACATCCATGTCCTAAATGATGTGATTGCCAATTTTCTTTTTGCTAGGGGTCGCTGAAACTCCTAACTTTTTCACCATTCTTCAAGCTTCCCTGGCACTAATGAATCTGCATGAAATGAACCTACTTGTTTGAGGGTGTCTCTCTTTCACTTTCAAATGTATGTAATGGTTCACAGAGACCTAGGCCTTTGATTATTCCTTCTTTCAAGTAACCCTTACTTCTTGCAGATTCTTTTAATCTTAAGATTCCTTCTGTGCAATTTTTGTGACTCAGAACTCAACTCACCCACTTCAGGTTATTGAACTTCCTTCTTTGCTATTTTGTTTTTATTGTTCTTCCTTTGAAACTACTATTTACTCAGTTCCTTTTCTAAGGCATAATCATTATTCTTCCCTTGGATGACTCAAATGGGGGGGGGAGCAGCAACTAATGTAAAGTTGGAGATTTGGTAACATCTTTTTACAGTTTTTTCCCTCTCAAACTTTCTCACTTCCTGATGAACTAAATGATATGATGTGTAGCTTTTTCTTCCCTTGCTGAGAAGAAAACATTCAAAAGTTTTATTCATATATCCACTAGAATAAACATCTATGATATATCTGTACATCTGTTTTCCAGGCTTTCATGACCTAATTATGTCCAAAATATAGTTCATCTTTTTATCCTCCTTCCTTTATTTTTTAAAATTATTACTATTTCCTTTAGAGGCCATCCTTTAGAGTTTATTTATTTAAGTATTTTTATCTTGCCCTTCACCAACGGTCCCAAGACAGGTTACAACAATAAGAAGATAAAAAACCATAAAACAATGTAAAACACACATGAAATTATAAACATCCTTCCCAGGACTACTCATGTTGCTGATGTGTCCTCTCACTCTAAAAGTGGACTGAAACTGGATTAAAAAATAGGTGTAAATGCAGCTTTAGAAGAAGCCAAGCATCAAAGGGTCTAGTGAAAAAGATGCAAAGTTGGTGCCTGATGTATCTCCAGAGGGAGACCATTTCAAAGTCTGAGGGGCCTCAGAGAAATGGCCCTCTCATGTGTCACTGCTCCTCATCTCATGATTTTAATATTTGATCACAGAGCAGAATTGAATCTTAAATTTCAATGGTCACTCTACTCCTCCAGCATTTGTTAAAACATTTTAGAAATGCATGGTCATCTTGAAAAAAATAAAATCTTTTTTTCAAAGTAAAGTGCCTTTTCTTCTGTTTTCTTTTTTTGCTGAATTGAATGTTTGCAGTTTTAAGCTAAGGATATGTTTTAGTGTATATACATACACATACATTGGCATGTTAAGAGAGTGTGTGTTCAAAAACAAAATGGCTGCTTTATGTATTTATTTTTCTACATTGAAAACTGATGAATACAGGTGCATTCATATGGAAGGGATTCATTCAGTGCAGGTGAAAAGGCAATAATTTTCAAAGGAAATCTAGATGAAGCCTAGGAAAAGTTAGTAACTTAAGAATAACATTAAGTGAAAACTGCCCAGAGAACTATGATTGGATGAACATAAAGTCTCAGATGCTGGCTTGCAATTTCCCAGGGATGGACACAGTGCTAAAATTCTGTGCACCTGATGGAACCTGAATAACTTCACTAATGGACAAAGCTTAGGTTGCATACATTTGGGTTGAGGACTGTTGGTTATCTAAGGAAATATGCACAATACGTGATTGACTATATATCTGAGAAGCGTCTTTAGCATCTTGAAATACTTTCAGATTGTGTGAGAGGAAGACAGAGAAGCATCTAACACCAGATGTCACTCAGGTACACTCCAGATCACACAAAAGCACCACCCCAAAGTTTACAGGCCCTGGGCAGCATGCGCATAGGAAAGAAAGAATAGAGATAATGGTCTCTTAGTGCTTTGTCTCTGCCACACTCCATTCATTTTGTGTCCCCCTTCATAAGACATTTCAAAGATATATAATATTACTTTTCCTTGCAGCTCCGTTAAACTCCATTATATATGCCATCTTGTCACAATACCTGCTTATTACAATTGCAAAGGAAAGGTTTGTGTTTTAATTAAAGGGGTGTATGTTTTAATCTGACTACCAAAACAAAACAAAAAGATAGACCCACATAAATAAATCATCAAGAATTAATTTATATTGCAAATT
This sequence comes from Aspidoscelis tigris stejnegeri, assembly GCA_023333525.1. NCBI lineage: Eukaryota > Metazoa > Chordata > Lepidosauria > Squamata > Teiidae > Aspidoscelis > Aspidoscelis tigris. The sequence goes on from JALMGA010000010.1 coordinate 20,669,719, forward strand.
CACATTGCTAGTGCTTTAGCATTTTTAATTAAGCAGAAAAACCACCTGAGGATACACAAATACAAAAATCAAGTCTGGTTTCTTAGAATAACAGGCTTCTGAAATACTTTTTAAAATGAGCTACCCTCAGAATGAAGAAAAGAAATGGTCCACATGATTCAGTAATTTTCTGTAATGTTGGCAGATCATGTGATGGACAAGAGATCCTTGTCTATCTCTTCAAAGATCCCCTCACTCAGAATATTCCATCCATTCATCTCTTATCTCTTTTCTGCTATTTATTTTCCTTGGACCAAATGCCTGTACCAAGATAATATCAAATTCTGTGTACATTTGCCTAAAAATGAACTGTATTGCAATTAAAAAGACTTACTCCTGAATCTGCACACAGGAGAATGTGTGTTCCCAGAATTAGTCAGAATTAGTCACATCAGAATTAGTCACATCAGCTCAGATACTTAATGTTATGATTTCTGTTTTGTAAAAATGATTAGCTAAACCCAAAGGGGCAGTGGAATTCTGAGTTGGATACAACTGAAAAAGAAAGGACAGAATCTGCCATTCTGGCAAAAAAAAAAGAGAGAGAGAGAGAGAGGGAGAGGGAGAGAAGAACTAATGAAGCAAATGAATACTTGGAAGTTCTTATCATAGTACATGTACCAGCAATGTCCTCTTGGCCCTTACTCATTTGTGCTCAGAATCTCCCATGAAGAAAAGCTTGTATTATCAACATCTTACTGGAAGACTAAAACTCAATTAGTCACCTCTTGACACACATGACCTTGGCAATTCTTTTCCAGTTCTCAAGCATCTTCCTTCCTCCCAACTCCCTTTTTGAGACAGGTTATTGAAAACAATGATGACATCTGAAAATCAGAGGGAAAAATGTGCTTGCTTTATCACAGAAATGCACATGTATATCTTGGCCCAAACAAGGTAGGAAGAAAGCTTGCCTGGTTTGCTAGGAGCAAATAATTAATCCATGCAGTGGATAATAAGAATTTGCAGACATTTTGAGTGTTGTATTCAAATGAATTTCTTGGCTAATTGAAGGAAAGAAAGGAAACAGATAAACACACCCTCAGGTAAATGCTTCTACCCAATGTCATTATGCCATGTGGACTTCATTTTGCTTTCCCAAATAAAAGGTCTGAAACATAGATACAAAGGATTGTCAGCTGGTGGGAAGTAAGCAGCTTTTTTTTTTTAAGCTCTGAGCAAGATCAGCCAAATCAAAGAAAATGTATAGCAGTGGAATGAGCTAGCAGAACTTCATAGCTAAAGGCTCTTATCATATTTGCATAGCAGCCCAGTGCATAAAGTTGTCTGTGTAGTTTACAAAATAAAGAAATTAAAATACAATAAAAGATCTCACTTAAAAAAACAGTATAATTGGAAATAGTAATATTGGCCACTTCCAGACGATGGCTGGAAAACTAGCAAGTGATAATAAAGAATATCATCCCAATGCCATTATTGCTTGTAAGTCAGACAGTCCTTTGTGTTTTAGTAAAAACTTGCCCACAACATCAGCTGGCTAATTCCCGGTAGCTGTCAGACACAGCATTCACACTCTCATCCAGATGTGACTGTTGTGAGGGGGTGGGGGGCTGTGGCTGCACAATTGCTTGCTGCATTGTGATCACCATAGTAACAACTGGGTACATGGTGGATGTTGCCAGGGCTGTTGCTGTGGCAATCTGGAAGGTCTGGGCTGGACCATCCACACTACAGGTGCTGATGGTCCAGTTGGGGGCTGCATCAGTGCTTGCTGTGTGAATGCATCCCTTCACACCTAATCTTAATTTCAGTGGAATGGTATAGTTATTCCAGGCAGTTAAGTGTGAACAGGCCCTATTATAGCAGATATAAGAATGTTAGAATCGCAAAAGATGAAAGTTGGAATTCAAGCTAGATATCAACACACTGGCAAATTGAGGGTATGGTTCCATCTCCTAGCCACAAATAAAAACTTTGAGAAACTCACTACAATTAAAACTAAGCTTGCTTTATTTCACCATGTTTTGTAGATTTTTATTTTATTTTAGGTCTGATCATTTTATCTTAACCGTCACAGCAGGTTACAAATATAAAACTGAAAGTACAAAATCTGAATTAAATCTCAATATTAAGTCAAAGGTAGTAGTGATCTATGTGTTCAGTTGAATTTGAATTGGTAATGAGGCAGAAGGGAAAGAAAGCACGGTAGTCTTTGGTCCTATTTCACTCTGAGCTTTGGATTGGAACATATTCTTCCACACCTGTTGAGGAATACTAGACACCCCAGCCCTCCTAGCACATTTTGTCAGCATGGGATGAAGGGTTGGGCCTCTTTAAAGAGATCCACAGGCAGACCAGAGTTCATATTGTGGACTACAAATGGTGCACAAACAGCATGTCCTCATAGGTAAGAATACCAAGGGTTTTTCCTGTCAGTGGGAAAGGACAGGAACAAACACTCCCACAGCCTTCAGAGGCTCTGCACTGGCTTCAACAGCAAGAGGACAGGGCTGGGCTATGATAGGCTGTCTAAATGCAGACACCCCTTGGAATAGGTTACTGCTAGCCATTCTAGCATGGACCACACTTACTGGACCACACTTCATGAACCAGATTTGCCCATGTAATGTGGAAAAGGCCTTTGATCTTTGAATAGAAAAAGGCAGGCAGTGTTCATTAGAATTAAGGAAGATGGTAATCTTAAGGAAAACAATGAGAAGCTTTGACATATCAACAAAGAACAAGGATATTGCCTGGGTATTTCACTTCAGAAAAGCCTGAAGACAGGTACTTGGATTTCAAAATAGAAAATGGAATTTATTGGGAAAACACACAGTAGTATAATATAGAAAAGTCTTATGTCCTGAGCCATCCAACTACATGTTGCAGGAAAGAGAAGGTCCCTAGTGGTGATGTCATTTCTAGAAAAGCCCTCCTCCAGAAAAAAAAAGAGAGAGAGAACAGGAAAAGAACCATGTCCAATATCATCTATCAAAAAGATTTCATTTCTCTGTAAGTGGCCTATTTATCTTTGGCTTTGACCTTTTTAAAATTAATAGAATTTTAAAATGGAAGGGGAAAGCTATCTTTAAGGCTTCCCAGATTCTTTAAAAACATTGTTGAGAAGCAGAGATTGCAATATGATATCTTGCTAGAGGGATTGATTTACAATATCTAGTGAAGGGAACTGCAACCATTTCTCTTCCCAAGTTATTCAGCTGGCTGAATCTGAAAGGAAGTGAAGCTTAAGCTTCTGGGTTGGTCACCTGGCAAAAAAGTCATACATTATCCCATGGCTCCAGGTATGCTGCTGGGCTTCTGAAATGGTGACATTCATCAGCATTATGCCACTCCAGTTATTTGGCTGTGGTAGACCCAGGGCTAAATGAATAGACTTTAATAAGTTAGTAGACCTCAACAGGTGATTGAAGGGAAACACCAAACATATGAAACTGAAATAAATAAATAATCCTGTTTCCAAAGACACTCTGATTTTATATTTAAATAGCCACAGTGTGTAAATGTCCATAGATAAAACTTTTCAAGTTTACATAAAAGTTAGTTCAATGGCGGTCAATGAAGAGAAGGCAAAAGCTCTCTTCTTTCTATGAGCAGGCTCCTGACCTTCTTATAGTGTCATCAAAGGGCACTTTTTTTTTTGAGATTCCTGTGATAACACTGCTGAGTAAATCTTAGCATTATTCACTTATTCACTTATTAACCTCTAAACGTATCCTAATGTTGAGGTGTTTGTTTTGGCCACATTAAGGGAAGGCGTCCAATTTTTCAGACAGTTTAGAAATGTTAAAGCAGAACTTAGGGTGTAAGAAAGATATTCAGGACCATGGACAGAGCCCATGAAACTCACTCCATGATCTGATGCGTATACTTTTTCCAAACAGAAAATTTATGCGGAGTTTCATTTTTCTCAAATCTTTTTGCTGAGGTCATTGTTTTGGCTCGCAGCAGTCTAGAGCCTGAATACTTAGATATGGTTTGGATGCTACATCGTCTGTTCTCTCAATTCCTTCAGCTCCATCATTCCTCTTACTCAATGGATGTTATACTCCAGGTTTACAACAAAACTATAGTCTTTCCCCTTTATTCCTAGAAGTAACATCTCATCACATATGTCTACATGACATCTCCTTTAGATTCATTATTCTGCTCAGGCTTGGCATTAATGGGAAAAGTTACGGAGGGGAGAGGAGAGACAGCAAGAGCCTTTGACTTTCTTCACTCACCAGTTTTATACAGACCCCACAATGCACACACAAAAGAACATAACTGTCCCCCCCACTGTGCCCCCCCCCAATTGTGACCTCCACTTTCCTTCAGGATTTCCTTCATACAGTTGAAAGCCGTTGGACAAAATAAGAAATTGGCCTAGAGAACTTCATTTGGTCTCTCTTTAAAAAATTCTGCCATTTTCCTCAGGGGGCATGGGCAGGAAATGAAACAATGTTGGTATTTTATCAGTTTGTGAAGACAGTGAAAGGCTGAACTACTGCTAACGTTAACTAAAAACTTTGCCTGGGAGTTTGTTTGTTTGTTTGTTTGTTTATATTCTGTCTTTCACCAAGAGGTCCCAGGGCAGGTCACAATAATGATAACAACAATAATAATGCATGAAAATAGTCTTAAAATGTATTTAAGATATAACCCACCCACCTACCATCCCACTCAAGCTGGCAGGACTACATCCAAAAGGCAGCTAAACTATGCTAGATAGTCAAAACTATGACTACTATGGAATAGCAAAAACAAACTGAAATTCTTTATCCAAGATAAGCTTTCATCAATGTTGTCTGAAGATATTGGCTTCTCTCAGACAAGGGATAGGCATACAGCCTGTAGGATAGAATTAAAATTTTGTTTTTATTTATTTATTTAATAATTTATATCTCACCCTTCGCCAGAAGGTTTTTGGGTGGGTCACAACAATGCAAAGATAAAACATATTTAAAATATAACTGTATTTGAAATAGCTTTGAATAGAAGTCGTGTCTTTCTCCAGCTTGACAGGAAGAATAACTCAGTGCCTCATCCTAATGAAGCAAATTTGCTGGCTTCCAGAGGTGCTAGATGTCCAGTAACAGTCTCACCTCATTTCACCTTGATGTGACAGTTGGAATAGGCCATATGTTGAACATCACAGCCTCTGCAACAACATGGGGTGTTTTTCCACTGTCACTAGAAGTAACCATTATGTACCCATTAATGGGTACTTAATGGGTACTTCTAGTGACAGTGCAAAAACACCCATGGACTCAGGTGTCAATCACTGAGGGGGATTACCTGGGCAGCAGCGTGAGATGTTGATCTAAAAACCTAAATAACTCTTCTTGCTGACCTCAGAGTCAAGTGACTTTGGGAGAATGCATCCATGGGCAGGATCTAGCCAATCTGAAGTTCACCCACACCACTAGGTTTGAGAGTAAAAAGTCACACACAGAAGATGCCAACATTTCAACCCTCTGAGAAGGAGATATTATCTTGCATGACAGGAGAAAAACAAAAAAGGCTATCTAAAACACCCTGCAGTTTGTGGATGATCTTTGGTTAAGTTTGTCTTGGTGATGAGACTGATTTGCCCCAGTGCTCACTGAGGGGCTTGTGTTTTCTCCTTGTTCTGGCATAAATCTCTTCCTAAAATTCCTTGCTCTGAAAAATCCTTCTCATTGCTTTTCTTCCATTAGCATTCATAAATTTGATGCTGACAGAGCAATTGCTGACAGCTAAGACAGGTGGAAGAGACTCAACGTACTAACTCCTGGTATTAGAGCCCTAGTTGGTTCTTTCTTCCCCTTTCTGGCACTCCTCCTGCCTTCTGCACAAGAGAAATATGGGGAGAAGTTATTAATTCACTATTCAGTCTCAGAAAAGAGATGGTACTCCTGCAGTTCTCAGAAGAGCAAGCAAGAACTTCCTTTCATCCAGTGCTAAGAAGACAGCTTCATTCTTGAAATTTGTATGAAGGGCTAAAAGGTGGATCACAGTTCTGACAGAACAGATAAAACCTTCTGTTCTAATCTTACCCCATCCATTACACCCAAAGGGATGCTACTAATTACCTGTAGCAGAGATAAGAAATGTTGATACGATTGGGCAATATTTGAAATAAATTGTGCAATAGCCCATCACTACACCCAAGACCCAACGTAATAAGCTGTTGCTACCTTTTTAAAAAGTATCTGAATTATTAACTCTAACAGTTTTTTAAAAACCACTTGCATCTGTTCCCCTTAGCAGTTTTGCTGAATTCCATGGGATGCATATAAGATTTCAGCTATTATGTTTAAAGAGTAGAATCACTTTAAAGTATTTATGTGTTTTCTGATCCTCATCTTTGATATGATATGCAAGCAATATTGAAAAGCACCAATACAATTCTAATCCACATTTCTTATATTAAGAAAGAAAACATCCATTGTGAACTGTGTTGCCTACAAACTTACTTGGGAGTAATTCCCATTGGATAGTTGGGGTCATTTATGAATGGGCCCGCATAGGATTGCAAAAGATTTCCCCCCTGAAATATGTTCTTGTTTTTTGGATAGTACATCTCCAGGAAGCTTGAAATAAGGTTGAGTTTACTCCCTGACAAATGGATTGTTGCAGTCCTAATCACAACCCAACTGAAGCGGGGGGGTGGGGTGGGGTGTTAAAGTCAAATGTCTCCAGCAGAGATATCTCATAGTATGCATATTAGGAATATATGTGATACATTAGGCAGAAACTGGAAGAGTAATTTTGAAAAACTGCTTTTATGAGGGGGGGCTGAGTTTGGTGCTATGAAGCAAATGTGCTCAGCACTATGCAGTCATTTTCTAAAAAGCTTTTTATTCATCATTGTTCTAATTACCTGAAAATTGAAGGCATGCTCTTTAGTCATATTATTAAGTTGTAATGGTATAAAAGAGGTGACTGTGGCTAACTATAAAATCATTATCAATTTAAAAGCATTCACGTAAAAGGCCTCTGAGTTCTTAATTTAGCAGATTTCATTCTACAGGTGGTGTTTTGGGCTGTGATCAGGCACAGAAAAAAAAAAGCACCTCTGAGAAGTCTTTGATTGTTCACAAACCAGTCTGGATTAGAGAACACAAGAGTCACACCCAATCTCATGTAAGGTGCCCACCTTCTGTTATGTCTCATTTAGCATATGACAAATTCACATAGTTAAAACAATGTGATAGAACCAGGAGATCCTTTAAGATTGTTTGGTTGCCACACCTTCAAGCTTTTAGATGGTAGCCTCAAAGTGACCGTTCCTTAGCACCACCCAGGGAACACGAGTGACTTAAGGAGTGTCACGGATGTAAGCAGTCGTTGTCCCCCTATTAAGCAAATAGGGATATGCGTGTTTTCCCCCATTCACTTTGTATCAAAGTGAATGGGATGGAACTTCACATTCATGTGAATGGAGCCACCTTGAATGTGATAGGCTTTGAATTTGTTTCATATCCCTGCTGCCAGTTATTGTGCCTCCGAATCCACTCCGAAGCTTTGAATGATGGCACAAAAAGCATTCGCTTCACAAGTAAACAATATTTGTTTCAAATGTGGAGTTTCAAACCTTTGTGATTTGACAAACATTTTTCATCCATCTCTAAAAGCAAGGCATCACAGAACCAAAAAAAAAAGCCAACTGTACACATGTAGAAAACTGTGAGGATTTTAGCAGTGACATTTGAAGAAGGACATCAAGTATGCCAGTAAGAGAAAGGCAAATTGGCTGTGATATCTCATTAGCAGTGATTCAAACTGAGTAGCAGTGGATTGAATATTCAGTTGAGTACAGAAGGAAATTTATGGAATATGATTATTTGTAACCAAACCAAAGAATATTTCCTAGATACTGTTCTAAGAACTTAAAGCCCTCTAAATTTGGACCCAAGGCTAAGCTAGTATGCCTCTCCCACAATGGATAGAAAGAAATAGTTACCTTTGTTCTTATTAATGATGCCTCCAGGAAGGACGTTAAAAATGCAGAGTTACCTTTACTTCACAGTAAAGATGCTCCACAAGGAGCACTGATCGTCTCCATGTTCTCTGCTACAGTACTCCAAAGCTTTTATCTTTCTGTGTGTGCATCTCTATATTAATTGTGGTCTTCTACATCACAATGCAATCTTCTGGTATAAAATATTACACAACCCTAAATAAATGAAATGATAGAAAATTATGAGATTTGAATTCTCATACAGGTATTGGAAATTTAGAAGATTTGCTCATTCTCATGATTCCTTCTGTGAGGCTGATGTATCTATTCAAGGACCCATACTAATTGCACCATTCCTGCAGGACAGACTTAAGCATGACTAGCTGCCCCATAGGGACAAAGTTGGCAGTGTTCCCCTATTCTTTAGAGTTGTCTGAATGTCTACACTATCCATTTGGTCCAGATGAGTCAATGAATTGTACACAACTGCAGACACTATTGTATTACCTCCTATTAGTTCTACACCTTTGGCTGCATCTACAAGTCCAATATGAGTCATCCCTGTGCAGTTTGAGGGAGAGAGACAGCAAGTCAATCTTGTTGCTCCCATTTATCCCAACTGCTGTGACAGTGACTCACAGAAACTGAGAGAAACTCAGATCACTCTTGTAAACTCTTTCCCTCCCTTGTTTGGAGGGAGGGAGGTGACCAAACCTGCAGCCCATATTGCACATGGGAACTTGGAACTTCAGTGTACGTTCAGACTCAGTGCTGGTCCCCTTGCTTGATTCTGGTGTGGTTTTTGCTAGTATAAGGTCTGGCCATATAGTTGAAGCTTTAAGGATGGTGCCTTAATGCCACTTCCTCCATGCCTCTGGACACAATGAGTGGCAGTGCTTACTGTCAAGCGCAGCTATAGACCTAGACAGATGTATCTGATCTACACCAATCTTCTATGAGGTACAAATTGTGCAAGCCTGTTTTCCTCCACTCTGTATTCAATGTAACGTATGAATTTCTGCTCCTGGAGACACATGTTTCAGGCCACATTATTGGAGCCCATCCTCAACAGTCTTCCTTTAACCACATTTCGCCCCCACCTGCTGATTCCCTACTCCATTTCCACCCATCCCCACTTTAAGACAGGAACACTGAATGAAAGAGGATCTGGCAGAGCATGGAAAGAACATTCTGATAAGAGCATCACATTGTGACCTGGAGAAAGTGAGCCTGAACACAAAACAAGGGAAGAGAGATCATAATGAAAGATTTTGTTTTGTCACTAAGAGTCCCTTGAAGTTGCTCATTAATCTTTTAGACAGATCTGTCACGTTAATGCACAGCTCTGGAATAATAATATGTCTCTGGGCTTGGAAAGGAAGAATGCTGAGCCTTTTAAAAATTATCTTTGTGGTTCAGATATTTGTCTGATACATGGGTGGGGCTTGTATCACAGATATTAGAATAAGGAGATCCTGTCTCAAACTGGAAATAAAAATGTTGTAAACCTCCCAGGGAAATGGTCCAGGAATAAGTACTGTATAAATGTTGGTGCAATTTGAACAATAATGCAGGTTTTGAAAAATGTGACCTATCATTAACCTCCAACCAGGGGTGTAACTATTGAGGTAGCATGTGTCTGATAACCCAGGAAGCAAAGGGGAGCTGATTGGTTGCTGCATTTGATATTTATTTACTATCACACAATATCTAGTTTATAAAATTCCCCATCTATTAAGACAACAATTTACTTAGGCATGATTCGAATTAACTGACTTCGTGGTGAAGTGTGGTAGATACCATCAGGTGCCTTACGAAGAAAGATTGTGTGTCTGCGGTGCACCAGAGATTGAAATCTTCCTCATATTTTGTTTACCTGCCCCCTGTATTCTTCAATAAGAACATCATGCATGGATCCCCTTTTGCAAAACATGTCTCATTGGAATACAGATCATAAAGTGACTAATCTTTTGCAGGGAGAGAATGTCCAGGTGACATACAGGATAGCTTTGTATCTGGTTAAGGCTGCCCAACTTAGGAAATCCTTCGTTGAGCTGAATGGTGTGCTTTGTAAGGGTGATGGGGGCATATAACAATGACATATATACAGATTTTGTATACTAGAAGCTTCCCTTCTGTGTACTGGTGTGTTCTAAGGGAAGTGTGTTATAGCCGATATAATGATATAGAATAGTAATGATATAAAATAGCGTGTCCAGAACCAGAAGATTTTTTCCCACCCTTTCAGCACTTTCCATCCAACTGACAGTTTTGCAGCTAGAACTGTAGGAAAGCCAGTGCAAACAACCCCATTGCCATGGCAGAATTATGTATTTAGATACATTCCCTATGGTGTTGGATCCAATAGCAAGAACGTAGCTCTGCTAGCATTGTGCATGCATGTGACAATGAACGTTAAAATTGACACTTACTGAGATTATTAGTGTGCATGGGAGAAGGACCCTTCTATTTATGGTCCCAATTAGAACATGATTTGCAACAGTCCTACAGATAAGAAGTTGACTTTTCACTTTCATTCTGACATCATGATTTCACGGGCGCACACACACACACACACAATTAACCCAATTTAAATGAATGGTAATTTATTGGTCTTTGGCTTCCCTTTCAACTTTTCCATAAAATGCAGCATGTGATTGCATGAAGAATTTGTGGAATTTTAACATGTGAGCAACCTGTGGACTGGGACCAAAGGACAGAAGGGGAGGAGTACATCTGCACACAGGAGACTCATTTTCATCTTCCCACACCACACTTTGCTTTGCTACGTGAGAATCAAGGCTTCTAAGTAAAACCTCACTCTTCCTCCGCCCTCCTGCAGCCCTAAGCCAGAGGCACCACTGAATTTTAACATGAAATTCCTTTCTTCCCATGCTGACAGCCAGGCTGTTCAGGTTTACTCAGATGTAAGTCCAGGAGTGTTCTGTAGAGCTTTTTTTTTTTCCAGATAGGCATGCACAGAATTGAGCTGTAATTTATTTCAAAGTGTTGTCATGAAAGGCACCATATTGTCAATGCAAATTGTTTAGCATAGGGGGGTGCAACCTTCATCCATTGCATATTCCAAAAGGAAGCCTGATTAATGAGGAGAGAAAAACAGAGAAGTCACAACATGTCTTACAAAAACTGAATTAGTAAGAGTGTGCTTCTTTAGTTGCTCCGAGATCAGCCAGGAAAAGGAACTTGTCAATCTGATTTGTTCAGGCAAAGAAAGTTCAGCATGTCTTGTCAGTTTGTCAGAATGTGCCTGTTATTCCCCCGCCCCATAGTTAAGAGGGATTATTTTTGCTTTGTTTTTGTTTTCTTTCCCCATCGGAGTCATTCAAGGCATGTGTTCCCCACGCACAAGAACTCTCTTTGCAGATTAAATACAAAATGGCAAATGACATGATAACTCTGCCAGGCATGTTAAACAGTGGAATAAGTACTAAAACAAAGATATTGGTGGAGATCCAGGGTTCCTCAGCTCATGGGAGAGCTCTCCACTCACTCAAGTAGTGCATCATAAGAAAAGGAAACATAAAACCTTGCCTAGGGCCTGTTTGCACTTAAGCAATCATGACATCCCGGTATACTCAGGGATGGAGCATCCGCATACTACAGTGCTGCCTCTGTCCCAGAACAGCCCAGAGCCATCCTGACCACAGTTAGCTGTGGACCAGTAAAAAGTGCTCCATAGCTTGACCAAGAGCACCTTTGCATTACTGTGGGGGGGTGCAGTGCAGTTATGACTGCATAGTAGGGGGGGGCATGAATGCATTTTTTGCCTTTGAACTCGAGTTGAATCAAATATTCAAATATTCGATTTGATTAGTATTTTTTAAACCCAGATTTTCAAAAATCTGATTTGAATCCAAATTATTCAAATCCGCACATTTAAAAATCCAATTCAAAAATACGAATGTCAGCAACATTCATATCCATTTTTCACATTTGCGTGCATCCCGTTTTCATCCTGGTTTTGTCCTCTATGCATCTCGTTGTCATCCTGCACTATTCAGGAATTATTCAGATTTTTAAAAATAGACACCAGAGCCCTTTAAAACAGGCTCTCTCGTCTGTTTTTAGAAATCTTCCCTTTCTTCCCTTTCCCCTTTGCTGCATTGTCAGCCCCAGACTCTTCGCCCAGCTCTGTCCTGGGCACTTTTGGTGCTGCTAACTTTAAAGACCCTTCGGAACCTTTGCACCCTTTCACAGCTGCATTGCTCTCACAAGGGTTTTTTCTTTGGAGTATGCGCTAATCTCCGGAGGCAACTTCAGAGATTGCATCCACTGTCCCCCAAAACACCTGGGGTGACAGGCAGACCCCTTGTGGGTAGATCTGGATTTGCCACATGGGTACTCCAGTGTTTCCACCCGTGGAAACACACTGGGTACTTCCCTTAATCTGGATCTACTAGATCCGGATTAAGGGAAGTACCCATTCCTTAGGTCCAGATCTTCTTAGATCCAGATTAAAGGAGCGTGGTGGAAAAACACCCCAGATCTACTGCTCACCAGTGCAGAAAGGGCCTAGGAGACAAAAAGGCTATACATGCCATGAAGAAATAGATATTTTTTTAAAAAATCAGATTATCCTTTTTTAAAAAGTCTTTGTAATCACAGTTTTATTCCGTTGGTTTTCCTCATTATCCTAGGTTCAGTTAAAGATACTTTGCTGTATCTTTAAATTCTTGGACCTCCTTTGTAAGATCTTTAGCTCTGCCTTCAGTCTTGACATTTTCGTTCTTATTTCTGTGCATTGTAACATTGTGTCATTGCTCAAAGCTTCAAACTTTTCAGTAAAATTTCTGAGGAGCCTGACCCTTCTGAAGATTATTCTGATAAACCCCTTCTAATCTCTGCATTTTTAGACATTTTTCTTGTTGTCATATTTAACTTTTCAGAGGTGAGAAAGAAGGCATTTTCCCCAAGTTAAAGTGAAAGACCAGTATCTTTTTTTTCTCTACTTTTGCTTTTCTGCAGACACCAAAGTTTTAGCGCCAATTTTATCTTCAAAGATACAGTACTACAAGGTTATTGTTTTTGTCAACCTTACCTTCTTGTTTCAGCATTTAGACCAAACACCTCTTAAAATAATCAGAGTGCTTTAACACCATTTTAGGCTCTGGACAGGCCAATAATAAGATATTCAGTCTTTCTTTTTCAGGATTTTGAAAAAAAAATTATACTCCCCATTTATCCATTTCTAACTTTTTAACTTACAATTCTTGTTAAGATTTCTGAGTTGCAATAAACTAATGTTTTTACAATAAATTTTCCTTCCGTCTGTTCTTTTAATTCCAGAAGAAAATAACTGAGATATAGTTGATTTGTCAAAAGGAAAACATCTCTTAGATTTTAAAGTTGTGGCCCAAAATGAGTTAAGAGAGTTTTACAGATTTTATTACCTCTAATGGACTTGCTGGGGCAGCCAAACCATGCTGGTAATCCCTTTGTTTCTCTTTTTTTCACTCATGGTTGACTTTAGGAGCTCTGAGGGCTACTTGTGAGAAGCAGTGCTCAGGAGCACAAGTGAGCAGTCCTAATGTTCTCTCCTTATCTAGAGAGATCTGATGTCTATTTCCAGCGTGGAGGACCCCCACAAGGGACTTCAATCCACCATCCCACTACACCCAGAAGTTTTAAGGCTCTACAATATGTGCTCAAAAATATAGGAAGTTTCTCTGGATAGTACACAGCAGTTCCAAGTATAGATATAATGAAACTGAAAGGAGAAAAAGAAAATAATCATTAAGTAGATTTGCTGTATACCCATCTTTTTTCTAAGTAGGGAGTGGAGTTGGGTCCTTCCTCCTAATCCTTGAAGGAACATAAGAACAAGAGAGGAGCCCTGCTGGATCCGGCCACAGCCCATCTAGTCCAGCATCCTGTTGCACACAGTGGCCCACCAATTGCCCATTGGCATCTCAAGCAAAGACAAGGGCAAACCTTCTCCTGCTCTCAGTTCCCAGGAAATGGCCTTAGAAATATCTTGCTTGTCCACATGGCCTGAAAGATATACTTAAGCATCCATTCTAATAGCCATTGATACATCTGTCATCCATAAATTTCCCTAGCCCTTCCTTAAAGCCATCTACACTGGTAGCTGTTACCACCTCTTCTGGCAGCAAATTCCATAGACCAATGACCCTCTGAGTGATTAAATACTTCCCTTGTCTGATCCGATTCTCCTACCCATCAGCTTCATAGAATGCCCCCTGGTTCTAGTGTTGTGTGATAGAGAAAATAAATGTTGTCTATCCACCTTTTCTATACCATGCGTTATATATACATTTGTTTTTTAAACTTTATATACCCTGTCCTTGATGGGGTTGCAATACCCGGGAAGGGACAAGTGCATAACTTGGGGGTACTTGTGGACTCCGCGCTCTCAAAGCTCAGGTGAAAGTCATGGCTACTCCCAACTATGGCTGTTGCATCAACTGAAACCTTTTTTTGGACAGAGATGACCTAGCCACACTTATCTATGCTCTGGTGAACTCCAGGTTGGACTATTGTAATGCACTCTACATGGGGCTTCCCTTGAAGATGCTTCGGAAGTTGCAGCTGGTGCAAAATGCAGCTGCCAGAATGCTGACCAGGACAGCTAGCCGGATGCACATCACACCGGTCTTGAAGGAATTGCATTGGCTGCCAATTCACTACTGAGCTGAATTCAAGGTGCTAATTCTGACTTACAAGGCCCTAAATGACTTGGGCCCCAAATATCTAAAGGAATCCCTTCTCCCATGTCAACCTGGCCGTGTCTTAAGATCTGGAGGGGAGGCCCTCCTGGTTGTCCCACCACCACTCAGGAGAGGGCCTTCTCAGAAGTGTCCCCCAGGCTATGGAATGGTCTCCCCCTGGAGATGTATCAGGCCTCTTCTCTGTTTGTGTTCAGGAAGGTGGTGAAGATGCACCTCTTCACTCAGGCATTTGGTTAAACACAGCTTACATTTCCCCCACTGCAATCACTACTGTTTTAACTCTTTTTGCATCGCTTTTATCATGTTGGTTTTTAAATGTTGAACTGGTTATTATTGTTTTGATATAGTTTTGATATGTTTGACTTTAAATGTTGTTAGCCACCCGGAGACCCTCAGGTATAGGACTGGATATAAATATAAATATAAATAAATGTTCCAAATCATTCTTACAAATGTTTTGAAACATTCGTACGAATACAAATGTCAGTGTAGAAATGTCATAATATTGGATTCATACACAAATGACCAAATTCATATAAATATCAAATGTTATGAATATTTGTGCACCTCCCTATACAGATAGAACTTCTGGCATAATAATAGTTTTGTAAAACCAAGAGTATTGCTTGGATCCGTGACTCAGGTTTTTTAATCAAGGTGCAATAAAGTATGGAATCCTAGCTTTTCATCGATCAGTTTGAATGAATGAAAACAATGTGTATTTTGCTTGTGGCTCTGAAAAGATGGCTTGTTAAAATCATGCAAGTCTATAAGAATGTGCACTTTGGACTGCTTAGAGTGCGGCAGCCGCAGCCCATTGATTGTAATTGCAGGGAAGGCTCAAATCAGACAATTACTGAAGTGTTGTGCTAACCTCTGCTTCCAGCTGTGTGAACAGTGTGACTGGGGAATTTCAGTTACCTGACTGAGATGTTTTCAGTCCGATCAGTTTCTTTTTTTGAAGCAGAATAAAGTTGACAGAACAAAGCTGATGGAATAAATTCTCATTTGCTCTAATGTGATTTTCCATGTATTGTGGTCTCCCTTTTTTTTAGTTAGATTTCTTGCTTATGGATTCTATTAATCCTTTATCTCTTGCTTGAAGCTTTGGTTGCAGATGGTTTTCATACTTCCTGAAACTGCCAGTTAATTATGCTTTCTGTGTGGTTCTCAGATCATGATTCTTTCTGGTTGTCCACTTGCCTGCACTGTAGCATAAACCAGTTGAACTTCAGAAACTGCTTGGGCAGCTACTTCTGCCTTTTGACTATAGACTTTTGATTTGTTAATGCCATCATATTTCCCCATGAATATCCTTGGAACCAGGTTACAATTTATATCTAAAGATATGCCAATTTGTTTCATTCAAACACAGTTCGTAGCAAACAGGGAATGTTCAAACTAATCATTTTTGAACCAAATAATCCCTTATATTTGAATTAATTATTCAATGATGAATTGAATACTAGAAGCATTCAACAATCTGTTCTAAGAATAATTTCAAGTGCCTGTGCCTTTTTTAAAAAAGGCATATCTTTGCTTTCAGTTGCCAATATTTTGATTTATTGTCACCTATTAGTTAATGTGTTGCCTTTTGCAATTGGTTGATTCGAACTCTGGATTTAAATATCTTTCTTGCTGCCAAATTTGAGGCAAGAACTTTTGAAAGAAAAGCAACACATCCATCTGGTGCAAGTGCCCTAGATACTATAGAAAGAAGTGGCATGGTGTAATCCTTTGTAATTCTCCCTTTCTTTTCATAAGCATGCCTTATGCCTCAAATGGGACACTGCAATTTCTACTGTAAGAAGCATAAGTGTCTGGACTATGGAGGGATCCTTTCTTTTTCAAGGAAAACATAAGGCTGCAAGAGTACAAGTTCCAGCCAGGTGCTTAGTTCACTTTTTCAATGACCAAATATTTGAATAACTATAGTATCCACGTAGAGTGGCAAAAGGTTTGGGTCCCCAAAGCTGCTAGACCCTAAAGAAGAGCTCTATAGCTGCGGTTCTCAACCTGGGGGTCGGGACCCCCTTGGGGGTCAATTTGCCATTTCAGAGGGGTCGTGGAGCCTTCTGCCTCCCCCCTGTTGCCACCCGCCACAGCCCCTTCTGTCCCTCTCCATCCCTCGCCTCACTGGGCACTCTGTCGCCACCGCGCCCCCCCCCCCCAGTGATTTCACTGTGGATTCCTCTGACCCCAGCAGCCCAACCCTCACAGCTGGGGGATCCTGGCAACATGAGGAACTGCATTAAGGGGTCACAGCATTAGGAGGGTTGAGAACCACTGCTCTATAGGAACAAACGGGAGTCTAAAAAAACCTTTAAAAATCAAGAATTCTTCTGATTACCCCAAAACTTGGCAGGGATCTTTCTGCCTCCCAATTCACATGCCACTTTGGGGGGTTCCAGCTCAAGCACCATGAAACTTTGACCCTGCTGGCCTACCTGGTAAGGCAGTTGTCACTTTGAGCTAGAGTCTCCAAAGTTGGCAAGCAGGTCTGGTAGGATGGCAAGAAGGTGCCTGCTAAACAGCACAATGTTTTGATGTTCTCTTGATTTAAAATCACCCACTTCCCTCCATAGTTTTACAATACAGATGGACAGTGCAACCCCCTTTGCCCTGCTCCTTGTTCACTTCAAAGAACAGTTTGTCAAATGTTCAAACTGAATTTTGCACTTAAGAAGTGTGAAGCTTCATTAGAACATGTTCAAAGTTCTTGAGTTTTGATTATAATGGAACCAAACTGGGAGGGGAAGGAGCGTTTGTGCACATTTTTATTTAGAATGCTGT
Organism: Aspidoscelis tigris stejnegeri; assembly: GCA_023333525.1. Taxonomy (NCBI): domain Eukaryota; kingdom Metazoa; phylum Chordata; class Lepidosauria; order Squamata; family Teiidae; genus Aspidoscelis; species Aspidoscelis tigris. The sequence continues at coordinate 20,687,167 of JALMGA010000010.1, forward strand.
TACAAAATAAGAGGGGAAAATATATAGTCCATAAAAGAAAAGTAACTCGTGGAAAAGGTAAAGAAGTGGCATGTTTTCTGACTTTGTTCAATTACATTAGATGATGCATCAAAGAAAGGACCAAAATGTTCCCCAAAGCCACAGGAAACAGCTTGCAAGTTGTTCTGAAGTCCATCTAACAGGAGAGATGGCTTTAAAGTACAATGTGCTCTGAAACTGTATTATTTAAAACACTTCTATACCTCTTCTTCATATGAAAATCTCGAAGAAGTTTGCAATACAATTTACACATATGAAGAAACTCTGTAAGTTTCTTTCTCTCAAAGTGATTTATAAATATTAAGGGGGAATAAGTTGAAAAACAGCTCTTTAAAATAGTGCCAAAAAGTGATTGGGACAAGAAAGACAAATTAGGGGGGAAGATAAATGAACAAGCAAATAAAACCTCACGGCCACATTTCAAGAAAAAAAATAGTACTTCCCAGCTACCACCTATACACACTGAAAATTCTGTGAATTTTGTCTTTTCCCTTGAATATTGCATTAATCCAATCACTTTGGGTTTTCTTTGTAAAAATCTAAGAAAGAAGAAGAAAAAATAATGAAAGAAAGTGAAACTTCAAAACTTTTACCCAGTGAAAACCAGACCAGCATGAAATATTTTAAAAGAGTGAGTCATGTCCTGTGCACTGCTTTGGTCTTAAGTAAAAAGGAAAATATCGGAATACAAAGGTCATGATTATATTATTTTTAGATACAAAATCAAGTGCACAAAAGAATATGACATGATGTACACATGTAGCTTAAGGAAACACAACTGTGCAAATATAAAATGAGAAAATGAGCATATTTAGCCTTGGTAAAGCTGTTTTTCAGAACGATCCCATATCGTGTATGTGACTCTAATTTAATATGGGGGTGAATATTTGCAAGTAGCCTCAGCCTCATCTGGTCACATTCATCATACAGATCGCAAATTTCAGTAATGTGTCCAGTCCCTTATTGGGAACTCACTGGGCTGTGAGCTTCTCAAGAGAATCCACCTGAGATCATTCACCACTCCTGCTTGACCCTCTCTCCTCTTCTGTCTCTGTAAAGTTCTCTCCATAAAAGAGAGAACTGCGCCTGAAAACTGCCAGCCACACACTTTGCAAGAGAGAATTGCCATGTGAGAGAAAGAAATTATTCTTTTGTTCATTTGGATTTTATATGAAAATGTATTTTATATTGCATTCTATATTGGTATGAGATTGTTGTATTTCGCTTTGTATTCTGTTTGATAATTTATCTGTATTTTAAGTGCTTGCAATTTTCCTTGGAAAGGCAGTATACCAATTACCTAAAAATGGTGATGATTTCTGAGAGCAGAGTTCCACACACAGAAACAATCTGGAGAGAGTAGCTGAATCAGTGCTCTGTCCATTTGACTGAGCTCCTCCCACTCTGTGCCAGCTCCTCCATCCAGCAAGAGTTCCATCCACTCCTGAACAAAACTAAATATGGATGGAGCCCAAGGCCAGGGGCTGCCTTAGTCTTTGCTAGGTTGTAGATGCCAGGTCCCTGTTCCAGGATATAATCCAAAATACGGTCCAGTGAAGAAAGGTTCTAAGAAAATTGTATTCTGGTAGATCCTTTTCAGGCTTTATACAGATCTTTTGAACAAGAAGTGGAACAAATATGTAAAGACAAATATGGATGCCTCCAGACAGGGACAGAGGCAGCAAAGCAAGTTTGCTGCTGCCATACCCTGCAGTAGGAGTGGAGCATTCCTCCCCCAGTATCTTTTTACTGTGCCCTTACCTTTGAATGCTCTGCTGCTACAGCAGGCAACAGAGCTTCCTGTCTGGCTGACAGAAATCTCTGGCACAGGAAATGCAAAGATTCCAGTCTAAAGGACCAGAAGGAGCTACAAATTTAAGGCAGAGTATCGTGCATGTCTGGAGGCTCTCTCTCTCACACACACACACACAGAGAGAAAGAGAGAGAGAGAAGAATATCATTTGAAAAACTTTCAGATCAGATTACCTTCCGTTCTTTCCTCACTTTGACAGTCAGCTAAGCAGATAAATAAATGTTATTAGATAATATGATAAAGATCTTGGGCAGTCATGTTGGCTTTTAAGAACAACAGAAGTTAAGTTGATTTTGACCCACAAAATTATAGTGAAATGAATGAAACTTTCCTCCCATCCTTAATGTTTTCTTATGGATATGCCCCAGGGTATTCACATGTACAAAGCCAAAACTTAATAACACAGAAGAGTGTCTTTCTGTTAATGATCTCTAGAGGTCATTCTCAATCACTGTCTTCCAAGAGTAGGTTGAACCCTTTTTTAAGAAAGTAATGATCCAAAGTCACACCAAGACACTGGAAAAATAAAAACAACACACACAAATTAAAAGCAGAAAAGTGAAGGGCATGCAATGATATAATTGTTAGCTAATTAAATAGAGGTATTAAGTACTCTTAAGCGCCTTAGCAATGTGTTAAGCATCAGCATTCCAATCCTTGTTAAGTTTGCTCAACTATAAATCCTGTTGATTTTAAGTGGGAAGGTTAACAGCATAAGCTCATCAACATTAAGAATTTGGATAACAAAACTGCTATGTCTGTGCTTGTCTAGTGTAGCCTAAAGTAATTTAGAGTTGTTTTAGATAACTTCCTTTCCAGGTGAATTGATGCAGCCTTCCATGCAAATTTTTCTGGTCCCCTAAGGCTCCCTTGATTCAGGGTGGAGGGGAGAAATTGGATCAGAGGCTATGTTGCCATGTTCACACCTTATTTTTAATGCAGCTTCAGTTCACATTCAGGGTGAGAAAACACATCCGGGAAGTAACTAGTCATTTTCCTTCTACAGTATATAACCCCAAAGTGAGTTTTCTGAATTAGATAACATCGAAAGAAAACAGCTTGGCACTTTGCTAATGTATCCTCCTACTCTGAAAGTGGTCTGAAGCTGCATTAAAAATAAGATGAGAACAGAGACAATGTTTCTTCCTGAGCACTTAAAAAAACCAAAGTACTGAAGACAGTCTTACAGGGCAGACGGTTCCACAAAATAGGTACCAGAACTCTTTAGGCCAGTGATGGCTAACCTTTTGAGTTTGGTGTGTCAAAATTCGCAAGAAAACCTACACTTCTAGAAATATCCATAATTTTGTGATATTTATAGCTCTAGTAAAAAAAGTTATATTTTTGATATATGTATTTTATTAAAAGCAAAATGAATAATTCTTTAGTGACTTTTGTTGCTGAATTTCATTTGCTAAATCTTCAGGTGAAAGTTGGTATTTCACACACTTCAAGAACAAGCAAGCACTACACATCCTGGTGCCAGGGTGACCAAGTGTGTCACCCAAAATGGCTTGGCGTGTCACCTGTGACATGTGTGTCATAGGTTGGCCATCGCTGCTTTAGGCTCATGGAAAGGGGGCCATCCAAAGGACTTAAAGACAAGGCTGGCACATTTTGGTAGGAGAAACATATCATTTGATCCTTGGGCCTCAGGTTGTTTAGGGCATTTTAAGTTAACATTCAAACTTCAATTTGGGTCTGAAAATGAGTGAACATGCTTTTGGTTCATTTCTAACAATCTCCCTTTTTTTGGTGACTTTATTGAATAGAATTATTACAGATACATAGAAATCTTAACACTTTACAAAATAATAACTCAGTGAATAAATTTTATCCAGAATATAGAGGTCAATATACCTTAGAAAATGAATAGCACCAAAAATAAAAATAAGGTTACATAATTAATATTATTTATATGTAAACAAAATCTACTTATCTATGACCATTAGAAACAATAATATACCTATTGTATTGATGTATATAAACATCCATTAGTTTATACGAACCCCATTTTTCTACTTACCTGGCCTAACCCAGTACAGGGAGGGCTGTCCCATACTGGGATATGAAGTGGAACAAGGCGAACCACTATAGAAATGGCTTGTTCCACATAAAGCCCCATGCCAGCTTTAAAGTTTGTACCAGCTTCAGAGCCAGGTCTGGGAGGGGCTCTCAATGCGACAAAGACCAGGAATGACCATTTCAAGGGCATTTCAGTGGTGCATCTTTCTGTGCAGCCAAAATGGGCCCCGTACACCAGTTGACCTCAATGTTGAGGTCTAACAATAATCTGGACCAGGATGCCATTTTGGATGCCCTAGGCTGGTCTACACTCCATTCTGTGTGGATTGTTTATACTAGGAAGGTACAGGCCCTCCCTTATCCCACACCAGTGTGTCAAAGGAAGGCCCCCAGGCTCTTTTCTATACTGTGATAAGAGTATGTGCAAAAAGGGCTTAATATTTCAGAAAAGATTGAATTCCCACCAACGGAATAACCTTTTTAAATGGTTCTTGTTGCTTTAGTTTTAGTTAAGGCCAAAAGAAAACAGCTTCTCACTTTGTTGGTGTTTTTTCTCACTCTGAAAGCAGACTGAAGCTGGATTAAATGTTAGGTGTGAATGCAGCTTTCAGGCAGCGTAACTGTTGCTAAGAAGAAGAAAAACTTCTTGATACATATTCTTTTTGCTACAGCTTTACTGGACCATCTAGACCAAAATGATTTTAATATTCCAAAAATTCCATCTTTTATGTAGAATCTTCTTAACTGTATCAATGTTGACCTTTTCATATGACACAGAGAAGGTGGATGTGGGTATATTAACAATAAGCCTTCACCAATGAATGTAGAACACAGCTGCTTAGAAAGCTTAGCAGTCCATGATTGCATCAGATTTTCGGAGACACTGTAACAGCGGGAGAGATGCCAAATACCATCTAAGCGCCTGCCTGTGGACTCCACACACCCCCCACCTTACTTAAGAAGAGGGGAAAAGAGCAGCGGGAGAGACGCCGAATACCATCCAAGCACTTGCCTGTGGACTCCACCACCCCCCACCTTACTTAAGAAGAGGGGAGAAGAGCAGCGGGAGAGACGCCAAATACCATCTAAGCGCCTGCCTGTGGACTCCACCCCGCCATCTTACTTTGAGTGGGTAAGGCTCTGTTCACGAGAACATATCATTTTACACACCACTTTTTTTTGTCCCCTCATTGTTTAATATTGGTGTAAAATTTGTGGTGTGGGTGTGGGTGCTGCATGTGCATTTGTTGTGTGTGAGGGTGGTAGTTTTATATTAGTCCTTGGTTGGTGGGTGTGGTTGTTGTGAGAGGTTGTTGTTGTGCTGTGAAGGGACTATGTGCCAAGGCCAAAGAGGGGGAGAATTACGGGTCACCACTATTATTGGCAGAGGGAGATATGGTGATGGGAGACGGAAGAGACGGTCAAGGAGAAGGGGTGTTAGATACCTTGAAGCTGTCACCCCTTCTGTTCCGCCTTCCAACCAAAGGCATCTGGGAAGACCTGCCAACCAAAAACCCACTACTCTGGCAGTGTTGCTTTTAAATGGCCTTACTAAATCTGGCCCGTTGAGGCATGAGCCTCAGCCATCTAATATCTGCTGTGACAGTTTTGCAAAGCACTTTGAGGACAAAGTTGCTCAGATTCACAGAGGGTTAGATGTCACAATTGGACATAGTCTGAGGGAGGTGTCCAGAGAACTGTCTGGTCCAATTATTTTGGATCAGTTTCAATTATTGCGGCCTGAGGATGTGGACAAGCTGCTTGCAGGGGTGCAGCCGACAACATGCTCTCTAGATCCCTGTCCTTCCTGGCTGATTAAAGCTAGCCAGCAAGGTATGACCGGGTGGATCCAGGAAGTGGTAAATGCCTCTCTGAGGGAGGGGGTGGTTCCATTGGCCCTTAAACAGGCCGTGGTGCGTTCCCTCCTGAAGAAGGCCTCCCTGGATCCAGAAGACTTAAACAACTATCGCCCGGTAGCTAACATACCTTTCCTAGGCAAGGTCCTGGAGAGAGTTGTCGCTGTTCAGCTGCAGGCATGCTTGGAAGAAGCTGATTATCTAGACCCATTTCAACCCTGCTTCAGGCCCGGTCATGGCACGGAAATCACCTTGGTCGCCCTGGTTGATGATCTCCTCCGGGAGAAAGACAGGGGGAATGCTACCCGGCTGGTTCTCCTGGACCTCTCAGCGGCTTTCGATACCATTGACCACGGTATCCTTCTGGAGAGGCTACGGAGTTTAGGAGTTGGAGGCAGTGCTTGGCATTGGTTCCACTCCTATCTCCAGAGCCGATCTCAGATAGTGGTGATGGGAGAGACGGAGTCGACACCCTGGGAACTCACTTGTGGGGTTCCCCAGGGGTCAATCTTATCTCCCATGTTATTTAATATCTACATGAAGCCACTGGGAGAGATCATCAGGAGATTTGGAGTGAGGTGCCATCAATACGCAGATGATACCCAGCTCTATCTCTCTGTGCCATCTGAATCAGGAGAGGTGGTTGAAGTGCTTGACAGGTGCTTGGAGGCGGTAATGGGCTGGATGAGGGCCAATAAATTGAAACTGAATCCAGACAAGACAGAGGTGCTGTGTGTTACAGGCTCTCAGGTCCAAGTAGTTGGGAGATACCCTGTCCTTGATGGGGTTACAATATCCGGGAAGGGACAGGTGCAAAATCTGGGGGTACTCCTGGACTCTGCGCTAACACTTGAAGCTCAGGTGGAGGCCGTGGCCAGGAGTGCCTACTCCCAACTACGGCTGGTGCGCCAATTGAAACCTTTTTTGGGCAGAGAGGACCTGGCCACAGTTATCCACGCTCTGGTAACCTCCAGGTTGGACTATTGTAACGCACTCTACATGGGGCTTCCCTTGAAGACGGTTCGGAAGTTGCAGCTGGTGCAAAATTCAGTGGCCAGAGTGCTGACAGGAACATCTAGCAGGAAGCATATTACGCCGGTTCTAAGAGAACTGCATTGGCTGCCAATTCACTACCGAGCCCAATTCAAGGTGCTAACTTTAACTTATAAAGCCCTAAATGACTTGGGTCCCAGATATCTAAAGGAGCGCCTTCTCCTGTATCGACCTGCCCGTGTTTTAAGATTTGGAGGGGAGGCCCTTCTGGTGATCCCTCCGCCTTCTTTAGTTAGGCGGGTGGGTACCCAGGAGAGGGCCTTCTCGGTGGTGGCCCCCAGGCTGTGGAATGGTCTCCCCCTTGAGGTGCGTCAGGCCCCTTCTCTGTTCCTATTCAGGAAGGCGGTGAAAACGTTCCTATTCATGCAGGCCTTTGGTTAAATGTTCCCCACACTTCCCCTCACTGAAAACCGCTGATGTTTTTAACTGTTTTGTATTTTTAAAACTGTATTTTTAAATGTGTTTTATTTTTGATACTGTTTTTATACATCTGTTTTAAATGCTGTGAGCCGCCCAGAGACCCTCGGGTATGGGGCGGCATATAAATTGAAATATAAATAAATATAAAAATATAAATAACAGGATCTGGACTTGCTGGGGATCCATTTGCTGGAGTTCTTATGCACCTGAACCCAAACAAACTATCGAATCATGTGCTTTCAAACACTCCTACAAAGTGATGCACGAGGCTGCCACCAATAGGTTCTTCATGGTAAAGCTCACCAGTCCTTTAAGCACTGCTGAAAACAGTAATTTCATATTGTGTTTTTAAAGAGCTTCACTAAATGACATTGCTGTAGCTTTGATCCAAGGTCTGCAAGGTAGATCAGTGTTATTATTCCTGTTCTGCATAATGGAAATTGTGACTTGCCTAAGGCCACAGCTTCAATTCACTGCTGAGATGAGATTTTAACCAAGGACTTTGTAGGTTGCATCATGCTCTCTTAAGTATCTGTGGAACATTAGCTTTAATGTAGCACTCCATAATGCGAGCTATCAGATTCAGACCAGATGTTAGCACCTGGCAAGAGTATGCGCGGATACAATTTTTGACATTCAGTTCACAACACATTGAGTATTCAAAAATCCAAATTCATACAAATAAAGAAAAATGAATGTCTGGACATTTGAACCAATATGAATACATTTGTATCTATACTTTCAAATATTTGATACGTATCCAATGATACAAATCTCGTGCGCATCCATACACATCACAGTTTTATCCCATATGCATCCCGTTTCCATCCTGTACATATCCGTACGGATGCGTACGGATATGCACAAGATGCGTACAGATACATACAGATATGTACATATACGAATGTCTGAATTATTCATACAAGTAACTCAAAATATTTGTATTCATACAAATACTAAAGTACGAATGTCTGGATGTTCAATTCATATACAAATGTTCAAATTCACCCGAATTCATAAGAATAACAAAAATTTCAAATATTCATGCATATCCCTAGCACCTGGTGCTTATTAGCAGCAGCAGTTGAGGCCCCAACAGCAGAGTCCATTAGTTTTAGAATAGATAGTATCTCTTTTGGAGAGGTCTTTTCTCTGTTTTGAGTGCTGATCTTTGCTCCTTTCTTCTCTTGGTATATATATATACTTTATCCGGGCTTTTTAAAAGAAAAAAAAGCCTGCCTTAGAAGAAAAAGTACACTGGGACAAGGCAAGTTGTCCATCCATAGTTAGCCCCTGAACCACCAAATATGTCATATTCCTGCCACCGTCTGATTATCCGAATCACGGTGTTTTATTGTAGCATCTAGTCAGAGGTGGTTGAAAGGATGTTGACAGAATCAAAGGAAATGGAGAAACATCCCATTACAGGTTTACATGTCAATGTCTTCCAAGTCAACCCACCCCCCACCCACCCTCGCAAATTTCATTGCACTCTCTATTGCATTGCACTGGATTTTAGAAAACAAATTGTGGCTTTTCAATTGACTAGAGAACTTCACTTAACTGAGAGTCCTTGGTGGCTTGGGCCTGATTTCCCTCACCCTATTAAAGACTGCAACCCAACCTAGATGTTCAAACTCTCTTCTCAGTTCTGAACAGGTCTAAACTGGTACCCATTATGCAGATTCCATGTTGTCTGCCACAAAGCCTCCCAATCTCACATTTGATCTTACCTAAAAGGCTATAAAAACCAGAGACCACTGAGCAAAGTCATACCACTAGACATTTCTTCTGTTCTCCCTTGTTCAGAGTGACAAAGGGGTAATCTTTAAGATCAAATCTTCTCCCTGAATAAAAATTAGGTCCAACTTTAGGACTGTTTTATGCACTGGGTGAATGGGGTAGGACTAGAAAAGATAAACAGATAAAGGTGGACACTTGAACTGTCCAAGGTGGAAAAAAAGGAACAATAGACTGCTTGGAATACCTTAACCAAGGTGATAAAAATAGAGGAGTTAACATAATCAATAGATCTCTGAAGTGTATGTTTGTGGATTATTTTCAAATGAAAATACGGGAGCTAGAGCAGCTTGCGATCTGCTTAACAGGATCTGCTGAATCATTGCAGGGTGCACAGCACTAATCTTTGAATTCTCCTTCATTTACTTCAGGGAAACCAAATGAACAGTAGGAGTTAGAATAAAACCTTTGCTTGCGGTTTACTTTTAATATCACATCCCTTTATTTTATTGATGAGATCTCGAGTTTTATTTGTGATAGTTCGTATTGCACACTGGATTTATGGGAAACCAGCCAGAACCACCATATGAGCAAAAAGGAATTGCTCCAAGTGTCATGTTTACTTTGTTTAGCTAACTTGTTTCTCTCTGGGGCCCCAGGTCAAAGTCCACTGTTTTGCAGTGGTCCACTATTCCTTTCGCAGCACTCATTTTTAGACATTAGCTGTACATGTATATACTTTTGATACAAAAACATTGGCCTGTTACTGTAACATCATTTTACTTTACTTGTCTTCTCTAGAGTCATTGATGTGCTAACTGTGAGAGATGCTTTTTTTATTGCTGCAAACCAGGTGCAGAACCACTCCAGTTCCACATCCAGTTCGCTGTAGGGAAAGGGACTTCTTCCAATTGCTATGCCTTTTCCTCCTGCAATCTAATGCTCATCTACACCAGGCTATTTTAGAGGAGGCAGAGAAATTGTAAAGTTCTGGAATTTTTGAGAACATGAACCACCAGAGACTGGCAGCTTTATCTACTGGTATATCAGACTGGTTTGTTTGTTTGTTTGTTTACATTTATATCCCGCCCCATACCCAAAGGTCTCGGGGCGGGTTACAGCAGATTAAAATAGAATATACATTAAAAGACATTAAAAGTTCAACAAATATAAAACAATATACAGTATGTTTAAAATAATAGTGTCTTTACTGAGAGGAGACATAAACAGCTCAGCCAAAGGCCAGGGTAAAGAGGTGCGTATTCACTGCCCTCCTAAATGTATATAAGGAGGGGACATGACGCACCTTGAGGGGGGGGCTATTCCATAGTCTGGGGGCCATCACAGAAAAGGCTCTCTTTCGGGTGCCCACCAACCTCACTGTTGAAGGTGGTGGGACAACCAGGAGGGCTTGATCTTAAGGCACGGGCAGGTCGATATGGGAGAAGGCGTTCCTTTAGATATTTGGGGCCCAAGTCATTTAGGGCCTTGTATATCAGAGCCAAAACCTTGAATTGGGCTCGGTAGCAAATTGGCAGCCAGTGCAATTCTTTTAAGACCGGTGTGATGTGCATCCGGCTAGATGTTCCAGTCAGCACTCTAGCCGCTGCATTTTGCACTAGCTGCAACTTCCGAACCATCTTCAAGGGCAGCCCCATATACAGTGCATTACAGTAGTCCAATCTAGTGGTTACCAGAGCATGGGTAACTGTGGCCAAGTCATCTCTATCCAAAAGAGGCTTCAGTTGACGGACTAGCCATAGTTGGGAGTAGGCACTCCTGGCCACAGCCTCCACCTGAGCTTCAAGTGTTAGCGTGGAATCCAGGAGAACCCCCAAGTTACGCACCTGTCCCTTCCAGGACATTGCAACCCCATCAAGGACAGGGTATCTCCCAACTACACGGACCTGAGACCCTGTGACACATAGCACCTCTGTCTTGTGCTATGTGTCACAGGAGGTGGGATTTATGTCCCACCCTGGAATTCAGCCTAAAAGGTAAGTATGAACACACCCATATAAAAAAGGAATCAGCCTTAGAAGATGGACAACTGCATGAGAAATATGAAGGCAATCCTTTAAAAATGTCATTATTATACCCTTTACACCTGACATCTTACTCTCAGGAAAATCTGTTTTACTCTCAGCCACATATTACTAGGACTATGGCCCTTTCCATACTGTGCCTTATTCCAAATTATATTCTAAAGTAGGGACCTGCCATCTGTGTGACTAATGCAGACTTTGCCCAGACCCTGGGTAGCCCTTGCCATAATGTGCACCAGCATGTGGATGGCATGTCCCATTCCAGGATGTAATCCAGAATAAGGCCCAGCACAGAAAGGGATTTTGGCCCTAGAAGTCAAAAGCATAGCTCCTGGACTAACCATCTTGGGCACTCCCTCTATCCCTTCCAGATAAATGCCACAAGTAAAAAGCCCTTTTAAGTTCTTTCAACTTTCAGCCAAAGAAAGTCTAAATACTTTGCAAAGAAAGCAACAGAACACTCGAGGGAATGGAAGAATATCCATAGGGAAACACAAACTTGTCCACCTCCTGCTATCTCAGTTTAAGTTCATGTCCATAGTTTAAAGTATGTCATTATTTCATCTCTCATAGTAGCATTTGGACTGTTGTCCAAGAGTCTGTCATATATGTAATATGTCTTTTTGAACAGCACATATAGACTTGAAATGGAAAGTACAGATTATAAGGTGTCCTGGAAGTTCAGCATTGTACCAATATTTTCTGAAACCCATGCAAAGGGTCAAAACAATGCCTGAGCCCGCCCACCCCATCTGATTGTATTATTGGTTGATTTAAAACATTCATGCATTAAAAAACAAAATGCTCTTGGGAGACTCCAATGCCTATAAAAGAAGTTGTACAGTAGATGAAACCAGATTTCATTCATTACCTTGAAAACTGACAAAACATGTTTTTTGTTCAGGAGGCCAGAAAGTCTACCAAAATAAGAGAAAATCCACGGCAAAGGAACAAAATGAGACTCTGTTGACTGGCAGTTCTTCAGCCCAGGCACAAACATAGGGAAGGTTCTTCCTTCACACATGGCTAGGGAATCTATGACACACACACACACACACACGCTAATGAACTCAGCTTCCAACCAACTGGCACAATGCAACACAGGCAGTAGTGAAGAATGACGGTCACTGTCATCAGACCATATTTTCCATTTCCATAATATGTAAGAGATATTGGTAATGTAAATTTGAGATAATGTATTGTAATAGAAATTAATACATATTTGTGCAAAAAGATCTACAGTATATACCTACTCTGTGCAAACCAGCAGTCTAATGAATCTCAAAGTCTGGTTAAAATTAATCTCTAAAATCTCATCTGAGTTGATTGATTGTTGGGCTTGTCTGTCTTTCTTTCTTGCCAGAGGACTCAGGTTGGCTTACAATAACAGATAAAATTAAAACAGATAAACAGATTTTAAAAATCATTAAAACAATGACAATGCCTATGTCATTGCCTATGTCAATGCCTATGTCATGGATGTTGTTCCCTTAGCCAAGGTAAAAATGTGTGACTTCACCTGTCTTCTAAACATACAACAAGGATACCTTGACGTACTTTGGAGAGGAGATTATTCTATAATCTTGGGGGCTATGACTGAAAATGCTCTTCCACATGTCTCCTCCCCAACTACTGCAGGTGGTGTGACTACCAAGAAGACTACACATCAGCAGATCTCAGGGCTAGCCTTAGCCTTAGCCTCTAAATCACTCATTCCCAATCTGGTGGACTAGAAGTTTGGAAACCTGGAGACCACTTAGTCTAGATGTTATTGAATTTTCCCAGGATAGTGAAAATGCCTTACCTTCCCAGGTAATGACAAACCTTCCCAGAATGACAAACTGGTACTCCGTGCACAAAGCCATGGCCCTCTATTTCTAATTCACACCAATTCAGGACAATGCTGTTATCATGGGAGCACTGTGTAGCTTTGATGTATTTTGTGAGCATTAAGGGATCATCAGTTTAATATTGCTCTAGGAGTTCAAAATATTAATACAGTAGTAACACTAATCATAAAATTATTTGTGATTAAGTGAGAATTAAGTACCAAGGCTAAGTATAATTAAATGAATGTGAGGATCATTTGCGGCAAGTAGGAGGTAATAGAAATTGCATAAAATGAGTGGGAGTCGAGAGGAAGAAAGTTTTATAAAGAAGATGTAGCTGACAATATTATAATCTTCTTGAATGACTATTTAGGAACCTGTTTTCAAAAATGAGGGATGAATGATCAAGAGTTTATGCAGGTGCACTTGTTTTAATCTGCACTTACTGCAGCAAAAAACATATACTTACTGGTTACTCTCTCAGACCATTTTGGAGTTGCAGTTTTTATAAGTAATGTCATGAAAATGATGTTATCTTGGTGTTTTAATTCATATATTCAACAATGGGTGTAGCTTTTTCCTTTGTGAATTTGCAGCAGGTCCTCCATGGTCCCTGAGAAGTATGCTACGTAGTTGTGAAGAGCACAATGGCAATGTAATAGGGTGGTCTACTCTGTCTCTACAATGCTAGCATCTGGCCCAGTTCCCAGCACAAAAATGGTGCCAGGGAACATGCTAATAGAAGATTGCCTTACAGCAGTCTTTTGAGCGTTTCCCATGTTTCACTGTATAGAAAGAACATTTGGAATTCTGACCAGAAAACCAAGATGGAACTCTGGCCAATGAGTCAGCATTTGAAGGAAACAGCCTCAGAGCAGTTCACTCACTGGCACCCCAATGACCAGTTGGGGCTGGAAGCAGCTGCTACCTAACTAGGAACCTGCTTGCCATGTCTCTTGAGTGATCACAGGTCACCCCCTTTTTACCACGAGGATGGAACTTCAAAAGCATTTCTGTAACATTTGGTAAGTCATAGAAATGCTGCTTCAAAAATCGATTTGTGTGTGTGTGTGCTTATATTGCTTACTTTGCCATAAAGACAGAATAGTGACCATCTGTCCATAGTGTCATCAGGAGTCACCATGATCCTTAAATGGTAAATCATTATCATCATTATTTAATTTGTATTTCTATCCCACCCTATACTTGGAGGTCTCAGGGCGGGTTGCAATATTATATTAATCTTAGTCAGGTCCCTGCCCTCAGGCTTACAATCCAAAGAGACAAGATACAAAAGGAAAATGTTGTAGGAAGGAACAGGGACACTCTTAATGATAATATTACATACAAATTAAAATGAGGTTCTTAAAGGTCTTAACTTGACTAGATATGAAACAATTAAAAAAACCTTTAAAGGTGTACAGAGAGGGAAAAAACAGGTCTTTAAAAACATGTTTGTCACTCCAAAAAGGAAACTACTTTTCTTTGTCACTTTTATGTGACAAAGTTGTTATATCATGCTTTTGTATTTTTTTATGCTGTGTGCTGTCTTGAAAAGTACAAACCAAAATGAAGGAAGAGGGATATTTTAAAACAAATGAAACGAGTGATTGTTTTCCCTAAGTCCCACTGTGACTTTCTTTTTGCCATTGACAATATACTTGCTGTTTGCTTTCCATTCAAATAAACTATTATTCAAAGAAATTTTCCCTCCTCCTGCCTTGGGATTTATAGGATTCTGTCAGTTCTGTCTATATAAGGTAAATGCAAGAGGAAAAGAGATCAATGATAAATAAAAGAATTTTGAAATGCGAGAGATGACAATGTGTGATCCAGTTTCATTACTGAACTCTTTAATAAGGCTGGGAATTGTGAGTCTTTATTGAAATGTAACTTAGCTATCTTTTCTTCTGTCAAAGGTTTCATTTTGTTTTTCCTTTTTTTTCATTTGAAAACATTTTTCCTCCTTCAGGACAGGATTAAAACCAAATAATCAGGTATGTTCAAAGAATACAGTCCATTGTGTTGAATCAAGACAGAAAAGATAGAGGGTTTTTTCTTTTCTTTTTTCTGGAAATGCTATCAGAAAGACGGGTAATAGTCTGCAACTTATTAATTTGGGCCATAATTCATAACCCGTTCTGCTTCACAATGTGCATCTCAGCAGCCTGTTATTAATTACTCTGTCTTGAGTGGTGTTCACGTGGTAGAACAGTGTAGGTCCCAGTCCAGGCTCTGCACCACCTGGAAGTTGCCAAAGATGTGACACAATGATACCTTCAAACCATTATGAGAGCACGTCATTAGGGGAAGTTGTCTCTCCCATGTGGATGCAAGGAGAAGGCATCCCACTTGCCCAACTTCTACTTTACCAGAGCACTGAAAATGGCTGACTTCCAACCCTATTTTGATGCTATGAAGAGCAGCCTGGGCTGGAAACTGTGCTGCTGTGGGCTGAAGAAGGTTCCCTTGCAACATTAGACCGCTGAAGGCTAGGAACTGCTTCAAAGTGCACAATTCAATTGTCCCTACACAATTCCAGTCCTCCACAACCATTCTCAGCCCAACGAGGGCCATATTGTCATATCTTGTGTTGTCCGTGCCTCTTCCTCCGAGGACAAAGAGGCAGTTACCCTCCCCAGCCAAGGCGAGGCAGCCTTCCAAGCCAGCCAAAGTGAGGAAGGCACACCTCATGGGTTAAACAGGAACAATAAGTCTGTCTCCAATAATGGAGACAACTCAGATTCAGATGCTGGCCAATGCCCAGTTCAGAGTGTTCTCAGGCAAGAATGAGAGCACCTGAGATGCTCAGCATGATTACAGACGAAACACCTGCAACAAAGAGGCATGCCTTTCCCAGCCCTATTTAAGAAACACTCAGTTACTACGACTACTATTGCAGATAACAGCTCATTATTCTTGCAACCTCAGTTCCTGTGTATTCTCGGTGTTCCTGACTCTGACCATTTGATGACTACAAAGACCCTCTGGCAAACTGAACTCTGCACTCCTGACTACACTTTGACTCTTGAACTCTGGATTTTGACCTGGCTGCTGCTACCACTAGCCCAGTGAGCATTCACCTGTGTGTGCTTGCAGAACGCCACCTGCTTGGGACATGACACATACTGTGTAGGGAGATTAGGAACATCCAAACTACCTCATGTTAACTTTACTGAGAGGAGTAATCCAAGAATCCTTTATACAGGGTGGAAGTTGAGCCCTTCCTTTGGACATTGGGAGGGAGGCTGGCAATTCTGATATACTAGATGTTACTTTAGATTCTTGAGGTTCAGCAGTATACAGACTTAAACACAAAACAAGAGGCTCCTAAGAAGCAATAAGGCACCCTGAAAGTCAAAACCTAACTGTACAAAGGATAAGAAAAGTAACTGCATATTGTGACACAGATACATTTAGCTGAGCATTTTAAAAAGTTTTGATGAAAGAACTCAGATGAATATGAACAGAATTATGAGTAGAAGTGCAATTGCTTCCTTTTTTATTTATGCAACAGCAGAGCAAAATTGAACAACATGTAATGACAAAACATTGTATTATAATGACAAAAACAAGCAACAGAACTATAATTAACAAGAATGAATCCTAAGTAAAGATCCACTGGATAAGAGAATGTAAATCTCATAGTATTTCCTAAAGCTAGAAATATATCTGAAACAGGAAAAAGTCAAATCCACATACTGTAGTTGGATCCATACAAGCTGGTGAACTCGTGTTTGCTTATCAAAAAAAGTGATAGCCCACAAGACAGAGAAGGGAAAGGCCTTCTTTCTGGCTTCTTCTTTTCCTCCTCCTTGGATATCACTGAGTCTTGGTCAACTCCTAGTTAACTACATGGGTACCACCATAGGCACCTCTGTGAAGTTTTCTTAGCAGAGATACAGAAGTGTGCGAAAGGTCCTCAAGGGCTGCATATCCATTGAAGCCAGACATCTTTTGCTTCTTGTTACTTCAAGACCAATCAAGGTTCTAATAGCTGTTTAAAGTAACTGTAGTCAAAGTTCTTTTAAGGGGATTATTTCTTGTTTGCTGAGGAGGCCCTCACTCCATCCCTTCTTTACAGGTTTTAGGCCACTTCTGTCATGCCCTGTGCCCTGTCTGACTCCTCAGATTAGGAGGTCACTCCCCCTGCAACCCCAGATGCAGGATTCATGCCACAGGGGTCTGCCCTAGAACCTGCTTCTGTCCATCCAGACATGGACAGTCCACGCAGACTCTGAGCAATGCCCAGAGACAAGTTCACTCTGATAAGAAAAAACATGGGTGTGATGTTCCACCTGCCTTCATGCCAAACAGCTGGGCAAGAGGGGGAGGGACAGCCCAAGACTTCATAAGGACTCCTAGCCCAGCATCTCCTGTTGCAAACAAAGGTCTTTCCTGGCAACACCTCAGCTTGTGCTTCTCTCTAGATCTCTGACCCTTGGACTGGCTTACAACAGATTCCTGGTAGCCTGACCCCTGACTTGCTCTGACTACGTTTGACTCTGGGACTCCCTGACTAAATCCTTCGGACTGACCTTGTTTCTCACTACAGGTAGGTGTGCGCATGTGCTTTGTTGCTGCTGCCCTCTTAAGACACGACAACTTCCCTGCTACCACTTGTTACACTTAACAAGTGGTATTCCTTTAAATCATCTAACAAAGAACATACACACCTGTTTGGGTTAGACAATGGCTGTGTCCAGACAGGAGAATTTGTTTTTGTAGGGACTGCAGAATGAGTTTACAATGCACTGCAGTCACTGTGAAGTTCTTTAAAAATGTGCTACTTACATCAGCATTGACTCCAGAGTTTTCCTTCTCTAGTATTTTCCTGGATGTTTGAGTAAGATCCTGTAAGAGTTTCCCCTCACCTGCAAAGCAGCAGGCTTCTCAGAGAGGGAGGGGCTGACCAAGTGGTTGGGCGAGCCCTCCCTGGTGCTTTGAAGTATTGGGAAAATGTGATGACATTCCACTGTCCTTGCAGAGGTTCTTTGCTTTGCAGTAACCAGACTTCACATTTTTAGTTTCTGTCTGGAGGCACACAGTGTGGGAGAGAAATGACTACCCACTGGGCTACTGTGTTCTCTGACTCTGAAGGCACATCAAAGGGAGATTAAAATTTAAGTGTAGCTGCACCCACTGCAACTGCAATTAGCAGCAACTCCAGGAGAATAAAATTGTACTAATGAGAGCTTGGCCCACAAGTGCATAGGGCTGCAATATAAGTGACCTAGAAGAAAGCATTTTGCCAAGTCTTCTTATAATAAAGTATTTTAAAAAATAATAATGGGAAAGATACTTATATGTTGTTTTTTCCAGGTTCATAAAACTCTGAACTGTGTTTCTCTGCTGAAGTGTGCTTATCTTGAAAAAGAGACATGAGAAATGAGCTTTACACAGCCCTAACAGCTGGTCCGATCCAGGAAAGCCGGGCTGCAGTTTGTTTTTTCATACAGCTTCTGAACTAATATCTTAGGTTGGAAGGAAAGCTCCCTCTAAATAGTTCCCAGAAAGGAAAGGAAATTCATCCATTCACTCCACATAAATACAGTTGTTTCTGCAGGTTCTATGGCTGGCTAGAACATATGAACTGATTTTGTTTGTGTGCCAGATGATTTCCCTGAACAGAAAGAATTTCCTGCTGGCAACATTAGATGTAGAGCTCCCGACTGCACAAATTCTACTAGCAAAGGCAATTGTATGCTTTTGGTGGATACACACTAGAGGTTGGATGTTTCAATTATACAATTGAATAATACAGCACAAAATTCTAGTTCTTGCCAAAGCTAGCCATACCAGATGTCTCATTTCATGATATGTTAAAAGGGGGAGGGGAGTGTCAGCAGGGAGAAAAGATCTTCCTTAGACTGAAATTCTCCATCTGAACACTTTTCTTACCAAAATGTACAGCACACTGCACTTGTCTAAATTAATGTAGCACAGTGTGCTATGGAAGGAGCCTAAAGAACCTCTGCTTCACCTACACTCTACAACAACTTAAACAAATACAGAGGCCCTATTCCAAAATATAATCTGGATAAAGGCCCAGAGCAGGAAAGCTAGAGTCAGCCTAAACTGGCCTTTTCCCAGCTTAATATCTACAAGATGTTGCTGGAGCTCACATCAAGTCAGGGCAATAGTCAATAATGGTGAGTCTTTTGGTGTCTACCATTATCTTGAGGACACTAAAGCAGAGCATGTTCTACACAATTCATAGATCTCTCCAGCTCTCTTATGGAAGGCCCCTGTAAGACACTAATATGATGTCTACAGTTATTGATTTCTCAAAACACAGAAACAGTTTTGTTCATACTTAAAAGCCAAGTCTTGATATTAGAGATGGCCAGCAGATGTTGCTTAGCTACAGTTTTCATGAGTTCCAGCAAGCCTGGCCAACTGCAAAAAGAAAAAAAAAAGATAACGGTTGTAGGGAATGAACAAAATGTTCCAAACTGAACATTTTACATCACACAGGTCTTAAAAGATTTTCCCTGGCTTCTTCTGTGCTATGAAACCCAGTTCAAGGTGTTAGTGTTGATTTACAGAGGAATTTTTTTTTGCTTAATGTCTGTGGGATAGTATGTCACAGAGCTTAACTTCATGAATGGTAAATCTAGGGAGCAGTTTTTACTGTTCCACAGATACAGAAGAGTAGGATGAACTCACATGCTATGGGCCACTCTGGGATGGAAGCAGCATTGCAGCGTGTGGATGCAGTGTCCTAGAGTTGTGGGGACATCTTGATCTTCCAAGTGCAGAAAGACCCCAAATCTCTAAGTAGCTTGGGCCAGAATTATCTGATGAAGACTCTTCTCCCATATATACCTTCCCAGTAGTTGAGATATTTCATGTTTTCAGCTGACCTTTTGATGGAACTGACAAACTGCAGCCAGACGTTGCTTATTTATTCTGCTGTTTCATATTTTAAAATATCCGTGCTTTAAGTGATGTCTGGATTTGTCAGTACTGGAATTGTGGAGTCAGATAGCCTCTGTGCAGACATTTTTTATGGTTATGGGACTGCAACAAGAGTGTATTTGTTTACTGGGGAGTTAGGTTTCCAAACTGAAGATGAATTGTGTATCTTAAAGAGAACTAAAGTACAATAATTTTGCCTCTGCTTTGTTTACTGGAACCCCCTAGCATTCAGCCATTTTGCAAAAGCAACAGGGCGCTAAGGTTGAATTAAGAGTAATATTTTGCCTCTAGAAAGCTATTTACATGCCCCCTCCAAATCAGCTTGGAAGCTACATAAACCTGCACAGTGAAGCCAATCATCCAGCCCACCATGATTTTCCAGGCAGTTTTCCAGCCCAATTTTTATGTGTGTTTGGTTCAAATCAAAGTAAACAAGGATGGTTTTCATACAGTTTTGACCTTTTTTTTTCTTTTAGCAGGAGGGTATTCAGTTTGCCTGGAACACCTTTGAACATTTTTGAACAAGTTAAACAGGGTGTGCTCTCTTTGTTCAAATTCACACTCTTGTTTTCAAACAGGAAGGGTGTTTGGTTCAAACTCAAACTTTGCAAATACTCCTGTTTGATTTGAAGCAGTTTGAACTTGAACCAGTTTGGTATATCTCTATCAGACAGCTCCAAGAAATCTCCAGAGAGGCAATATCATAAAAACCTCTCCAGGCATGCAAGCAAGTGTAGCTATTAGAGGAAACACGCTGTCGGTACTGGATATCCCATGATAGTGATGCTATGTATTTCCTGCATGTTGCAGCTAGCATTGCATTGGAAAAACCATGGGGATTTCTTACAGTCCCAACACAATGCTGCAGTTTTTTCCTAGAAGGAGAAATTGGCTATTCCTTCTTTTCCCGTACCCTGCATTTCTGAGACTATTTAAACATGGAGTCCATTGTTTGTTTTAGATTAAGCAATATTCTTCATGAAGATGTGGGGCAAGGCAGACTTTCCAAGATAAATGTGCAAAAATGGAGTACAGTTATTGGGATCAGCTGCAGTCATGAATTTTATGAATGGTTTGCTGAAAAGCCAATTAAATGGTAACATCAGTCCAAATATGAGATCTGTATTGTTCCTGTTCCAAGCCTGCAGATGGGTAATTCACTAGGAAAGCTTTCCGTGCCCAAAATTTTCAATCCATCTTTTCTTTGGACCAGTTTTTACCACAGAAGTGGGTAAAAAACACTCTTAAATAAAATGTTTCTCCCTTTCTCTTTCTCACTACTGCTGTTGAAAAGGGAAGGAGAAACCTTCAAGAATTAAATTCTGTTCAGTCTTCTTGGGACTGGACACCAAAAGGAAACCTAGGCCTCAAAATTAGACTCCATGCTTCTGAGCACTAACCAATCATTTTCAGGGAGTCTGAGTAATAAATGTCTTCATTAAATGTTTCCTAGTGTTAGTTTTACAGTCCCTGTGAATTAAATGCTTAATAATGATTGTGATACAAGTTCAAATTGTAATTGCATCCATTTAGCAGCATTTTGAAGCAATCAACAGTAATTTGAGTTCTGTTCCTTTAGAACAATATGCACAAATGACAAAACAACACTAAAGAAGACTTTAAATGTCTGAAAAAACAGCTAAAATTTGCTGTAATTTTCATCCGTACCATCACTGACAAAGTTTTTGAAACCTACTGACTCCTTTACCCACAAGCTCAAAATACAAAAACAAGCACCATCTCCATGGCAACAAAGTTCTTCTGGCAGCCATATAGATAGAGGGGTAGCATTAGTTTTCAGTGGTAACATCTTAGGTTTGACCACTGTGAGCTGTGCAAGCAGGGTCAGTCAGTGCTCATTGCAATAGTCAGCTCTTTCTGATCAAAGATGGAAAGGTCACTCTAAGTTGACTGTGATGGATGCAGTCACAAAGGGTGCAGGTTAACTATTTGTTGCTCTAAGCATACAAACTCAGCCAAATTTACCCTCATATTTTTCCTCCTAGGAAAGAAGCAAAATAGTCCATTCTCTGGAAAAGAATATGTGCCTGCTCATTTTTTAATAACAATAAAAAAATAATTTTCTAAATGCATTTTCTAAATCTCTAAATTGATGCCTCTTCTTGGGTAGTTTCTGGTGAATAAAACTGCAACACAGAAACATGGCGAATTCTCAGTCATGAGGTGAGGAATGTGCACATCTAAGATCCCTTCCCCAAAAGCATATTATCAAGTTCCACCCAAGAATCTATATACAGGCAATTGATCAACTGATTGCAAGCCCTGCTGTCTGGGCTTGGAAACAAACAGCTCTGCACTCTCTCTCTCTCTTTCTCTTATGGACAAAGTAATGGACCAATCAGCAGGAGATGCAGCTTAAGCTGCATCCTTAGGCAAGGGTGCTGTCTCTACCATCTATCCCTGCTGCTCCAGGCATCCATCAGTCTCATAGGATGCTGCCTCTCATTACAAGAAGTGCTCTACAATTCCTGCACATGCTAAAAGTTTGGTTTGGCAGACATATTACCAGCCTCTAATCCTCTCGGAAATTTTTGATTCAAGGGTGATGTCCAGAAGTCAGGGGCAGCGCACACACTCAGTGCTCACTCAAATAGGCAATGTATGTCAATTAGACTGGTAAAGAGTTCTTCAACTGGATGAAGTCTCCAGTGTTCTTCATTCTGGTGTAAGATAACAAGCAGTACCTGCAATCTCAGCAAAGAGGATCCAGAAATATGGAAGTGATTGCTCAATGAGACCCCCTTGATAAGCCAAGTAGGACATTATAGTTGATCAATATGACAAGCAAGCTAATCACACCCTAGAATGCAACAGGGTCAGGTTGCCCCAAACAAACCTCTGAAGCCCTGCCTAGAGGTAAAGAGGTGGCACAGATCTCTCTTCAACCCAAGATAGCAAGTTCAGCAGTGGAGTTCAGTTGCTAGGGGAGTGTACACAGAGAGAGAGAGAGAGCAGCAAACTTTTCCCAGTCTTCCTCCTACTCTTATACCTCCAAATATATCCGAAGTTTGTGAAATGTCCATGGGTGTTTTTCCACTGTCACTAAAAGTACCTATTAAGTACCCATTAATGGGTACAAAAACCCATTTATGGGATCTTAATGGGTACTTTTAGTGACAGTGGAAAAGCACCCCTTAACAATAGATAGTGCCCACTCCCAGGAAGAATGAAAATACATCTTCATTGAAGTTGATGAAATTTAATTACATCCCCAGTTTACATCATAATATTTGATCCTTTCACTCTATGATACAAATGCTTACTTATGAAAATTGAGATTTCCTGCTCCAAGGCTGATAGGATTACGCTGTTCTCAAAGGTTTGTCTTCTGAGCCTTTGCTAATCTCCGAAGTTGCCTTCGGAGGGACTTCGGAGCCTTTGCTAATCTTCAAAGGCAACTTCGAAGTAACTTCGAAATGGCTTTGAAATGACTTTGAAGTCTAGGTTTTGGGGCTTCCCCCATGGGTACCCCCTCCCCGTTGCCTCTTCTAGACCCCATTGCCTGTTTCTAGTGAAAACAGGCTCCCTTTAATCCAGATTTTCTGACAGAAGACCCCATTGTAGACCCCATTAATGGGATCTACAGAAAATCCAGATTAAAGGCCGGAAAGTACCCATTTGATCCACATTTCCCCAGCGGCAGTGGAAACAATTGGGTCCCAAATGGGTGCCGTGGTGGAAATGGGGTCATCCAGCTCACACCCAAATGCATCCTTAATGGGTGCAAAAATGGGTACTTTCTGCCAGTGGAAAAACACCCATTCATTACTTCCTTCTGCCACTCCAGAATCCTTCTTTCAAGTTGGGAGTCAGGTTTCCTCCACCATTTCCCCACAGTGAACAATAGGTATTGCCCAACATATATGCCTACATGATCCCGAGAGGCATTTTAGGGGCCATAACTGGGTCAAAACTGAATGTCTAATTGTGGAATTTGTTCATGTTAGTTCTTAGGTCACCCCAGTTTGTTTGGCCCTCCAGGGGAAAAATGTACATACATGTGTTCTTTGATCCGTCTATCAAAACCAATCTTCATTTTCACTCAGTTCATCTATCTGATTTGAACAAGGCAAAGGAAAAAAGGGGCAGACACAGGTCATATTGAGCATCAACTTTTTATTCTTCTCAGTACTAGATGAAGACATTTATTTATTTTTTCTAGCCACTTTAAAAGCATAAGATCTCCACTACTTCGATTCTGCTCCATTTATGAATTTTGTGAGTGTGTGTGGTTAGTTTTATTTTAACTAGCTTTGCACTATGAGTGGCTTTGTTCTTTAGAGTACTTTTGAATTCTCTTTGTGAACTGCATCATTTTAGTGCTTTACAAATTTTATAAATAAATGTATGGATAAAACTGCAGATTATCAATGATCAGAATCTAGGTGTGTTTTGTTTTGTTTTTTTGTTTGGTTTTTGAAGCTAGCAAAGAGACAGAAACACAGAAACAATGACCTATTTTCCCCTTGAGGGATCAGACAGCACACAAAAAAGTGTCAGAGAGTAAATTGTGTAGTATTAGTTGGCTATTCTGGGTATCTACTGCAGTGTATCAAAGAGACATCTTTTGATATGAGGGCTTTCCACTTAATTCATGTGAACACTTTTCAGTAAGATTCTGAAAAGAGGCAATTCAGAACTTGGATTACCTTCAGCACCTGGTTAACATCAAACATCCAGAAACAAGTAAAGAACCATGTTCCCATGAAATCCTTCAAGGAGTTGTTCATGTATTCATTCACTCACTCACTTCTATCAGTTTTGCCATGATGCAGGTAACTTGAACTGAAAAGAAAGAATTTCCAGAGATTTTATTTTCATTCATGTCTCTGCAAACGGAGAAGCTAAAGACTTTCCTCTTTTCTTTATAGGGGTGATTTGGGAAGAAGATGGCCAACATGCATTGAATTCCCCCCCCCCATGCTTTTTTGACCATTTCTATACCTTAAGTTTTCCATGTGATGTTATGATTTGTAGCTGTAAATACTGAATAAAACCAAAGGCCTATTCACACTTAGGCTGGTAGTCAACAATTAGTGAACTTCTGGTAAAGAACATCTGCATGTGGAGTAGGCTGTTACAGCCTCCAAGCATGCACTGCCTCCTCAGAAGTTCTCTAATTGTTACCAACATTGACCAAAAGTTTACCTGAAGTATCCAGCGGCATAATCATT
The DNA here is from genome assembly GCA_023333525.1 of Aspidoscelis tigris stejnegeri. Lineage (NCBI taxonomy): Eukaryota > Metazoa > Chordata > Lepidosauria > Squamata > Teiidae > Aspidoscelis > Aspidoscelis tigris. Next base: position 20,712,103 of record JALMGA010000010.1, read on the forward strand.
TGCTCTGCTTCCAGTTCCCTGCAGTGGTTGGGGGAGGTGGCATCCATGCAGGTGCAGTGATGTTGGCAGCCATGATCAATCGCTGACCTCTGACATGACTGGACCATCAGTCACCAGCAGTCACTGAGTGGTGAGAGGGACATTTGACCAGCAACTGAGTAGTGACAATAGAAGATACTCCTGAGAAGGCACACAGAAAATTGTTCTTAAAAAAAAAAATCCTGTGATTTTTAAAAAAATCTGTCAGTCACATTTATTGATGTTTATTAATACTGATATCTTAAACACTATTCAGGGAAGAATCTTGAAGTTTGGCCCTTTTCTGCAATGGGTCTTATTCTGGATTGTATCTTGGAATAGGGGCCTGCTATCCACATGCTAGTGAAGACTGTGGCAGAACTTTCACCAGCATGCTGATCACACATAGACTAGGATATAGTCTAGAACAGTGATGGTGAACCTTTTGAGCTTGGTGTGTCAAAATTCACAAGAAAACCTAGCTTAACTTGGGTGCTGTGTCACATCTACAAATAACCATAATTTTGTGATATTTGTAGCTCTAGTAAAAAGTTATATTTTTGATATATGTATTTTATTAAAAGCAAAAATAAGTAATTCTTTACATTAGTGACTTTTGTTGCTAAATTTTGTTTGCTAAATCTTCAGTTGAAAGTTGGTATTTCATACAATTCAAGAACAAGCAAGCACTTCCCGCCCAGTGCAGAAAGCTTTGTGCAATCATATGACTCCAAGCCAGCATTATGGGAATTCTTCAACTATAATGAGAATTGTAATCCAACAACCTCAGAAAGACAAACCTTGCAAATTCTTCTGTTAGGATTGTTATGCTGCTCTCAGACAGACAGACAGACAGACAGATAGATGTTGGAACATTCAGCAAAATTGCTGTGAAAACATCTAGTGTTACTATGTTGATCTTAATTTTCCTTGTTGCACTAGATACCATTAGGTGCGTGCATGAATGTATTTTTTGCATTCAAATTTCAGTCAAATCAAATATCCAAAAATTTGGTTCAATTCGAATTTCAAAAATCTGTATTTTCAAAAATCTGATTTGAATCTAGATTATCCAGATTCGTACTTTTGAAAATCCAATTCATATCCAATATTCAAATGTCGATAAGATTCGTATTTGTTATACAAATTTGAATGAATCCATATTTATCCTGTATGCATCCTGTTTTCATCCTGCATTATATGTACATAGATTAAAAAATAGATGTGGGTCTACTCATTTGAGTTATTCAAAAATCCGTATTGGATTTTCAAAATCTGATTTGAATTCGAATGTCAACATTTGACAGATTTGAATTGGATTTTTGAATTTTTGAATATCTGTGGACATCCCTAGATACCATAAAGCCTTGGACAGACACCCTTTGGGTGGTCACTAACTTTACAGAGGAAGGCCTTTTACTTTGAAGGGCTATCAGAGAACAATTATGTTCAAAAGTAAAGAATGATCAGAAATAAAAGCAAAGGAAGCCAGGACAGTAGAGATGGATGTCTTTTCTGCTTTAGTAACAGACTCTTTTATCTAAATTGTAGTTATCATGTCTGAATTAGTACATTCAACTTTTATGCTTCTTTCTGCCCATTTTGTCTGCTTGATTGATTCAGTCCTCTAGATGTAATGATTAGAACTTCAGCTCATCAGTAATTAGAATTTTAAACAAAGATTTAGGAATCAATGAGGTGTCTTTGGAGAATGTGGTTAGTTCTAGGAGGTACTGTTTCTTATAGCTATGGAATTGTTATTTTATCTATTCTGATGTCTTCCAAATATATCTTAAGTTTCTTTGTTATTGCACCAAATGTACCTATTATTAAAATTACTGTTTGCCTTTTTTATCATAGAGGTACTAGATGTCAATTTACCAATCTCAGTATTTTGTGTTCTTCTCTGGCTCTTTCTCTTCAGTTCTATTGTACCTGGGAAAGTTCTGATGCTATTCATAAATGGCGGAGGTGCAGTCCTTTTCTTTTTATCCAAATTTTATTGAGCTGAATAAGTGTAATACAATCCAACAATAAAACACAGGTTGATAATAAACTATAAGCTATATAAAACACAGGTTTATAATAAACTATAAGCTGTATACTGTATATAAAACTTTCAGATATGTATGACAGCAATTATTTTACACGTTAGTAGGGATGGGCATGAATGTGGTTTTTTGCATTTGAATTTGAGTCTAATTGAATATCTGAACATTTGATTTGATTCAATGTTTGGAATCCGAATGCAGCAAAATCTAATTCAAATCGAATACATTCAAATCTCTTTGTTCATATCTTCAGATTCGAAGTTAACATTCGAATGTCGACATTAGTATGCGTTATACATACCTATACGCATCCCATACTCATCACGTTTTACCCTGTATACATCCCATTTTTGTTCTGTACTATCAGGGCAAATGTGTACAGATACGTAGGGGATTCATACAAATACATATGCAATACATATGTATCTGCACATCTGAATGTTTTGAATCATTTGAACAAATGTTTTGGAACATTCAAAATTTGATTGTTTAAATTTGAATGTGTAGGCATTCTATTCAAATTCAAATGTCTACATTTGATCAAATTGGATCAAATTTTGAATGTTTAGAATAGTGCACATCCCTACAAGTAAGTAAGGGCATTAAGTACATTAATATGTTAAACATTTAAGTATATCTATTCAAATGATCAATATATACATTTTCTTCTTCTCTATAAGATCATATTCGGTCAAAACCGGTTTGACTACACAATTGTGTAGACACGCAGGCTTAGCATTTGGTAAAGTCGGAGACTAGAATCAGGCTGGAGTTGTCTTCCAAAAGATCATATTCTTATAGAGATGTCAATAAATGAGGAAGTCAACTAGAGTCTTAGGAATAGCATATTATCTATAAGTAAGGTTCAAAGCATCTTGGTATGTGTAAGTACTTTTTCTTTCCTTCAATTGATTGTATTGACAAGTAATTAATTCTGTGATAGCCATATCCACCATTTTCACATACCATGCATCAATTGTTAGGGAATGGTGGGTTGTCCAGTTCCTTGCCATTTTTTTTTTTTTTTTTTGCAGTGAACAATAGAAAATGTAACAGTAATTGCCTATTTTTTGGTGAAACTAGCTTCATTAGATATGATGTGTAGGATGCAAACCTCAAATGCTAAGTCAAAAATGAATTCTACATATAATTTTATGTCTATAATTTTTAGCTTCCAGAAGTTTTGAATTATAGAGCAGTCCTACCAGAAGGGAACATAGAGGCCTTTATTTCCACATCTGTGCCAACAATTGGCAGAAATTGCTTATGAAAAGTTGTTAAGCCACACAGGGGTGGCATACCATTTAGTACTGATTATTAGGAAAAAAAATTCCCTAAGATATAATTGATTATTGCAGGGATATTCCACTGTTCTGGTCTGATTTCTGCAGTACATTCTCTGACCTACTGTACATGTTTTGAAATGGGTAAGAATTTTCTATTTCAAGATCTGTGATGATACTGCATATATAATATAATCCTTTTCTGCAACACACCAAAATTCAAGGGGAATTCTGTGAATCTGACATTGGTGTTCTCTCTCTTCTTCATTTCCAGTAGAGCCAGCCAAAAGATTTAAAAAACTAAGTTTAAGTGCCATTTAGGGAAGTCTTCACAAATGTAAAAGTAAACTATTAACCTTTTCTTAAACTCCCTTCCACCAAAAGCAAGTAAGCGTTTATAAATTTTATGCCCATGGTTAAATATGCAGCTAAGAATGGACACTAAATCTCATGTTTTTAAGTTCTCAAGTTGACCAACATTAATGTGTCATTAAGTTTAGAATAGTTCCCATTTAGATAAGAGGCTCCTTTCAGAGACGTCACGCCCATTACTGGAAGGATGCTGTGGTACAAGGGGGAACTAACAGTAGCAGTTAATGTTTTGCCTATACCTGAACCTAATGGATGTTAATGCATCTCCTGTGCCATGTACGGAGAAAATTTACAATGCTAATAGTTCCATATGCCATAACAATATACTACTGTGCCAGCAAGTGCCCATTTTATAAGAAAAATAGCTTTTGTGTTTAGATCAGATTGAACGGTAAATTGCAGGACGCTGATGCTTGCAATCTGGAGATGAACCATAAAGTGTCATTAGCAAAAATTAAATCAAATGCAAACTGTTAAGAAAAATGAGGTCTAGGGAGGGGGCAATTAGCTAAGAACGATGAGCCAACTTGCTTTAATTTTCTGAACACTCTAGGTTGCTTACCACATTATTCATTAATGACACAAAAGAGTTCCTGCAAGTCAGTCAAGTGTCTGAAACATAACATGGGAAAACAGAATTATATATAATGGTGAGAATTTCACAATTAACAAGGCAAATTATTATAAATGCTGTTTTCCCTTCAGTAAATGTATAAAACATGAGTGATAACAGGAGCTATTAGAGATGCGTACATTCAGTTCAGGTTTGCCTGGATTGAACTAAACTGAATGGTCCAATCCAGTTGGAATTGAACTCTGTTTGAAAAACACTTCATTTGAAAAGGGCTGGTTTAATTTGAACTGAACCAGGAGTGTTTGTCAGAACTGGGTTGAAATTAATGGTTCAACTTGAAATGTTCAAAATTGACACCATCTAGTCCTATAAAAAGGATTTAAAAATGTAATCTATTTTTTAAAAAACTGATTGAACAGTTTGTAAACTATTTGTGGTTAGATTTGAACTGGGTTGAGCCCGTCAGACCCACCTGTAGATCAAAGCAAACTCACCATGTTTTGGTTTGATTTGAACTGAACCACAAACCTTATACACAACTCTAGAAGCTTCATCTCCTTTCAGGCACTGCTGTTCTTTTTAGTTTTGTCAGTTCTCTTTAATTTTGTTCTAACCCACTTGGTATAGGGCAGGATAGAGATACAAATTATTAAATAAAAACATCCTTATGCACTCATATTTCAGTACCAATTAAATCTGGCTTTTAAAACTACTTTCTGAGGCATTACTGAAAGTCATTCCACTCCTTGGACTGAAGTGGGAAGTGGAAACTGAAAACAAGGTTTTTCATTTGCAGTCGTGTCCACACCTGAGGTTATTCAAGTTTCAGTGCTGCTTACAGGGCCAGAATTTTAACACTGTTGACACTATGGCAGATTGGCATCAGGCTAAGTGAAATGCAGCTAGCTGCATTCACACAGAGTTTTTAAAACTGCTGTCTCAGGATGCATGGTTGCAGATAAGGGTGTTTTCCCACTAGCACTAAGTACCCATTAAGTATGTATTAAGTACCAATTTGGCTCAGAGCAGGAAGACCCCATTTCCACTACAGACCCCATTACAGCCACATTTGTTTCCACCTGATCTAGGGAAATCCGGATCATATGGGTCATTCAGGACATATAATCCAGATTTTCTGTAGACCCCATTAAAGGGGTCTACAATGGGGTCTTCAAGCATCAAACCTGGATTATATGGAGCCTTGTCCACCAAAATGGGGTCTAGGGGAGGCTCGGGGGGCACCCATGGAGGAGTACCCCAAAACTCAAAACTTTGAAGCCTGTGCACATTCTCTGAAGTCCCTCTGAAGCTGGCTCTGAAGCTTGCCTTCGAAGATTAGCACAGGCTCTGAAGAGGGCATCATGTGAGAGCAATACTTTTGACAAAGGGTCCAGAGAATCTTCAAAGTTTGTGGCAGATCATTCCAGAGATTCTCCAGAGGATTTTGAAGAGTCTCTGGAGTGTCTACAGAGATTGCATCCCCTGTCCCCCAAAACACCTGGGGTGACAGGTGGGCCCCATGTGGGTTGATCCAGATTCACCACATGGGTGCTCTGGTGTTTCCACTGTGAGCAAACTAGCACCCATAGCTATTGGGTGCTAGACCACCCATGGAAATGCATTGGGTACTTTCCTTAATCTGGATCTACTAGATCTGGATTAAGGGAAGTACCCATTCCTTAGATCTGGTTCCTCTTAGATCCAGATTAAGGGAGGTCAGTGAAAAAAACACCAGAGATCATTCACCACTGATTAACAATTCCATGGTTGTTGTTATTGACAGAAACACAACAATATAACATGACACCCGACATGTTTACTTTGCTATTACATAGGGATGGGCACATTATTTGTATGAATTCATATGAATAACCACATTCGCAGATGAATCAAATTTATCCAGCATTGTCAAAGCTTCATTCAAACCTTCAGTCAAGACCAGATCCCTCCATGCCCCCCATTCCACCACAGCATTTCCCCTTACCTTTGGTTATGCTTGCCGTCATGTGCTCTCTCCATAGGCCAAAGTAGGCCTTCTGGTCACTCCCACCCCCATTGTGTGATCCACGGATGGAGAGCTGCGCATGCAGATCTGGAAGTACCAAAATGATAGCAGACAATGCAACTACATCGCCCAGTCCACTACTGCATGCTCTCTTACCTTTACAGAGGGCACAGTTGTGTCTCTGGGGCTATTTTGGTGCTTTCCAGGTCTGTGTGTGCAGCTCTCCATGATCCCTGGGTGGAGAGCTGCACATGCAGGACTGGAAGGGCTGTTTCAGTGCCTGAACAGTGCTGAAATGGGCCTCAAGATGCTACCGCAGCCTCCAGAAAGGTAAGGAAGCTTGGCAGACAGGAACAGGGGGCCATGGTTGTGTAATCCGATCTCATTGTGGTGCTCTTCAGGTGCTGAAACAGCACTTCCAAGTCAGTGCACACTGCATGCGCAGGCCAAGAAGTGCGGTTCCAGTGCCTAAGGAGTGCCAAAATGGGTTGGGAGATGCAACTGCACCCTCCGAAAAGATAAGGGAGAGAAAAGTGGGGTGGAAAAGCCAACTCTCTTCTCCTTCTTCTTCTTCTCATCCATTCGCAGGGATTTTATTTCATTTTTGTCCAAATTTCTCCTTACTACAAATTTTGGCTTTATTAAGCCAAAATTATTTGATTTCTCTTCTGTGGTCAGCATCCCACTCCTCCCCATCTTCATTCAGCTTCTTTCAGCTATAATCCTTTCTATTATCACTATGTCCCACTTAGCGTAATCTTTTTTTATTTCAATTTTCTTTTCTGCATCAGTTCAAAACCTGCTTATTTTCTGGGATCTTTAGTGAATGGTGCTTGGATAAGATTTGAAACTAAGATTGTATTTTCACTCTGACAATAGGGGAATAAAATGACAATTAGAAAAAAATACATAGCACTAGTATATGTGTGTTTGTGCTATCAATTTTATTCTACTTATGATTTTATTCCTCTGTTGTAAGATGTCATGAGGATGTTTACAACAATAAAGCAATAGTTCAAAAAATTCAATAAGTTGGCAGGTAGAGAGAGAAAAAAAAATTTTAGAAATACGATTCTAAAAACAAGCCTGATTTCCACACATGCATATGTGAACAGAAACTGTTTCTGAAGGATTATAAAACCTGTGCATCTTAAAATAATGTGAAGCAGAGATAGAAATACAAAGGTAGTACACTGGTGCCAATGTGAGCAGGATTTTATTTTATTTTCATAAATATTTTTATTGTATATGATATTATCTATATTTAAAAACACATAAACAAAAGAAGCCATGATGTTGAGAAAGGTGAAAGGAACTGTTTTTGAAAGTATACTTTTAAATGCTATTTTATTATCTAAGAGTCTCTAATGTATTTGCAAATCCTCCTTAGGGATTTTCAAGATTTATTTATTTATTTATTTGCATTTGAATTCAAGTCGATTTGAATATCAAAACATTTGATTCAAATTGAGTGTTTAAAATACAAATGCAACAAAAACTGCAAATGCAAATGTTAGATACGAATTTGAAGATATGAATGTCGTCAACATTCACATGTGTTATACGTATCTTTATGCATTTTGTATGTATCCCATTTTATCCTGTATGCATCCTGTTTTTGTTCAATATTACAAGTGCAAATGCGTACAGATATTTATGTATTACATACATATCTGTACAAATATTGTACACATCTGTACATTTGAATTATTCAAATCATTCGTTCATTTAGAAATTCAATTCGAATGACCACATTTGATTAGATTTGATCAAATTTCAGATGTTTAGAACATTTAGGCACATTCCTAATCCTCCTTCCAACACATCGCAATTGTATTTGCTAGCAACCAGAATCTCCTTTCATCTTACATTTTAAAATAACTTATTATATTCCTTGCAACACATTCTCTCTCCACTTTTTTTCTTGTCTTTTTCTCTTTTTTTTTCTTTTCTTTCTTCTTTTCTCTTTACTGGACATGGAATAAAATTCCTCTGGGATACAAAAAGGTGAAATCAGACTTGGGAATAGTATTTTCTTCCTTTAGCATTCATAAAACCAAAGTACCTCAGAGCATGGTATCAGTAGAACCCTCTAAGTCAGAAGGAAATATTGACTTTTTCCTGTTCTTTCTGAGGCAAATTTCTGAAGAACCTGCCAGCAACAGGTTCTTATTGAAAGACATCTGTAACATTCTCCCATTTAATGAAGTCACAATATTTTCAGGTTAAAAGGCAAATGAATCTGGCCCTTTGTCTCTTAGCACTTTATTCTCATAGTTTCATTTGAAAAGAAGTATCGTAAATACTAGTCAAATTCTAGCTCTAGTATGATGCAAATAACCATTCCCAATTATAGCTGAGATGTAAATTTCATAAAATCTTATAGCTGAGGGGAGAAATCTTCATCTTTTTCATGTAATCCTGAGAAAAATGCTGAAGAATTAGTTTCTTCCATCAGAGCTTCTCAGTGACGTTTACAGATGCTACTTCAGTTTTTTATCAACCATATATTGATTTTTTAAAAAATCACAAGGCCCAAAACATGGCATGAATAAGTCCCCACAGTAGTTACTATTTCCTTTCAAGTTCACACCAAGGCTGAAGTTCATCCCAGATGCATTGATGTAAGAACACACAATGCTTCACTGTACATATTAATTGCATACTCAGCTTGTAACAGAAAGTGAATAATTAGACGAGAGTCAAAAACACAGAATGCAGGAATCTTTATTTTTAAAATCCTAGTACTGTTTTTACAGTTGTTTTGATCAAATCACACTTCCAAAAAATCATTGCTTTTCTCTTTCTCCATTGAACATTGTCCCTATTGATTTTCAGAATTGACATTACATAAAAAGTCTAGCTAGAATAAGTTGCCTTATTCCTTTTTCTAGGAAAAGTCCAGGAATATATATTTATTTGAATTTACTGGGGTATTATCCTACACCTCTGATTTAAAATCTTATTCTTTGCTCTTTGATTGCTCAGTCATACGTGTCTAACATATTTGAAGGTGCACCTAGAAAGAAATCCTGATTATTTATTTAAACTTGAAAGGAAAAAAATGTGTTTGGATTCAATCCTACCCACACTCACCTCAACTGAAACTATGGATGTGTTCCAATGTTTTTTATGTATTCAATTTGTATTTGTTTGAATAGATCTTCTTCAAATGTAGTGGGATTCGAATTTGATACGAATGTTCAATCCCATATGAATCCCATATGAATGCATACAAATCCCATATGAATCCCATATGAAGCTTCATAAGAATGTATGGAAACATTTGATTTGAATTTGAACATCAATCTTCAACTATGCCAACATTCAATTCAAATACAAATGTCCGAATTCAGCTCAATTTGTACAAATTTTGAATGTCATGAATATTTGTGCACATCCCTAACTGAAACACAAAATCCACCTTTTGGGTACTTTCCTGCCCTTACCTGCCATTGCCATGCTGAAATCCCAATGTGTGAGCAGTTTTTAGTGTACTGTTTGACTTTGAAAGAAACAAATGACAAAAATATCAATTTCCAATGAACATAGGGGGAAGTATTCCAGTACTTCCTACTATTAATTGGATTTTTTTCTTTCCACTTTTCCACTTTTTCTCCTCTTTTCAAATGCCCTCTTGAGATTCCCAAGCTTAATTAATTAAGGTGAGATGTGTGACAGTAAATTCAGAAAAGCACTATACAGTTTATGGAAAGAAGAAAGAAAATAGAACTACTTCTGTGTGTGTTTTTGTTTTTTAAAAAGTCAACATTATTTAGCTGTCATTGTTCATTATAGTGTTTATGACTTTCCTAGGCACACTTCACAAGGTAAATGAAGATAAGGGGACATTTTTCAACATCAAACAGGTAATTCCACTGGGAAGCAAAGCTCAGAATTGATTAAGACATGCATGTTAAGACAGAAATTTATCAATAAATTGCAGGGATTTCTACTTTAGCCAGGAGCTAGAAATAATTAGTTCTAAACTACAATGAAACAGCAAAAACAAGCAGATGATGATTAAGCAAGAAGAACCGGAACTTTTTGTATCAAAATATTTCAGTGTTGTTACCAAATCTGGGGTCAGGAATTTTCACACCACAAATTGTTGTTATTGTTTAATTTGTTGTGAATTTAAAAACTGCAGAATGATCATTTCAAAGTTGCATAGAACATAACAGCCTTTAAATGGTAAGTACCCAAAGTGCAAAACAGCTGATCAATAGTTTATCTTATTAGGGGGAGAGCAATCAGGATTTTTTATTGTTTAGACAGGAATCTTTTAAAACTATCTTTTTACCCTTTCAACTTTCTCATTTTTCCATCTTCATCTTCATAGGATTATAGATATGTTTCTTTGGATGTGGAATGCAATATTTCCATAGCTGAGATTGCATCAAAAAGTAGTTTCCAAATTTCCTGGAAGGATTGTTTAGCCAGATAAGATATATATAAGAGACATCAGATGAAATGAAATTCATGCATTTACAACCATGTTTCGAAATATCACACTTTAAGGTTAAATATCTATCCAATTTCCAGTGTCAAAAAATGACAACCTTTGCAGCCGTTAGTGTATAGTTAAGGACCTCTGTATGTGCTTTGTCTGTATCCTATGTTCCATGAATGATAGGTGATTTAGAGCTGCTGTAAGAATGATCTAGGCTTGTAAGAGGTTATTGATTTCTCCATTTATTTGGGACCAAAATTTCTTTGTAATATTATAGGACCAACCACACATGAAAGCACATGCAATTTTTATAACAACCCCTCCGACAGTGGCACACAAAAAATTGTTGATGAGTGTTTTTCATTTCTGGTCTCTGGCTGAAACAGTCCTACACAGAACAAGATTGGCTTTGTCCATAAAGATGTATTAAACAGCATCTATACCAGCTAGGGGTGTACACAAATTTTCAAAGGTATTTGAACTTTGATCAAATCTGCCTGAATTTCGACATTTGAATTCTAATAGAACGTCCATAAATTCGAATTTAAAGATTTGAATGGATTTTGGATTTTGGATCTATTCATTCGAATTATCTGATCATTTGCACACGTACGGGTTCGTACATGATGTGTACTTGCAGGTACACATCTTTCCTGCATCCATATGCATTTGTATGGTTCTGTAAGGGACAAAAACAGTTTGCAGACAGGATAACTACGGGATGCACATGCAGGATGCGTAATGATGCATATGGGCTCATATGAATGTTGTCTACATTTGTAAGTGCAAATTCGAATTGAAAATTCAAACAAATAGATTTGAATTTGCTTAATTGGAATCAAATTTGGTTAAATTTGAATTTAAAGATCTGAATCAAATCAAAGTGGCCCACCAATTACTTATGGGCATCTCAAGCAAAAGACAAGGTCAAACCTTCACCTGCTCTTGAATCCTAGCAAATGGCCTTTAAAGGCATCCTGCCTGTCTACCAAGCCTGGAGGATATATCTAGGCATCCACTCTAGTAGCCATTGATACTTGGCAAAGAGTGCAGAATACCTCATACACATGAGCTACAAATTCATATATTTATTTTCATATCACTGTGCCGTGAAATACATTCTTTGCTTTTTCATAACTGGATAGCATGTTTGGCAGTTACAAAGGATATGGTCTTTTCTATGGAAGCTTCATAGCTTCAGAACTCCTTGATAGGTGATAGGTATGTTTTATTACAGTAATAAGATGTGCTCAGACATGATTGAACAGTCAGTAGGCATCTGCTGGTCACATGGTCACAATAGCTGCCACACAAAGTCCATCATGGAGATGTGGGAAGGATGAGGAGGAAGCACTCTCCTAGACTTTTGGTTGTGCGTCCTCCCTTCTGCTGCCCTCCACAAACACAGCAAATCATCTATAAATCACATCATATGGATGTAAAATGTCTTTCAGCCCAAGCCAGTACTGCAGCAATGGTAGGACAGTGGGACAAGACTCGTGAGAACTGCCCTATGACCTTTGGGTGAAGGGCAAGATATAAATATTCAAATAAATAAAATTAGGATTGGCTGGAAGGAGAAACCAATGTATGATGGATTCTGACTCTCAACATTGATAGGTAACTTGAGGCAGACTGTTATCATTTGAACCCTTCAGAATGTTCTGAGGTCGCCACTTATAACCAGTTCACTCATGGTGGACAGTTTGCTGAATGGATTGTTAATGGACTTTGGGCTAATATCACGGTGACTTGTGTTTTTCTTATGGACTGTGCAGTTAAATTGTTTTGTTGTAAACTATTTTTTGATATCTAACTGGTAGGAATATGATGATACCACCATCCAAGTTACTTGGCATGGTAAAGCACTGAGGAATTGCAAAACGAGTGCTTCTTTTTCTAAATGAACTTTGTAAACATAATTGATTTGGAAAGATGAAATGTTATACTTTTTAAAAAGAAATCACAGCATTTTTCAGAGCATTTTGAAATCAGGTATGAAACATGTGTCTCCTTCTTAGGAAAAAGAAGCAATGGCATTTGCTATGCAAGGTGCACAAAGAAGATCTTTAAAACATCTTATCCTTGAATTTCGCCACTTAGAAATAATGCACATGATACTTTCTTAGAACAACAATTTAAAAGTTTAGTTACCATTCTAAGGATTTCTTTAGCTTCTCTCCCCCCCCCAATCTGTTGTGTGTAATGACCCATAAGTTAATGGATTTAAAAAAAACCAGTTTCAATAATCTTGGAGAAGAAATCACATGAAATGGATTCATGGTCACATGGAATTGATCAATTGCTCAGATAGAGTGTATCAGCTCCAAGGCAGCTCTTTAAATCTGATGTTCCCAAGTCACCACTCTCATTAAATGTTAATGTTCCTTCTTACTTGCTAATTTCTCCTCCACAAAGGCTTTACAGTGTATTTCTGCAATTAAACAACTGTTGGAACTGATCAATTAAAATCAAAGAATGAACTAAAGGCAAATGCACAATTTTGTTGCCAAAGCTCAAAAGGTTTATCCCAATAACCTGTTAAAACTGACAAAACCATGATGTGAGCATAAAACAGAAATATAACTGGGGTTCAAGTAAGATGTCGCCTGTTAATGAAAAATGGATAACTGCTCATTAATATGGCAAATTTTTGCTGTATAGAAATAAGCCTACCAAGAATATTACTAATCTCTGACCTGTATCTACAATTTTCAATTAAAATGTTTATACAGAATTGTGGAATTGATTGTATGTTTAATTGTCCAAATGCATATACTACAAACATTTTTTAATTAACTAACAAAGCAATTTACTAAATAATTACTAAATAAATGCTATGTTTTTTTAAATAAACAGTAACAACCAGGAAATGGCAGGGACAATCAAAGTGTGTGATGGACCACAGTCTCATCTACCCCAATTAATTCTATATCAGTCTGCTCCAATTTTATCACTCTGCCCTATCACCTCTGATTTACCAACCACTACTGTTTATTAAGCTGCATATTTCAAAAAATGGAATAGATTAATCCACTGATAGTAACTGGGCAGCTGACAAATAGTAAAGTCTGGATACAAACATTCTGCATTAATATTGGAAATAAGACACAATTTCTCCAAATGCATTTTCTGAGATACTTTTATTTTCACGCCTCCTCAACAAAGGGGATTGCTCATAATGATCTCTCTCCCTCTTTCTTTGGCAGTCTGATGCTCTCCCCTGTTGTCCTGGAATAACCTTACATCAGGGGCATTGCAGAAGAAACAAAATCAAGACCTCTAACCAGAGACATTGCTAAGTATATATCGGACAAGAGCCTGCTGTTGGCATGCTAGTGCAGACTACAACAGTGTTTGCCATCCCAGTCACACTTTGCCTTCATTGGATGAAGCATGGAGTAGGATAGGATGCCCAAGATGGGTGGGTGCATTTATGTATTTGTATTTTTCTTCTGCCCTACACTGAAAGCTAACAAGGTGGATTACAAGAAAATCAGTATACAAACAGATAAAATGAATTAGTTAAAACCATGACAGTGCCTGCATACAGGAGTCATGCTGTTCCCTCAGCCAAAGGCCAGGTTAGAAGGGGCACATCTTCACCCTAGCCCACTTTAGCAGTAGACCTCAATGATGAGGTCTACAGCCAGCCCAGTTCCAGTACAATGGATCACAGAATTGTGAAAATAGCATACCCCTGTGGTCCAGTATGCCATGGTGGGGGCAGGAAGTGGTGCTGGCAATGGGTCTGCTCCAAATACAGCCCAGCAAGAAACTCTGAAAGCCACAAATGAACATTCCTAGCATTTGGAGCCTCAGTGCTACATCCAAGGGCTCTTCAAAGGCAGAACTGGAGCATAGGGTATGGGACAGGTTGTTTGTTCCATGATAGGGTGTTCCACCTTGTCCTGAAATGGAGGAGTATAGAATGGGCTATGGAGATCTGACATTACTTCTTAAGGTTACAATAAGAAAAGAATAGAGCACCTTGTTCATCTAAGATTAAATAAGCAGCTATCTTCTCAAATGTGTATAGAAGTCCTCCCCCTTTTTACCAAGAGGATTCCAATCTGCTCCCACCCACCCACCAAATGGTTAGCAAAGGTCACTTGTGAAATGTTCAGTACAGCTCTAATTAAAATAGTGTGCAGATGTAGATAGCATTGACTTTGGATAAATTATGTGCGTTCAGAGGTTGCCCTTTGTGTAATTTCACATCCAGCAGTGGGTGTATAAATGATGCATTTGTTTCTTCCGTCCAGGCTTCAGTTTTGCTGTTTTGTCTGCACTTTGGTGGATTTATGTTCTGTTTCATTTGTGATGTCTCCTGCTTTTACTGCCCATGTCATTCATGAAGCACTGAGGGACATGCTACCGTCCTCCCAACCATACGTCCGAAGGAGATGAACAATTGGAGAAGGAGGTAAAGGAGGTAGCCCATAAAGATAGGGTAGTTATAATGGGGGACTTCAATTATCCTCACATAGACTGGGTGAACTCCTGTTCAACTCAGGAAAGAGAGAGAAAATTCCTAGACCTGATAAATGACTGTTCCATGGAACAAATGGTCATGGAACCAACCAGGGGAAATGCAGTCCTGGACTTGATCCTAAGTAATGCTCAGGACCTGGTAAAGGACGTCACTGTAGCTGATCCAATTGGGAACAGTGACCACAATGCAATAACCTTCAACTTAAGTACAGGGAGTAAGTTCTTAATAAAGTCTAACACAGAGACCTTAAACTTTCACAAGGGAAACTTCCCCAAAATGAGGAAATTAGTGAAAAGGAAATTGAAAGGGAAAGTCAAAAGAGTTAAATCACTTCAAAATGCATGGAGACTACTTAAAAACACAATAACGGAAGTGCAACTAGAATGCATTCCTAAAAGAAGAAAGGGGACTTCTAGGTCCAAGAAGAAACCAATGTGGCTCACAAATGCAGTAGATGAAGTCATTAAAAACAAGAAGAGTTCATTTAGGAAATGGAAGGCTTGTCCAAATGAGGAGAACAGGAGGGAACATAGACACTGGCAACACGAATGCAAGACGGCCATTAGGAAAGCTAAGAAAGATTTTGAGGAGCACATTGCTAAAAACATCAAAAGAAATAACAAGAACTTCTTTAAGTATATCAGAAGTAGGAATCCAACCAGGAGAGCAGTTGGACCACTAGATAGTAAAGGAGAGAAAGGGGTAATTAAAGAAGACACGGAGATTGCAGAGAGACTAAACGAATTTTTTGCTTCCATATTCACGGAGGAAGACAGAAGACACATGCCAGTAGCTGAGCCTGTGTTTTCTGAAGAGTTAAACTGTACAGAAATAACCAAGGAAGAGGTCCTGGCATGTCTTAATAAACTAAATGTTAACAAGTCACCGGGACCAGATGGTATTCATCCAAGAGTCCTTAAGGAACTCAAATGCGAAATTGCCGACCTTCTAGCAAAAATATATAAACTTTCCCTAACATCAGGCTCCGTACCTGAGGACTGGAGGGTAGCAAATGTAACACCAATATTCAAAAAAGGATCCAGGGGTGATCCAGGCAACTACAGACCGGTTAGCTTAACGTCAGTTCCGTGTAAGGTGATGGAAACCATTATTAAAGACAAAATTAGTGTGCATATGGAGCAGCAGGCATTGCTGAACAAAAGCCAGCATGGCTTCTGCAAAGGTAAATCATGCCTCACAAATTTGTTGGAATTCTTTGAGAGTGTCAATAAACACGTGGATAAAGGTGAACCAGTAGACATTGTCTATCTGGACTTTCAGAAGGCTTTTGACAAAGTCCCACATCAAAGGCTACTGAGTAAACTCACCAGCCATGGAATAAAAGGACAGGTTCTGTCCTGGATTTGTGACTGGCTTAAGGGCAGAAAGCAGAGAGTAGTAGTAAACGGCAATTTCTCAGGGTGGAAAGAAGTAAAAAGTGGGGTCCCTCAAGGCTCAGTACTGGGACCAATGCTTTTTAATTTATTCATCAATGATCTAGAAAAAGGGGGTACATAGTAAAATAGCAAAGTTTGCTGATGATACTAAATTATTTAGGGTAGTAAAATCTGAAAGAGATTGCCAAGAGCTCCAGAGGGATCTCTTAGCATTGGGTGAGTGGGCAACCAAGTGGCAAATGTGCTTTAATCTTAACAAGTGTAAAGTAATGCACATTGGGGCCAAGAATCCAAATTACGTCTATAAACTGATGGGGTCTGAGCTTTCTGCAACACGCCAGGAAAGGGATCTTGGGGTTTTGGTGGACAGTTCAATGAAGGTGTCAACCCAGTGTGCGGCAGCAGCGAAAAAAGCAAATTCAATGCTGGGAATAAATAGGAAGGGAATAGAAAATAAGTCAGCAAGTGTCATTTTGCCCCTTTATAAATCTATAGTGAGGCCACATTTGGAATACTGTGTACAATTCTGGTCACCACACCTCAAAAAGGATATTGTGGAACTAGAGAAGGTGCAGAGAAGGGCAACCAGAATGATTAAGGGTCTGGAACACCTCCCTTACGAAACCAGGCTGCAGCGTCTAGGCCTCTTCAGTCTGGAGAGACGGCGTTTGAGAGGGGACCTGATTGAAGTATATAAAATTATGCACGGCATAGAAAAGGTGGATAGAGAAAATTTCTTTTCTCTATCGCACAACACTAGAACCAGGGGGCACTCTATGAAGCTGATGGGTAGGAGCGTAAGGTCTGACAGGGGGAAGTATTTCTTCACACAGAGGGTCATCGGCCTATGGAATGTGCTGCCAGAAGAGGTGGTGACAGCTACCAGTCTGGATGGCTTTAAGGTAGGGTTAGACAAATTTATGGATGACAGATGTATCAATGGCTACTAGAACGAATGCCTAGGTGCATCTTTCAGGCTGAGGGGGGGGGAGGAAATGGGGCGCTTCTAGGGCCATCTGCTGGGACTCGAGAGCAGGAGAAGGTTTGTCCTTGTCTCTGCTTGAGATGCCCATGAGCATTTGGTGGGCCACTGTGTGCGACAGGATGCTGGACTAGATGGGCTGTGGCCTGATCCAGCAAGGCTTCTCTTATGTTCTTATGAGGGGAAACACACAAGTAGTTACACAGATAAAGTGTTACGCGGAGTGAACAAACAAGAGGGTGAGAAAAATAGGGAATCAGATTGGAAAACAAGTATATGATCCAGGATTTCTCAACACAGATAAACACAAAAGAGCAAATGTTTCAAGACACAGCCAAAGAACAAGAAGCATCTCTGAGGTACCTCTGAGGTGACTTAGAAAAGACTTTGAGGTAGGATTGTTCACACATTGGTCTGCATCCCCTTTTATCCTAAACAATCTGTGCTAGAAAAGGTGGATTACAGAAGGCTTGGACCACACACTGACTTTCTGAGGAACCCCCTTTATTACAACTAAATAGAAAACAGTCTATGCTAAAACAAAATGGACCCAATAAAGAGATATTTATTTTGATATATTATCAGTGTGTAATGTATATACGTCTGTATTCATCTATACACACACACATCTATGACATTTTAATGAGAAGCCTGCTGAGATCAACTTTCCAGTGAACCTTAGAAGACCACTTTAAGACAGAAATCTAGACACTTGAAACACAACCTAAATTTCAATAAACCTTTTTTGGAAACCTTACAGATTGGGAGATTTTCTCACCATAATAACGCAACCAATCTTCTTGGGGGTATTAGTTGGATTTGGGAGACAGCACAATTAGCTGAACTACCTCAGAGTTAAAAATGTCTTTGTCCAGAATGCCACTTTTCACTGTATATTGTTATGATTATATATATATATATATTGTTATGATTATATATATATACACATACACACACACACACACACACACACACACACACACTGAAATCTTAACTTGCACTTTAAAATTGAATTTGCTGTAGTGACGAAATCTGCTCAAGGGTCGACAATGCGAAAACACTTAACGCACTTCAAGTGTGTTTGCTCTTCAACACACTTAAATAATTAATGGCTCTAAAGCGGATCCTCTTGCTCTGCCCCCTCCCCTCCCCACTATAAAGTCCTCCTCAGAACTGTAAATGATTGATCTATGCATTCTGCCTGTCTTCCTGTGTTTTCTTCCTGGGCAGAACTGTCCAAAAAAAAAAAGCAGAGGGAGTCAGGCAGGACCAGTGCTTTTGCACTTTTCTTCCCTGACATGAAAGCAAAAAAAAGGCTGCCCCTCTTTAAACAAAGGTAGGATTGGCACCTTTGTGCAATTCTGCTGCTAAGGTTAAAAGAAACAAAAATAAGAGTGGGCTTTTGGCTTGGGGAAATTGGGATGGATGTTGCCTTGTGAGCTGCGTGTTCCCTGCTCCAGCTATAGTGTGGCCTTTTTTTAATTAAACACCTGCAGTACCTCCATTCTTTCTCCCAATGGGGAGTTTAGGTACATGAGAACATAGAATATAAGAGGAGCCCTTCTGTATCAGGCCACAGCCCATCTAGTCCAGCATCTTGTCCCATACGGTGGCCCACCAATTGTTTAGGGGCATCTCAAGCAGAGGCCAGGGCAAACCTTCTCCTGCTCTCTAAACCCAGCAAATAGGCTCAGAGGCATTCTGCTTGTCCCCTCAGCCTGAAAGGTGTACTTAGGCATCCACTCTAGTAGCCATTGATACACCAGTCATCAATAAATATGTCTGACCCTTCCTTAAAGCCATCTAGGCTGGTGGCTGTTACCACCTCTTCTGGCAGCAAATTCCATAGACCGATGGCCCTCTGGGTGAAGAAATACACCCCCTTGTCTGATCTGACTCTCCTACCCATCAGCTTTATAGAGTGCCCCCTTGTTCTATGTCTGGACCCTGTTGTTGTTGTTGCTGTTCCCAACTTCCAGAGTAGACTAGAGTAGAGTAGAGGAATGTCATGATGTTTCCCATTTTACAGGAAGATTTCACTTTCTTCCTTTGACTATCAGTGGTGTTGCTGCATTCCTAAGCTCTGGACCATATATGCGCTGGGTGATTGGTTTATTCAACAGTGCAAAAAGAAAAAGAAAAAGAAAACAATATCCTCTGTCACCCATACAAGCCTCTACAAATGGATATCTGCAAGCTGTGCTGCTAAAAAACCAGTCTGCAAAATAAATACATACGTACATTACAAGGGCTATAACTCACATTTGACCCAAGATCTCTGTTTCAGGTGTGCTTTTACTGGTGCAGAAGCTCTTCAATTCTACTTTAAAATTTGTGTGTAGAAAGGCCCTTGGAGTATACAGTGTTGCTTTCCCTCCTGCTAGACATCTGAATGGAACATCGGAGCCATTATTAAAGGTATTATCTTTATACAACATCATCTCTTTTCTGGAATGGGGGGGGGTGAATTTTCTATTTTGGTATTTGTGTGCAAATGTAAGCTTTTAGCTTTTCTAATAGTGAAATGAAGGAGGATAAACATTGTGTCCTTTTCCTCTCTCTTCTGACACAATTAATAGTCCTTGATTGTTATTTTGTTAGAGCTATGTTTCTAAAAGGCTCATTATGCAGCATCTGTGTGCTTTTTATAAAACTATTGGGCGTAATTTCAGTCTCAATTACGTTGGGGTAGAATTCCAACAGGGTCACCAGGTCAGACTGGAAAAAAAAAACACAATCTAAAGTAAATGAGAGGAGAATCAAGATAATTGAATACAAAGTGAAGCTGCTAATGGCTATTTGTTTTGAAGCATCTGTTTGCTTGGGATAGTCTAAGTAGCATTTCTTAGAATGAAAGCTCAAATCACACAAGCCAGTAGCCTAATATCCCTCATGAAACAGATTGCAATGTTCCAATAAAAGAAAGATCATGTTACCTATAATACTAGCTTAGATCATTCTATTTTCTTTGGAACATGACACAATGCATAATTAAAAGCACTCAATCATGGAAGAAAGATAGGCAGGTATTCTATAGTAGTGGAAGAATAACTTTGGAATGTGCTACCTCACAATGCAGGTACGAGTTCTTTTTAACTGCAGCCTCCTCCCCCCACAAAAAAAGAAAAGGAAGACAAAGTGGGGATAGGGCTAAGATCTGCTGTTGTCAGGAAATTATCCTGTTATTTTGGTGGGAACTTGAGTTAATGGATAGGTTTAATGAACTGCTCAAAGGCAGGTTGTGACTGAGGGGTGAGCATTCCAAGGGAAAAGGAGAAAAGAAGGAGATCCAAAGCAGAGAGAGACACAAAACTCTGGGAATCTTTATTGGAGAAGAAGATGGAGGAGGAGAAGGAAATGGTGATAGTGATTTTATTCTAATGCTGTAATAGCATGTGATAAAAGCCTTTAACTAACTCCAAAGTTCCTGTGCCAGATGTAAGAATACTAAGTGAGGTAAAGCAAGGACTATAAGCAGGTTTTCCAGGCCAAACTAAGGTCCATTCACATTATTATAATATGCCTTCAGGGTCTCCTCTTTATAGCAAACTTCTTCTTTGAAAACAAAATCTGGAATGACTGGTGGCAGGGTCTAGAAAATGTGGCTTTACATGCAACCTATCCATAGAGGCCCCATAGAGGATTTGAAGTGGATTGAGAATGGATTCAAAGTGGATTCAGGGGAGATTTGGCACATTTAGAGTGGATACATAGGGGATACATATCGGATACGTAGGGGATTCATATGAGATTTGTATGGGGATTCATGTGCAATTCATATAGAATCTGTATCAAACATTTGTATGAATTTGAATCCTACCACATTTGAAGTGGATCTATTCAAATGAAAACAAATTTTATTGCATTCAATTTGATACAGATCAACCCCCCCCCAAATAAAATTCATGCACATCCCTCATGGGTACCTTTAGAACTGAGCTAAGAGTTCATAGCCTACATGACCCTAGGGTATGGGGCGGGATATAAATATAAATATAAATATAAATAAATAAATGACAACCACAGGACTATCTCAAATATTTATGGAACCATCATATGTGGCAGATCATTCCCTTGTTCTGGTATTTTATTTTTGTTTTGTTTTGCATCAGGAACAACAGAAAAACTCAGTCCTTATGTAGCTAGCCCTTTTGCATTTTGCAC
This sequence comes from Aspidoscelis tigris stejnegeri, assembly GCA_023333525.1. Classification (NCBI taxonomy): domain Eukaryota; kingdom Metazoa; phylum Chordata; class Lepidosauria; order Squamata; family Teiidae; genus Aspidoscelis; species Aspidoscelis tigris. Next base: position 20,733,897 of record JALMGA010000010.1, read on the forward strand.
CAATCTACATCTACCCCAAGATATCCCTTGTAAAAACATAGACTGTTTCTTCTTCAGAATTTCCCATCTTCCTTTCAGGATGAACTAAATTCACACTTCTTCACCCAGGATCTTTTCTCTTGCTAATGTGTCTTTCTAGCACATGTGTTGCACATTCTACCTCAAATCGTTCCAATTAGCCCAGCACATTTGCTCACCTTCATAGCAATGTGGTATGACTGGTCACATCTTTTTGTCAGTTGCTGTCTTTTGTTTCTACTATGGCCACACCTGAATCCTAGCCTTCCAAAATTCATTCAGGCAATGCATGAAAAATTGGAATCTGCATCTGGTGACACACAGAAGAAGAAGAATACTTTCTGGCTGAGTATTATCCACCTTTCAAAATCCTCAATTCCACTCATAGCAGTGAAAATCCCACTGGGACCTAGAGTGTGACCAGAAGTGTGTCACAGTTCTAAGTCCCTGTGTCAGCACTGTTAACATGTCTACTGTGATGCCATTTCTGTTGCTTCCCAGATTCAGCTATCTCTGTGGCTTTCATCACTGACACAGCCTTTCCCCTGTGTTGCGGTTAATCTCTGTATGCACCGATAGCATTCTGCTTTTGAGAAGTCGAGGATATAGTGGTGTGAGCATAATATGGGCTGTGGAAACTGAGCAGGAACAGAAAGCCTGATGTATACTGTGTTTTGAATAGTACACTTTGTGAACTTGTATCAAATCAAGCTGGTAAGCATGGTTAAGACCCTTCTCTGCCATTGTACACCGAATGAAGCCTGGGAAAGTGATTCCGACATCCTGCAGTGATTTTGGTCATCATTTCAGCCCTAGAGTTTCCACCTTGTCTTTCTAGACATCCACATCGGACTCAGTCAATGAGACTGACCACAGGTGGTTATCAGGGATGTGCAAGAATATTAGTAACATTCGTTATCCGGACAAATTTGGACAAATTCAGACATTCGTACACAAATCAAATGTTACGACATTCATACATGAACATTCATGCAAATATGAATGCTTTGGAACATTTGCATGAATAGATTGTACATTCATCAAACTGGGTATATGTATCAGATACGTATCAATACATATGTTTTTGTATAAGATACGTATCCGATACATATCCGATACATATCCGATGCATATGCATTGGTATAGGATACGTATCCAATATGTATGTGTTGTATAGGATCCGTATGCAGGATCCATATGCATTTGTGTTGGATATTCATACGAATCCATACGAATACATTTGTATTGAATAGAATCCTACTGCATTTGAAGGGGATCTATTTGAACAAATACTAATTCTCTAACATTGGCCCTTTGTGCTTATCTTGAAAACTATTTTACAGTGTGTGTGAGAGAGTACAGGAACCCGTATCACTGCATTCACCACTGGGCATGTCAACATACTGTCTCGAACTACTTTATTAAGAACCGCAGCATTATTGCAACAAATCCCCAGATATGTTATTTGTAAGTAAAGACAGATTAGAGTAATTTCTAAATCCTTTGTTTTATCAAAGTGCTTCATCAGGATGGTGTTATAACGAGCCACTGTTATTTGGGATTAAAAGAGCTGCTATCAAGTATTCTATCTTTTGTAAACCTAGAGACAACTCACAGAGTTGTTTGATTCTATAAGCCATGCTTATTTGAAAAAGTGAGAGGCTGAAAAGGATCCTGTGGGCGAGGATGTGCAAGGAAGATTGTTTTACCAGTAAATTTCCATGGGGCTAATTACCTTCCTATCTTCCAAATAATATCCTGCTCCACTGCAGAGCATTTACAAACCTCTTATATTTGATTGTTCACAGTTTGAATGGATATACAAATGTATTAAAAAGTATTCATGAAATAGGCTGTTCAGATGACCATAATTTAGATTTGTGGGGAATATTTGTGAATTGAATATAGGCAATAGATACTGATCTCAAAGGGAAGAGAGCTCCTCTTTTGTTTTTACAAGTGCAGGACTGTACAAAAAGGAAGTTGAACAATCTTAGGCTGTAATATTAAGCCTAGTTGCTAGACAGTAGCATTCAGTAGGATTTATTTCTAAACATTATATCTTCTATACTGTTAAACAGTTTGAATAATTGTGAATACATGGTTCTTAATTAGAATATATCTATACTGTTTATCGTAACTTGGTACTATACTTGCTTAATTCTTATCATAAGAGCTTAATCAGTCAAGATGAGCTAGCAAAACATTTAACATACAGTATATGTGACAAAAATTACTGACTTATCCCATAAGGAACCCACCATTCACTAACAGATGCAATCAGCAACTTCAGGGTACACCCAGAAGGTCTTCTGTTAGTGAATCATTACAAAGGAATTTCCAATGTGTTCTGGATTTCAAGGAAGCCTAACAAATCTGTGCAGCCAAATTCCAGGTGCATCCCCTGGGCGCTGGACAACTACTATTCACTAATTTCAGTACAAGGAGGGGGGAAATCTACAAAATAATTTTTTGTTGTATAATTATTAACAATTCCAAGTGTATGGATAACTCATTAATGCATTGTATTAAATACGGCTGTATATTGAACTTATTAGAGCCTAGGAATCTGGACTAAACCATGTCAGAGACCATTTACAGCAAGGGGATTTATACTTGGGCCAGAAATCCATTTTAGGACATGGAACTTCAGCTCACGTCATCATCATGCTCATATCTTTCCGAGGACTGCTGACTATCATTGACCCAATCTATTTTCTTGCTAAAAGTTTTGTTGTTGTTGTTCTTTGTCACAACTTAATCCTATTGACACGTTACAGGAAAGTTCTTGTTTTAGGCTGGGGCAACTACAAGAGTTCATGAAAAGTGAGTCACCAGAGTGAGTATCAGATTGGAGTAATGCAACTTGTTTATACCTCCTGGACAGCCTGAAGTTGCTCATTTTCCACATTTACTCCATTTCTTCCATGAACAGCTTACTTTGCCACTTGTCCTGACAGTAGAATTTGGGATATAAAAATAGGTTCCCCTGTCTATTCAGTATCTTAGCATTCCCAAAGTCCCCAGGTGTTGAACTCCAGACTTTTGATTGTACCCAAACCCACTAAATCCTCCATTCAATAAGGGCTGGTCTTTGTCCTGAACTTTGGCTAATTTTGCATTGTCACTTTAGAACCCATTAAGAACCTTTTAGGAACCTGGTCGGTACCAATCAAGAAGGTCCTGTCCCCACTGAAGACCCATTTAAGGCTTCATCCCGAAGGCCACTGAGGGCAGGAGAAAGCCATATTTAATGGGTCCTTTGGGCCCCCAAAATCTGGATTTTGAGTGGACCCCTTTAAAAGGATTCACAATCTGGTCTTCAGGCATGAAGACTGGATCAAAGGACATGCATCCACACAACTTTCCTGCAGATGGGGTCTAGGGGTGTGCCTAGCAGTAGTGGAGCTGTGTCCACTGGTGGCACCAGCTTTGCAGCACTACTTGCAGCTACAGAGGCATGTATGGACTTCGTAGATGTCTACAAAGCAAAGAACAGGCTCTGTAGCTGTGATGGCTGTCCCTGCCCAGGAAGGAGTTCTGGCCCAGTTCTGTGGCTGCATGGGGCGCTGGCAGATTGCAGCTGCCCACTTTGACTGGTGGGCACAGTCATCACCTTCCCAATGTGCCCACCGCCACCACCTCCTGCTGCTGATGCCCCACTGTCAAAGCAGCTTCATTGGGGGGGGGGCACATGGTGCCAGTGGTGCAGGTGGTGCCAGTGGCAGCTGCAATGACAGATGCAGCTGCCATTGCCACTTCCACTGCCTCTGCCACACCCCCTGATGCTGCCACCACCTCCATTATCCCACGGCAGCATCAGGGGTGTGGCAGAGGTGGCGATTGCAGCCACATCTGTCAATATCGCTACCACTGTCACCATCTACACTGCCCCCATCCGAGGAGGTTGTTTTGGCAGTGGGGCATCAGCAGTGGGGAGGAGGAAGTGAGCACATTGGGGGAAGTGACAATCATGCCTGCCAGCCAAAGTGGGCAACTGTAATCTGCCCTCCCCCCCCCCCATGCAACCATGGAACTGGATCAAGACTCTCTCCTGGGGCCTGATCAGGGCCTCAGGGGGCATACTGTGACATCCACATGGCACCCTGCTTAGCAATCACTACAATTGGGTGCTAGCAGGTCCATGAGGTCATATGGGATCCTCCCAGAGATCCGGATCTTTAAGAACCAGATCCCAGGGAGGACCACCATCTCAAAGATCCAGAAGATCTGGATTTTTGATAGGCAGTACAAACACGGGTTTTGTATGCTGTGTGTTTGGGTTCCAGAGAGCTACAGGCCAGTCACCTTGCTGAAATCATTCCAAAGGACAGGCTTGAATTTGCTATCCTCTCCATACAGGGTTGCTGTTTGACATCCAAGTGTACTGTTGCTACTTGAAGCGAGGGCTAACTGCAGGATTGAGTGTATAATCAGACTTACTTGATGCCTTGTGAGGCTGAGTCCTTGAGAGCAAGTAAGACCAATTAATGTATTAATTTCCAGGACCTTGCTTCACCAGTACTGACAACCAAGAAGTTAGAGTGCTGGTGCTTCTGTTTATCCTCTAAGCCTGTCACTCAGAGAAAAGCAAACCTCTTGCTAGTTGGTGGAAGGAAGGAAGTATTTACGCTTTGATACATTTGTTAATCTTCCCTGAAGATCTTCCCTGAGCAAAAGAAGATCCCATGAAAGATATATTTCCTCCACTTTCCAAGTTAGTACCTTTTCTTCTGCTTTCTGTCACGTCCCTTCTTAATTTGCATTTAGCATTACTTCTCCTTTCTCCCACTCCTGTACTTTTAAAAGCACATTTTAATTAAAATTGGTTTCTTACCAGCTGCTACAAAATCCAAGTCAAACTGAAGTATACTTCTTAAATTCATTATCCAGAAGTGTGGTTGAGAGGGCTAACTAAAGTCAAGACCTATGGTTTCAATGCAATCAGGGAAAATACAAAATGACAGAAACACGCCGAGCTGAGCAATATTGTTATCCGCAAAGATTGAGTCCCAGTAGGATGGCTAAATACTGAACCTCCTTTAGTCAGCTAGAGTTAATCACTATCATCTTGACCACATCTTAGTTGATCACATCTCCTTAGAGCCTTTCTACAAGTACATGTGCAACCTCTAGCAATCTTGGCATGTAATCACTGCAGCTTCCTCTAGAGTAAGCTGTTCAGCCAGATACTCTGCTGCCTCATCTAGGGACATTTGAGTGACTAGTTCCTACCTCCTCAGCTACTACTTCAACTTCCGTTGGTTATTCCTCTTCCTCTCCTAAACTATTAGGGTCAAGTCTGTGTGTTGATGACAGGTTGTGACTTAGGCTGCATCCCCATGGGGCTGCCAATGCCCCGCAGTGGATTCGGGGAATCTTAATGCAAATCTTAATTCACATTAAGGAGTCCCCATGAAAAACTCAGTAAATCCCTACATCGCGATGTCATGGTTTTCTCCACCACCCCCTTGCCTGAGCGCTTACTCACCCAGGTGAGGGCTTCCTTTACCCCAAACCATCACCTGACAGCTGCCTTGCAGTCAGCTGAGCAACTGTCAGGTGGGTATAGGGGCTGTCAAAAGCACAGCAGAGTTCCGGTAAGGTGACTAAAACAGACGTGAAAGCCACATCTGTTTTAATCAAGTGGAGCTCTGCTCGTACATATATGACAGCCCCTATATCCGCCTAATAGTTGCTCAGCTGACTGCAGGGCAGCTGTCAGGGGATGGTTTGGGGTAAATCAAGCCCTTACCTAGGTGATTAAGTGCCCAGGTAAGGGGGGACAATTGCGATCACAGCATTTGCAGCTGCGACAGTGAAGCCCCACCCACTAATGCTGCGATCGTAACCCAGGGGTGTCCCCATGCCCCCAGGATAACCCATTCTTGCCCCATAATTCGGGGTGAGAACAGTTATAAAGGGGGGTTGTTTTGATTTTGTGTAATTTGTCCCTCATATAGCCTGAACTAGGGCTTTCCATGGGGACTCTCACGAGGCGAATTCACGTTCGCCTTGCAGTATCCTTACCATGGGGATGAGAACTTGGTGTGATCACCCCAATTCATTTTGAGGACACAATTCACAGTGTGTGGGAAAGGGACATTGAATTGGTGGTCTCCAACTCATGACATCAGCTGCACCCAGGCCTCACTTACTTATTCCACTATATTTGGATATTCCAGAATATCCATACTTTATTCTGGAATATCCAAATATAGTGGAATAAGAAAGCAAAATCCCTACTCAGTGTGCCTTGCCAAGTCTCTCTCTCTCTCCACTCCCATGTTCACTTAATCAAGTACTCTGCCACTTGGCTTCAAATCTGAAAGGCAAAGTAGAAACTGTGCTATATTTTTGGCTGGAGTTAGAACCCATCAGTTTCCCTCCAGCTGACAAGAAGACCTTAAATTCCTGTCACAGTCACCGTTACTCTTTTCCTCAATATATGTTAAGTGTTTGCATGTTACCAAGTGTTTCTCTGCTAGTAGTTGCACGCTGAGTTCTCAGATTTAACTAATTTGCCCCAAAGTTAAAAGTGTTTCGCTGTTGCCACTTAGCATATAAAAAAGTCACCTCTTGTGTGCCTTTTAAGTCTCAATAAACAAACTTTTTATTAAGATCAGCCAAGTGTTCCTCTCCTTTGGCATTGTTTCCAATTTGTTACCAGTTAAACCAAACCACTAGCCTAACCAGGTAGAGCCATGTATAAAAGTAGACCCAAAAGCAAGATCTAGAATTACTGCTATTGCTTGTTTTTTCTTTCTTCTGTTTGGGGATAAACTGGGTGGTCTGGTCAATTCACAACAAAATCAAATCTGCTGTGGTTTAGGGTGTTTCTGAGCCAACATTTTTTTTTCACTCAGGTAGATGTTTGAATATCAGCTGTTTAAGGAGCTCCAAAACAAAAGTGAAACAGACTCAAATTTTTCTGTTGTTTTTCAGGCTGCTTTCATGTGGTCCTTCAACTGACAACCTTTTGGAAAGTGAATCTATATTGGATGCTTAATTCTCATTGGAAGAAAGATGGTCTCAAGGACTGGAGGGGAAAAGAGTGAGAGGGAAGATTTATTTAACCAGAAACAACACAAGGAAAAGGTCACCTCTGTAATGGACCTGCTACTGAGTGTGGTTTTTTAAAAGCAGCTGATATAAGGGCAAGGGCAGACACATAAGAGGGGAAACACCCCCTCCCAGAAATGACAGTTATTCCAGCATAGGAGACCACCATTTAAAGGTTTAAGTTCTTAAGCTCTGGACAAATCACATAATACAGATAGAATCGGCATTTCTGAGGTGTGCAGAAGTGGCCTTCAGTCAGAAGCTTGGATCACACCAAAAACATACTGATGCGGGGTCATTTCCCCCCCACACACACACACAAGCAATAGCAGTTGTCACAGTTATATTGAACAAGGCCCTCGGTCATTAAACAGATCCACAAGAGATTCGGATCAAGAGCTCTTTAGCCATGATCTAAATACATCTTAGGCAGGTGGAGCAGAACTAATGGGGAGCTTAGCCTGCTTGATCCAGATCTACATGTAGATCAGAGGCCTTTGAGCATATGCGGAGAGGGCCTTAGGCTGCATTCACATATAGCAAAATAAGCATCTCAGAGCAGTTCAGAGGCAATGATGTCCAGCCTTGGTATTCTCATCCCATCTCTAAACCACCTTTTCTAACCTGGAGTATTCATGGCAGGGGGAGGGGCAGACTGCCCTGTTCGGTTGTGCACAAATGTTGTTGTTGTTGTTGTTGTTGTTTGGCATTTGATTCATAACAAATAAATTGTTAGAAAATGTGTATTTGTTCAAATAGATTCCCTTCAAATGTGTTAGGATTCTATTTGATACGGATTTGTAGAAATATCTGATACAAATGCATACATACGGATCCTGCATATAGATCCCACACAAATGCATACATATCAGATACGTATTGGATACGTATCCCCAGTTTAACAAATGTACAAAGTATCTGTACGAATGTTAATCTACGGATGTCATAACATTCCATTCCTGTATGAATGTAGGAAATTGTACAAATAACAAATGTTACAAATATTTGTGCATATCCCTACTGCCCTGTGAACTATCTCACCTGAGAATCATCTCTAAACTGTTCCTAAGCCTCCTCCGAAGTGCTTCAAAAAACAGAAGAGAAAAACCTGACGTCAAATGCAGCCTTTTAGATTATTCACCAAAAGGCCATAGGTATAATGAGTTACACAGTATGGGTTCAGCTAGTTTAAGTCTGGCTGTCATGTTTCTTACAGGCCATTCCTAAAGTACCCACTGGGCAGACCTCCTAGAACAATGAGATTACCTCTACTCTGTCCTCTTTGGTTAAAATAAGAAGTGGCACCTGCGTGGCTATACCCGTGAGGCCAACTTTATCAACTCCAACTAGGAAGTGAAATGTATCATTAATCTAATGATGAATGTTGGGAGAGTTTAGCAATTACAATGTCTCACTACTTGCTTCCAGAAAATGTCAGGTGTCTGTTGGGAAGGAGAGTGCAGGAGTAACAATTATGTAGGTTTTTTCTCCCTACTTATTTAATGAGTGCTGATATGTGCAGAGAAGCATTTATTTGGCTAATTAGTTAGTCAGCAATCACTCCTTGACTCCCATTGTTAAAAAAGAGACAGGTGATCATAAATAGAGAGTGGGTTGTTGAATGGGAAGCTATATTCCAAGTAACCAGGTGGATTCCAAAATCCAGGTCATGCTATGCTTTTTCTTTCTTATTTTACACAAAAGCTATCACCCTCTGGGTTCCATTTAATTAGCACTAAAGACAAACCAAATTGTATATGTAAAATGATTTTATGGAGTCTTAAGAAACCAGGAGGTGCTGGATGTTCATTTGCATTCTTACTGCATGGGGCATTCATGCCATTTACCCACTCAACTGTCAAAAAAAAGGTATAATAATTCAAAAAAACATATATGGTACTTGGAATGATAGTGGCTATGTTAAAATATTATGATGGATAACTAGGGCTGTAGGGCAGGGTAAGTAAGCAATTTGAAATGAATCTTTCCACCTGCAGCAGCCTCTACTATTTCAAAATCTATGCAGAGTGTTGAGGAACAATCTGGTGCATATTTAGGGCATGGGGCTTCAGGGGGAGGGAGGATCAGCTAAAACAAATTCCCTCTCTCTTGAAATTAATAAATTCCTTCCTCAGGCAAGCATTGCTTAGATAATTATGTCTCTCAAGTGCAAAACATGTAAAGATAAGAGGAGCCCTGCTGGATCAGGCCACCACCCATCTAGTCCAGCATCCTGTCTCTCATAGTGGCCCACCAATTGCCCATGGGCATCTCAAGCAGGGACAAGGGCAAAACATCTTCTGCTCTTGAATCCCTGCAAATTAGAGTTGAATAGAATGTGGAAAAATTCAGCTCCGGCCAAATACCACCACCCCCGGATGTGGGGGTATTTGAATCCGAGCATGGATATTCTATAGAATGGCTACTAGAATAGATACCTACAAATCCCCTACCCCTCCTTTCCCACCCCCTCTCCACTTACCTTACCTACTTGCCATCACCATCTGTGGCACCTTCTTCGCGGCAATGTCACTGCCACCACTATACCAGGCCTCTTGCAGGTTTTACCAGAAGACCTGTATTTAACCCTCAGAACCCTTTCACGGTTCCAGAGGGCCTTGGAAAAGACCCACGCCACCACTGGAGCATACCCCCCAGGTAAGTAGGCCCTGGGGAGGTAGGTGCATGTGGTCCGGTAGCGGTGTGAGCCTTTTCTAGGGCTCCCTGGAACCGTGAAAGGGTTTATCAGGCTAAATACAGTCCTTCTGGTTGGAAGGCCTGTATTTAACCCTTGGAACCCTTTTGCAGTTCCAGAGGGCACTGGAAAGGACCTTCACCACCACTAGAGCAGGTAATGGGGCCCAGGGAGGGCGCGAAGGGAAGGTTTGGGGGGAGGGTGGCTGGAGGGTGGCCAGGGTATGGAAGCCCCAGGGCATCCAGTATCCTTAGAAGCTTCTACTGAAGCTTCTATGGTTATTAGATTACCCAATTCATGGACAGATGGGGCCCTTCGAATAGGGCCCTATTCAATCCATCCAAGAAAACTTGGAATCGGGATGTATTCATCCGGATTCCAAATGCACAGATAATCTGTGCACATTCCTACTGCATATGGACCTAGAGGAATCCTCCTTGTTCCCCCAGCCTGAAAGATGTACTTAGGTATCCATTCTAGTAGCCATTGATAATTCTGTCATCTGTAAATTTGTCTAACCCTTCCTCAAAGCCATCTAGGCTGGTTGCTGGAGACTAAAGACAAGTGCCCTTTCTGCATATCTTGGAATAGAGAAACTGCGATCTCCATGGTAGTACAGACTATGGCAAGCCCTAGGGGAGGTTTCCTATTGTCTTCATTAGCATGTGGATGGCAGATATCTATTTTGGAATATAATCCAGATTAAAGATCACTGTAGAAAGGGCCAGAATTGCTGTATTGTAGGGATGTGCACGAATGAGATTTTTTTGCATTTGATTCCTATCAAATTGAATTTAACAAAATTCATATTTGTTCAGATAAATTCCCTTCAAATGTAGGATTCTATTCGATACGAATGTATTTTTACAAATTCGTATGAATATCTGATACAAACGCATACGTATCCAATAAATATCCCATAATGCATCCACTCTGAAAGCATCCAATCCACATTGAATCCACTTGAGTCCACTCTCAATCCATGTTGAATGCACTATTGATCCATTACAGATGTGACTGGTGCAGCCACTTTCCCACCTCCCCATTTCACAAATGTTCCGAAGCTTCACATGAATGTTCTGAAACATTTGTACGAATATGAATGTCACAAGTATTCATGCACATCCCTACTATAGTGGATTGTCTTGAAATATATAGCACTAAGGACTGATCCAGATAGCATTTACTTAATCCTCATTATGTAGATAATCCAAAAGTCAAGCACATCCACTCATATATTATTTATTTGTTTATTTACATTTCTGTCCCACCCCATACCCGAAGGTCTCTGGGCAGGTAACAACAGATTAACCAACAGATTAAAAACAAGATACAGACTAAAACAAGATACAGATTAAAAGCACTTTAAAAATTCAACAAATTTAAAACAGTACACTCCAGATCCCAGATTATCCAAATAATCTGGATTAAGTAAGTGATGTCTGGATGATAATTAAGTCTTTCTATACTTTGGGTATATTAACCTAATGGACCCTTCATCTTTTTTGAAATTACTTATTTATATTTTTTCAGACACTAGGCAGTTTACAAGAATTAGTGAGCGCCACTGGATCCAGGCAAGATTAAAATATTTCCACCAGATATGTATATATAATCCTAAATTTGTGTGACAATGCCAAAAATTTGAAATGTTCTTGTTAATGTTATGCAATATTAAAGCTGTTCTATATGATCTGTGCAAAACTTTTAGGGAACACTCTCTTTCAGATTATGATAAAAATGTTCCATATAGCTTTTTCAGAATATTAACCCAGTTTGAATCCTCTGTCTTTATTCCACAATCCATTTCCTAAAACCCTTTATTCCTAAAGACTTGGTTTCCTGACTTTCTATAATTTTGTTATTAGTTGCTCAAAAGCTGTAGTATTGTGTGAACATAGTATTTTTATTTTAGTCCAAAGAACAAATTAACTAAAACTGCATTTTCAGACTTGTTGAATTGAACTATGTTATTTTGGGCAGAAATCAGATTTTTTAAGGGTGTGCTCCCATTCAAAATTTAAAGAGCTCTGAAATCATTTTGAGAGCTCACCTTTTCCAAAGTTTTAAAAGAATCCACAGTTTCTGAGAATTAAAGGTCCTAAAATGTGGATTATCTATATTTGAATCGAAAGAGGTCTCGCTGCTGGATTTAGAAATACTGTACACTATTTTGCAAGCGGGATGCAAGCGGTTTTGGGGGAAGAGGGAACCATGCTTTAGGGGTGTTCTCCTCCGTTTCCCCTGACCCAATGAGAAGGCATGATTTGCTGTAATCCCCTCTCCTCCAGGCTTTTTTATTATGAGCTATGGACATTGGGCTGCCTGAAAGGGAGGTGAAGAATGAACAAAGAGAGATCAGAGCACAGTATAACAAAGAGATCACACCATAGCGGGGAGTAAGTCAAAAGTGTCTTTTACTTAAAGATGTAGCAATCAGAAAGACTTTGGCCTCAATGCCTGCCACTTCACGGTGTGCCAATCCAGCACAAAGCTGGAGGCTCTTAAAAGCCTGCCTGTTTAGTCCCTCCTCCTTCTCTTCCTTCCCCATCATGATCATGTCCTGCTGTTATAAGGAAAAAGGGAAAGTGATCTTTAATCTTCTATTGCCTTGTTAACATGGGAAGCTTCTCCCCTGAGAGTCTGCATTATAGGCTATCAGTGGGGATGCAAAAAAACGAACCTCACTGCTGATTTTAAAAATCCTGCTTAAAACCCAGATCAAATTTCCCAGTGGGAACCTGGCCTAAGGAAGATTAACCTTGTTCTCTGCATTTTTTTCTCAACACTCATGTGATATTTACATTTTATAAAAATGCTGAACAATATTGTGTTGCAAACATTACTCTGCATACATACATAGCAGACTTGCAGACATGTAAAATGTGAAGGGGCAGATCTATGGACTCTGAATTGTACAGTTGTTTATCTCCTTGTTTAGCTTTTTATTAAGTTCTGCAATCATCTATATTAGTCTATATTTAGCCCTCACAATCATTTCCTGGTTCCAGAGGGTCCCAGAAAAAGACCCACGCTGCCACTGGAACATGCCCCCAAGTAAGTGGGCCCCAGGAAGGTGGGCACGTGTGCTCCAGTAGCGGTGTGGGCCTTTTCTAGGGCCCCTGGAACCATGAAAGGGTTTGGCAGGCCCTCAGAACCCTTTCGTAGTTCCAGGGGGCCCTGGAAAAGACCTACAGATTTTTTCATTCTTCTTCCTTGCAGGGACTGTTAGAGACTGTGCAAAATCTCCCATCCTCCTCAAGGCTATCAAGCCAGTAAATCCTTCCTACACTCCTTCTCAGTCCTAGAGTCTGCTCTTCTAAGGTTTAATTTTGAAACTTTCTCAGTTCCCTTTTCTTATGCTATCCAAAGTTCAATGGTGGCATGGTCACAATAACCTTGCCACCCTATCATGCTTCTTTGGGAAAGTTACTACAAATCCCCATCTCACTTCTGATCCTCAGGATCTAAGGCAAGGTCAAACACTGTGGGAAGCAACCAGTGCCATCACTCATTGAAAAGCATCTCCCGTTTAGATACTCACTCTCTTCATCTCCTTTGACTTCTTCCAGCAACAGCAGAAACAGGGAAGCCACACACACATAGACATGCAGGGAGGGAAGGAGGGGGGAATCACTTACTAATTTTGCTGGTGATTCATAGTTGATTCAACTTCAAAAGCATTATCTCTAATTGGTAATGCCCTAGCCCCCAAATCCAATTTGTGTTCTAAAGTGTGTTTAATTGAGTTAATTCATGGAAAAAGAACAATTACCACTCCATAGTGAAGTTTATTTTGTGATCTCCCTTATTCCCTCCCCCCCCCCCCCACATTTAGCCCAGGGAACTCAAAATTGTAGGTCATTAAAGTAGGGAGAACAGAAGTAACAAAGTGGCCATGCCAGTACACCTGCTGTTCATCAATCCTGATGTGGTCTGTTGTGCATGTAAGGACAATGCAATCAGCCTCCATTGCATTCTTATGAAAAAAAAAGCTTGTGATATGGATCAGGTTTCTGAATATACCTAGCAACCCACAGATCTGATCCTTCCTTATGCTTTGGAAATGATGAAATAGTTGAAGCTTTTGATGTGATTACTCATTATGGAATTCATTTCAAAATAAAAATTCCCCATCCTTTCCTTGCTTCCAGCTCCCCACAGTTAAGACTTTAGTATATATATACCTGGACAAGAAGATAGTAAATCTTATTCTGTACACTTTTGGCACAGGATGTAAGCGATCCAGACCCATTCATTTATGGGGGAATTAGCCACAGGTCTCAACGGGATATAAAATGTATCCCTGGCAATTAGAAACTTTCACTCATTCAAATCTCAGCAAGCCATAAACTCTAGCGCTACTTTGCCAGTGTGCCTTTTAAGAAGCTCGTTTGAAACAGCTATATCAGGTCATTCAGTACATAACTAACAGAACCTTTTCTCATGTGTCCCTCTAGGGGCATAAGCTCACACGCTTGAGAAAACCAGGTCTAAACAGAGTAAGCCATCATCTGTAGTTTGTAAGGAAATGTAAATTATTAACCACCTCATTCTGTTGGGAATAGTAGTACCTCTTCCAGCTCAAAAACAGGAACATTACTAAAGTTTTGAAGAGTTATTTCCAGCCTGAAAAGTGAGGTCTTCAGTGATGATGGGAAGAAAAAGCATTACACTACTAGAGTCATAGCTGGGTGGGAATGGGAGAGGGAGATACATAACAAATGATTCAAAATGAAGCAGAGGGATATGATGGTATCTGACTCTGCTGTAGAGTAAACCCATTGAAGTCAATGGTTTTAAGCCAGTCATTATTAATTTAAATGCACTAATTTCTACTCTAAGTCAGAAGGTTTCAGCAATTGGCAGCACCTAGCAAACCTTTGCTGATCTCAAAAAGCTAAGCAGAGCATGAAAAATGTGTGAAGTCAGCCACTCAACCTGAAGATGCATTTTATTTTCCTTATCCAACTCTGAAATGACTTGATGTAGACTCTTCCATGAAGTCCTCAAGTTGGTAGATGCAGTAGTTTTGTTCATTTCACTTAATATGATGATTTCCCTTTCTTCTTCATGTCTCATTTCAAACTTCAGAGTCATGGATCAGAACCTACCTGAGTGATTCATAGAAATGTAATGGTATATTGAATTGAATAGCAAGTGTTCACAGGAACTCTTATTAAGTATGAATATATTATTTCCAGATCAGAAGTACTTTCACCTAATGAACAGTAAAGCTTATGTTTCCAAAGCTAGCTTCAACATACTCACGTCAGAGATACAGTTTGCCTTCAGAAGTAATCCACCACCAGATATACATATCTTTAGCCAGATGTTTATGAATCTGCTGGCTAGGATGTTGATTTAGGCAACATCCAGGCAAGGAGCAGAGAGCCGTCTCATGGGAAGAGTCCACAGTTAAGCCCAGAAGTGTGCCGTCACAGCTGGTGCCGCCTGATCAACAAAGCTGCGGAGATGCAGAATGAAAGATCTTCAAATTCAAAGTTCCCACCGAAATGGAAATGGGCCAGATGCCTGCCATTTTCACACCAGTTCTAAACTGCGCCAGGCAGAAATCCCCACCAGAAAGTCACCTCTGCTACTGCCATGTGACAGCAGTGGCAGCAGGGCAAATGACAGCAAAATCCTTCCTCATAGAGATGTGTACTTAAGCCTATTCGCCTCTTCGGTTCAATATGAATCGAAGGGGGTAATATTCAGATTCATGTGAAGCCACTTCCCTATAAATGTGAGGGGCTTTGGCTTGACACAGACATCCATCAAATGTTTGTGTATTAAAGGAATGCCCCCATTCATTCTTTCCCAAAATGCCTTACCCCCCCCTACTCACCTTTCGCCACCACCATCGTGCCCTCCTCCACGGCTCAACTAGGCCTTCCAGACGTATGCATGCAAATTTAGAGGCTGCACTCCACCCAGATGGTGTGTTCACAGGTTCACAGACCACCACCACCACCCCATCCAGAGGTGTGCATACAAGATTGAAAGGCCAACCCCCAGTCTCAGATGGGGAAGGCCCCTAAACCTGCAAATATACCCCAGAAGGCCAAGTTGAGCACTGGAGGAGGGTGCAATGGTGGTGGAGGTGGCAGAGGTGGCCATAATGGCTGGATTTACAAGTAAGGGGGCACAGTGAGGGGGATGGAGGCCAGGGGTGGGCAGATATGGATGACAGGACACATCTCTGCAGGGCTCCACCTGCTTTCCCTTATCCTGTTGGAAGGGTGAGGCTTTAAGTGTGTCTGGAGGAATCCTAAGTCAAAACACTGGCTGCATCCCCATGACTCAAAACTGCAGCAACAGAACACTGTGTCATACCATGCACTTCACTCCTTCACAAAGGATAGAGCAAGGGAACAAAGGTTTCCTCATTTTGTGGTAGCCCGGGAATAATCCTGGAAGCAGGCCATTCCAGCATCCTTGGAATCATTCTTCCCACTCTGTGGGAAGTTCATCTCTGAGAACTCTAACCAATCCTTGGGGGAATGTTGCATGCCTGAGGACAATACTGTCACAAAGATGCCAAGACCCTCTAGTCTTCACTGGACACTTCCTTCCATCCATATGGATACAGCTGATAACTCATTTTGACTACAGTTCTGCAACTTTGTTCCTAAAGATATTTGCTCCTGCACAGACATGGGCAATGTCTCCATCATGCAGGCATTACTCATTTCAAGTGAGGCCAGTATCCATTATTCACAGTGAAGACAAGGTACCCTGAGGGCCTGATCAAGGTGCCATGGACAGGATTGCACCATTCAGTGATAATTGTTGGTTTTCAAGCTTCTGCCCAAGAAATTTCATGTCTTTTCACTGATATCTTATAAAGGGGAAGTACCAAGAACTTGGACTTCTAATGTGCAGTTAGACTCACATACTTCTAATGCAAATGTTGTGTAGGGGAGAATAAGTAGTGAAAGAAAGAAAGAAAGAACTTATACAAAGGCAGTAATTGAAAGGCTGTGGAGAAAGTCCTGCTAGGCTGTGTGGACACCTACGTTTTAATCCAACTTCAGTCACTTTCAGAGTGGAAGAACGTAGCAGTAAAGTTATTTGTCATTTTCCTTCCCTGTTATCTAACTCAAAGGTGGATTTTCTGAGTGACATAAAACCAAAAATAAATAACCCGTTGGCAAAGTGACAAGTAATTGTGTCCCATTCCTCTGGCCTTGTGGACCATTTCCTTTGTTCAACAACTGGTTGTTGACCTTGTCTGTATAGTCTGAAGACTGTATAGGCCAGAGTATGATGGTGAAAGGGTGGCAGAGAACAGGAGTAGGTGTCATGGTGCATTCACAGCACAATGTGAACATTGCTGAGAGGAAAAGCTCAGTTGTCTCTCTGTGGAGATGCCATTTTGGGATGGTGTTACATTCACCTTCCTTAGAAGACTAGCTTGGCAGTAGCTGCAACTTGCTATGGAAACAGGTTTCTTCAAACACTTGTACGTTTTCTAAGAAAATTATCACAGCATGTGGTATGTGAATTATTTGCGGGGGGAGTAGAATTGAGGGGGGAAACCTGAACGAGAGTGCTATTTTTGAAGTAGTCTCTAGTTCTATCAGAAGAAGAAAGAACAAATTAGGACTCACTGATGAGTAATATTGTACAAAGGTTGAAGCACAGCAATGTATTTTAAAATCTCTGCTCAAATTACCTGAGGGTATATCATTTAGATAATCGAATTGGGTGAAAAGCAATGAATCTTTATCATCTTCCTGACTCCCCCCTTTTTATTTTTTGCTGTTTCCTAGTTCTGTCAAGCCAGATTTTGGGCAAATAACAGAAGTGGTTTTCCATTACTTTCTCCCAAGAAGATGCTTGAAAGGCTCTCTGGTTTCCAAGCAATTGCTCTTCCACTGAGCTACAGTCTCAAACAGTAAAATTCACAGTTCTGTGGATTATCTCCTATTCCATGTAGGTTTCCAAAAGCATAACAGACAACTGGTGTACTTTTGTGTGTGGAAAATGTGGGAAATTCAGTTTGGGAAGAACTAGGGATGTACATGAATATTCATAACATTTATTATTTGTACAAATTCATACGAATTCGGACATATGTACACAAACAGAATGTTACAACATTCATACACTAACATTTGTACAAATATGAATGTTTGGAACATTCGTACAATAGTTCAGACATTTGTTAAGCTGGGGATACGTATCTGATGTATCCGATAAGTTTACAGTCATATCAGATACGTATTAGATACATATGCACTCATATCAGATATGTATGCATTCATGTTGGATATGTATCACATATGTGTTCATGTCGAATGCATATTCGTTTGGATCAAATATTTGTACAAATCTGTACGAATCAATTCGTTTCGAATAGAATCTTACCACATGGGAAGGGGATCTATTCAAACAAATACATATTTTCTAACATTTGATTCACTATGAATCAAATGCCAAAAAAAAAAACCATTCGTAAAACATCTCTAGAAAGAACACACATAGAAAAGTTTTTTGTTTTGTCCTTGTGTGGAAGTTCTAGAAGTGCATAATCTTTGTTCATAAATGTCATGCATGCTACACCATAATTCTACAGGTTATCCCTGAATAAGGTTTTGGTGTGTTGTTTCACTGGATCACTTGGGTCTGCTGTTCTGTTTCTGTTGCTGCCAGCAATTTTCCATTTGCTTCTTTAACACTATCATTTATAAAATGCACTAGGGGAAGTTTTATCACTAAAATTAGTAAACGTACTAATAAGAATGCACCTTTATATGCATGCATAAATGTGTCTCCACATTGACTTCATAATCAGCTATCAGGTCATATCCAAGCACCACTGAAGCATTGCCCTCCCCCTCAATTGCCCTAATTTGTCCTCATCAGCACCACTGCATAATCAGATCAAGCATCTACATGAAGTTATGAAGTCATCCTGTTCAGCCCCTGATCCCTGACTGGGGTGGATCACCCATGTAATTAATCCAGGAAAGAAAATACAGAAGGCAACCAGGTGGAAATAGAGCTAAAACAGCAGCTTCATCTGGAGGTTATTCAGCAATGTACCCCCTAAAAAAAAAAGTTAAATATTTATCAAGTCTTCCTCTCACACCTCAGAAATATTTCTTCTTTAACAAGCTGACAACTTTAAAGCTGGAAAATATAGCCAGGGACTGGAATAGCCTTAATCACATATTAAATGCATACTTTAAAATTTGAAAAGACAATATATATTATTTTTAAATTTATTATTTTATTTAAGTATTTATATTCCACCTTTCCCCTGAGGTCTTGTGGGGGAGATCACAACACTCAGTAAAAACATTGATAAAATCAGTAAAACAGTCTAAAATGTATATAAAGTACAAGCTTGTCTTCCTGGAAAGGACACATTCAGATGCAGCTAAATACCAGTTGTGCCACTGGGGGTACATCCCCATGTAGCTTTTTTAGTCCTGATTTAGTCCTCTCTGGACTATTTTTAAACATAAAAAACAGGACTTTTACCCCCATCCACCTACCCGCATGCAAACCCTGCCTGCAATAAAAGCACCAAAACCTTCCCCTTCACTCTCTCTTAAGGCAGTATTTAAAAAAAATGTATAGTCACAATTATTACTTTATTTTTCACACCTCTCCCTTTTTACATAACTGGTAACTGTGCACTCAAGCCTTAGATCTCCACCCAAATATTCCAGTACTGTCCCCATGTGGGAGAGCCAGGTTGGTCTAGTGATTAAGGAGCTGGACTCTTATCTGGGAATACCAGGTTTGATTGCACTCTCATAAGAACATAAGAGAAGCCTTGCTGGATCAGGCCACAGCCCATCTAGTCCAGCATCCTGTCGTGCACAGTGGCCCACCAAATGCTCATGGGCATCTCAAGCAGAGACAAGGACAAACCTTCTCCTGCTCTCGAGTCCCAGCAGATGGCCGTAGAAGCGACCCAGTTCCTCTCCCCCCCAGCCTGAAAGATGCACCTAGGCAACTATTCTAGTAGCCATTGATACATCTGTCATCCATAAATTTGTCTAACCCTACCTTAAAGCCATCTAGACTGGTAGCTGTCACTACCTCTTCTGGCACCTCTCCCCCATGTAAGCCAGCTGGGTGACCTTGGGTGAGGCACAGGTCTCTCTTCTGAGCTCTCACAGCCCACCTACCTCACAGAAGAACAGAAGCTTTGTCAGCTGCTTTGAGTCCCCTTAAATGGGTGAGAAAAGCGGAGTAGAAAAGCCATCTCTTCTTCTTCAAGCTGATCAGCTAAGAAGCAAGCACAGCACGATAAAATGTATCAAGCATTTTTGCTCCTCAAATGTATCTTTTCTAATAAGCTTCAGAAAAGATACAAATGTTTCCAGCAAAAATGTTTTAAAAGTCAAATCTGCATCAAGCAGATCACACCCCTTTTTGCCTTTTCTGAATAGGGGTTTGCATTGCGAGCATGGCAAGGGCGGCAGGGAGCTTTCCATCTGTAAAATTCTACCCACAGCTGGCTGTCATTGGCGAGAAGAATAGAGGTCTTTTCGCACTACAGCTGAACGTGGGGATGTGTTTCTACCTCCCTAGGTGTGAGTGTGGAATCCACCCCCATGTGGCCTAGCCTGAAAAGGCTGGTGTGGGGGCAGGATGACCGCCCAGGCCTGCCACTATTGGGTCAGGTTTGACCCAGGGTCGGGCAGGCCAGTCTCATCCCTTCCCTGGGTTCCTGCATGCTCTAGGTGATGCAATCGGGTCACCTATAACCCACAGAAACACCCCTAGGCACCCACCCCCCTGGGCCGCGGCCTACCCGGCCATTCTGAACAGGCGTGGATAGCTGGCCAATCAGAGCTGGTGGTGCATGCAGACACACAACGCTGCTGGCTGGGCCACGCCAGTTCAAATCTAACAACAAAGAAGTAAGGGGAATGTGCGCATGTGCATCCGTGTGTAGGCCGTGGCAGGGGGGTTCCTGTGGGCTCTAGGCGACCCAATCGGGTCACCTAGACCACACAGGAACCCGGGGAAAGTATAAGACAGGCCTGCCCACCCCTGGGTTAAACTTGACCCAATGGCGGCAGCTGAGGGGCGGGGCCCACAGCTGTTTGGGATGGAGCGTGTGACTCTCGGGATGGCCAGGAAATCGTGCTGTACACCTGGAATGTGTGTAGGATTCCCTGGGAAGGGCTGAAGCAGTTCCAAATGGAAGCACTGGCCCAGCAGAGTAAATGCTTCATCCCAGGACATCCTACAGGCATTTGAGAGGCCCTTGTGTGAATAGGCCTTAGATCTCCACCCCAAATAGACCAGTACTGTCCCCATGTGGGAGAAAATAAGCAGACTAGGCTCCAAAAAGGCGACACAGTCCTGTTTTCATTAATATTTTTTTCTCTGAATTTTGGCAAGATGGTCGTCATAAAATCCAGAAATAAGAAATTGCATGGGGATGCCTGGATGTTGAATCTGAATTAATTACAGAAGTCGTGGGGATGGTCCTTCCTGAATTTGAATTGAATTTGGATTAAAATGCTCATGGGGTTGCACCCTGGGAGGATGTACAAAAGCTTGGGTCCACCCTAAAAAAGCCTTCTCTCATAAGACCAACCTTTGAGCTTCTCAAGAAAATGAGATACAGCCACATCCAATGGTAAAAAAGAAAGCACCGTATATCACCGATCATTTTTAACTACTTTTTAAAAATTCCACATTTACATTTCTTCAAGATAAAACCATTTCCCTAGGATATCTGAAAGGGTTTTTTCCCACCCACAGGAAAGCCAATCAATACAATGCATACATAAATTGAGTATAACCCAGCAAAAATAAGGCATGATCAAAACTAAAGCTAACAGTTAAATATAAGCATGTTGTTCCAACATGTTAATATCAGCCCCACTGAAAAATAAGAAGACATGCCTCTGCTATAGATCAGAGGAGCATCCATTCATTTAAATCTGAAAGGAATGATGATAACCTTGTCATGTCTAGTAATTCTAGGTTCATTAATCTTACTATCTTCAGGTCTTATTCTGACACAATGCTTTGTATGCTGCTAAAGTTCTTAGTTTCCTTATATGCCAGTTTTGCAGAATTTGTCTCAGCTGTGGCAAAGTACAAGTCTAAGAGGGTTTAGCTTGATAGCAGGGCACCCAATTTACATGCAAAATGTCCTACCTTCAGTTCCCAACAATGGCTGGGAAATTATGGCCTTCCAGCTGTAACTGAATTGCAAATCCTTTCAGTCTGTCTGTCCAGTGGCAAGGAATTATGGAAATTCTAGTCCAACAACATCTGGAGGGTCTTAGTTTGATCATCCTAGTGCAGACTGAATTGAATTAGAAAAACTAAGATCCTCATGTTTTTAAGTAACTTCCATTTTTATGGAAAATATTCCATTTTTTATGTATTTACCGACAATACATTGACTGAGTTTAAGATTTTATTTAAATATTTCTCAAATTTGTGTTTCACTACTCATCCGAGGGCATCAGAATAGCACATTAGAGTATGCACAAAAGCTGAGATGTGTAAGAAGACACTGTGGCTGTGGTCACATTTAAGGTTTAACCCAGCTTCAGTCCACTTTCAGAGTGGGAGAATACATGAGCAAAGTGACAAGCTGTTTTCTTTCAGTGTTAAATAACTCAGAAAATTCACCTTTGGGATAGAAGAAAATGACTGGTGACTTGGTTTATGTGTTCTCTCACTCTGAAGCTGGATTGAAGCTGGATTAAATTTTAGGTGTGACCACAGCCTATGACCCACCCAATAAGCATCATGGTTGAACTTTGGCCCATGGTCTTCCCTGTATAAATTCATCATTATGTTCAGAATGCCATGACACACATTTAATGAATTTAAAGGGCTAAAAGGGGAGTAAGTTAAGCCATATCCTCCTCATGCCTTCCCCAGGACCTTCCTGTGTTGGATGCTAAAGGAGACTCAGGAACAGTTTGGCAGAAGATGCAAAGCCTGCTTAACTATAATGCATGTGGATGAATTTTGTGTTCTGCAAAAGGACACTCTTTTGGCTTGGAAACATCAACACATACAAAACCACACTCTAAGGCAGACCAACCAGATCTGGTCAATGATGAAACAGATGGGGCCTCACCACCTTTTCCATATCCCATAGTCAATCATGAGTGAAAGACATGGACACGTCGGAGACTCACAGCTGTCAGACTCCTGGAAGGAGAAGACCTGAAGAAGAGGAGAGTGTTGTGAATCACCCAAAAGTCTTATTTATTTTATTGTGTATTTCTATCCCGCCCTACACCCGAAGTCTCAAAGTGGATAACAACAGTTAAAATCAAACATATATTAAAACAACAGTGTATATTAAAAGAGTAACAGTGTCTGTAAAGTGGGAAGAGAAAGTATATTCCCATTTAACCAAAGGCCACCTTCCTTCAGAAGACCTCAGGATAGTGGCACACGCTCTTCCTTTTTATCCTCATAGCAACCTTGCAAAGTAGGTGATGCCAAGAGGCAGTGACTGGTCCAAGGCCGCTTATTTCACTGCTGTGGCCAAGAGGAGCTTTCACTGCAGGGCATCTAGGTCTTAGGCTAAAACTCAGCTCATGACACTGCAGATTTCCCCTCCACCTCCACTTCACAGAATTTGGATAGGTTCTCTTTTGGGGGGACCATAAGTCCCACCATTGTAACTAAAGATGATAGAAATTATCCAAAAAGAATATCTTGTTCCTGAACATCTGCTCTTAGCATAACCTCATGCTTTGTGGAGTGTGTGATTGTGCATGTGTGTTATAAAGAAAAATATATTCTCCACCACCACCTTTAAATGTCCTGACTTAAAGAACCTTAAGTGATCCTGTAAACCATCACGCTGTCTCATCTCCCCCTTTGGTGGCTGGAAGCATCTGACTTTAGGAATTCATTTATGAATGTTTATTTATTTGACTGCATCTTCCATAGTGCAATATCCAGTGACAGACAATGTTCTCCTGCCACATGGTGGTGCCTTTTGCATGCACTCCTTGGTGGTTTGTGTACTGACTTGTGTGTAATCTAGAGCCTGTGTACAAATGAATTGGTAGGAAAAGGGGTGGAAAGGCTTGGGGGGGAGGTTTGGGAGGGTAGCTTTGCTTGCCCTGTTCAATAATTCAGAGATGAATGGAATTGCACTTTCTGCTATCTCTTCACAGCCACAGATTTCTGCAGGCAGGAGACATTTTAAAAAAAAATTGCCAAAACTGTATAGCTATTATTGTGCATTTATTCTAAATGTTTTCTTTCCTTGCCTTTAAATGCATCAAACACACAGTGTAACCCGTTCCTTTCCCTGCCTAAGAGTTTGGAAAGGGGATGCAGTGAAACTCCCATGATGTCTGGTTCTCACAGGGTGAGAGTTGCACAAACACTTTGCTTCCATCTTCTTTCAGACTTGGTTCATTTCTCACCGGGGCCTGGTTAACTGCTAACCTAGCTGACTTTAAAGGACCGAGGACTCAATCCGGCCACAAGTTCCAGCCAACTACGTCATTATCCATGCCAGGAGCGTATTAATGCCATTACTTCGGTTCAAAAGGGACGCTGCCACCTCCGCCGCAGCGACAGAAGGCGCGATCTTCCTTTTCTCCCTTCCACGCCGCCGCTGCCTCCTTTTCTCCTTTCTCATTCTCTCTCTCCTCTTTAAAGGCCCCTTGTTTCCTTGATGAACAGGGCTCCCGACAACGTGCATTTTTCTTCTTACATAAAGGCTTTAAGCCGCGGTGCCTGGCAAAGGATTCCTCAATGGCATCTCCTGCAAATGGTCCCCCGTGTTGTTACAGAGGTAGGGCGAGTCTGTTTGTCTGAGGGTTTTTGTTTTGAATGCAGCCTCGGTGGCCAGAGGATCAAGAGAAGATGCCACCCTGTAAAATGTAGGGAATGGCGATTTCAATCGCCCAGGGTGATGCGTGCGTATCTGTATATGCGTAAGAGAGACATGGAAGAGTTAGGCGCAGGCAGAGCGGTGCTTACCTGGACTGGATCGTAACCCCCACCTCGTGTCCAGAGCGAGGAGAATAAGGCAAAAGGGGATCGTAGGTGGAGCGGGAGCGGGAGACTTCCAGCTGTTCGTCTCCCTCTGATCCGAGGAAGCGAAGGAGGGGAGGGGAGGGCTGGGAAGAGATCCATCACGCTTCCCACTTCCAGACAGACAGGGGCGAGGAAAGGGCGCCTTGGGAACGGAAGCCCCAGCCCAAGGACGCTCCACGTGGGCGGTTCCGCAGTCGGGAGGACCCCGGGCGTGGGCGACGTGCGCGGTTCGCGCTCTGCAGAGGGAAGGCGGCGAGCGGCGACGAAACGCTGCGGCTGTTCCCGGGCTCGAGGTGGCGACCTCGAAGCGTCGCCTCTCGCCTCCCGCGATCGTCTCCGAGGCGTCTTCGGGCTTCGAGGGAGGCCTTCGGGCTCAGTCGAGGATGGGCGGCACCTCGACGGGTATTAGATGGGGACCCACGCCGGCGGCGCTGCCCTTACCGTCGAGGATTCGTTGTCTCCGGGAGGGAATCGGACGCCACCTCCTCGCTCGGATTCTCCCGACGGTTCGTTGTTGAGCCTCTTCTGCCTCCGAGTCGCGCGTCCCTTCGCCCAGTCCCCGCTCCTTTCCTCTCTGCCCTCTGTCTCCGGCCTCGATTCGCGCGTAGCGGATCCACCGAGACCCTCCCAGGGCGGGACAACGGAGTTGGAAAGCAGCCGCTCTGCGGATGACGGGCCCGCAGAGTAAATCTCCCCGCCGAACTCCAGGCCCCTCTCTTGTGGCATCCACGTTTGGACGGCAGGCAAAGGGGACCTGTCCGTATAACCAGAGGCGCGCTGGGAGACTGACACTCCCGCACGTGTGGATTCTCCGTCGAGAAATACGTGACTTCGCGCAGGGTACGGCGTGACTTTGCGACTTGGAGCCGCCGACCACCTCACAGAAGTTTGCACGCTCGGGCGCCTATGGAGCCCCCCTGCAAGGCGTAAAGACAGCGAGTTCTATAGAGACGGGGACAACCCACACACACACATACACACACACACACACTCATTTCCAAGCATACGCGTGTAACCCTTGCACGCTGCTCGCCTGGCATGAATCTGCCTCGTACGTAACTCCTGCATCCGAGCCTGTCTAGCCAGGCTCTAAGAGCGGTGGGCGCCGTGGGCGCCGCTGGCCGCATTATAGGAAAATAAATAATTGCAAAAATGCCGGCGACTGTGGAGATCCGCGAGCCCCTATGAAGGAGTGGCCGGAGCATCCCATCCTGCTCCAGATTCAGCGGGGGATTCTGGGGCAGGTGACGAACGGGTTAGGGGGTTACCTGATCAGAAGCCGCCGGTGACCCACCACCACCACCACCGTTCTTGTCCCCTACCAGTCCGTCCCAGAGGGTCCCTTCTTTCCCATCCTCTGACAGCTGAAGGATCCGGTTGAGCGGGCGGACGGGAGGCTCGACGCCGCTGCTTCCGCGCCTCCCCGGTGCGTCTGGGCTGCCGAGCTCCGAGCGAGTCCGGCTCAGCATCCCTCGCTGCTGCTGCTGCTGCTGCTGCCGCCGCTCCTCCTCCTCTCTCCAAGGGACCTGCATCCCGCTCGTCCAATCAGGGGCCGAGTCGCCTGCGCCACGTGACTCCGGCGGGCTGAGGGGACCTGCTGCTTCCAACGCCAGAGGGATGCGGGCGGCAGAGCAGGAGGAGAGGAGGCAGCGCCCGCTCGGCTGCGAAGCGCCTTGACTCGTCCCTTCCTTCCTTCCTTCCTTCTATCCTTCCTTCCGCCCAGCCCGGACCGACCCCCTATGGCAGCGGCTGCTCCGGCCTCCCGGCTCTCCGTCTCCTTCCCGGCCGTCCCGACTCCCGGCGCTCCCCGGGCAGGGCCGGGCAGGGCCCCTGGATATCCCCGCCCGTGGTGAAACTCTCAGCATCATCGCCATGCCGGGACTTGGGTGCCTCTTCCTAACCTGCTCCTGGCTGGGGCCCCCGGGATGCTAAGCAGCCCCCGTCCCTTGCTCCGCGCCTGCCCGCCGCCGGTCCGCTTTGAGGAGCTTTCCTCGTGCTGCTGCTGCTGCTGCTGCGGAGTTGGGAAGTCATGGTGTTGTGGGAATCGTCCCCGTCTCGGCAGTGCAGCAGCAGCAGCTGGACACTTTGCGACTGCTTTTGCTGGTTGCTCCTGCCGGTGCTGTTCCTCATCGTAGCTCGACCGGTGAAACTTGCAGCCTTCCCTACCTCCTTAAGTGACTGCCAAACGCCCACCGGCTGGAATTGCTCCGGTAAGCTGGGCAGGGGGGACGGAAAGCGAGAGGAGGGTCCGTCCGTTTCCAGATGGAGGCATCGTTTTAAAAGATGCTGGGAACCGGAGGGGTGGGGTTGGACAATGTCAGAAAGCTTCCCCCCTCTCAAAGATGCTGGAAATGGCCGGTCTCGTTCGGGTTTTTAAGATCCGTTTAGAAAGGTGGGACAACAATGGCTAATAAATAAATAAATTATGTATGTATGTATGTATGTATGTATGTATGTATGTATCCTTCACTACTTCCCCTCTCTTCTGTTCTCCACCTTTAACGGGCCTTTGACTGTGATTTCTATTAAGGATTTCTATTAGGCGGAATGCAGTTTGGTGTTCTGATCAGGGTGGGGCTATTATTGTTGCCTTGTTTGCCAAAGTATTAAAAGTTAGATCAGGAATAGGAGACAGGGAGAGAAAGAGGATGCAATGGCAATAAATCAAGTTGTGGCTGCCTAAGAAGTGCTGATATCTGGCAGAAAGTGCAGGGAGTCTGGGCTGGGTTGCCTTTCCAAGAACCAGCAAGAGTATGAGCCAAGAACAGCTCCTTCTTCATCCCCTTTCACTGTGGCTTTTAGGGTGTGTGCATAATGCTTAAACTTCTTCTTTTCTTTCCCCTTTTCTCTCTGCATCACTTTTCTTTATTGGAATCCCATTGTTCCTGGTGCTCTGTGTGTGTGTGTGTGTGAGAGAGAGAGAGAGAGAGAGAGAGCTTATACAGCAGCAAAATGTTTATTCCAAGTTCAAGCTGAACCACACAGAGAAGGTGATCAGGATTCAGCTCCTAAGCCTCTTTCCCCCACCTCCTTCTTTAGGTTTCTACTAAACAGGCTTCTGGTCAGTTTCAGACCCACTTGAAATGGTTTGCCAGACACACAATCCAAGTGAAATGAACTAATTGAATAAGGAAGAGGCTGTAGAGTGATTGCCTCTCTCTCAATCAGTTTGTCTTTTTCCTGTGATCCTCAATAGGCTAATTGTAGTTCTGTTTGGAGTGTGTCTATCATCTGTGCATTGCTTCCCACACAATCGCAGTTTGCAAATGTTTCTGGAGGTGTCTTCTGTTCTGTTCTAGGCTTTACCTCCACATTTCCGATTTAAGTAAATGCCATGCCTCTGTCCTCATACAGGGAGATTTTGAAACAGACTAGCAGGATCTTAATGCGGGTTGCTTTTCGCTATCAGTGATGTGTATCTCTATAAATCTTTCAAAAGACAAAACAGACCAACACTCTTCCTCTAGCTACTGAAAGACACAGAGAGAAAGATGCTGGATGTACATCACTGTACTTAAATATTTGTGCATTCAGATATGTCTTAACAAAATAAAAATAATAGACTACTGGGAACTCAGTACTTCATCTTTTCAAGCCACAGTTAAGCTTTTGCAACATATACAGATCTATCTAGCCTGGTGCTGAGATCCTCTGATGTTTAGTGAGAGACAGAGAACATGGTGGGGGAGCGAGAGGTGTTCATGAAATTACTTTGGGTGTGTAACCACGATGCAGCATGTCTCTCCAGCACACAAGTCAGTGGGGTCAATAAGTCACTTTTGCTCTATGTGTGATGTTTTCATTTTTAATGCACAGGCAGGCTAAGAACATGAGGATGTTAATAAGATCAATAGAATGCAGTCTTAATGGATTTGGAGCCTCAGTAGCATTCTTGAGCTTCATACCTTGCTACACACCCTCAGAGTAGGATAGCAACTAGCTGAGGTCTGAAATTTGAGTTGGCATTCGTGAGCTGAATCCACAGCCAAATCTGTTAGCCTGTCTGTCAAAACTGGAGGCAAGGAGCTGGGCTTTTTCAGCAGCTCTGTAAAGAACCTGGCACCCTTCCTATGAACCTGGAGGTGATCAATCTTCATTGGAATCAGACAGCCTATCACAAAAGGCACACAGCCTGTTTATCTTTATTATTAAAGGGCTTTGTTATGTCACTGCCTGAAGAAATGTCCACTTTAGTCTTTGGACTGCAAGAGATGATGGGGAGGGAAAGAGGGAGAAAATGTTGACTTGCAATCAAATGGTTGATTTTTGAGAAGATGGAATCTACTTTCATTGAAGAGAAATACAGGAGGAAGAGGAGACAGGGAAAGTATCAGGCATTGCAAAACTCTTCAGGAAATGGGCAAGCACAGAACAAAGTAAGAATAAGAGGATGACATATCTCAACCTCATCAACAATGTTAGATGTCCTAGATGCTTTAAAAAGCAAGTACCAGGCTGAAGCTAACAGCTTTTTCCTTTTTCTTTTCTCTTGACATTTGAGGTTATGATGACAGAGAAAATGATCTCTTACTCTGCGACACCAATACCTGTAAATTTGATGGGGAGTGTTTAAGGATTGGAGCCACCGTGACTTGCGTCTGTCAGTTCAAGGTAAGGAGATTGATCTCTCATTCCTTAATTCACTAATGAGAATACAAATCAAGAATCTCCCTTTACAACCTATCACTTGGCAATTTATTTCTCTGCATGCAGGGAAGTCACAGTGAAAACCTGGCAGCAAGTCCAGAGAGCTGGCAGGATAACCAACTGGTGGCAAGAAAATAGGAGATTCTCTGGGAAAATGTAGATGCTCTTTTCCTAAATGTCTCTGCAGCTTCAGATTGTGCAAGTGTGATGCAACAGCTATGGCCTTAAAAATGATATCATCATCATCATCATTAATTAGTATTATTTGGATCCCAGTAATATAGATGGGCAATCAGATACTGCTCCATATAATGCAGGAGAGCACAGATACCAATGCAGCAGAGTTGTTTGTTAAGAAAAACAAAACAGCTTCAGTCCTAGGGAGGAAAAATCAGAATCTTAAATCAAGATCGAGGGGAATGTAATAAACAGTATTAATTCACCAAACTGACTTAACTCGGTTGTTTTTAAGGGTAGAATGAATCATCATTCTGAGTGGCAAAAGTTCTGTGTAATTTACTGAAACTTGAAATAATTTTAATGACTATATACAGGTAGTATATAGTAACAACATTGTTACATAGTAACAACATTGTACACTATGCTGTGTACAACCTGACACTTGATAGTAAGTATTGCTGAGAACAAAGTCCCTTCGAATCTCAAAGACCATGTGTCCATACAGGTCTGCTGTGCATAGATTATTCCCAGATTATTCAAGCAGATTTTGTTGGAGGCAACAGGATTTATATCCAAGTGGTGGTCTGGAGTTGTAATGGTAATGGCACATAAACAGAGGATAAATACTATCATTGTAATAACTAAACATTTTAATTTCTTCCAGTGTCAGATCTGTACTAAGGGGTACTATGTGCTGTAAAATGTGATTTATCATGGCAAACCTAAAAAAAAATCTATTTATAATTATGTGTAAGGAAACATCTCTCCTTTTACACACATAAATATCATTTGTTGTCCCTATAAAGTAACTTACCTATATAGCATTAGGCTTGTTCTTTTCCCTTGGAAGAACAAATGAACCTTTTAGGAACTAATGCCACCTAATCAGTCTTTAGGTATTATCATAATTTCTTCCCTAAAACCATTCTACTTTTCGATGAACTTTACCTCTGAAGCTGTATGCAACTACAGTACACAAAAATGTCATATTTCAAAATAGTTCTTGTCAATAGGAATTATTCCTTCCCAAGGGATTGATTTAATGCTCTGTCCTTGTATCACTGATTGGTGGGTAAAGGCTATGGATTCAGTGCCATCGGCAGTGAAATAAAATTAGACACAGAATACACTGAGTTCCCTCTGCCTGGTTCCAGTTTGGGTTTGTAGTTGGTTCAAAGTGAATGAATACGGAAAACGGAACTAATATTTCAACAATGGCAGAGAGGACCATAGAAGCTTTTCCCTTGAAAGGGCATGTGAATAATAGTTTGGCTTGCTCCTCTTGCAAATCTAAATAAAGCCTGCTAACTAAAAAGATTTTTTTAAAAAAAAGATGAAGAATAACATATACAGTAACTGAATATATATGTATATTTACATATTTCAGCACTATGTTGTTCATTAATAAGAGAGTTATTGCAGCCTGACACTTGCAAAGAGCCTTGCCATCTGCCTTGGAAGCCCTCTCCCATAATCCTGGGTGTGTAGGCATTGGCTGCAGTTCCCCACCATCCAGGCAGAAAACATGTTCCAGGCACAGTTGCCAAATGGAATGGGGAAAAAAAAACTTTTATTTGGGAATGGAGCCTCAGAAATGCACCAGTGAAGCTTTTCATAGTGCAGAAATAAACATGAGGACCTGTTCCTCAAAGGAGATCAAACTGCTGGTTTTGGCAAAACTTCAGGAGTAATTTGACAACTGTAATTCGCCTTCCATGTATGTGAGAGACACCAAGTTTAGGTTCAGGTGAATCCTGGCACTTTCCTGAAGCCGTTAATATGCATGCCTCATGCTTTCGTGTATATATGTGATCATCAGTGAATCAGCATCTTGATGGTCTTCTCTAATCGTAATGATAGACTCCACAGTACTACTGAGACAAGTTCCCCATGTGCTGGATGCAATTGCCATTTAAGGGTTTCCCCCCCCCCCACTAGCACTAGAGTACCCATTAAGGACCCATTAATGGGTCCTTAATGGGTCCTTAATGGATACTCTAGTGCTAAGTGGAAAAACACCCTAAATGTACTGTAATGCCCTTGGCAGAGCTCCATTTTAATAACTTGGGGTCACCCCCTTTTAATGGGGGGACAAAGGTGAAATAGTGCAACCTTTCAGAATCCTGAGACCCCCAAGAAGCAGCTCAAAGGTTACAGGTGCTGACTTTGGCTCATGAGGAGAATGCAGAGATGTCCCACTCATGTGACTTTATGTGCTGATTGTCATCCTATCAAGCTTTTGGCTTGACAGTTTTTCTGATTACTGAGAAACAGAAACAGAGGTATAAAGCATCTGATTTAGCATAATATATCCCACTGATGGGTTCCAAGATAACTTCACCTGTTGAAAATTCTACTTATCTTGTATCCTACCAGGATAATCACACTGATGATTAGAAAAACAGATCTATGACACAACACTTTTGAAAAAAAAAAGGATAATTTTGTGTCATTGTCAGCAGCCGTCTGCAGCAAATTCACACCAGATTGTTCTTCATAAACATAAGATAACAGATGTAATACTGTGTTGCACAGAGGGACTTTGCTACTTTTTTCATATTATGATCCTCAGGTCTTAAT
Organism: Aspidoscelis tigris stejnegeri; assembly: GCA_023333525.1. NCBI lineage: Eukaryota > Metazoa > Chordata > Lepidosauria > Squamata > Teiidae > Aspidoscelis > Aspidoscelis tigris. The sequence goes on from JALMGA010000010.1 coordinate 20,766,094, forward strand.
ATAGGCCAAACTGGTTTGGCTTTTTTCTTTCCTTCTTTTTTAAAGTGGGGTGGGTTTTCAGTCTGTATCAGGACCCACCTGCGTCATCTTCATTTTTAGCATCTTTGGCCTGCCTAGTAGATCTCAAATAACTGATAAACAGAAGAAACTGTATGCAGACTCATTAGTCGTACGTCCACATATGTCCATGTACTCAGACTCCTTGTCCAGAAACGAAACCTTGGTAATCCAATTTTCATGTGTTCTTTTTTTTTACTCTTTCTTAATTTAATTGTCCCCTCTTGGCCATAAAAACTACTGACCAGCCTACAGACAGTCTTCTGAAAAATATATTTATGTTTGCTGTTATATACTGTACACATACACACATGTCAGTTCTCAAGTTTCTCTCGGACGCTATGTCACACTAAGAAAGTTCTGCATGACAGACAAGTCCCAAGGGCGCCACTTGGAGACAATTTTCACCTCTTATCTGTCAAGCTTGGATTCCGCCCCCATTGATCCTCTGTCACAAAGGCCTGAAGTGTAATGCTGTGAACATCTACTTAAAAGCAAAACCCTCTATGTTCAAAAAATCTTATTCCTTTGTATAATTTGTATTATGGCCTAAGGATAGATTCCTTCAGCAGCTACTTACCTTTCCTTAAAATAATTCACTTTTTGCAAGTATGTTGTTTTCTTTCTTTCTTTCTCTCTTCTTTGAGTAAAATCATTGCAGTTGAACAAAATTCATAATAATATCTTAGAAAATAAAAATCCAATAAATAAATATTATCCAAGAATATAAAAGTCAATGTATCTCCAAGAATGAATAGCAAACATGAGACTGTATAATTAATAATTGATGTTAATCTGTATGTAGAAAACATCTAGGTATCTATGTCTATTAGAAAAAATTATGTATCTATTAATCATATTAATGTACATAAACATCCATTAATATATTAATATTTCAGAAGAGACTGAAATGCTAGGAAAATAATAAATTCTTGGTCCACAATAGGCATGACATTAATGAGTTTCCATATTCAGAAAATAACTTTATTTCTTGACCCTGCACAAAGCATATTTGATGTGAAATAAATTCATTAACTACTAGTTCCCAAATGCAATTGTGCAATTTACAAATAGAATTTTTATCTTTACATCCACATGTCTATTACACTTTTTTCCAGCAATCAGTAAAGAATGAATTAACTGTGTATTAGAACTGGGTGTGAAAAGGCTATTAATGTAATGCAAAAGACACAATTCAGTTGATAGAATAAAGTTTAGGAGCATTCATAAACCAAGGGTCTCATGGCATCTCCATGTGGGAATTTATTTGTTTTTTGGTTCCATGTCCAGGATTATCCAGATTTACCTCAACTATCCATAGATCAAATATAGGTCAGTGGTATTTTACGATAACCATGCAGACTGAGATGCGGTGTGGACTTATAAAAGAAGCAAGGGCACAAATAGCTGTTACTCAGACTCATCACCTTGTGTAGTTATTGATTTCACAGTGAGCAAGTGGAGCTTGTTTTACTAGATTTAGAATTGCAGTTCATGAAACTAGTACAGGACAGGTGAAGGAGAAAGGCAACTAATGATGACATAAACTAGGAATGGGAAAATTAAAAAATCATCTCTGCTTGCATACTTACAAATTTTTTGTAGTAGTTTTGTAGTTTTTAGAGTGTAACAGTTTGACTGCTGATGGGACTTTTTGTTCAGATGTACATCATGCTATTCCTGAATGATTTGCACTGGTTGCTTATTAGCTCCTGAGTCTAATTCAAGGTATTGATGTTAGTATACAAAGCCCTAAACACCTTGAGCCCTGGTTATCTGAAGGAGCCCTTTTCCCATATAGACTTCCCTGTGTACTGAGATCTCAAGGAGAGGGCTTTCTTGTAGTTCCTCTTCCTTCAGATGTGAAAAGGGAAGGGACATGGAAGATGTCCTTTTCTGTGGTGGGCCCCAGATTCCAGAACAGCTTCTCTCTGGAGGTCTCAGTGCCTAGTCCTTGAACCTCTTCACCCAAGCCTTTGATTCTAAGCTCACTCTGATTTTTGTCCTGCCAGGAAGGGAAGGTTATATTTTAAATACCTTTGAGACTATTGTATACATTTTATCTTTTCATCATTGTAACTCACCCTGGGACTTTTCAGTAAAGGGCAGGATATAAATTGTTAAATAAACAATAAATAAAATGCATAGGTGAAATGTATGCATTCTGATGAGTGCTGACTTGCAGCAATATTCAGTCGCATTACTAGCAATGAGACCCTGGAGATGCACCAGAAGGGCTGAATGATGACTTCATGCTCATTGAGGTTCCTTAGATACCACAGATCACTCTTTCATATACCTGCAGGTCCTTTAGGACAGTGCCAGAAGGATGTCCAATACATGATGTTTGCATGTCACAGGCACCAAAAGAGGGCCTAGAGTGGAATGAATGCACGTTACCAGTACCTGGTCAGCTCCTAGGGGTGAAATCAGTTCCTGAGAGTGCTCTGTTTGTACAGTGGGAAACACTAATGGGATCCAGGCCCCATATGCTTCCTGCTGCCGCTGAGGCAGCTTGCCTCCCACTCTGAACCTTGGTAGCCAATTTGCAGGGCCATTTCATAAGAACATAAGCACTCAAGAGGAGCCCTGCTGGATCAGGCTACAGTCCGTCTAGTCCAGCATCCTGTCTCACCAATTGCCCATGGGTATCTCAAGCAGAGACAAGGGCAACCTTTCTTCTGCTCTCAAATCCCAGCAAATTGCCTTAGAGGCATCCTGCAGGATCTGATGAAATACCTCCATACAAAAGCTTTGACAGCTGAGAGCTTTGGATGAATGTGTCCGAATTCCAACATTCATGGACGAATAGAATACGGCCCTATTCATAGGGCCCTATCTGTCCACAAATTGGATAATCCAGTGTCTGTAGAAGCTTCAGTCAAAGCTTCTAAATGATACTGGATTTCCTGTCTGGCCTACCTCAAACCTCCCCTTGGGGGGGGGTGCTTATCTGCTCTGGAGGCACCCTGGGCCTCTTTCCCAGCCTTCCAGAATGCCAGCCAGGCTTTCCAGAAGCTGGAAACCCTATCTCCAGCTTCCAGAAAGCCTGGTTGGCATTCTGGAAGGCCAGGAATGAGGCCTGGGGCACTGCCAGAGCTCTCCCGTCCACCTTCCTGGTGCTCCCTTACCTTTGGGGATGCTCCAGTGGCAGCCCGGGCTCCGGGTGGCAGTGGTGGTGAAGTGAGGTAAGGGTGGGAGTTGTGAGTGGAGGAGTGGGAAGCAGGTGGAGGGGGTGGAGGGGGTGAGTCTTTAAACTGTGAATTTACCCAAATTTGATTTGAATTAAGCAAAATCAAATCTATTCATTTGAATTTTTGGTTTGAATTTGCGCGTACGAATGTCAGCAACATTGGTATGTGCCCATATGCATTGTTATGCATCCCATATGCATCTGTACACATCCGTATGCATCCTGCATGAAACCTATTTTCATCCTGTACAGACCCGTACAAATGCGTGTGGATGTCGGAAAGGTGCATACATGTAAGTACGCATTGTGTACGAACCCAAATTCAAAATTTGTTCAAATGTTTAAATTTGAATTTATGGACATTTGATGTCTTTGAGTATTCGTGCACATCCCTAATTGCTAATATCATAGTAGTCTCTGCAGTAACAGCCCTGCTTACTGTTTCTATATGTGATGAGTACTAGTTTTAACATCATAAGTAATTGTGGGTTACGTGTATGAAGGACCATCTTTAGTTATGAAGGAAAATCAGACGGTTCAAACATGAGGGGAGGGGGAGGGGATTTACGTGCCTGGGAGCTTCCTTTCTCTGTTCCATCACAAGAAGATGGAAATGGACAGAGTACCTTTGGTCAGCCTGCCTGTTTATTCACAGTTAGTACTGGCTTTCTTCTACTCCTTCCATCCAAAGGCTGTCAAGTGTTATTTCCAGCATATGGCTACTTCTCCCTCCCCCCCTCCTTTCTCTCTTTCCCTGTTCAGATTTTCTCCTTCCATGGAGAGCCCCACCCTTGACTTTGTAATTTACTCCACAACAGTCATCTAATAAGAACCACACAATACAGGATGTTACTATTAATACCTCCACAGTCGGTCTGTGGCAGGAACTGCATTTGCAATTTGAGCTCCAGCATTGGTGCTGTTGCTGCTAATTATTTGGCACAGCCAGATTCATCCTTTGACCTCTGAAGACATCCAGCACAATAGGCATGTAACCTACTTCATCCTTGGTGGGTAATTTTCCCCATACCGCTGTACTGCATATATGAACATGCCAACTGAAGATGGTCCTTCACACATGTAAGCCACAATTGCATATGATGCTACATTATACTTGCCTCTATATGGTTCTACAATACAGTCTTTGGCTTACCTATTCCGTTATTTTTTGATATTCCAGAACAAAGCACACCTGCTGTTTTAAAACTTGTAACCTGCCCTGAGACCTACCGGTATAGGGTGGAATATAAATATAAAAAATAATAATACTATTCTGCATATTAGCATATCACATAGCGATGCGGTACCTTAAACTTGGGATACTGTGTCTATAGTCCAGAGGTCTATTTGCACTATGGTCTCTAGTGAACAATTGGTGAATTTCTAGTGAAGAGTATCTGCACTCTGAGGAGGCTGCAACAGCCTCCAAGTGTTTCCTGCCTCAGCAGAAGTTCACTAATGGTTGATTACCAGGGACTTACCTGGAGTGTCCAAGAGTGTGACCATCTGCACCTCCCCCAGTGCTCCGGAGTCATTTGAGGTGCCACACTAGTGTGCTGGCATCTCTAACAGCCATAGATGTGACTGCGTGTGCAGAGTGTCAACATCATCCTGGTAACACACACAGTCACAGAGGGCACCACAGCCAAAATGGCGGTGCCCAGATGAGGACTCGCCCCATGACTGAATCAGGTAAGTATTCTATCATTGAGGGGGTAGCCAATGTTGTCTAGTGCTCCAAGTGCAAGTGCTAGTCAACGTTGGTTAATCACACTCCTTTCCCATCCAGCAGATGGGAAGGGAAGTACAAAAACTCCCTAGGATTGTATTGTGAGCATCGTGAACACATCTGGCAAATCAAAGACTATTCCAAAATATTTACAGTTTTCTGACTCAGTCTGAATGCAGTCTTACTGTTTATTGGCTTTGTTACCAGAAAGCAATGTACAGTAGCTGATATTTTATAAACTATCACAATGATCAAGTTGGAAATATCAGTACAGGTCATCATATAGGTTTAACTTTGATGCTGTACATCAGGCTCTGGCAATCTGACACCATCCAGATGTTTTGGATGATAGCTTTGTGCTGGCTGGCACTTTCAGGTGTTGCAATTAAAATTACCTGGAGCAGTGGTTTTTCCCATGAAGAAGTGACCAGTCTGTGCTTGATCTAAATTATGTGCATAGTGAAAAAGAGTCCATTGAGAATATTGTGGCCCCAGGCTTGTACTACTAAGATGATGTAGCCCCGACATACAAAAGCTTCAGGTGCTGGTTGTTAAAGTTAAGAAGTAGGTTGTGTCTTTTGCAAGTGCTTGTCACAGAACAGCAGAAAAGAGTTAACTGGGTAAATGTTACCTTGTTTGTTCCCACCCTTTTCTGTAAGAACTGAGATCTGTTCCAGTTTTGCTTCTGTAGTTAGTTGGTTGGTTGCTGTTCAACAGAAGAAGGAAAAAGCTATGTAGTGTAACAGGACAGAATAGGCAAACTGAGATGTTATTGTTTCATATCCAAGTAACCCTACCTTGTTAGACTTAGTAAACTATAAGTTTTGAAGCTAACAAAACTTGTGGATTCTATTCTTGGTAACCAGATTGCTATTGTATTCTGGCATAGAAGTACAGCTCTGCAACTAGAAAAATTCTGCACGCACATATCTTTATTCCCAACAGAAGTGCATGAATATTCATCACATTCAAAATTTGTACGAATTTGGCCAAATTCGGACATTTGTAATTTGAAGCATTCAGTTCAAATGTCAATGTCACATTCAAAGCAGATCTATTCAAATTAATACAAATTTTCTTGCATTCAATTCAATAAGAATCAAATACAAAAAAAAAATGTGCACATCTCTACTAAGGAGAAGTGAAGTAACTTTTAAATCTAAACTGATACTTCATTTCTGTTTCAACCACGGATTGTTATCATATTGATACCTGTTTTTAGGAAGGCAAGGAAGAAACTAAACTGACAAACTTAGGATGCAGTCCTGGATACATTCAGCTGAAAGTGAACCCCAGTGGAACTCATGTTTCCATTGAAAGGCATAGGACTGCACAATTACTAACAACAACAACATACTCTGAGTGTTTATGACAAAGGAAGATGATGGTTGTACCAACAGTAATTGGTACCCTTGCTGCAGTTTAACAGCACTACAGCAACATCTAAACTTCTTGAGCTTTGATAGCATCAGTCGCTGCCAGCTGCAAAAGGCAGCAGTACTGGGAACAGCACACATTCTGTGCAGATGCTTCTGATTACCTTAGATCTTGGTTAAGGATCTATTGTCAGAGTACTAAACCAGTTATAAAGATCTACTCAACTGTGTGCCGCCACTGCTGCTAATAATGATAATGATGATGATGATGATATCCCATTAATGCATATTCTAGAGGTTTTTGCTACAGTAAGAATCTCAGGCAGTATTTGACTTAATAGTTCTTCCCTTCACTGCAACACATATACAAAATAGGATCCAATCCAACGAGAGTTGCTGGGTGGAGTAAGGGGGATAGTATTGACTTGAAAATCAGATCCAGATCAGGCTAGATGGAATTGTTTGAGTGCTTTGTGATTCATTTTAGGCAAGGTCTTCATCCCAGAAAATCCTCATATTTATGGTCTGGTACTGCTGAAAACAGATAGACCACCAGGAACCCAGAGAAACTGTACAGTTTGAGAGCTGTATTACTCTACAGAACACCCATTATGCATCTGCTTCAATAACAGCAGATGCTAATTGTGTCTTCTGTTAGAGAACAGTCCTATGTGCTCATTAGGCCATTAATGTTAAGTGATCTCCCTTTCCTTTTAGTCCTCCTTACCATCTGTAGGCTGCTTTGTCAGTACCAAAGAAATAAATACAAGAATATTCTTGCATAGTAGGAAGATGTCTACAAAAGTGAAAACTTTTTCTAGGCAACTCTGTTCTGGAAATCTGTAACAGTTAAAAAAAAAAAGTCAAAGGGTACCTGCTGTAGCATCTGGGTGGAGATGGTAGTGCTGCAGGGACATGTCTCTGCTCCCTGAAACTCAGTAAATAGAGAATGGCAGCAAGTCCACCACCTCTCATGCTGATAGGATTCCACGGTGTGGCAAAATAGATGTGATCTGTTGCACCTACAAAACAGAGGCTGTGGGCAGGCACAGCCACTTTTCAGCTGGTTCACCTGGCCAAAATGGAGCTGGGAAGCCACCTTAGTTGACCCCCACCTGGGAGGTGCCCATTCTAGCACCTTCTACTGGATAAAAGGAGATGCAGCCCAAGAGAGGGTAGAGGCTCTGCTTAATTGCAGCATCCCAATAGCAAAAAAGCACAAAATACTAGAGAAGGAAGGAAGGAAGGAAGGAAGGAAGGAAGGAAGGAAGGAAGGAAGGAAGGAAGGAAGGAAGGAAGGAAGGAAGGAAGGAAGGAAGACCTAGTTCAGGAATATTTGGTAAAGAGAAGAAAAGGATAGGAGAAAGTATTAAAGAACCTTGCTGCTACTTCCTTATTTGAAATTCCTGCCCTTTAGACAAACTTTCCTAAGAGGAGGTCGGTTTAGCTAAACACATGGCTATGTTCAAATGTGTAGCCCATAACGAGGATTTTTACTGAGCCGTCCTTAGATTGCTGAAGATTACTACTTGGTCTTAAAACAAGCTGGCATTCTGATTTGAATCTCTAGGCCATTTTAAATATTAATGAAGTATATGAAATCTTAAAATGTTAACTATTGCTATAAATGACATGACAGTGGCTGTAGCTCATTGCAGAGCAACTCCATGGAAAACAGAGAATCTGTGTTTGATCACAGTGCTTCATAAGAAGACAATAGTGGAAAACCCCTTCTGCATCTATTAAAAAAAACACAGCATAGATGCATCCATGTAGCCGCCAGGAGTAGGACCCAACTCAGTAATACCCAGAACAACAGCAAATGATATAGGTGGAAAGCCACTTACAAACATGGCAAGTAAGATGTCACTGTTTTATTTCAAATGTTTGCATCTCAGCTTGCCTATCATTCAGGTCAGCTTACCCTTTCATAATTCTACTGCAGAGTAAAAGAAACATGGAAATAATTCAGACATCTCTATTAAAGCACAAAACACAGTAGAAGACGTAACCCATGATACAGGGACAGGGATATAGGAATAGAAATATTGATAAAGGAGGCTCCGTGATTTTAGCTGATGCCAGCAGGGAGGTTTGTAGAAGAACCTGATAGATTAAAGTGTAGATGCATGTGTTACATAAGGAGGCATGCATTTTAAAACAATCATGCTCATCTTTTCCCCATTATTCAGAGCAATAGTGAAAGAGAAGGCAAATATGCAGTTTGCTTTAGTGCTGGCTCAAAAATGGCCAACTTCTGCAACTATTTCTCCTGTGAGGTTAAACCATGATAGGAGGAAATCTCATAGCTGTGACCGTGAGGCATTGTCGTGCAACCAATCTGTCTTCTGTCTCTGTGACAGATACCCATGCTCTACTCACACAGGTGGCCTTTTCTGCAACCATCTGGCTGCTTCCAGATTGGCACATGGTTATATGGCAGTAATGGCATGATTCTACAGACTGAGTAACAATGTGCTTAATTATATACAGCATGGTGCTTTGATCTAAACCTGAGTAGTTTTGACTGAAGAGCAATTTACTATCATGCTGTGAAGTTCAAATATTGTCAACAAGCCATACACGTCAGTTTTTGATATTTCTGCTTGTAGCCCAGAAATGGTCCACCATTATAAGATACTTTGGATACTCTGTTGAGGGCATCTAGAATGCTTCTGACAACTGACCAATATCATCCTTTGTTTACAAACTGGAATGTTACTGGGTTCACTTGGAATCCTTTTTCAAAGAATATGTACTTCACAAAGTACTTGAGAACTCATTTGTTACCTTAGCATGACAACAATAGCAGCAGAAGAAACCTCATGACGCATCTTCAGGCTGAAAATGCCTGCAGTTCACCTGTCCCTCATCTTGAACAAGCATCCAGTAAATGGCTGTGTTTAGGCACTTTGAGCAAGTCATTACCAAGTCCTTTTCATAACCCTGAGTTTCTGTGATATTTAGGCGTGAGATTGAGTTATTAGCTTCATGAGTTATTTGGTTGGTTTTCACACCTTCCCCTATGAGATACGTCTGATTTAAGGGAACAGTGGAAGCTGTTAAATTCTATCATGAGTGAGATTCATATATTAACTAGCTTTTATTACTGTCACAGACCAATAAAGGTTTATATAGGCACAGGACAATTAATATAACAATGAGACAGAACAGATTCATGGAGGAACAAAAGAAAATATTTCCTCTGTTATCTCCTCCTAAGTTTGAATTAAGGCAAGAAAGATTTTAAAATTTATAGCTTATGTTTCTCTGTACAGAGACTTCAAATATATGACCTTTGTGCAGAATGATAATTTGATAAGCCTTGAACTCTGCATATGTCTTATGTGAGATACATGGCACAAAGGAGAGAAAAAGGGGGGAGTTGGTCTAACTTGAGATTCGCATGGAAAATATATGGTTGCTTGGATCCCACAAATGCTCACTGAACTCAGGTTTTATGTATGGTCTTCAGGAGTGTGTACATACAACAGTAAAAAACAGTAAATTATTATTTGCTGACCTGGATTGATAGACTACAGAAGAATCCCGTTTTCACTAAGTCTTTCTCCTGCTCTGATCATGTTAAATTTAATGAGTGGTGTGGGAGAAGGAGGTACAGTGGCATTTCTAGCCAGACTGGTCCAAGATGTTTACTGCATGCGGTTAAGGACAAAATTGTACAAGCATACGGCACATACAAATAACTGTTCAACACTGGAACAGGGACCAGGATGGAACCAGGGTCACTCCACTAGACTTGAGAGCAGCAAAGCCAGTCTGTATCCACATCTGTGGTTTCAAGCATACTCATGATACCCCGAAGCCATGGCAGTCAGATGCCACAGATACCCACCACCTTAGATTGCCCTGAGAAGGATGCTGAAGGGCCTTCAAGTGCTCTCTGCAGCATTCTTACTCAGAACAATTTATTATTTTTATTACTACTACTATTACTACTACTCCTCAGAGTAAAATGTTACTCAGAGCAATTTATTATTATTACTGTGATGATGATGATTTATGATGATGATGAAGATGGGCAGCAAGAACAAACTATGCACATGCTTTGCTTCCAAGGCCTTTTTCATCACAACTGAGAGCACAACTCAGAGCTAAGACACTGCCCCTAGAGAGGGAAGAAGCACCTTTGAGCCAGACAGAGGGGTCGTCACATGATGGTGTTATAAAGTGATTCCTGGAAAAGCTTCCAAGCAAGCAGACTTCTTAATATCAGGAGAATGGTGGCCTCATGTATTCTCAGACCAAACCTTCATTCCCTTTAGAGAAGAAGTTTCAAATTCAGGCATGTTGCTTAAAACATGAACACCAACACTGTAACAAAGGATGAGATTTTGGGATCCCAAATCTCCAAATTGTGGGCAGTGGAAGGAGCATAGACAAAATCTGTGGCCAGAATTGTGAGAGGTCTAAGATTGTTTGCGGGGTTACAGCTGAGAGGACATGCTGTCTAGTTGTGTATGCGATATGGCATGTATATGGACTAGAATATACGGTAACTAGCCTTTTATGTTTAGTTCTCCAACAACTGACTTAAAACCAGTTGTTCAGTTGAGAGTTTGAACCACCAGGTCATTCACCCATGCTGTAGAATAGTGTTAAGGAAGAAGGGTGAAGAGGTGGAAAGGCTTCAGTATTCATTTATTGGATGTATAACACTGACATCTTACATAGTTTAAAATAATAAATATTGCTGAACAATAATTCTCATTTCAAACTCCATTTGTGGCACATACCACTTCTCATAGCTTGAAAACTTTCTATCAAATCTGAAAACTTGGGGTGCCAAAACTAACCGCTGGTTTATGACTTCAAGGAGCTTTCAAGCCCAGACAGATCACGTTACTGAAATTCTGAATATCATTATTACCTTCATTTAAAGATGCAGGGACCAGCTCTTGCTTTCCAAGATAAAGCCTATGATAATGGAATAACCTCTTGGAAATCTTTCCCCTTCTTTCCTCTTGCTTGAATTGTGATGACATTTTTATCAGCTGTAATGGCTGGGAATGCAACCTGTCAAAAATTCAACTTAAATCATAAGGCATCAGATAGATAAGTGATATCCCCAAGGCTAAAAAATATCTGCAATATGATTCATTTGTAAGATAATGTAAAAACTGAAATAAGATATTTTGGCACAAAATCCAAATGGCCCTTTTTCTTCTACTCCTCTATTTTTGGAAGGAAATTTAAAAAGATGGAGGATATTAATAGCTTGATGTTTTTTTCAGCCACTGATTTCCAAGGCTGGCTCCTCAGATTTCTTGAGCTAAGACTGTTGAAATGAATGGTCACCTCATGTGTAAGCCTTAAATGAGAACAAACCAAATGTCACTAAAGACATCATGTTAAGATTTTGTACTTTCTTGTCAAAGGGCAACACTTCAAATTGGTAAAACAGTGACAGGATTAATACTGCATAAAACTAGCTGAGGTAGATTTAACAGAGTACTCTATGGTGATTTTTTTTTTAAAAAAATAATAGATTTAATAATATATGCCGAGGATGTCAAGCATATGCATCAAAGCATGACTCTGTCATCAGCTTTGTGGATGCTAGGAAATGTTAAGAGGCTGGCACAAATTAAATACAAGCGTTTTTGAAAACACAAGCATAGGAATTATTTTAATAGGTATCTATGCTGGGACAACCTACTCTCTGAGAAACACAGGCTGCATTCTCTCCCTTTAAAAAAAAAACACCCCTGAGGGGGCTTAGTGACACTTTAGAGATTGTTCACAGGTGGGCTCATGCACACACGAGTCTGCCCCTCCCCTTCTCATGAACATTCCAGGCTAGAAAGAGAGGATTAGAGAAGGAATGAGAACACAGGGGTCCCATGTTTTTGAGCCATTATGTGTGAACATAGCCACAGATGTACAAACATATGTACATTCAAAATACATGCTCCCCACAGTGGCTTAAGAACCTGTAACTAGGGATGTGTACAAATATTTCTAACATTTGTTATTCATCCAAATTCATACATTCGTACACGAATCAAATATCATCACATTTGTACATTAACATTTCTATGAATATGAATGTTTTGGATATTTGTACGAATAGTTTGGATACTCGTTAACTCGGGAGGTGGGAAAGTGGCTATTTCAGTCACATCTGCAACAGATCCAGGTCAGATTTGTTACTTTCATAGCAGATATGTTATAGGATATGTATCCAATACATATTCGTTTGTATTGGATATTTGTACAAATTCATTTGAATACATTTGTATTGAATAGAATCCTACCATCGAATGTCAGAAAACCCATTTGTGCACATCCGTACCTTTAACTGTCCCTGGTGAAATGAGAGTCTCCATTTCCATAAGCAGACTGTTCAACTGTGATTCTGAGGTGTCCCGGTGAGGCTTCCCATACCATCTTCACCCTTTCCTTTCACAGAGTGCTGCTGTGGGTAGGAGCAATTGTGCCAACAATGAAAACTAACAGTTTCCTTGGCAAGGATACAGAAATTGTTTGGCGCACTGGTTTCTTGTGAGAAATGGTGAAGACTGGCCCTAGGACCTTCTGCAGTTGCTCAGTGTGTCTCTCAGGATGCACAGTGTTGCAGGAACTGTTTTAGCAGTATCCCCTTCATGCAAGATTTTTAAGGACTACCAGCTTTGCCAATCCCAAGAGAAAGGGAAACACATAGCCAATCTTAATAGTCAGGGCCTTTTCACATGGAACACTGTCCTGCAGAAGATAAGGCACATTGGCAAGGATTCACACTGCGAGCTCTGGCCTCACCCAAAGGGAACTCAGACTTACCTGGGAGGTTCTGAAGTGTGAATGGTCCTGGCCTGTTGCTACCGCCTTCACCAATGCAGCATGCAGCTGCACAGCCACGACATCCTGCCCCCACCCAACATAGCTGAGTGAATGCTGCATCTGGGGTGTACTGGGAACAGCTTCACAGATAGCAGCAATCAGCAAATTTGGTCACTTTGGGATTGAGGCAGCATCATGGGGTGTTTTTCCGTTGACACTAAAAGTACCCATTAAGTACTCATTAATGGGTACCTAATGGCATTTTTGTACCCATTAATGGGTACTTAATGGGTACTTCTAGTGACAGTGGAAAAACATCATGGAGTGCATCCTAGAGGGTACCAGGCCGTCCTGATTGCCTTAGTGCAAACAGCCCCACAGTTTTATTATTAGAGCTTTAACAGCAACATGGCGGTTAGTGAGACTAGCATTTTGGAAGGGCAAATTTCATAACGTTTTGCAGTTTGTTTCAATGAAAATAAAGCCAGTTTTGATTTGTACTGAATTGAATACAAGAAAATTTGTATTTGTTCAAACAGATCCCCATTGAATGTTCAATCTCATATGAATCCCCCACAAATGCATACGAATCCCATACATATCCCATACATATCTCATACGAAGCTTCATACGAATGTATCGAAACATTTGATTTGAAAGTCAATCTTCAAATGTGCCAACATTAGATTCAAATACAGATGTCCAAATTCGGCCAATTTTGTACAAATTCTGAACGTTATGAATATTTGTGCACATACCTAAAGCCAGTGTCTATCTGTATCATGTGTCAGGTCCGATTGACTGTTGTCTCCAGATTGCTTTTTCTTTTCTTTTTTCAGGGAAAAATGTAATAATAATAATAATAATAATAATAATAATAATAATAATAATAATAATAATAATAATAATAATAATAATAATAATAATAATAATAATAATAATAATAATAATAGGAAGTGTGTGTAGGGAGTAAAATGAGATATTTAAACAATCCAACAGAGATTTTAAACACCACATTCCCCCCCCCCAATATCTTCAAATGTGTACATCTAGACTGATAAAACAAAAGAAAACCCACAGACGGAGGAAAACAGCAAACAACTTATTATAATGCATAATTTAGGAGTGGAAGCTTATTTATGGCGGCTCCTCTGTCCTGTGCAACATTACTAATGCTAAACTGAAAGAAAGCTGAGAGCACTCAGCTCCAACTTGCGAAAGGCTTACATTTACATTAACAGGGCAAAGGCACTTTCCTCCTTCCAACACTGGTGTGAATTTTGTATTAAAAGAGGTCTTCTCTGCAGCCACCATGTGGTGGCTGTTATTTTTATTTTCCATAATTCCCATGGGAAATGACATTGTTTCAGCATTCAGTGTCTCCCCCAGAAGATATATAGGAAATAAAAATAACATTCTTCATTTCATGGGAGGCTCTCTTTTATTCTTGACATTTACAAAGTGAATTGCAATTAAAGTGTGACATTGGGACCATCTTGAAACATAACTCCTTACCTATACTAGCTTGGCAGGTACATGAAGATGTGAGCATCATCTTACTAACTTTCACCACAACCTTCAAAGGTGGCTATGGCTGTTATATCCCCCTGCTTAGTCCACAGTAATTCGGCTTCCTACTTCCTTAGGGAACGTATGATAGTAGCACTGCTGTTCTTCCAATGCAAGAAATTAATAACATAAATAATATGTGTCTGCTGAAGATTATAGGGACCTGCTATATGCATACTAGTGCAGAGTATGGAAGGCCTCAAGTGAGGCCTGCCATAGTCTGCATTAGCTTGTGTCCAACAGACTGCTGTCCCAAGATATATTCCAGAGTAAGGCCAAATGCAGAAAGGCCCTATAGCAGGGTTGGGAGAACCAGAGCACCTTATTTACCACTTGAGGTATCTGTATGTGAGTCAAGAAGCAACACTTAGAACATGGAAAGACCAACTGGCTCAAGACTGGGAAAGGAATGCAACAAGGCTGTGTATTGTTACCCTATATATTTAACTCAAATGCAAATTAGATCATGCAAAATGCCAGCCTGTATGAATCAAAACTGGAATTAAGATTGCCAAGAGAAATATCAGTAACCTCAAATACGCAGATGATACTGTTCTGATGGCAGATGGTAAAAAAGAAAGCCTACTGATGATGGTTCCTGGAATTTCCGTCGGAGATCCACTTTACAGAAAATCAAAACAAAATAAACCCCTAAGCCTGCAGTCTTTGCCTTCCTTTGTTTTTTCTGTTGTAAAGGGAGAATTCTACCAGCTTCTCCATGAGGCATGAAGGCAATCCAATCTGGTATTGTATTTATTATTTGTATTATTTGCAAGACTGATTTAGATTGCTATCTATAACTTTTGAGTCAAATACCAGAGAAGCAAATATGACATCCAGGGGCCTTTCTGCACTTCCTGTCCCATCTGGGAGACACTCACCTGAGTCTGCATGTCTGAGTGCCACCATCTTCTCTTTGGGTGTCGGCTCCAATGTGCATGTGCCGGCACCATCACTGAGACAACAGTGATGCGTCATATACATGCAGTAGCTTCCCAGGTCACCTGATGTGCCAGCATTCTTGTGTGGCATGTTAGTTCACACACACACACACACGGCACTCGGAAGAGGTGCGAATGGTCTTTCTGGTGGCCGGGAAAGATAAGGATTTGGACATGGGTGGTGCAGGAGTTCCTCCAGACAGAATCCAGATATAGATCTGGGAAGCAATCATGCAGTGTACTGCTCACCCACTATTATTGCTTTTTGCCTAAACTGTGCTGGCCACAGAGCTGCCTTTGTGAGTTTAGATGACACAAAATGTGGGCAATTCAACTGTTTTTGAATTTACAAATGTATGCTCACCACCTCTCTTCATGTGTCATCAGCTGTTTGAGCTTCCACACATGTGTGCTGGATGGGTCTATGATGGGTGATCCATCCAGAAAGATACGTGTCTGCTAAAAAGCACTACAGCTGGAAAACCTATGTATAGTGCTACATGTTCCAGAAACAGTTAAAAGCACCATAGTAGCACTGCAATAGCACTATATTTATCCTGTTTGGACTAGAAATCTGCATGGTTTCCTCCCTGTTCTCTTCACACTAGGGGTGTGCATGAAGCCATATTAATTCAATACGAATCAGATCGATATGAATCAAATCAATTTGATATGAATCAAATGTGGGAACATTGGCTTCAGACAAATCCCCAACATGAACGTGTGGAGGTTTCATGTTCATATGAATATTCATATAATATTCATACATGAAACAAAGCAGACCCCCACTCCTCCCTTCCCACCCCCCTCACCTGCCATTGCCATCATCACTGCCACTGCATGCTTTTCTCCTGGGCCTTTCAGTTCTGCGCCACAACTCCCACCATGTTATGCGATCCCAATATGGGGGGCTATGCACACAGAACCAGAAATGCTGATTTGGCCTCTGAAAATCACCAATATGGCCCCAGAGTCACCACTGCGGCCTCCCATTCCATTCCAGCATTCTCCCTTACCTTTCTGGAGGCCACAGTGGCATCTCTGGGCTATTTCGGTGCTCTTTGGAGGCCAAATCCGCACTTCCTGGTCTGTGTATTGCAGCTCTCCATCTGGGGATCATGGGAGGAAGGTGTGTGGTGGTGGTGGCACGACAAAAGGTAAGTGGGGTGATGCAAAGTAAGTGTGGCCTCTGCAAAGGTAAGGGAGAACACCGGAATGGAATGGGAGGCCGTGGTGGTATCTCCGGGTCCATTTCAGCACTCTTAGGTGGCCAAATCCGCACGCCCAGTTCTGTGTGCACAACTCCCCATCTCTTTGAAAGCTCATAAAATCACAGGTGAGATGAATAATCACACAGAACTGGATGATGAAGAGAGCAAAGTTCAAGTGAAGTTTATTTCTGCTTTGTCATCATCTTAATTCCTCTAAAGAGTAATTCTTTCTTTTTAAACTAATGAGGAGCATGGGGAGTCCTCATGGCATGGCATAGCTATGGACCAGATCAATTATTGATCCATAGGTTGTTGTGTTTGCTTTTGTGGGTGCAAAACTTGGTTTGAGGTGTTTTTTTTCCCAGTAGTTCAGATAACAGCAATCATCATCCAACAAATATATTTTTAAAACACATAACTATTTATAGTTGGACTGCTACCAGCAGTAATCTCAGTCTCTAGCTTTCTAAATACAAAACTGCATTTTGCTCATTCTTGTCCGGTTGCTTCTTGGGAAAACAGTCTGCCTTTAGCCACACATAACAAATGGAGCGGAACTATGGACTCAGCTACATCTAAGTTTTAATCCACCTTCATTCTACCTCAGAGTGAGAATTAACACATCAGCAACAATTTTCTTTCCACATCAGCTAACCGAGAAGCAAGTAATGATAGCCACTAATGGCAAGATCCACTTGGGGCCTTTATGACACCATGGGACTGCATTGAGGTCACCAGCCTCACACTTTCCTGCACCTTTGTTCTGCCATGAGAGAGCTTAGAGGGTATAGAGATTTCTCATCCCCACTCCCTTTGAACCCTCATCTCCTTCCAAGTGGTCTTGACTGATTTGTAAGAACAATTCAAAGAACTCTGTGATGCTGTTGTCAGGAACACATAAAATGGCCGACTTACACAACAGTCCTGGGGGAGAAAAGCAGGCAAGCTGAGGAATAAAAGTTCTGTTGTGTGGATACTACATAGTTTTCATATTTCCTACTTTAAAGTGAATAACTATTACATAAGGGCCTGGAACAGAGACAGAAGGCCAGAATGTTACAATCCACAGAAAGAGATGGAGAACAAAAATAACATAATTCAGACTTCAGAATTTCCAGAACCAGTTTTGACTGAATATCATTCTCCTTGGTAGAGTACTCAGTGTGGTAACGCTTTTCTTAAGTGGAGGAAAGAGTCTACTAGTCATGATGTCTCATATAGCTACGTGTGATTAACAATTCCTTTCCTTCCTTTTTTTTTCCTCATTCCTTTTTATTCCACCATATATCCAAAGGTCTCAGGACAGGTTAAAACCATAAAAATAAATTTAAAAGAACTCACTAGAAACAAAGGCAATGTTTAAAAGGAGGGAGAGGAAGCTGTTTCCTCAGCCAAGGACCATGGTAAAAAGGTGCACTTTTATGAGTGTTCTAAAGATATACTGTCAGCTGAGGCTGACATTTACTGTTACTAACTCAATGGAGCCCAACAAGAAGAGTTGAGACAAAGTCTTTGTTGAGCTAAAAGTCAACTCTGAGCTGTAGCTCAGGGGTACAGCAAACTATCTGGAAGGCAGGTGATTGAGAGATTGAGCCCCAGCCTCTTCCAGGAGGGCAGGCAATGCCAGACCTCTTCTGTACCTCTTCTGTATCTGGCATTGATGTGCTCATGCAGTCAACCCGGAATCAGACAGAACTCAGTGGTACCCAGCAACAACGACAAACTCCAACTACAGGCGGTTCCTGTAGGCATCATGTTTACAATGACGGAAATGCATAAACTCCACAAAGCACATTGAAGATGCCACACACATTCTGAGTCATTTGCTTCCAAATAAAATGTCGATGTCAGCTGAGGCTTCAGCACTGTTTATGTGCTTGTCACGCAAGATGTTACTGTATAAGTTTTCATTCATGATACAACATTCAAGCATAAAAAGACATGTCTATAAAGGATGTTTCAACAAATAAATAATCACGGCAAGGACTCCCTGGGAACTACAAGCTAAACTGAAAGAAACATCAGAGTGGGGATCAGGTTAGACTGTTGAGTAGATGTGCAACTTGAAGAAACAAACGAGCTCTGGGTTTGATTACTATAGAAGCCATTTTGAAATGTGGTGATGTTTCATCTCCTAGCCAACTGAAATGTTGCTATGCCCAAGTAATAATTTCCTTGGCTTTGTCTCAAGATGTAACCTCCAATCAAGATAACTTTCTCACTCTCTGTGTTAATCAACATCATAATCACCCCTATTGAGGAATCTTTGAAGTTTGTCATCTTTAGATATCTCAGTTTCATCTGCTGTGTCATACACATTAGCATATCAGGAGACATTTTATTACAGAACAGCTAATTGACAGTGTGACTTCTTTTGAATTTTTTTACTGGGTTTTAAGCAGAGGTGATCATTTGTAAATAATAATCTTGATCATTACATTTGTTCTAATTAAACAATGAGGCATATCAGTACAGTAATCATGAGATAATCACATCCCTGGCATAATTATCAGGTACAGGGCACAGCCAAGTATCTCTAATGCCTCGGAGTGTGATTATCTTGTGATAACTACACCCTGTAGGTTGCCTAATTTTCATTACAAAATGGAATTATTTTTTATTAAAAGGAAGAAGGTGTGGGGAAGGGGGAATCTGTCCCTTCCTTCTGATGGGGGCAAGGAGAGAGCGAGCGTGCAGTGCTTAGCAGGAATTTCAGGTGGGCTGATGGAAGGTGGATTAATAGAGGAGTGCAGATGCTTTGTTTTTTCTCATCCACGTGGCTTTCGCATGAAATGAATAACTGTGGGCTTAACTGGGGCTCTGTGTGAAACTAAAAAAAGAGGGTCAAACCAGCAGCATTAAATAGCAATCCATAATGTAAGACTAAGTGTAGTCCCTTCCCCATTTTTTGAAAAACCATACTAAATCCTCATTGATTGTAGGATTGCTGCAGTCACATCCTGTTTAAAAATGTCTTTCCCTACAATGTCTTTTGGAATCACTGACTCATTTCAGGTGTGGTCCCAAATTCTCTCCTCCTCCCCCCACCAGCTTTCTTATCACTCAGATGCCCACTTTCCAACTTGTGAAATCATGGCTGAATTCACACTTTCAGCCCATAGTATGCAATTAGGCAACCACTGGGCAGGTTTATCTGCACTGTCAGGAGGTATTTAGATACTAGAAACATCCCCTGTTTGCCTGCCCAGAGGTTGCTTAATTGTATACTAGCTATGGGGCATGAAATCATGCTCCACAAGCTTCCTAACCCTTACCTGAGACTTACCTGAATCATCCAGCCAGTGAGCATTCACACCTCTGCTAGCTGGCAAGGTCATCGGAGCTGCTGCCCAAGCACGCTGGCAGTTCTGCTGACCCCCTGATGTGACTGTGGCTGCACAGAGCATCAGCGTTGCCATAGCGATAGTGCTGAAGCATGTGCGGTTGTGGAGGGTGCTGCACTCAAGATGGTGGCACCCAGAAGAGGACCAGCCTGGGGATCAATCACAGGTGATTGTTCAATCACATAGGGAATAAGGTAATGTTGACTAGCGATCACAAATGTGACCGCTAGTCAGTATTAGTTGATTGCACACCTTTCCCATGCACAGGACGGAAAGGGAAGTGTGAAAACACCCCATATTTCAGCAGCATATCACAAGCCACAGAACAATATGGACTTTGGGAAAGTTCTTTTTTTGGAGGGGAGGCGGTCAGTAGCAATGGCTAGGAATTATTGGAGTTGTCATACAAAGAAGGAACTCCCCCCCCTCCCCAGAATCCTGTGCTGGGTCTTTCCCTTGTAACTGGCGAAGTAGATGGTTCCAACTTCATCTGATTAAATTACAAAAAAAATCCCATTATGTCCAAAACCAGGGAGAACTAACCAGATTCTTAAAGCACTGCTTGAAATTAGATTAAGACTATGGTTAGTTAACTGACATTAAATCACAGTTCCTTGTTTCGGATGTAATAGGCAACTGTGGATTAATTAAACCTGGAGATATGCAAAGAGGAAAGGAGAAAGAAGCATGAGGCTTTGTTGTTGCTCATTCCCAGATGTTAAAGCATGGTTTAACAAGCCAGAAACTGAGCATCTGAATCAGTTCAACATCTCATTAATGTCCCCGGTGTGATGCTTTTCCACTAAAGAATTGAGAGTTAGCTTAACTAGACTACAGCTCTGTACATATTTACCTAGGACTAAGCCTTTTTGCACTCAAAGGTACTTATTTGAAGTAAGTATGCATAAAATTACACTGTCATTGGCCCATTTCCACTGTACCTCCAAATCCCATGATATGCTACAGATGAGATGGCTTCTTATTATAGGTATGTGATTTTTGGACCCAATATACCTATGGAAACATTACTTGACAAAGGGTAAGGTGAAATTCTATCCCCAATTCAGTTAGGGAATCAGGAGTCTTATAAGGTAAGACTCACAGTTATCTTTCTTTTTTGAAGGTCTGTCAGAAAACGGTCCTCTATTGATCTCCTGTATTTGAGAGGCTGCCTGGTTCAAGTCCATAAAAATCCTGGGCATTGATCATCCATAATTAGTAGGACCAGGAAAGCAAACAGGTCACTTAGCACAGTCTTTCTGGTCTTAGTGCAAAGTATGTCTATTCAGATTGTAACAGTCCTTCATAAATGCATTTTTATCGAAAACGTGTGTCATATTTTGTCAGGTTTGATGATTGTGGTTTCTGGAATGTGATAAGGAGCAATTGTTAATTCAAAATAAAATTGTTCTACATATAAGTAGCATAGGTATAGGGCTTGCAACATTAAATATACCGTAGGTTACAGTGCTGATTGTTATTAGACTGAATTGTTGAATGTACCTGGTATGTTTTCTTTATATTTGCACGGACATGTAACTCCTTGGACTGAAGGAGATCAAATCAACCCTGGCTTTCGATGGAAGGACAAATACTGAAGTTGAAGCTCAGATATTCTGGCCACATAATAAGAAGACAGGACTGTCCACGAATATTCATAACATTCGATATTCAGATGAACATCCATATACAAATTGAATATTATGACATTCTTACATTGACATTCGTATTCATACAAAAGTTTTGGAACATTTGTACGAATGCTTCAGAAGATTTGTGAAATGGGGAGGTGGGAAAGCGTCTGCACCAGTCACATCTGCAATGGATCCAGAGTGCATTCAACATGGTTTGAGAGCAGATTCGAAGTGGATTCAGGGCAGATTTGGCACTTTCAGAGTGGATATCTTATGGGATATATATCGGATATGCATGCGTTCATATCAGATACGTATGCGTTCATATCGGATGTTTGTACAAATTTGTATGAATACTTTTGTATCAAATAGAATCCTACCACATTTGAAGGGAATCTATTCGAACAAATATGAATTTTCTTACATTCAATTTGATATGAAACAAATGCAAAAAACCCACACACCCCATTAGTGCACCTCCCTAGCAACGAGATCGAATCAACCCTGGCTTTCAATGGAAGAACAAATACTGAAGTTGGAGCTCAAATACTTTGGCCATATAATACGAAGATGGGACTCATTGGAAAAGTCTCTAATGCTCAGAAAGACTGAAGGCAAAAGAAGAAGAGGTTGGCAGAGAGTGAGATGGATAGAAAGTATCATGGAAGCAACGGACATGAGCTTGGGCAAACTTTGGGAAACAGTAAGGGCTAAAAGGGCTTGGAGTGCCGTGATCCAAGGGACCACAAAGATTCGGACAACAACAAATCTGTTCATTATATGCTTCCTCATAGTTCCCAAGGCAGCATGCTTTGAGTTAGCTAACCCTAACCAGGCAATGGCCAACATTAGAAACAGTCGAAACCCATGGATTAGTACCAGAAGGGTGACAGAAGGGGAATGGGACATTTGCTGTGCAGTGGGGTAAAAGGAAAGCTTCCAAGTGGAATTCTCATCCCATGAAAGTCACTCTTCCAGGAGTGATTAATGGGATATCACTGGAGATCAGTTAAAATAAGGGGGAGTGAAATGTCCTAACATTTAAATTCCAAATAATAAACTGGAAATCCAATTTATGTCCAGTTTTCATTTGAATCTGCTTCAGTCCAGCCATAGAACAACATAATCTTTGCTACTTTACCGATGAGTTTCTTCTTTTTTCAGTATATCTGCAGTCTGGGGGCTGGTTGGTAAAATAATGGAGAGTTTTATTTGTCATCTTGTGAATGAGTTTATTGTTCAAATACACTATTGGCTTTCTTTCTTTCCTTAGTGTAACAGTGATTATGTGCCTGTGTGTGGCTCCAATGGCGATACCTATCAGAATGAATGCTACTTGAGACAAGCAGCCTGCAAACAGCAAAGTGAAATACATGTGGAATCAGAAGGATCATGCACCTCTGGTATGTGCAGGAAGTTCCATATTGATTGTCAAGTGGCATGTTATCCAATACTCTCATAAATCTATGTGTATATGATCAGTATTTATTTGCCTGACGCACAATTTTTATCTCAAATTAGTAAGTTAAGGCTCAGGAACTATCTAGCGGCAAGTAATTGTAAAGGGAGGGCATCTTTTACCTTGTTACCCTGCTTGATATTTTGAGGAGAGGCGTTGCTGACTGAAGTTCTCATTTTATGTAATCTGCACAATTTTGCCCTTGCTTTATAATTTAAAAAGCAAACACTGAAGTACTTTCTGCACTAGATTGGTAGATTGACCTAACTCGGCCTCAAGACCGTTCTACCAGGAGGCCACCTTTGGTAGACCACTTCATTGACAGTATGAAAATGGGCGTGGTTCATGCAGTGTTCCTGGCTGATATACTTGACCAGTGACTCGTGTGAGGATGGCACACTGGCTGCTAGTCTCATACACCAAGTCAAAGATGTCTGGTGCTATTTCACTGGACACCCAGAAGAAGTGCCAAAAATGCATTGCTTCTGAGTGGGCTATCCAAACATGCTTAGCTGGCAATGAAGCTGTCTCTGTAGTTGGGATGGGCTAGGCCATCTACAATGTGGATGTCCCTTGGCACAGACCAGCAACATCCTGGCCCATTGTGAGTAGAGTTATGCATTTTGGGCCAGTGAGAGATGGAATAACTTGTGCCATGCAGAAAGATCTAGAGGTTTACCATTTGTAGTTATCTCCTTCTGACACATAATGAAGTGACAAAAGACAGGGAATCTTTTTTGCCAAAGCCACCAGAGTCCTATTCACACTTAGGCTGGTAGTCAACAATTACTGAATGTCTGGTAAAGAGCATACACATGCGGAGTAGGCTGTTATAGCTTCACTCCCTAGAAGTTCACTAAGTGTTGATTAGGTGTGGAGCATGAAGTCATGCTCCACACCTTTACTACCATTAACTGAAGCATCCAGTGGCATGACCATTTGCTCTTCTTCCAGTTCCCTGCGGTTGGTGGTGGTGGGGAGGTGGCATCTGTGCAGGCACAGTTGTGGTGGTGGCTGTGATTGGGCACTTACCTCTGCTGTGACTGGACCATCAATTCCTGGTAGTGGCATTCCATCATAGAGGCATGAGAAGGGTGTTCAATCACAGGCACTGACATATTTGGCCACAATATGCCTCTGCTCGAACATGCCAGTGGTGGCAGTGAGGAGGTGGAACTTCCGGATTCGGATGCAGTGGTGTGGGCTGCTAAATGGGAGGACCATTTACTCTTCTGTCCATTAATGGATGCTTTGGGGAAGCTTTTCTCATCACAAGTGTGAATGGGTCACGTTTACTGCAGATTTGGCATACAAATAACACTAACCCGGAATTATTTAAAAACTACACATTCCTTGTGTTTTGTTTTGCTTGTTTTTCATGATTCCCAAAGTTATATTTTGATCAAGGCATTTCACTGCTAGGAATGAAAAACAAAATGCCTTTTCCCGTGTTCTGTGTACAGAAGGCATCTAATTTGTAGTAGGCTCCTGCTTCAACACAAGCAAAAGGACAAAGCACTTTGCTACAACTAAGGGTGTTTCCGCCTTGGCTGCAGAAACCATTTTAACCACCCATTTAAGACCCTTGTGTACTTACCTTCTGCACTGGAGACCTCTTTAGCGACCCTTCCTGGTGACCACTTCTGCATTTTGGCACATGAGATCCGTTTCTAAAATGGGTCTCGCCACAAAAAAAATAGATTAAAATGAAGACCTAAAAAATTAGATCTTCAATCCATCCCTTCGCCTGGATCCATGTGGAAGCAGGACACTTCCACACATGGCCAGGTGAAGGGACGGATGTCCCGGCAGCTGCCATGTTAGGGAGGGCAGAATCAGGCCAGTTTGCCTCCTTCAGGAAACACGTGGCGACTGGCAGCTGCATGCTCCAGTCCCGTGGCTCCAGAGGCGGTGTTGGTGGTGTGGGAGGCCAGATGCCCTTTGGAATCGGTGCTGCAGCTTCTGCACAGCACCCAGGCAATCCAGGTGCCCGATCCAGCCTCCCCACGTATGTGAGGATGCGCGAGGGCCTTTCGGATCCATCCAAAATAGAGATGGATCCTCAGGAGGTCAGACCACTGAAAAACGGCTCTTTTTTGAGCCGTTTCTCGGCGGCAAATGTGGAAGCACCCTAAGAGCTTTTCTGTGCTTACTTTAGTTTACTACTATGATCCCTCTTGTGCAGATCTATGAGGTCTTGTCCTTCACTAATATGCTCAACCTGCATTGGACAGAGCTTAATCCAGATCAGGGAGGGCCTGACTGGAATTGTCAGTAGACCTCAATAGCCCCTTGTCCAAAACATGGATGTGTGTCCAGAAGGCACATCTCCCATATTTGGGACTACCAGGAGGCCCATTTCAATGGCACACCAAATCATGTCACCAAAATGGGTCCTTTTGTGGCTCCAAGGCTAGGATCTTTTTTAATTCCAATCTTCAGAGCCCCAAGAGACTGGCCCCAAAACTTGCATGAGCTTCAGGGCTGGTGTGAGAACTGGTCTGGAGTAGACTCTTCATGCAGACAGCAATGTTCCAGACTCCATCTTTCCATTGTCCAGACCAGCAGACCTGGCTGTTCCAGACCCAGTGGTTTGGACCACAGAGGTGGGTGCAGTAAGGGCCTAAGACCATGATCCCAACGAAAATTTTAATCAGCCTCCAGCAGTCCCTTGTTCTTGAGTCCATGCCCCAATAAGCAGCTTCTCCATGCCTACACATTGCAATAATTGAAACTGGAACAGAGTGTTTGCTGGATATTTCTGTTAGGTTATTATTAAGTGTTGTGGAACATTATCCTTGCAAATTTATCAGAAAATCGCTCTGCTGGCATCAGCCCTTCCCTTTTCTGGCTTGATGTGTTTATACCACTCACCACTCAAAAAAGCTCAGCTAGATGGCTACTTGAGAATGCAACACTAGCAAAGAAATGATGCCTCTTCATCACCACTGACACCAAATGGTAAGCCCATTAGTGTGCTCTTCCTTATATTTATTAAGGCAACTTCTGTGATGATTTTGTAGGCCACTATGTGGAAAATCCTATGCCTCCCACCCTGAGACAAACTAAATTGAGGCCATTTAGACGCAGCTGAAGGGATGGAATTCCTATAGACCAAAGCAATTTCCCTTTCCACCCCATGAGTCATGGGATAATTAATTACTTGTCTTAAACTGATTTGGCATTCAAAAGCATCACCTCTAGCACAGTGAGCTGGTTGGCAGGCATCCCAAAATTCTAATGATCTGAAGGCAGGGTCGAAAGGGTCACAGCTTTAAAGTATCTGGTACTTCTTCTCCAAATCCAGCTGTTCTGTTGGCAAAGGCCACATCTCTCCATGCTCACCACTTCAGGACTGCTATTCCCCAGTATCTCCTCCTCCTTTCTCTCTGCCCTTAGGGATGTGCTAAGTTCAGCTCATGTTCAGAAATTCAGTTGAATAGTTTGAATTTGTGAATGGGTGTTCTTCCACTGTCACTAGAAGTACCCATTAAGTACCCATTAATAGGTACTTAATGGGTACTTCTAGTGACAGTGGAAAAACACCCAATATCTGCATCAAACTGAATGTGCAGTTGTTTGAATATCTGGAAACCAGGTCAGTCTGATCCTAGCCGAAATGAACAATTTGACAACAGTTCATGTTTGCTGTATTTTTTTGCCATTGAAAAGGGCTTTTTAAATGCAAAAAATGTATTTAGGTGCTTGTTTTCAAGTTCAAAAACAAACATGATCAATAATTTGTTTGATTAACTTATTAGCTGTCAAACTAGGCATGTGCACGAATTTTTTTTGCATTCAAATTAGAGTCAAATCGAATGTCAAAACATTCCATTTGAATGGTTAAAATTCTAATGCAACGAAAACCGATTTGAATCCATTACATTTGAATCTATTTGTTTGAATGCTAGATATGAATTTGAAGATGCAAATGTCAACAACATTCATATTTAAAGATATGAATGTCGACAACATTTGTATGTATTATACCTATGTACGCATTTTGTATGCATCCCATTTTATCCGGTATGTGTCCTGTTTTTGTTCCATAAAATAAGCGCAAATGCATACAGATATGTATGATATTTGTACCGATACATATATAATATATACGTATCTGTACATTTGAATCATTTAAATCATTCAAACGAATGTTTTGGAACATTCAAAATTATTTCGAATGTCTGAATTTCAATGTGAAGACATTCAATTTGAAGTTGAATGTCCACATTCTAATGAATTCAATCAAATTTTGAATGTTTAGAATATTTGTGCACATCAAACCAAACCAATAGGTGTTTTGCTCAATAGTGAACCAAGCACGTGATTTTCGTTCAAGCATATCCCTATCTGCCTTGCCCCATCACACTCAACTAAGTGTACTGTGCGACAGGATATACAAAAACCCTCCCACCCATGAAGTCAGCCAGAGGTCCTGGGTTAAGGAAGGTGGCCTTCACCCTTGCTTTTCTCCTCCAACACTCTTTTTGGTGTCACTCCTTTGCTGACACACCTGCCACATATTGCCTGTTTGTTTGGTTTGGATAGAAGACATCTGTGTGTTCGATCTTAAGACTTGTGATCATGCAGTGCTTTATAACTGAACTCTCTGCCAGCAGCAAGGCTAATGGGCTTGCTTTATAAGACACTACATCCACATTGCAGACTGGTCTGACTCCTTGGAAGAATCACATCCACAGTGACACAGCACTGGAGAGGCCCTGGACAAATAATGGTGCCAGAGTCCACTTCAATGGAAGACAGCTTCAAAGTGGTCGATCAGGCATCCCCTGGCAATAGACCAACCCAGCCACTCATGCATGGAGGAAATGGATATCTTGCCTGGCTTATTAGGATAAGGAAGTAGGGCTACTTCCAGATGCCCAGCTAAAGATGACCCAGCCAGATGTTGGTTTACTGCCCCATAACTGGCACTGCACAGCATAGAATAAGGCATATGATAATGTGTATATATGGTCCTGTCTGTGATCCCACCAAGAGTATTACTGAGAGATCAAGAAAGAAGGGGAAAGACAAGAATGCAAGTTAATGGTAACTTCCATTCCAAGGCAGAAAGTAGGAGACGAAAGATTTCCCCTTAGACCTTCACCATGAAAGAAGCATGAAACTATGGGAAGATAATTACTTCTATCCAGATAGCAAAGAGTTTTAAGAGAAGTTTTGCTGTCTTGGTAGTTTGTGATATTGCTAGCTTTTTTAAAAGTGTGATTTCTTACTTCTCTAGAGCATGATTACGGGCAAGGGGAGGAAAATGTTTGTTTGCTGTCTCCTCTTTTGTTTAGATACTCTGAGCTGCTGTTTTGTGTTTAATTGCAAACCACAATTGCAATTGAAAGAATATCACAGCTCCATTCTAAATGATTCAAAAAGAAAATTGAAATGATGATTGAAGTTTGTAAACTGAACTAGATTAACCAGATCTGACTGTAGATAAATTGAGAATCTGACTTTTGGCACTGAAGCAGAATCTCAATTTTGTGTTTTGTAAGCAATCCCTGCGTCTCCTAAACTGACTGTGATGTTTCAAGCACTGGTGAACTGAATCTCAGCTGAAATGGAGCTCTGATCTATGTAGCTTTAAAAAAAATCTTCAGATTCATCAAATTGGTTTGTTTTAAATGAACTTTTAATCCTTTTGATATTAAATTTTATTTATGCCATCAGTGTATATATCATTAGCTTCTTGCTCACTAGCCTCTAGCCTAAGCCCAGGCACTTAAATGAATTGGTTATTTATTAGGTTTTCTTAAAAATAATATTTTTGGGGGGGGGGGCAGGTAATGCCATTTAGGTACCAGATGGCAAACATGCTTTCCAGATGTTGGTTGGCAGTTTCCAATCAGCCCTGACAATTGGTCCTGCCTTCTGGCATTTGTAGGAATTGAAATCATCTTGATAGCCATCTCGTGTTTTACAGATGTAAATATATGTTAATAGTAATTTCGTGAATACGGAATTTATAGCAATGCTATGAAGGCTATGAGGCTGGTGCTATTTTGGGACTGATTTTGTTGATTGATTAAATTGGTCTTTACTGCTTTAATTCATGAATTGCTTGGAATACATGATGGTTTAATAAAGGCTTCAAATAGATTAAGTGGGTATGTTTTCTCATTCCCTCTGGATGTGGAATAAACCCAAAAAACCTGAAAACCATCATCTTGATTAGAATAAAGAATGGCACATGAGTAGTATCCCTGCAACAGTGGTTCTCCCACAACATGGTGCCTTCTGGATGTCATCTCACTACAGCGCTCAGGAATCACATCTAGTGCAGTCAGTGGCCAGGACTGATTAGAAATGCAGCCCAAAACCATTTGGAAGGTACCATGTGGCAGAAGCATCTCTCACAGTTTCTGATCTAGTGTTGGGGTAGATACTATGATCTTCAGGAAGCTTTTGTCCAATCTGAAGCTCATAGTACAGCATCATTGACAGTTTCAGCAACTGAGGCTGACTCCAGGCAGTGGCTAAATATTACTCAAAGTAGCAACATTCTGGAAGAAAGCACTTCCAGAACAATCACTATTTGCCCAGATGACCGGTCAGCCACGAGGGGAAAACCCAAAGACTTGCCTGGTCTGGATGCTTGATCTTGTGTGTCATTGGTGCAATTGCTACCCTACACACATGTGTGGCCACTATTTTGACTAGGGGTGTGCACGAATGCAATTTTCGGAATTCAATTCAAATTGAATATCCAAAAATTCATATCTATTCATACGAATATTCCATTTGTATTTGAAGATACAAATGTCGATAACATTCATACGTGTCCATATGCATCCGTACACATTCGGTTTTTATCCAATATGCATCCCATTTTGCCCCATACGTATCTGCGCAAATGCACACAGATACAAATAAGATGTATACGGATACGAATGTAATATGTACATATCTGTACACATGCAAATGTTCAAATAATTTGTATGAATGATTTGAAAGATTCAAAATTTGTTCAAATGTTAAAAAATGAATGTATAGATATTCGAATGTCCAAATTTGAATGAATTTCATCCAATTTTGAACATTGTGAATATTCTTGCACATCCCTGATTTTGACTCAGCTTTGGCTCCACACATGTGCAGTAGCTATTTCCAAAATGGCGGAGTGCAGAAGCTGTCATCCAGATAGAGGTAAGTCCTTTAGTTTCTTAAAAAAAAAAACAGGTTGGGAGTTGATTATCTCATAATACCATTATTCTGGGATATCACCTCAGTTTCCCAGGTGTCTGTTGGGATCAGCCTGGCCATATCCCTCAGCTGGCCTAATTATTTAGTTATTTATTTACACACATGTATTTATTTAGATACATGCAAACTTACCTAAAAAAGCCAGGTATGTCTTATTCACTGGCTTTTTTTTTTTTTTTTTTTTTTTGCCAAATCTGGCAACCCTTGTTGTGATTGCCATGGACACATGTGGCAATCTGAACATAAATCTGGGATGATCCTGGGTTTTACACCTCAACTGGAGGCAGCCGCATTCATGCAAGGACCTGGGTGCAAGTGCAGCTGCTGATTTTCATGGCCTTGTAGTGTGTACTGTTACTATGGGGGAAGGGGACTGGGTTGTCAGTGGATTACAGAATGTAACCCATGACTCTTACAGCCAAATGTAGATTTATTTCCACCTGCTTTGGAAAACTAAACAGCAACAAATACTTTACACGAGTAACCAAAGTGTTGTAATGAAATAAAGTAGCACTGCTAGTCCTGGTGCTGTAGACAGAAGATTAAGGACAGCAACACCCTGAGCATCTTTATGCAACTGAAAAGGAACACTTCAGCATCAAGCCAAGAAAGCTCACATGAAATATTTAGACCACATCTCTTTAATTTGCAAAGGGATGACATCAAAAGCACAGTTTGCTGTAGAGCATTCAGCAAAGCGAGATATATGTTTTTCCATGCATAAGAGACCAATGCATGTATATTGATTTTCTTTCCTCCTTTCTTTCAGATACGGGCTCTGGATCGGGGGATGGAGGTAGGAATGCCTTCATTCATTCATACTTTTTGCCTTTCCAATAACCCCAGACATGATTTCTCTTGAACTGATTTTTTGTATTCAAACTGCAGCCTGATTACAATGAAGTACAGTATTTTATAGAGAATTTCAGATAGCCACATTACTTCTTATAGGATTTTGCATTATTTACACTTCAGCTAGAGCTCTGTCCCCATCTACTGTTAAAATACTTAGCCCTCTTATGTCTATTATTTCAAAGGAAGTGTTGTTGCATTGCCAGCTGATGCATACTGCGAATAAGCATAACAGTGTGGTATTTCTTCTTAATGTAGGTGTCAATATATACATTCAGTCTACCCATATTGTTCTAAAGTGGAGACAGAGGCTGAAATTCTAACTCCCTAGATGATAATGTTCCTTGAAAGCGGATTGAATGTATGGAGCGTACCAGGGAATGTCTTGTGAAATTGCCAAGTGTTAGTGTACTGGTTTGTGACAAAGATGGATTCTTGAGAAAGTGGACAGCCAAACTGACTTGACTTAACACTAGCAGGCAGAGTGTTGAGAGGATTTTTCAGAGTGTTTGAAGCATCTGGTTTCCAATGGAAGTTTCCATGGAATTCTTAGGCTGTCCCTTAGATAATGTATGTATCCTTTCTTTTTTCTCTGTGCAATGTTTTTGAATATTATTTTATTGCACATTATGGCTTTGGAGTTCTTTTTCTTTTTCTGGGGTTCGACTTTTGCATTTCTTACTGCAAGTTTTCTTGGGCTATATGGTAAGATGGCTAATACACAAAACCAAGCAGAGACAGCCAATAGATGCTGCTGGGATCCACCTCTCATCACTTAGCCTGTATGGCCAGTACTTAAGAGCAGTCTGTGGGCGTGGGGGGCTGCTATTACTTTCCCAACATATTTAGTGCTAGGCTTCACCTTGCAGCCCACAATGAGACTTCTCTATTCATTTAGACTGACCCATGTTTCTGTGCCTCCATAAGGTATAAGTCGTATGCGTGAACCGCTCTGAATACTTTTCAAGTGTACCCTGCTAGCTTCCAGATGATAAGAACATTTATTTTGGGAGGTACAAATGGAAGCTACACTTACGCCTGTATGTTGGATAAATCAAAATGACTTTTGCCATTATCATAGCTCTTCTGCAATAGCTTCCTCTTCACTTTCTGTCCATTGTTTGCATTTTGCATCATTGGATTTCAAATTATTTTATTTTCATTCTGTTTACAAATGCTTCCATGTCTAATGTCTGTTTTTGAAAAGAAAAAATTGTGACTGTTCTGACATTCCACAAGAAAATTGATGGCTTTGAGTTGACTCTGTTTCTGTGATAACTCAATCCTCATTATCCAAATAGCCTTATTCAGCCTCATTCATCCAACCCAGAAGACCACATGTGTATTTAAAAAGTCAGATAAATGAGACAGTTGCCAACATAGGGCTGTTCTATCACAGGTTCTCAGGTGACAAATAATGTAATTTGATGTAACTGAAAGATTCACATAACTGAGTTGAGGATAAGAGGGCATAGTGAAAACTGTGTCACTGTGACAGAATACAGCATATTTAATATCATCTTTTGTCTCTGATGGTCTCTAGAACATGACTGTGTTCTGAAATACAACAATAATACATTAAGAGTAAGACTCATAGACCTCCAAGGACAGAGAAGAAACATCTGCCCATATCTGTTCCCTTTCAGTGTATTGTCCTCTTGCAACTGGGGTCATTCTGTAGAGCTTGTCTTCCTTTGCACCAAGATGTCTTGGCAGCTCAAGTGCTTTTCTGCTTCAGTGTACCAACTGGGAAACTAAATGATCTGTAAAATGACTGTGGGATTTTGTCAGTAAGAACATTCCCTTGGGATGAGTTACAGTGCTAAGAGAGGTCTGAGTCTGACCAGATTTTACTCAATTTAAATCGCCTCATTCATTCAATTTAACAAACCCACTAGCTGGTGAAATTCTGTTGTCTGTAATAGGTGTTCTTTGACTTTTGAGACACTCGAGCAAATTTGCCCATTTTTTAATTTGTGGACTTGTCCCATGGAAAGAAAGTGTACCATTCTCCCTTTGTAGTAAACCAAGTCTCCAGAAAGTTTGCAAGAAAAGTATGATTTTGGTTGGTCTCTATAGATAATTATTCAATGATAAAGTCTGCAACAGTGCTGAAACGATCACTGAAAAATTATCCATGTTGCATTCAGTAGTGGCAGGAAGAAATAGCTATGCATGAACAAGTGCGCAGTCCTACCCTACCACATTTGTCTGAGGAGGGGGAAACCATCTGGCTAACATTACTATGGCATTTGTAGCAGGAAAAGAAATGCATGGTTGGTTGAACTGGATAGCAACTGAACTCATCTTTGGTGAGAAAAATAGCCACATGAATAATGCACCTTCTCTCCACGTGAAGCTAGAATCCAGCAATCCAAAGATTCACAGATGTGTGAAAGCTGAACGACTGCATTTCGATGTATTTAAACTTCTTTGTTTTGCAGAATTTGAGCAGGCTTGCCAAATTTGAATCTTGATGACAATTCTGTCCATAGTTACTCCTTGTCACTTCTACTTTCAGTTTGACAAGGGGTGTTTTTCCACTGTCACTAAAAGTACCCATTAAGTACCCATTAATAATGGCATTTTTGTACCCATTAATGAGTACTTAATGGATACTTCTAGTGACAGTGGAAAAACACCCAAGGTTTACATACCTTCATACCGATATAGTTGTTTCCCCATTATCGGCTGCATTCTTGTCCTGCCTTTTCCTTTTCAGTTCACTTTGCCTTAGGGGAGCTGAATGGATAAGGAGACAAAAATATATAATATGACAGATCCTTTGTCCACTGATCCTGCCACTGCCCTTCTTTCTTTCTTTCTTTCTTTCTTTCTTTCTTTCTTTCTTTCTTTCTTTCTTTCTTTCTTTCTTTCTTTCTGTCTTTCTTTCTTTCTTTCTTTCTTTATTTATTTATTTATTTATTTATTTATTTATTTATTTATTTATTTATATCCTGTCCCATATCCTAGGATCTCTGGGCAGTTTATACAGACAAGATGCTAAATACATACCCCGTTAAAACAGTATCAAATAGCATAGCTAGTTAAAAGCTAAAGTTAAAATTAAATTAGTGCTTGAGTGAATTAATGCTCAAAGGCTTTAATAAAGATCAAGGTCTTTACTTGGCATCTAAAAGTTAGAAGCGTTGGCAC
The DNA here is from genome assembly GCA_023333525.1 of Aspidoscelis tigris stejnegeri. Lineage (NCBI taxonomy): Eukaryota > Metazoa > Chordata > Lepidosauria > Squamata > Teiidae > Aspidoscelis > Aspidoscelis tigris. The sequence continues at coordinate 20,800,634 of JALMGA010000010.1, forward strand.
TAATGGGGCCTCCAAGGGAGAGGCATTCCATAAGTGAGGTGCCACAGCTGAGAAGACCCTCTCCCATGTCCTAACACAGCATATTTCTCTAACTGGTGGGGCATGGAAAAACACCCCTCCAGTAGATCTTAAACTACAGGTAGATCTGTATGAGAGGAAGCATTCCCTCCAGTACTGAGGTCCCAAGCCATTTAGGACTTTAAAGGTCATTACCAGCAACTTGAATTCAGATTCTACCTGTTGCCTAGTCTTGACTACTGAAATGCAGATGAGTCCAAAGATACCACCCAGACTTTTGCCTAGTCCTTACCCTGTGAACAGCATAGTCTATCTGCTCTCTTTGCCACACTACAGCCAACCAAGAAATGGTTCATCATGGAGGCAGGGAGAGGTTTGGAAAAACAACAGGAAGTGCTTATACTTTATTGGTTTCTCACAAGAATAATTATGGTAAAGTGAAAACTTAAATCTTTGAAGTAAAACAAACACACAAAAAGAGGAAGAAGCAGATAAGATATCAATATTGTTCTTTTAAAATGCACAGGGAACAAAGTTGGCTAGGCTCCCTAGATAATAAATGCTAGGCTCAAAGAGCACAGCAACTAAAAGCATGATTTCCAAACAATTTCAGATGAAAAGCACAGGCTGACAAAAGACAAGTGGAACAGGGCCTCAGGGACTGGCTAGGCAGCTTGTGGGAAAGTAGATCTGTGCAGTAGGCAGGATCAAGGCATTGCATCCTTTTTAAAGGTCTACAAAGCTGCCCGGCTTGTATATAAAATCTGTGATTGAATAGACAACCTGTGCAATTCCAGGTGCAGAATCGCATTAATGTGCCTGGAAAAAGAGAGAGAGCGAGGAAAGGGGAAATAATCCCTGTCATTTAAAGTCTCTCTCTCTCTCCTTCCTTCTCTAGGACGTTTACTGCTGCGTAATAAAAACCATAATTTTAGATGTCATTATTGCAAGCATTGAAAGAAAGAAGTAGGGCAGTTTTGGAAGAATACATCTCTGGAATTATGATCAAGTCAGGACACTAATAAAGTAAAGCTGGCAATATAAAAACACCAGACTGAAGTCTGATACATAGAGATAGAAGCTTTTAGTAACTCAAATGTTTTAACTAGAGAAGTCTTTCCAGCTGCAATGCCAAACTATGGGAAGTTTGGGCTTCCAGTGCTTTCCCTTTCATTCTACTTATTCTGTAGGTATGCAACAACACAAAAATTATAATACAATAAAATCAAGTGGAAAGAGAAAAAAAAGAATGGTCTGACTTGCATTTGTCGCGGAATCTGTAATAGAGTGTTAAGAAAGTGAAATTCAGATCCTCATTGTGTATTTAAGCCATTGTATTTCATTCACAGTTTTATGTGGAATTTAAGTAGGTCAAACATAGGTGTCCACGTGTTGCTGGGTACCATCAAGCTGTAACTGACTCCTGGTTGACTCTATGGTTACCTCTGTGCAGTTTTCTTGGCAGGGATACTGAAGTGGTTTGCCTTTGCCTACTTGGCTTAATTTGCAATCTGTGATGAAAAAGCTAATAATTGGATAGAATTGTAGTTTTGCCTAAATATTTCTTTAGGGGCACAAACCCTAATATTAAATATAAAGATCTGATGAAATTTAAGTTCACAACACTAAACTTTGTATTACCCCAAACTGGAAACAGCTATTCAATCTAACTTTACAGCTTTCTTTTCTGGGTTTAGCATACTGTGAATATATTTCATTTTAATATAAAAAAAATGCTAGGTAAGACAGCAAAAGAAGATTTTTCTTCCTCCACATGGATCTTCTCATCAATGTGTTTCCCCATCAGTGTGAGCTTTTGCTCCTCATAAAGGGAAAATGCTTATCCTTTGATTTAGTGGGTGAGAGAAGGTATGTGAATCCATGAAGTGATTAAATCTAAAATATGACAGCCCAGGAGTTTTGTCTTAATTTAATCCTTCTTTTATAAATTGGGGCTAATAAATGTATATTAATTTATATGTAATCTTAGACTGATTTTATTGTTTTTCTTAGTTTGAGTTACTATTAAAGCTAAAGGCAAAATCAGTTATTGCGGCTGCTTCAATATGCCTCTGAAGCTATGGCCAATTCAAAGGGAAATAATAAATATCCAATGTTACTCTCCTTTTCTGTGCCATTTTTTCCACTCTTTTTAGCTTCCACACACACACACATCTAGCTGGTTTTACATGCACTCCCATAAGCAGGGTGGTGTATTCCAGGCAATGTGAGCAGGGAGTTGTGGCATAACACAGCTGACCTATTTTATGGAAACTCTAGAATTTATTTAGAAGAGCGAATGATTAGAACAAGGAAGAATGGTTTTTTAAATGAAGTAGGGTTTTTTGGGTTTTTTAAGAAGCATTATTTAGGAAATCTTACACATACATACAACCAGAGGGTGTTGGAAAATATCACTCTGTAGAATATTAGTTAAAATTCCCCTTCATCTTCTCTACTTAAGAAGATTGAGAATTTGGGGTACAATTGCTCATCCAATTTGAATATGGTTTGAATAAGGTTTCAAACACTACTAAAGGAGCCAAGCTTTTCCCTCTTATTCTTTAGAGTCATCTTCCCTGTGTCCAGACAGGGATTATCTTGCCACATTATCCATGGCAATCCCAACATTGTCCTGCAATATTGAGGTGAAAAGCTGCAATATTGCTGTTGTAGGAAAAACAGCTATCACTTTCCCAATGCAGCAATAGAATTTACCTTATGTGGATGCTTGCTTCTGGGAATTGCCCTCCTGGAAATGAGCACTACGCATGTGTGGCACCAAACCAGGCTGAAAATGGCCACCAGTCATACATTACTATGTATTTTACACCACTGAAATACCCCAATGTACTCACTGTGCCATTGCAAGGACAAACGTCTGGATAGGTAAGGGCTTATGTTTGCCGTACCATTTTCCCTTGCCAACTGGTAGAGATATTGAGAAACAGTTGCAGGTTCCAAACAAGCCCCTATTTGTTGGAGCCAGTTCAGTCTAGTGGTTAGGGAGCCAGTCTCTTATCTGGGAATACCAGGTTCAATTCTGCCCTCCCCCATGAAGCCACCTGGGTGACCCTGGACTAGTCTCAGCTCTCTTCTGAGCTGTCACAGCCCCAACTACCTCACAGGATGTTTTGTTGTGGGGCGAAGAATTGAAAGCTTTGTCAACTGCTTTGAGTCCCATTAATGGGTGAAAAAAGCAGGGTAGAAAAGCCAACTCTCCTCCTCCTCCTCCTCCTTCTTCTATGTATTTCTTTCTGTCTGGAGGCAGCCTTTGCTTCCAGCTTGCTTCACCCACCACTATAAACTACTAATCGAGTTTCACCCAGTTTTAGGTGACTTGAATCAAAAGAAAATATTTTGAGACATTTTTGTTTTTTAATCAGAGAATAAAAACTCATTATTTTTCTATGAACGTATCCCATAGACTGCTTAGCAGCATGATTAATCCTGCTATAATGCTTAGTCTTTAGGCACACTGGCAATAATGTCCTGCTCTTGTTTCCATTTGTTCCACGTTTATATTATTTTATCCTCCTTTAAAAAGAAAAGAAAAACATGAAAAAGAAAGGAAGAAGGAAAATGAAAACACACACGCACACAGAGGAACAGACTGCTACCTTGACCCAAATACATTTGTATCTGTCTTGATGCTATTTTGGTGAGAATAACTGTTGAATTCAGCAAGACTGTTTCCTTCTGCACTTAAAAAAGAGAGAGCAAAACTTTGCTTTATTGCAGGCTTGATTGATAGGCAGGGCTTTAGAGAGCACAATGAACATTGCTGTAAACACCTCCTGAGCAATAGCACTTGAGTCAAAAAACTCAATAAAAGCCCGAGTGTGCATTGATTTGAATGAAACCATATATAAAAGTGTTAGTAAAGGACAATAGTTTCACTATAAACATGAAAATAATGAGACCCGTCTAACGCAGTTGGAAAAAACAATTTGATTCAGGCTGTGTTCCTTCCCCTCAAATTTAGAATGACTGGCTATTACAGATAATATGATGATATGTCACAGAGACCCAAAGACTCCCTAATCCTTGTGGTAGCTTAGCTTCCAACATTTGAAAGAAGGTAATGAACACACTTTTGCCATCTGTAAAAAGTGTCTCCCTAAACCAAGGATCTCTGCCCATCCAACCTCCTTGCATTCCATCAAGCTAGATTTGCAGTGCTGTCCTTTCTGAAATCTGAGTTAGCAAACTCTTCATATTTTCAACTATGTAAACAAAGTAAACTGGGATCAGCATATCAAATATATCAAGGATATTAAATAGCTGCAACAGCCTTTTCTTTGTAGAAGATGCCAGACTTCCTAGAGTATGAAAAAGTTTCATTTTTGAATCTCACCTCCATTATGTAAAATTTTGCCCCCCCCCCAAAAAAAAGATGCATTTTTCTAAACTCTGACATTACCAAATATTTTATCAAAGCCTCCCTATTTATGATGCAATATAATGACCTGGGTAGAATTATCCAGTTAAGTTCCATTTCCGAGTCAAAAGTCCTGTCCACTACATATATGTATTATTTGAACCTATTGTTTCCCTTCACCTTATAGACACTGGCAATGGGGAGAGGTTAGGTAGTGCAAGTATTTCTTTCTGCAGAAACCCATCAAAAACAGATGGTAATTACCTACTTCCACCTAAGAATTACTGGAAGGAATATACAGCCCCAGTCACCTCCAATACAAAGTGCATAAATTGTTACCAGATGTGGCGTAAAATTGTGAATAATTTGGAACCCCCAAAATAAACCCAAATTGAAACTCCAAAGGAATTTAGCAAGACTTTTTACAAAGGTTTTTTAAAAATAAATATCCATAAACAGAGACAAAAACTCATTCCAAACACCAAGAGTCTGTATTTCTTGTAAAATCATTGAAAATAATTTATTAGAAATATAGAAGAAAGCTTTAAAATGAAATGTTAAAGCCATCTCAGAGACACATCTCATTTAGACATTTAAAAGAACAAAGATAAACACGTGAAACCCCAAAATGTTGCGAAACGAACAAGCATTTTATATTGAGTGTCTTTGTGCATTAAACTGAGTCCATCCCATTTTATTGAGACAACCAGTATGTAACTATGGAGCAAAAATTCCAAAAATGCTATAAAATTCCCTTTTATGAGTAAAAACAGGAAAATGAGAATAAAGTTCCAATAAGAAGAATTTCAAACTTTTAACGAAAGATATAAAAGCCAGAAAAAGAAAATTAGACCTAATACCAGATAAATCCCTAAACTTAGCCCCAAATTAAGAAAAATAGAGAGGGGGTGAATGGGGGAAAGAAGATCATCTGTCTCACCAGTCCATGTGCTTTTTAGGATGTCTTCAGCACTCCTAGGAATCTCCAGTGTTGCAAACACTGTTGCCACCAAGCTTCGTCAAAACCATTCTCATTTTGGAAGCCCAGACTGATCTCCAAAAAACCCCCCCAAATACTACAAATCAAAAAGAAATGATCTTAAAAGTGACCCATTCTGTCTCTCTGACTAAAAGAAGGCCAGACTGTAAGTTTCTCTTAACAGCAAAACGTGCACTGCTTACTCACCTTGTAATCTACTTAGGTGAGGGGCGGGGGGAAAGATTTTTTTAAAAAAAATAAGAAAAACACCTTTTAAAAAGCAGAACTTTGGTATTGTAACAAAGCTCCTCAAAATTAAAAAGAAATCGTATCTTATGACAGCAACAAATAATTTGTAGCAAAACTGATCCTTAAAAAAAATGAAAAATCAAATCATAAAATCGCCATGGTAAAAGCTATTGTGAGCTATTTACATCACGAAGATGGATGAGGACCATTGCTGACATAAAATGAGTGTGTGTGTGTGTGTACATGTGTGTGTGTGCGTGTGTGTGTGTGTGAGAGAGAGATGGACAATTTCTCACCCAAACGAGTAATATGCCATAAACATACCCTTCTCTGAAGCCTTTTTATGTTAAAATTGGGCTATGAAAACTGCTGTTCTCATTGGCTCTTCTCACCATTCCGTCTCAACTGGTGGGAGGATTCAGTTTCTTAATACTGTGCTGTGAGTGCTGTTAAATCAGCATTAACATAAATGTGCAGTAGCTATGGGATAACGCTTCACCACTATGCTCCCTCAGTCGTGGAGTGTGATGCCCCCACAGCAACTGCACCATCCTTTGTGCTATATTAACCCTTAAACTCCCAAATATCTTGGGGCCAGAATGTTTTGTTTTGTTTTCCATAAAGGACCTCTTTAAATTGTCAGCCCATTTCCTTCTTTTTTATTTTTTTTATATTTATTTATTTAATGCTTTTATAAAGAAAAGAAAGAATACAAACAGAAAAAAAAATAACAGGAAAAAAACCCCCACATTTCTCACATCTCAGTTTCACATTAAGTCCACATAGTCAACCCCATCCTCCCTCCTTTATGCCTCAGAAGTCACAGGTAAATATGTCCACAATTTCAGTAGTCCTTCTTTCATTTCCGTAGGTAAGATGTCATTAATAAAAGCTGTATATAATTTGCTCCAAGCTTTTTGTAAATCCAGGCGATGACTTTCTCCAGAGTAAAAGAGCCGCTGGTGTCTAAGGGCATCAAATTTATATATATCAAGAATGTTACTATACCACCTCTCACGAGACCATTTTGTTTTGTCTTTCCAACCCGCAGCTATAACTAATAAGGCTGCCCATAACATTCTGTCTACTATGTATTTATCTGGAACCAAGGTTGAGTGATCTTTGTAAACTTGCAAGAGACACAATCCCGGATGGGGTCTTATATTAATTCCAAAAACGTTTTGCATTTCCAGCATTACTTCATCCCAAAATTTTGTTACTTCATTACATGTCCACCACATGTGGAAGTATGTTCCCCTATTGTCACATGAGTGCCAACAGGAGGATGAAAAGGTTGGAATCATATGGGACAGCTGGATCGGGGTCCTGTACCATCTATATAAAATCTTCATATTCAATTCTTTAATCTTAATATATTGTAATTTGTTAATTTCCTTAACTTTCCACCTCATAACCTTCTGATCTATTTGAAAGTCCATCTTCCATATATCTGTCAGATACAAAGTATGATCTGTATCATTCACTAATAGTTTGTATATTCTGGCACAGATACCACTTCTAGTTTTTAATCTGCTTTCTATTACTGCTTCCAACCCCTTCAGTGGGTGTGTCATCACTTGCTGTATATTGTGTCTTCTCATGAAATTTTTTAAAGCTATTATTTGTAACCAATGATCCCTTCCTAGGATATCCTGGAAGCGTTCATCTGATATCATTTCATTTCTTTCATTAAAAAAATCCTTGAAATAGCCCATGTGATTGTCCTGCAATTTACGTAAAACTCGACTATTTAATACTTCTACCTTGTCATTAATATGACTTATTGGGGTAAATCTAGACCATCTGTCTACCAATTTCCCTTGCCACTTTTTCCAAACCTTCAATACATAGAGGCTTACTGTGGGAAAAGTTAAAGGCACTAAATATAGAACCAAGATTATTGTTCTTGATTAAGATCTTGTACTGTAAGACCAGCCTAAGAGTCCGTACAGGTACGCATGGCTCTTTGACACAAGAAATTTCAACCTTCAAGGGGGTAAAACAAGGCTGTATTCTTGCCCCTGCTTTATTTAATTTGTACGTGAATGACATTACAAAGGTCTTGCAGTTTCCTGAGGCACATGGACCCAAAGTTCTAGATAGGCATGTTAATATATTACTTTATGCTGATGACATAGTCTTATTCTCTCAGACTAAGGTTGGACTTAGAAGACTTTTACAAAAACTCAATCTTTATTGTAAGGCCAACTTCCTTCATATAAACAAAAATAAATCAAAGGTGGTTGTGTTTGGGAGAAAGAAAACAAGACATAACTGGCATCTGGATGGGGATATCATTGAGCAAGTCAGTTATTATCGCTACCTGGGGGTTGATTTTTCAAAGACCGGCTCCTGGTCCTTGCATTTGAAGAATTGCATGCTAAGGGCCTCAGCAGGATTGAATTCTCTATATAACCTGTTTAATTACAGGCATCCAGGCACTCTGGTCCCCATCATTACTGCATACAGAGCAAAAGTCATTCCAATGTTGACCTATGGAGCAGAAATCTGGGGTTTCTCAAACACCTCTCAGAACAAATCCAGACCCGCTTTTTAAGACGAATGCTAGGTATCAACAATACCATACCAGCCCCTGCTGTTAGAGCAGAACTTGCCATTCAAGCTATCCAATGCTCCATTAATATCAAAATATTTAACTTTTGGATGCGCTTAGTCTCTTTGCCGGGAAATAGGTTATCAAGAATGTGCTTGGAGGAACAATATAGGAATGAGAACACCAATACATGGGTCCATAAAGTACACAGTGAAATTTCTCGCTGTGGTCTGTCCCTGCAAACACTAGGGCATACCAGTTTGATAGCAAAAGAACGCTTTAAGCAGCGAGTAAAGGACATCAGTGCCCAAAATGATATTGCAAACCTCCGCAACATAAAATCATTAAAATGGTTGGCACGTACGAAATCTATTTTCCGAACTGAAAAATACCTGGTTTATAAGATGCCCTATCCGTTGAGACAGCAATTCACTTATGCACGATTTGAATTGACTGACTGCATGATGAAGTATGGTAGATACCTTCAGATACCTTATCAAGATAGACTGTGCATCTGTGGGGCAACAGAGGTTGAAAACCTCTTACACATTTTGTGTACTTGCCCCTTGTACTCTCAATTAAGAACAGCATGCCTGGATCCCCTTTTGCAAAATATGACATTTTGGAATGCAGAGCAAAAAGTGAACTACCTTTTGCAGGGAGAGAATGCTCAGGCAACATATAAGGTAGCTTTGTACTTGCTTAAGGCAGCCCGGCTCAGGAAACTTTTTATGGAGACTAATGGAGTGCCTTGTAAGGGTGACGAGGATTTGTAACTATAACATATGTACAGACCTGATTTTACTCTTGTTTATACTGATTTTATTTTTCTATGGTTTTATCTTTGTATACTTGATACTTGATATGGTCAAGCGACTAATCAATAAAGTTTATTCATTCACTTTTTCCAAACCTTCAGAGTTACCTGTATGGGGCCAAATACCCTGTTTAACAATTTAGTCTCCATTTTCGCAAAAACTACTGATCTGACTCCTAATTTAGCCATTTCCCTTTCCAATCTAACCCATTTAGCCAGTCTATTGTAATCTAGTTCCAACAATTTTGGAAGTGGTTTGCCTTTGCCTACTTGTGTAATTCTTTACATTACACATATCCTGATGAACTGAGTTTTAAAAACTTCACTTATTCCCTGGGGTCTGCCATAGTCTGAACTACTATGCAAACAGCAGGCTTCTATTCAAGGATATGATCCAGAATAGTTGGCAGGACAGAAAGGAGCAGAGAGTAGGGATGTGCATGAATGGGGTTTTGAGCATTTGGTTTGTAAAGTTAGAAAATACATGTTAATTTGAATAGATCCCCTTCGAATGTGGTAAGATTCTATTCAGTATGAATGAATTCATACAACTTTGTACAAATATCCTATACAAATGCATACGTATTCTGGATAAGTATCCTGGATACGTACTTTACAAACACGTACATATCGGACACATATCCTATACCAACTCATACTTATCAGATATGTATCGGTTACATATCCTATACGAATGCATATGTATCAATATGTATCTGATACATATCCCCAGTTTAACAAATGTTAATGTCATTCTCGGTTCCACGCTAGGATGTTCTCATTTCGCCTTGTGATCCTGCCATAAGACTCTGTTCCTGGTGCCTGATTCTGCCTCAAGTTTTTATTTTTTTTCCCCCTTGAGGGTTATATGGACCTTACCGAGGATTTGTCTATACTATTAATTACCCTATTTCTTACTCCTTCTGCTATCACTCCTCAAAGTCTTTATTATAAAACTTTAGCTTCACTGGGTACCATAGTATAAAATCGCAGTGAAACCACCCTTCCTCTTTCCCAAACATGTTTCATGCTGCATTTAAGTTAGTTATCCTGTGTGAATGCTGATTCCCATATTGTTCTTGACACTAAGGTCATTTCCACACTGGACTATTTCATGCTAGACTACCAGACATCCTGAACCTGATAGGTAACCAATTACTGAGTGAAAAAGACATACCCCCCCTTCCTTATAATCTTTTGAATTCAACTTCCCATCTTCATAACCATTAAGAAACGTAAAGTTTCTAGGCCCCATGCCAACCACTGAGGGTTTCCCTGAGCATAAAATGAGTGATTTAGGAATCTGAACATGTAAAAATGTTCCCAGGTTTAATTAAGAATGTTGCATACAGATCTGGGATGGAGCCATAGAATTCTGAGTTCTTCTTTTCAGGACTTCAAAGTTAAGATTCTAAATGCCAAAATCAATAACTTCCTGATTTCTTGTGCCCTTTCCTTTAAACTTTTCTCTGATGCTTTAGGGTTTTTTCACCCCATAATTTCCCATGAGCTCTAAAAGTACCAATTATATGAGCATAGTCAAAAAGTGTTTTTAAAAGTTCACATCCTATTTCAACTTTTACTTATGTGCTGGATTTGAACAAATTCTTAAAGGTTACTCTAGCAAATGTTGATATGATAAGTCTTTTCCACTGACAATTTAAACAAGCAGACAATACACGAATTGAGAAATCTACTCAATTCAGAATAGTCTACCTGCACCTTTTGATGGATGAACTCATGTCATGATTATAACTGTGAAATGTAAAGTAGCAATTCACTTACCTTCTTTGCAGACAGTCAAGAGCAGGTGAAGGTCTTGCCTTTGTCTACTGCTTGAAAATGTCCAGAAGCAACTGATGGGCCACCATATGAGACACAGCTAGATGAGCTGTGGCCTGATCCAACAGGGCTCCTTTTCTTCTTATGTTATGTTCTTAATACTTGTTTTGTAGAGACGTAGAAATTTTGGACAGTATGATTGATTAGTGGTATAAGGAATGGATTCTAAAAGGAAATAATTAGATTTTTAAAAGAAAAGTAGATGTGCCTTCAAACTGAGAATTCCACACTTTGATCCACTACTATCTAGTAGAGGTATGCAAAGCAAGAAAGCATCTTTTACAAATAAAAAGGTTTCACCTAAAGAAGAAAACAAAAATGGAACACAAACGTTGACAAAAACAGAGATATAAAAAGATATATAGAAATAAGTTTCCTCCAGACAGAGCTGTTTAAATTCACAGTTTAGAAATAAACTGATGTATACTGACTGTGAAGGGAAAATCGTTTGTCCTCACTAAAAAACAGCTCTGTAGTTTCCTGTTTAAGGGTTCAAAAAGCCAATCAGTTTCTGAGCTGCACTTCTGGGTTTAGTAGTGTCTTCTCGTTTGTATTTGCATGATAATGCAGTCTAACTGCAGACTGGAGGCCAGAAATTACAGAAAATTATTGGGAAAGACCCCTGAGCCTGAACTCCTGTTCTCAGGAAGAGAGTCTGATGTGCTGAAATATATACTGGTGACAAAAGATATGTTAGGCCTTCCTGAGAAATTAATCATCAACAAATCACTGGGCCCTTCCGGCATCCAGCCAAGAGTTTAATTAATTTTTTGAGAGATTTTTGAGTGTAGTTAAACTTGTGGGCAAGAGTGATTCTATAGATATACTCTATTTTGATACTGAAAAGGTTTTAATAAAGTCCTTCACTGAAATGTATCTGTAAGTTTCGTGGCCATGGAATAAAAGGACAGCTCCAGTTATGGATAAGCAAATGGCTAAGGACTAAAAAAACAAAGAGCAAAAGCAAATAATAGAATGAATTTAAACATGGTAGTTCAGTTCAAATCGGACCAAACCATGTGCAGTTAGGTTTGAGCTTCAGACCAGTACAACCTGGCTATACACATAAAAATACATTTTAAAAAAAAACTTTTAAAAGAATAATATGTTAAATCTGAACCAGTTTGGTTCAGGTGGTTCAAACTAGTTTGACCAAACCCCCCCTGGTCTGAGTTGAGTTTGAACTAAATCCCCCAAACCGGGGTGGTTCAGTTCAATCTGAACTTGTCAAACCACCTGATTCAATTCAAACCACTCTGAAGCTGAACTGGTTGGCACATCTCTAGTAAATGGACATTTTCCACAAGGGGGAGATATAACAATTGGACAGGTGCTTCTTAAATTACTTATAAATGATTTAGAGGCAAATGTGGTTATTGGAATGACCTCATTTGGTGATAACACCAGACTGCTTCCTCTCTCCATTTTCAGGCATTGTTATTGTTTTCAGTGGGTTTTTTTACATTTCTTTTTACTGTTTAAACATGTCCTGAGACTTTCTGGTATGGGGCAATATAAAAATGCAAATAAAATAAAACAAAGAGCTTGAAAGGGATCTCTACATATTGGGAACTGGCCATCAAATTCTGCCATACAATGTGATCAAATGTAAATTGGTATTGTAGGATTGGAGCCGACTGTGAGTGATCAGGAAAGAGATCTTGGAGTAGTGGTAGACAGGTCAGTGGAGTTGCTGATGTAGTGTGCATCTACCATAAGGAGAAGGAGGAGGAGGATAGTTAGGGATAATAAAAATGAATATTATCATTCCAATATACAAATCAGCAGTGTGACCGCATCTGAAATATTGTGTACAGTTTTGAGCAAGTAAAAAAAAACCTAATTTTAACAGCAAAAACAGTATGAATAGAAGAGAAACAATACAAATAGGCAAAAATGTTTTGCAGTGTTATCCTCCTATGGAAAGAGAACAGCACACAAGCATAATGAATAAATAGAAACCTGCAATTACATGGGATTCATTCAATTGTTCTTCAGTTCTGAGTAGTTATGCTGTTTGTCGTCTGTGTAAAAATGGTAACCATATAGAACTTTCAACTTCATTAAAGATGTGGTGGGATTGAAAACATTGAGATCTTCTTGGGGAAGTGGCATGCACAGGTATCCTGCAGAAACACGGAAAAGCATAACAACAGACTGGCACCCTGTATCTTTTTTGTACTAATAGAATACTTAACCATAATGGGAGCAAGAACTGTCTATTCATCTGAGCACTATCTAGTGCTAAAATCCGTTTAAATAAATGTAGAAAAATGTGACTGATTGGCTGTTATGTGTCCAGATCAGCACATTTTGTTTTGTTTTGCTTTGCTTTGTTTTCACTTATTCTTCATGAAAAATGACTTGGCTAGCAGCAACAGTTGTCTCCCTTTGTATTTGCCCTTCAAACGGCATCTCAGATCTGCCAAAAATAAGCAGCTCCACTTGTAGTCTGATCAAAAGTAAAGGAGTTGCTATTAAAAAAGCTCCTTTTGTAGTTTGCACTAAAGGCTGCTGTACCTGGGCACAGTGTACTACCTAATTGCATACAAGACATTCATGTGCTGTACTGAAAGAAATATAATTAAGCCACAATCTGATGGATCTAGCTAATGGACAGCAAACAGCTTTTCCAATGATAGTAGGAGCTCTGTATCCTACTCTGTATCTCCTTTTTTTGCAGATGTTTATACCAATATGTAACAAGAATTTTATTTTCCTGTTATTGTTATATTTATGCAGCGTAGCTATTAATTTATATTGCATTTTCCATCATGGAGGCGACTAATTTGAGTGACTTCAACTCTTAATCTCTGCCTTCTGATGGTGCAACTTAAAATCCCTTTGAAACACATTTAAACCTAAATCTAGGGAACAGTAACACATATCTACCGCTCAGTCCTTTCATTTGAATGTATTCCTGAAACATCTGCAACTATTCATACAGCAAGCATAATTTTATTTTGCTAAAATTATAAGAATTTTCCTAGACAAAGAGAAAAACACACTAAAAATAGAATGGCATTTATTGCAACTATAGATACAGTATCCCTCCCTTTCTAGTTCAGACTTTGGAGAACCCTTAGCTCAGAGGAGCAGGACACATGAAAAGATGAAGGCTGAAGCTAATAAATGTTACTTTTGTCCAAGTACCACCCTCTTCAATTTTATTTATTTGTTTGAGGAATTTATATCCAGCCCTTCACCAAAAGGCCTTAAGGTGGGTCAGAATAAGAAAGAATAAATACCTAAAATATTAAAGCAATTAAACTATGACTTCATAAAGGCATCATAGTTCCTGAGCAGCCAAGATAGCATCAGTGGTAACATTTCTGGGAACGCTTCTCACTCAGATTCATTATCAGACTGGTTTACTCATGAGAAAAGAGGGTACTGCTATGATTTTACACTAAACCTAAGTCTGATTGGGCACAGAAGGACTCAGTTCTGCATAAATAGACTCAGGGCTGCATTATTTTAGTCTACACACTAGTCCAAAACAGGCAAGTCACCTGGTGTGTGTGTGTGTGTGTCTGTGTGTCCCCAAGAATTTGCTGACCCTTCCTGTGATCCAGTACACCACCAGTTGCAGAAAGGAACTTAGTAGGGATCTGCACGAATGGGGGGTTTTGGCAGTCAATTTGAAATGAATCAAATGTTCAAAGATCCATATTGGCACAAATAGATCGCATTAGAATGTGGTGAAATTCTATGTGAAACAAATCTATTAGTATGTATTTGTACAGATATTCAATGTGTATCTGATACAAACAGATCTATATCTGTTATGAATAAATATGTATCTGATATGAACAGATATGTATCTGATATTAATAGATACGTATCTGATACATTTCCCCAGCTTAACAAATGTCTGAAGTATTTGTATAAATGTCTGGAAACGTTTGTATTCATTCGAATGTTAGCATTAGAATATCTTAACATTCGAGTTCAAATGTCCAAATTTGGCTGAATTTCACATGTTAACGAATATTCATGCACATCCCTAGACCTTAGTCTTTTGTTTTCACCTAGTGTCCAAAAATGCATTTGAGCAGCACAGATAAAAACCAAATAAATAAAACTACTTTAGGGCCTTAAAAAACAAACAAGCCTTTTTTTCTTCATTTGTGTGAATATAGCCTTAGGAAGAATGGACGCATGTTGCATTGTCCTGGACTGTGCTAGACTGATTCTGGGTGAGATTGATAGAATGATCAGTGATATGGGCCAATGGGTGTCTGCCTTGTGGCTGCTTGGCCCAAAGTCCCCAACCTCCACAGTTGTCAAGCAGGTCTACTTTAGCCAGTTGCCCAAAAGTGATGCATTTCCAGGGCTGCTTTAGGGAACTCAACACACAATGTCACCAGGCTCACCATACTAGGTATCTAAGAATGTAAGAATATTAAAGAAGCCTGCTGAATCAGGCCACAGCCCATCTAGTCCATCATCCTGTCTCATACACTGAGCCACCAAATGCTTCTGGCATTCTCAAGTGGAATAAAAATGCACCTCTGCTTGACTTTCTGCAAATGACCTTTAGAGGCATCCTGCCTGTCCTTCAAACCTGGGGGCAGTACCAAGGTATCCATTCTAGTATCATTGATAACCCTGTTCTCCATGCATTGGTCTAACCATTTTTAGGAATGTGCACGCATATTATAAATATTCATTACTTGGATGAATTTGGATATTAATGTACGAATTGAATGTTCAGACGTTTTTTTTAAGTATTCGTATGCATACGGATATATATGCATTGCATATGGATATGTACTCTTCTTATGGCTGCATACAAGATGCATACAAGATTCATATCATTGGATACCTATTGAATATTCATCCGAATATATGAATGTATTCATATTGGCTTGAATGTCCAGACATTAGTTTTTCTTTATTCATACGAATCCAGATATTTGAATATTTGATTTGAATAGAATCAAGTGTCAAGGATTGCATTCATACACACCCCTAGCCATTTCTTAAAGCTATCCATGCTGGTTGCTGTCACCACCATTTCTGGTAGCAAGTTCCATAGACTGATATCCCACTTGGTAAAACAGTAACAACAACTTTCCCCTTGTTGATCCTAACTCTCCTGCCCATCAACTTTATAGAGCGTCCCCTGGTTCTAGTGTTCTTTTCCACACCATGCATGCTAAATATACTTCATTCAAGTCACCAGTGACTAGTTTGGTCTACTGCTAGGAAATGCATGGACCAGGTTCTGGCATCCTTTTTCTCACTGTGGCTGTCTCCGACAAAACATCCCGCATGGATGCAGCATTCCATGAGAGGTATGGCTTCATGGTACACTGGCGTGCAGTGCAGATGAGGTCCCACCGGTGGCTGCTGGTCCAGGTCAGCAGCCCGGTGTGGAACCTACCTGTGTCTAATTATCCCAATTTAGCTTACTTCCAAAGGAGGTCTCCTCAGCCAGCTATGCTCATTGTCTCTTTTTTAGCTGAGGAGCAGGGCTTGCTAATGAATTTGTATAAGCTTGATGGCTCTGAGATTATTACATTAAAATGTATATCACAACAGAAGCAGTTTTGTAAAACTGGCTATAATGCAGGTTCTGCTTATACTTGCCTTGGGGAGGTGAGGGAGAAGCAAACTGCTTACTGCATGAGAAATTGCACAACACCATGCAATATTGCTGTAGTGTTAGAAGTCACAGCAATACGAGAGCCTGGATGTGTATCAAGTTGTTGTGCTGATATTTAGAAAACAGTAAAGGCAAACTGTGGCTGAATCAAGATGTATTAAAGGTTGCGCCATAATTCTTGCTAATGCTGAAGGGTGGGGGAGCAACCTGAAAGGAGGAAATAGTAATACAATACTGTCTTCCCTTACTGTAAGGTCTATTCAGAGAACTGTGTAGCACCTTGGCCTTTTTAACCCAGCTTTCCTCCTTCCCTCTTGTGAAATTCAAGTGGGTTTTCTTTTGAAGCTGAAGGTAAGGATTGCGTATAGCTAGATACACTGTTATTATTCTTAGATGTAGTGCTACCGAAGAGGCATTTGCCAATTGTCTTCAGATTTACTTAATTCTTAAAAAATATATTTGTTGCATTGTGTTCCATCTTTCTCTACACAAAGTCCAACACCGTTCTCTTCCTTTCCATTTTCACAACAACATGGTGGGTTAGGTTAAATTAAGAGGCAGTGAGTGGTTCACTGTCACACAGTGATCTTCCATTATCAAGTGGGAATTTGAATCCAAGGTCTGAGCTTGACACCCTAAGCAATATCTTAAGTGGAGAAGAAGAGCTGGCTTTTCTACCCTGCTTTTCTCACCCATTTAAGGGGACTCAAAGTAACTGACAAAGCTTCCTGTTTTCCCCTCAACAGACACCCTGTGAGGCAGGTGGGGCTGTGAAAGCTTAGGAAGAAAGCTGTGACTAGCCCAAGGTCACCCAGCTGGCTTCATGGAGGGGTGTGAAATCAAACCCTGTGACCACCAGATAAGAGTCTGGCACTCTAACCACAAGAGGGAAGGAGGAAATACATACGAGATGCATATGTATCTGTAGAGATATGAATGTCTAGATTATTTGTACAAATGCATGTAAATGTGTTTGTATTGAATTGAATGTCTGGCCCTTCATTTTTCATTATTCATACAAATTCAAATTTTTGAATATTCAAATTGTTACAAATTGAATTTTGCAAATTGCATTGGTGTCAACACCTTGAATTGGACTCAGCAGTAAATAAGTAACCAGTGCAGATCCTTTAAGACTGGTGTCATGTGAGTCCAGCCAGAGACTTCTGTTAGCAGTCAAGCTGCTGCATTCTGCGCCAGTTCCAACTTCTGAATAGTTGTCAAGGGTATCCCCATGTAGAGCGCATTACAGTAGTCTAATCTGGAGGTTACCAGAGTGTGGATCACTGGGGCCAATTATCCTGATACAGGTAAGGCTTAATCTAGTGAACCAGATGAAGAAAATGGTAGGCACTCCTGGCAGTCACTGCCACTTGGGACTCAAATGACAGTGAACCCAGGGGCACTCCCAGGTCATGTACCTGATTCTTCTTGGGCAAAACATCCCCACTAAGAATTGGATGCCCCTTAACTTCCTGGACTCGGGACCCAGTGACACACATTACCTCCATATTGTCTGGATTCAGTTTCATACAGCCCATTACTGCTTCCAGGCAGAGATTAAGGATCTCAACTGCCATTCCTGACTCAGAAGGAATGGATAGATAGAGTTGGGTGTCATCAGCATATTGATGGCATCTGACTCCCAAACTCCTGATGACCTCTCCCCGTGGCTTCTCCTCTTCACCCAGGCACATAGCTTCCTGTAATTAATAGACACCCCACCCCCCTCTGGCAGATTGTCCTAGGCACTGCTTGGGTACCCACCACTGGGACAACAGGAGGACCAGAAAACCTCTCACCCCGGAGGCAGGTGTAAACCTGGATCACCAACACTGCCTCTCACACAGGTCAGTGGTCCAATTTGGAGAGGGGTGGGTCTCTCACACTACACTCCTCTCTTTTACCTGCTGGGATCTAAGAAGCAAAGCCTAAAAAGCTATCCTGTTCTAAAAACAGTTAAAAGATAATTAAACAATACAGATTAAAAACAACAATTAAAAACATAAGCCATTCCCCCCTCAGTCCCGAAATGGGCACCTAATGGACAGCCACCTTAGGTTACTGCTCTTTAGCTGCTGCCTAGATAGCTTCATGAAGTTAGAGGCAGTTAGCTAACTTCTACTGGATTATAATTTGTGCCCTTGAAATCAATTAGAAATTCTTTAATTGTTTTATTGAAAAATATTATTATCGTTATCATTAATAATAATAATTCAGTTACTGTGAGATAACTGATGGCATATAATAAACCCCGTATTGAAGTCATTGATTGTTATCCAGATGATGAATTTAGTTGCACTAAAATTGATGTAATTTAACCTCTCCTGCCTTAATGACAATTATAATTCCATTATTCTCAATGGGTCTAAGCTGAATAGAACCACTGAAGCTGTAGGGGAGGGTCAAATCAAAATGTGATTTAGAAAAATTAAAGGAGCTGCCCCACCAGTTCTGCTGGACAGGCCATAATGGATTCATCGTACTTAGTATCATCAAATATGCCTGGCAACTTTCAGGGCAATGTCAGAAGAGGTGTGATCAATACTCATAATAGCATATCAAGTTGATGAAGGAAATATACTTAAGTATGCATGTGCAACCTGCAGAAATCAAGTGTAAGTACATTATATTCAGAATAAAAAATGTCCACTGACAAGAACTAACATGAAAACATTGTTTTGTGGGCTTATACAAGCTAACCTTTTTAAGCTTCCTTTGTGATTAATGGCTTCCAGAATCAATTTGCAAATTGTTCACCCTGGATAACCTCTGGTGTAATATTTTTGTCCACAAATGTAGAGAGAAAAGGTGATCAGCTTGTCACACAGATGGTCAACATAAATATGACTTGTAACCTGTAATTACATTTATGCAACAAGATGGATTCACATAATTCAACTGTAGTTATTTTTTTCTTTTCTTTTATTCAAGGTATTCATCAAATGTGGGAACAGATTCTTCCAGTTCTGTTTCATTCATCTTCTATGTTTTGGTTCTCCTCTGTATTCTGCTTAGTCTTCTGATTTATCATTTGAAAGTTGAAGTTAATTTCAGATCTGATGTGAAATTAATTTCGC
Organism: Aspidoscelis tigris stejnegeri; assembly: GCA_023333525.1. Classification (NCBI taxonomy): domain Eukaryota; kingdom Metazoa; phylum Chordata; class Lepidosauria; order Squamata; family Teiidae; genus Aspidoscelis; species Aspidoscelis tigris. The sequence goes on from JALMGA010000010.1 coordinate 20,820,165, forward strand.
ATTGTATGGAAATATTTATCATTAGTGAACTATGGCTGTTCTGATGTAGGTCTAATTTCCAAACTGGTAGACACAGGATTGCAGTCTCAAGTTCACATCCACAATGGAAAAAGTATTCTGTGCCATTCAAGAGAAAAATGACATGAAAAATTAATAAAAAATTAGGTAGAGGCTATATCCATATGGCTGTACTTTTAGGTCTTCTGAGTCTCTGGGGCTGAAGGCAGGCCAGGCAAACTCTTCTAGCCCCCATTCAGCCCCAGGGATTTTTGGCAGAATACAGCAGTCCCCGTCAGATCTGGAGTGGCATGAGATGTGAACCACAGACATATGGCCCCAGAAGAGCAGCTTCTCATCCGATCCCAGGTATCACCCTCATGGGATTATAGCCATAGAGTATAAAAACTTATACTTATTTTAATATACTTGCATGGTCAAATTTGGTAGATTTTTCCATTTTGGTAAAAAACACACAAAAAGGAAGGATATTTCACATAATATATACAATTTATATTTGAATGATGCACCCTATATAAAAGCAACATCTTTCACAAAATTACATACTGTATTTCACACAATACATAATTGTGATGGTAATATCTTTATTGCCACGTTTGAATCACTTTATTCCATGGAGCATAGGAAGATACACTGTGGGGTCCTGCTCCTCTTGTGTAAAGATGTGTACAAACTGAATTCATGTTTGCTTAATTTGATGGTGAGCCATTTAACAGAATATCTGGTTGTTTGTGTTCAATTTTGAAATGGATATTTGAACAACTAGATATTTGGTTCAATAGGAACATCTGTAAATGCAAACCATTAGAATTGAAATTTCTAAACGTGAACCAAACTTTGTAGATCACTATTCCTGTGCAAATTTTGCAGCTATTACTGGCACCTAGTGCTCTGAGTTGCTACTTGCTCTCTGCAAGTATAAAGGAATTTAAGGATGGTGGGGGTGAGCCAACCTGCAGGAGAAGTTGCTATGGCTACTAAGTGCTAGATGAAGCATGGTATTGTTTTGATAAACTTTGCACCGGAAGAATGAGTCTTTAAGTATACTCTGTGTACTGTATTTACTTGTCAGACAGCAATAGTTCCACCCCTAGTCAGACTTTAATAAATGAAGTCAAGCTATCAAGCCACTGAATTGATGGGATGTATGTCATAACACTAATGGGTTTTACATGGTAAGATATTTATTTCATGTAAGAGGTATCAGTGACCTGAAAGCTGGTCAAAAAAGGTTATGCTGGTTTTATTCTATTTTTGCTTGAAGACTACCTCAGCCGTGCTTTTAGCTGAAGCCCCTCAGATCATAGTAAATTACTTTACATTGAATCAGAAAGACTGTTGACCTACTGTAGCTAACAGTGTCTCTAGAGACTCTCAGCAGGTCACTGTGGTATCAAACAGGGATCTTTCTCCTGATAGTTACAGAGGGATCCAGGACAGGATCAAAGCTGCTGTCCCAGAGATGTGGACATGTGGCTCACACCACAAGCCACCCTGAAGCCCCAAGAGAATGCTGCTGGGGCAATGTCACCACAGCAAGCAAAAAGGTAGGTGAAATTGCTGTCACAGATCAGAAGCCTAGCAGAAATCTGCCACAATCTGGCCCCTGGTGTATTTTCTAGGTGCATTTTCAACTGTTCCATTGGTAGTAGGCCAGCAAGCTCAACTAAATACAGCCAGGAGTAAAGTCCTCCCAGCAATGAAACCTCCAAGAGCTTCTAACAGTATGACTGCTAGATCACTTTTGTTGGAGTTTGGGATTAGTTGAGAGTTTAACTGAGGGAGATATGTTTGTCTGACCCACCCTCAGACACTTAGAGGTCACAAAAGAGAGTCTGTGTGGATGGCGCCACAACTTACATGGATTTCTTGCAATACATAAAACTCATAATACCACAAAATATATATATATATATATTCAGATATTCTGATCTTAGAATCTCAAAACAACCAAGAAAGAATACACCTCTACCAGGCATAACATCCCCATGCGAGCCTTTGTTTGTGCATGTGATGAAATATGAAGAGGGAAATGTGAAGGAACTGAAAGCAACAGAAATAAATGCCACAAGTATAATGATCTTTACAAAAGCTGGGAATGAGTCATAACATGTCTGAAACCTTGACAGACAACTGATGTGCTAGTAATGCTCCATAACCCAAATCTGAAAATCGGGGGGTTGGCAGAAGGGAATCAAAGGGAGAGAATTTCATAAGGAGACCTAGTTAAATGTGAAGTTGTGATGGCATTAGCAATAAAAGTGTCAGAATTCTTGCAAATGTGTCATGTAATTTTATTTTAAGAATGCAAGCTCTTGGATGTGAGCCCCGGATCCTGGCAAATTTATTCCATTTGTCTAGGGCTGCGACATATCACTGCCCCTCCTCCCCCCCCCAGCTTACATGGCATTTGATTACATCATAAAATAGGAGCAGAGAAAATAGATGATGACTTCTGAAGCAGCAAATCTATTTGCAAAATAGAAGAGAACAGGATGTTCTTTCTTTTTCTCCTTAGTTTTTCTGGACCATCATGCCTATGTGAATGGGACCAACTATGCCTAAGTTTTAATCCACTTTTGATCCGCCTTCAGAATATTTGGTGTTGTCTTAGACTAGACAATTTGACCATTAGTGTCCCAGCTTAACAAAAGACAATGGCTATTTCCACACAGGACAAACTCATGGTATGGGGGCCAATCCGAAGTGAACAAGAAAACTTATCCCAGTATGAGTTGGACTGCCATAGGTCTGTCTGAGAACTGCCCTCATTGTGTCCTTTGGTCCCAGTTCTGGCCTTTTGCCCAGGAAGCAAAGGGGGGAGGGAACTTTTGGAGCACTTGGCTGGCTAATACCTTAGATATTTGTTTATTACTGTGCCCCCCCCTTGCTTTCTTTGCCAGAGGCTCATTTCATTTCAGTGCTGTTGTATAAAGAAATGGTTCCTCACTGTTACTATATAAGAATTTGAAATATGTGTTACAAGACACTATAGAACAGTTTCAGTGATGTCTGAAGAACACAGAATATTCAGTTATATGAAAAACTGTACTTGTGTGACTGTGATGTTTAATAAGAATTCTCTAGTCCATAACTGCAATGTAACTCTTCTTTGCAACAACAAAAGCAGTGCTTCATAGATAGTCTGGGGAACTATTTATAGCATTCACACTGTATCTGATGCAAACACTTGTTATCATGGAAACTACTTTCAGCTTGACAGAAGGCAACTTAAGCTGCATCCACACATCTTTTTAAAAAGCAACTCAAAAGTGCCTTAGAGGGGGTAGACTGGTGTTCCATATCAAAGGGCAGAGAATGGACTTTGGAGGCGCTAGCTTATGGACCAGTTTGTTCTTGTTGTTAGAGTGTTATACTCTTATCTGGTAGTCTCTTGGTTCAATTCCATACTCCTACACAAAGCCACGTGGGTGACCTTGGGCTAGTCACGGCTCTCTTTCTGAGCTCTCACATACCTACCTCACAGGCTGCTTGTTACTGAGAGAACAGAAGGTTTTGTCAACTGCTGTGAGTCCATTTAAAAATGAGAAAAGTAGGGTATTAAAAACCAGCTCCTCTTCTCCTTCTTTTGAATCACACTATTGTTTTTTCCCCTACATGTGGTTTCTGCCTCTATCTTGCTTCAATATGTTTGAAGGAATGACTACTTCCATATCTACCTGCCCTTGCCTTAAGATGTGAAGAGGAGGCCCTCCTGGTTGTACCACCACCTTCAATAGTAAAAAGGGTGGGCAACCAGGAGAGGGCCTTCTCAGTGATAGCCCCTAAACTATGGAATGGGCTCTCCCTTGAGGTGCATCAAACACCTTCACTGTACACTTTTAGGAAGGCAGTGAAGACGCACCTTTTTGCCCTGGCTTTTAGTTAAATGGGGATGCATATTCTCTTCCCACTTTTCAGGCACTGCTATTCTTTTCATACTGTTACTATTTCAATATATATATCTGGTTTTAAATGTTACTCACCCTGAGACCTTCGGGTATAGGGCAGTATAAAAATGCAAATAAATAAATATGTCACTTTAAGAAACTGTTAAAAAAATCAATTAATGAAGAAGGATATCCATCATTATCTGAAAGTGCTTCAGAGAACAGTTTCTCTGACTCCCATTATATCTGTATCTGCATATGTATGACCTTGATGACCCTTCACCCTTCATTCTACATTCAGGAAGACTCAAAAGAAAAACTCCATAGTGCAGCAAATGTTTTCAACTGGGCCTTGGCCACTTTGCCTTCAAAATGAATGCTTGGGAATTTAAAATATGTACTGATGTTGTAGACTGTTGAATTTGTAGTACTGAAGTAAGAGTGGTTCAGTGTGGTTAGAAATGATGTGGGCCACTCTGCATTTAATTTTTCTATCCCATACTGCATCTACTACACAAAGGTGCTGAAGAACGCTTCTGTTGAACCTCTGACATTTCCTCTGAAGCAGCAGCCACATTTGCTTGCTCTGTCTGTTGAAGAAGAAGAGTTGGCTTTTCTACCCCGCTTTTCTCACCCATTTAAGGGGACTCAAAGCAGCTGACAAAGCTTTTCTTTTTTTCTTTTTTTTATTTTCCAAATGTACATATACAAATACAAACATTCAAAACAATACAGAATACAAACAAAATATGATAAGCAATACTAAAACAAAACAAAAACCCCTTACACTTACTATATGCATCAAGTCTCATTTACCTCAGACTTATAAGAAACTTATTTATGATTTCCTTCAAGTTGTTATTTACTTCCGGTTTGGCAATATAGCTTTACAAGTCTTTCCAGCTATCTTCAACTAAGGTATTAACATTCCCTCCCAACATTCTCATTCTTCTTTGTCTTATCATATCATATTTAAACTGGCCAGATATGTAATAATACCATGTATCGATTGTACACTTATCAATATTTTTCCAAGATGCAGCTATAGTTGATAATGCCGCCATAAACAATTGATCTAACATATACCTCTTACTTTCATGTATGGTTTGGCTTTTATACAGCTGTAATAATGCAGCCTCTGGATATTTTTTTATCTCTATACTCATTAGATTCTTTATTTCTTTAAATATCGTATCCCAGAAGGGTAAATTTTTTGGACATAACCACCACATATGAAAGGTCGTTCCTTTTATTCCACATCCTCTTCCAGCATCGTGGTGAAAAATTTGGAATCATGTAGGATAACTGTGCTGGGGTTTTGTGCCATTTTGATATTAATTTCATCATTAATTCCCTTAATCTCAAATGTTTCAATTGTGTTATGTCCTTTATTTTCTTCGGCTGACAAAGCTTTTCTATTCTTCTCCCCACAAGAGAACACCCTGTGAGGTAGGTGGGGCTGTGAGAGCTCAGAAGAGAGCTGTGACTAGCCCATGGTCACTCAGCTGGCTTCATGGGGGAGGGCGGAATTGAACCTGATATTCCCAGATAAGAGTCCGGCTCCCTAACCACTAGACCAAACTGTTGAGGAGGAAGGAGGTGACATTCCATTACTTTCCTTCTCCTTCCTCCTCGGCCTGACTTTCTTTTTGTTCTGGTGGGAGCATCTTTGATTAACCATTTAGAAGTTTTGAATGAGCTGAAACAGTGGCTCTTGTGAAGCCGCCTTCTTCATGTATCATTTAGAGACACCACCTTGAGGATAGACCTAAAACACTTTGTATACCATCTAGCATCAGATCTACCATGATGCTTCCAGCCTGCTGCCCCCCTCCCCAGCTGTCACCACAGGGCTAAGAAGCATCTTGCCTCATCCATCATGCCTACTCCTGGGAGCAGGGGGCTGTCTTTTAACAGTTTGTAAGCTACTCTGACAGCCTTTTAGATGCTAAGGGCTGAATAAAAAAGACAAACGGTAAAGGAACAAATACAATTTACTAATTTGGAGGGCAGCTGAGTTTGAATGTCCCTCCTGTCACATGGGTGAACATTTCTTAAGAGTGCTTGCATGCATAACTGCAGACTTTTAATTTTTTTTTCCTTGTCTCCTAAAGACATTAAAAATGGCTATATAGCTTCTGGAATTTTGGGCCTCCTTTAGCTGCTGTACTGTAAAAAGCCATACAGATATGAAGAAAGATGTTGCAATAAACTTCTAAAACCAGAGCTCCTTAGAGAAGAAAGATTGCTATTCCATTTTAAAAATTGGCTCTTATTATTTTTTTTCACCATTTAACATTCTCAGTTTAACTTATCTTTCACAGTTAATCAAATCTGAAAACCTGAAGTGCTTTTTTAACCATAACATTTTAAGGTACTTGGTAATTCATTTGGAATGCTGTTCCCTTTGACAGTTTCCCTGGCCCACACCTGAGTCTGAAAAGTAGGGCTTAAAATTCATGACTAGCATACCTCTGAAAGGAATTTCTCACAGGTTATATTGCCACCATCAGGAAGTTCAGAACAACTTTGGTCCTTTCTTCACAGGCCCCTAATCCATATTAAGGGTCTGAACTAGTACACATCTGATTCTTAGCCTTGTGGCCTGTGACACTATAGCTCTCCTCAGTAATCCTGGAACACCTGTACATCACCTGTGTTCTGGATCAGGTTGCACTGGTTATTCTGGTGGACCTGATTAAATGTTTCCGTCAGAGATCTGAATTTTAAGGTCTCCTTTAATCTGGATCTTAAATCTGTCTCATACAAATGGAGCTGGATGGGGGCCGGGGGGGGGGGGGTCAGGGCCTATGTGATCTACATTAATATTTGGCTACTGAGACCATTCATTCCAAGGCCTTAGAGGCATGGAGTTGCAGCCAGGAATGGCAATCCATGAAAAGTAAGATGATATGAATTTGGAAAAACACAAATTAATTTCACAGAGGCAGCCCAAAATGTCACTGACTCGGGGAACCACTGCCGTTTGTGGGTATTTTGTTCCCTTGGGTCTTCCTACATCTTCTGCGCTCTTAGCTACATTCTGAGCAGCGTCTGTAATGCTGCTTGCTTACTCAAAAGAAAGCTGGACTCAGTTCAGATATGTCTTAATCCCAATTAAGTGTACAGTGGATTGCAGCCTTTAGATCTAGAGCAGATTTGCATAGAAAATTGATGGTGGATAAATTTTGATGCCTTTGGGAATGTCTTTGTTTCTTCCCTGGACCTTATCCATCTTTTGTCATGAATGGAGACAAAGGACATGCCTAGAAAATACAATTAAGAGCTTTGCATGAATATAAAATACAAATCGTTCAACAGAGACCATTTCTTCCTGGCTCATTATAATATATTCCGTTACCAGTTTCTCTATGATTACTTGCATTATATGTGTTTGATGATTTAATGTTTAACAGGAAGAGGGGGAGAAGTCAAGTTCTTCTAGAATTAAAGATTTTAACAAATGTAGATGTTTTCTTTTCCACCTTCTCATTTTCTCACTGATAAGGGATACTTTTAACATTCATTTTGAGGAAATGCACTCAGAATTGCTGTCGGGGGCTGAAAGTGAATCTAACATCTGCCTGCATATTTGCTCTCTACAGCCATTTTGAACACATGTTAGGCTACTGAAAGTGTTATCCTTCCTCAGCAATAATCCCACAAGGCCCCAGGATAGTGGCTGATGTGGGCTGTATAACCACACTTCCACAGTAGCCACTTATCAGCAGGGGGCTAGTTTCCACTCTGGTCTGGAAGAAGCCCTAATCTATGTAAACTGCAAGACATGGGCCTAATGTGAAAGGATGGTCTTTCCTCATGATTAACAAAATATATTCTGCAGAATCAGCACATTTGCTTAATGAAGTTTCTGTTGAAGCAAAATCTTGACTTTTCTCTATTTACTGAGGACTTCATGTGATCTGGATCACGGGCGAGTGGTGAACCGTGAAGACAAAGATATGAAGCCCATGGGTAATCATTCTGAATGACTTTCTCAGTTCAATAATTGACTACTTGTCTTTTCACTGTCTGGTGCATGAAGTGCCCCAGCATGTCAGCTGATACAAAGCCCCCCCAAAAAAAATCAGAAATGAGCCTTTCATCTCCATTATACAGGGTCGTCATCCTTTTAATGTAAAAAAATGAATCCACTGTGAACTCCTGGCACAAATCATCTGTGGAGCAAACGTTAGTTTCTTTCAGAATTGGAAGCCTTGAGTATAGACTCCCATAATCAATGTTGTTTGAAACTGTTTTTAAACAAGCCCATTATCAGGATAATATTCCCTTGAAAACTTTTAGACTGCATTCCTCCATTAGAAAAAAAATTAACATATTTTAGCTGAGGCGTTTCTGGCATGTGTGGGGTCTAGTGGGAAGAGTGAATATCCTGCAGTACAGCAGTGTTGATGCTGAACCTCTTCCAAGACTTCTTCTCATTAAAGGTGACTTGTATGACTGAGGAAATATATATATATAAAACCCATAATTAAAGTGCCACATTAGCTTGTCCTAACTATGGTGAAGTTGACATTAAATATACATCATCATTACAGTGTTTACAGAAGGATCTTTCAGATTTTTTTTTATTAGCAAAAGTGAGAAGTTATTTTTAAAAGATCATGAGTTGCAGAACTATAGATTATATCTGAGACCTATTGATTTTGCTCAGCTCTAAAAAGCCATAAAAAGCATAGCCCAAGAGGCTCTCGGCTTCAGGAGCTGACAAGAAACCAAACAGTGTTTTAATATATGGGGCAGGAGAGGGAGTGATTTGTGAGATTAAATTTATTGGGCATATCTACGCTCTAAACTTCTGTAAGTCTTACAACAGTTCAACTTTCATAGCTTCTACAAATATGGAAGACTAGTGAATGTTATTGAGAATCGTCTTAAGGATGCTCAGGTGGTAGTAGGACCAAGACCCCTGTGCAGATCATTGGGATGGTCAAGGGCATCTTTTTCTGGCTCTGATCCTTCATCTAGATGTCAGAGCTTTTTCCATCTTCATCACCACTGGGTCCCTGGATTGAAACACTTTAAGTGCAGACTGTGGCTGCAGCTCCACTTAGTTGTTAGAGGTGCCCTTGTCATCCAAAGAAGGCACCAGTGGTCAGCAGGAGAGGACACCTTAGAGCGATCATGCAGACCTGAGACACCTTCCATACAGGCTGCTTTTTCCTAGCCTGCATGGAGGCACTGAGGAAAATGTGTTTATGTGCTCTGAAATGGAGGCGGGGAGAGCGCCATGCATCTGTCTGGAATGGAGCTGCCTTCCACAGAAGTGGAAATGCAGTTTGGAGCACTGCTGGCCACCTTTGCACAAATGGTATCTTCGTGTTTTGGGATGGTCTTGATGGCTGACTTCCTGATCCTGAAGTCTTACCCCACAGTCTTGGAACCCTTGCCTTTTTTCAGTTAGTCCAGCACTTTGATTTTCTTCTTGTGTGTCTAACCCTTCTTCTTTTCATCTTTTCCCCCCTGTTGCCTTGTTGCCAGCACCAGCATGCATTGTAACCACCTTTATCATTTGCCATCCCCCAAGCCAAAAGCCTCTGCTACGAAAAGCCACATTTGAGGGGGAGGGGAATGCTGAACACAGCAAAAAAGTGTGCACAACCAAAAAGGTTTGCAGAGACAGATAACAAAAAGCACGTTGTACATACATGTACACACACACACACACACACACACACAAAATCACCCTGCCCTTACAGAGTAATTCAATCACTAGTCTCAGCACAGATAATGTCTTGGGTTCAAGTTATTTGAAGGACTGCATCTCCATCTATAACCCAGTGTGGGCTTTAATATCTGCTGGGGAGGGCCTTCTATCAGTCCCACCACCTTCTCAGGTTCATTCGGTGAGAACTCAGCAGAGGGCCTTCTCTAAAGCTGCTCCCAAGTTGTGGGACTCCCTTTAATCAGAGGTCTATTCTTCTGCTCTCCTTTCATCAGGAGGTTAAGACAGTGCTTTGGGGCACCTGTTTTCTGGGATTGTCTTTATCTGTGGACACAGTTGGGGGAAAATGTCAGGACAGTTTTAAAAATAAAGCAGCTACAAGTCTCCTACCTGGCAGCACTTGTTTGTTGTTGCCTTTCTTGCCTACCTTCTATTGACCACTGGCATCCCAGGTTTCCATGGACATGATTGGTTGGTGGCCATAGTAGTGGATTGTCTAGGAATCTCCATAGTATCCCATCCCGTGCCACCTCATCCAGTTGAAACTGCTGCAACTAACAAGAGTGATTATTTCATATCTCTGAAAGGGGTGGATAATCAGAGGCTTGGGAACAAGGAAAAGGTTATTTATTTGTTTGTTTGTTTGTTTGTTTTACATTTTCTGCCTGTCCCTTGAGTCTCAATTCACCTTGGGGTGTCCCTAAACACATGTGTTAATTCTCCCAAAGGCACAAAAAAACCACTCAAAACTGGAGGCTGGAGTAGGAAGAAGGCTCCAGAATGCTGCAGGCTTTGCCTCTGAGGTCTTCCTTTGGAAGTGGCAAAATGCATTAGATGAATTTCAGAAATTTATTAGGAAATCCCTGGTCACAATTTGTAAATAGTATAATAAGCCTCAGGCCTGTGCATGGTACTTTGTGATGGCAAGGGCTCAGGAGTTAATCATGTCTCAGTGGTACCCAACAGCAGCCACAAACTTAGAATACAGAGCCAATGGGATGTAGTTGGGACTGTTTATACTTCAAACCATCTCAGATTTTTCATCTGTTTAGTTTAACAAATGCAGGAAATGTTGCAAATGATTTAAGACCCACTTTTCAGGATTGTAACCATTATGTAGAATTATCAGCAAGAAGAAAAAAAGAAAGGAGCTTGAAATTTTAGATGCTCAAACTGGATGGTGGTTTTTAAACAACCAGTTACTTTTCTGGCAACTCAAGTTGTCTATCACAATAATGTGGAGATTCCAATGCAAGTGGCCATTGGTTTTAAGGGAGATAGAGCAGATAAGCTGGCACTTCGTATTGATCCACTTTCTGTTTAGTGAGAGCATGAGCTTTCAGGCTTCACAGATCATTTGTTATCTACTCTGACTTTCAGTTCTCTGGAGCCAATGTGATTGGCAGTGTTCAAAATAAAGTCTTAAGGTACAATGCTATATTATACTGAAGAATGTAATATCCTATGTTCAAATAAAAAATGTGGAGCATTGTACTTTCATGTTTTGTTTTGTTTTAACATGGGTGCAAAAGAAGGCTCAGCAGGCAAATGCATCTGCCTACATCAGGCCTACATGGTGCTAAGTCCCAAAATCTCATCTTGTTTGGGCTAGATGCAGGGTGGGATGAATGATTCTGAGAATGGTTTGCACACTCGTTTACTTCCCCCAAAGCTATGTAGCATGATCGCAGAGAAGGAAAAAAAGTCTATCCATGGCTACTAGAATGGATGCCTACAGGTTAGAAAGACAGGCAGAATGTTAACAAAGGCCATTTGCAGGGATTCCTAGAGCAAGTGAAGGTTTTGTCTTTGTTTTCTGCTTGAGATGCCCAGAAGCCATTGGTGAGCCACTGTGTGAGACAGGATGCTGGACTAGATGGGTTGTAGCCCCAAGCCAATGGGTCTCCTCTTATATTCTTTTGAGAAGAATTAGCAGAGGTGTTTCTGCTGATTATCAGCCCCTTCTGCACTTACTTGTTAATCCAGATCAAGAAGCTGCTAAGAGAACATGTCATCTGTACAGCAGTCTGGATCAAAGAGCTTCTGTGAACACATTGTCTGCATGGGAGTAGAGTAGATCCAGATCAGAACTGTGCTAAGAGCTCATTAATTTGGATTAGTGATAGATCAGATAAATGTGGTCTAGATCCATGCAGAAAAGAGGTCTTTTTGCACTACAGCCAGAATGACTGTAGTGCAATTAGGCTATGACACTCTGGGATGGTTTCCCCATTCACACGTATGCAGGAAAGGAACATACCTAACCACATTCCTACATGCCTATGTGTGAATGGGGAAAGCGCCCTGAAGTGTCCCTGTGAGAGAAAACCCAGGGGCAGGCAGTCCTGGCAGGGCCCTTCCCCAGTCCCTGTGAGTTCTAGGGGATAGGATTGTGTCCCCTAAGGCCCGTAGGGACCCCCCGGGCACTCCACCATGGCTCAGGGATGTGTGCGTGCACACATGCACCTCCCTGCTGGCTGTCCTGGCTCCAAGTGACCCAGCTCAGCTGGCACCGCACTGCGTGTGCATGCGGTGTGGCCTCTGATTGGCCAGTCAGAGGCCATGCCACACACATATGCCACACCAGCTGAGATGGGTCACTTGGAGCCAGGTGCGTGTGCACATGAATCCCTGGGCCGTGGGGTGGGTGGGTAGTGGTCCCAGGGGTGGTATGCAGGGCTGAGCTGCATAGATCTAAGCAGCTCAGCCCCACAGAGGCCAATGAGCTGCCCCGATGGGCCACGGGATGTGCGGTCCTCAGTAGACCAGCTCTAGCCATTCAGCGCTTTGGCTAGGCCCAGTCTACTGAGGGACGCCACATCCCCTGGCCCATTGACAGCCACTGTCTGACTTCTCCCTGCCCTGGAAAGGGGTGAGGGGAGGCCAAACTGGGTGTCTTCCCAACTCCTGCAATCACAGTGGGAGTACAAGAGCCAGGAGTGAGCCACCCTCCCCCCGCACGCATGCAATCACTCACCTTTTTGGGCATGGGATGCAATCTGCTGTGGTCTGTGCAGACAGGACCCACAATTAAGTGGTGTACATGCGGAACACATGGAGGGCACTATGGGACGGGCTGAGGTGGTTCTGAATGGAACCGCCGCCCAGAGAAGTGGATGCTCAGTCCCGACATGGCCTCCATGCGTTCTAAAAGGCCTTGTGCAAAAAGGTCTCAGTTTATCTCTGGATCAAAAATTTTGGCCTACTGCTAAACTTGAACATTTTAACAGAATGTGTGCTCTTATCATTTTACAGGAGAAGAGGTTGCTAGGGAGTTGAAATATTTATGCTGGTCCCTCAGTCCCCCTTGCTTGTTTTCTTTGTATGTGTGCGTTGTACTCTTTCAGTGGTGTGTGCTGCCCACTGTGGCAGGTTGGGCACAAGGCATCAAAGGTCAGAATGCCTAATGTCAATTCTATGGGAAGCCCTGTTGTAGTTCTTTGCAAATTTCCATTAAAATTTATTTCTCTGCCTTTAGTGGATTGGACACACATTAGTTAATTGTGAAATGAAACACACATGAGAGAGAAAAAGGGAATGATCTTAAACCCTAAGCTACTTGGTATGGTGAGACATTATCCACTTTGTTTTTATCCCTCCCTGCTTTGTTGACTGACTGTGGCTGCATCCAGACATCACTTATTTATTCTGTCGCATTTGAATATTCTGGAATAAAGCATGCATATTTCGAAATATCCATTCTTCATTCTGGAACATCAAAATATAGCGGAACATGTCTCTGCTCCCAAGCTATGATTTTTGGCAGTCACAATGTTTAGGAATACTTATTTGGGAAATCCCAGACAATCAGAAATCGTATAGCAAATGTTTCCATGGCAGATGCATTTCTGGTTTTAAAAGGATGATGCAAAATATTGAAAGCCCATCCTGGACCGTATGAAAGCTAGCTTACGTGGAAGCAGCAGCAATAGACTGAAGTCAGTGCTACAGATCACATAGTAGAACGTAAGCTTTGCTGTAAGTTGTTTGAACTGCTCATTTTGGGATCTGGAAGAGAAGTCATTTTAATAACGTACTGCTTTGATTTGTAATCAACTCTGTGAAGGTTCATACCATGTATTTTATACTTCTCTGAGTGCTCTAACTGTGTGGAATTCAGCCTTAGGAATAAATAAGAGATTCATGCAGGTAAAAAGAAAAGAAAGTCCAGCAGGGGTGATAAGAAAAAAGGTAGACTTCTGGAAGTGCTGTGAGGCAGCTCCCACTTCATATGAAGAATGCAAAAGGGGGACATCCAAGTGTGAAACTAAAGCTGGGGGGTTCTATGGGATATTTATGTTAGGCAGAGAGCTTCTTGTGTGATCTTGTGTATGTTGCACTCTCTGACTGTCAGCCTTCAAGAACTGTTTTGAAAATAACATGGGGAGAGATTCCTGTAAATAAAATGAATAAATAACCAACTCCTTTTGAAAAAAAAAGTTTCCTGCCTTTGAAGCTCTGTTGCATGTCAAGTCAGTCAAAACATTAATGTGAAAATATGTCCCTGTCTCTTTTTTCCAACGGAGGTGGTTTCTTCTGAGGTTGGGGCACCCTAACCGCCTCTCAAAATGATGCCTCCTTTTCTCCACTTTTGAATGAGGAGGCACCATTCGAAGTAGCATTCCAAGGTGTCTCCTTTGAGGGCAGCAAAACTGCATCCTCAAAAAATGACACCTCAGGTAACAATTGTACCCAATAATGGGGTGACACATAATATGGGTGCTTGCTAGAGATGGGCACAGATGTTTTTGCATGTTCAATTTTAATTGAATTGAATTTGGTGAAATTTGCATTCGTTCAAATAGAACTTTATAAATCTATAGTGAGGCCACATTTGGAATACTGTGTACAATTCTGGTCACCACACCTCAAAAAGGATATTGTGGAACTAGAGAAGGTGCAGAGAAGGGCAACCAGAATGATTAAGGGTCTGGAACACCTCCCTTACGAAACCAGGCTGCAACGTCTAGGCCTCTTCAGTCTGGAGAGACGGCGTTTAAGAGGGGACCTGATCGAAGTATATAAAATTATGTACGGCATAGAAAAGGTGGATAGAGAAAATTTCTTTTCTCTATCGCACAACACTAGAACCAGGGGGCACTCTATGAAGCTGATGGGTAGGAGCGTAAGGTCTGACAGGGGGAAGTATTTCTTCACACAGAGGGTCATCGGCCTATGGAATGTGCTGCCAGAAGAGGTGGTGACAGCTACCAGTCTGGATGGCTTTAAGGTAGGGTTAGACAAATTTATGGATGACAGATGTATCAATGGCTACTAGAACGAATGCCTAGGTGCATCTTTCAGGCTGAGGGGGTGGAGGAAATGGGGCGCTTCTAGGGCCATCTGCTGGGACTCGAGAGCAGGAGAAGGTTTGTCCTTGTCTCTGCTTGAGATGCCCATGAGCATTTGGTGGACCACTGTGTGCGACAGGATGCTGGACTAGATGGGCTGTGGCCTGATCCAGCAAGGCTTCTCTTATGTTCTTATATAACCCCTTTGAATGTGGTAGGATTCAAATTTGATACAAATATTCTTTGAATCCACTTACGAATCCCTATAAATCTTTTACAAATTTACTCTGACTGGGTCGTATCTGCTCTGAATCCGCTTCACATCTGCTCTGAATCAGCTTTGAATCCACTCTGGATCCACTGCAGATGTGACTGGGCAGCTGTTTTCCCTCCTCCCCTCATTCACAAATATAGGACCTATTCGCACTTGGCTTTATTCTGGAATATATCCTGGAATAGGGACTTGCTGTCCATATGCTAGTGCAGGCTTCAGTAGGCCCAAAGTGAGGTCTGCCAGAGTCTGCATTAGCATGTGGACCACAGAACCCTATCCTGAGATACACTCCAGAAAAAGGCCAAGTGCGAACAGGCCTATAATGAAGCTTTGAACAAATGTACAGATGCCTTCGCTTCACATTCAAATGTCAATCTTTGAATGTACAAATTTGAATGTGGTGAATATTCGTGCACATCCCTAGTGTTTATTTGGAGATAGGAGGCCCTTTACTGGACACTTTTGTTGGGTAAGTGGAGATGCGGTCTCTTTCAAATAAATGTGATTGTGTTTCACCTTCAGTTTGTCCACTAGATATACTCTGAATATCCAGCTGGGCAGCAGGTACTTTACTTCCAGCAGGAAACCTCTTCTGTTTGCTGCTGCTTCCAAACCCTGCTCAGTCCAAAGGAAGAAAAGAAAGGTGGAACCCTTAATTTTAAAACTCCATTCAAACAGAACTTGAAAAGAGCAAATGTTTGGACCCTTCATCTCTACCACCCGTTGCTGGGGCTACTATTCACTGGAGATCTGCAGCATTTCCTCTTCTCCTCCCCTCATCCTGAGACCCAAATCTGGCTGACCCATGAGATCAAAATGGTCAATTCCCCCCACACCCAGTAGAGCTAAGTGTTCGGGATATGCACAAATGGATTTTTTTTGGCATTCAGTTTGTAACAAATTGAATGTTAGAAAATTTGTATTCATTTGAATAGATTGCCTTCGAATGTGGTAAGATTCTATTCAGTACGAATGTATATCCAATACGAATGCGTACAAATCCTGGTTAACGATCCTGGATATGGATCCAAAATGAATGCATACATATCGGATACATATCCTATACCAAAGCATGAGTATTGATATGTATCCCCAGTTTAACTAATGTACTAACTTATTCGTAGAAATGTTCCAAAAATTCATTTTTTGTACAAATGGTAATGTACACAAGGTAATGTACGAATGTTGTAACATTCAATTTGTGTATGAAAGTCTGAATTCGTACGAATTCGTATGAATAATGAATGTTACAAATATTTGTGCACATTCCTACTAAGTGTTAGTGCTCTTGTGCACTTTCCCTTTCTCCTTCACACTTCTTTCAGGTATGTAAGCCACTGTGTATGTAAGCCACTGTGTTCAGCCTGGGGTCAGATATCATGTGCGCTTGTATATTCCTGCTGCCTTAGAGTGCTTTGCTTACAGTTAGCTCTGGTATCAGGTCTTGGCAGTGCTTCCTTTTGCCTACTTTGTCTTCCACCCCACTGTTCCCAATTGGCATCAGCCAATAAAAATCTGCTCACCATCTTCTGTAGTTCTTTGACAGAAAAGCCAAGAGAAAAGCACTATCTTAGACTGTTTCCACACCATATGTGATGGTGCATCAGAAAATCCGTATTTGTTTCAAATGTGGCAGGATTCTATTTGATACAAATGTATTCATATGAATATCCAAGATGTATCCAATACAAACACATACGTATCTGATACGTATCCCGTAACATATCCTCTCTGAAAGCATCATATCCAACCTGAATCCACTTTTAAATTGTTCTCAATCCATGTCAAATGCAATCTGAATCTGTTGCAGATGTGACTGGTGCAGCTGCTTTCCCTCCCCTCCAGTTTAACAATGTCCAAACTGTCAGTACGAATGTCCAAACTATTCATACGAATGTCTGAAACATTCGTATTCATACGAATGGCAATGTATGAATGTCCTAACGTTCAATTTGTGTACAGATGTCCAACTTCGGATGAATAATGAATGTTACAAATATTTGTGCACGTCCCTAACATCTCTCAGGCCGCGTCCCCATGCACATTTGGTACGGTTCCGAACATGGGATTGGCAAGGGGCATCCCCATGTGTTTTGAATTTGGTCTGGTTTCCATGGACCAAATCCCCCCAAACCATGCCAGACCAGGACCAAATTTGGTACCCCCACCCCCCCCAAAAAAAAAACACCAAGTCTGAGCACGGTTTTGGGTCCTGGCACGGATTGGTTAGTGAGCTGAGAAAATAGCGGGCTATCCGAGGAGGAGATTAGGAAGTAGGATGTGCTTGCCGTTCCTGCCCTGTGCATTGGAGATCGCAGCCGCTTAGATTTTAAAATCCAAATCGCCAAGGCAGGCAGGATACTGGCTTAATTTTTGTGCATTTTCCATGGAAGTATTTCCACCCCCATATCCCAGTTGCCAAGGCAAGCAATTTGTTCCAATTCCAAAAATTTTCACCAAGGCAATCATGAAATAAAGGCTTGATTTTCTCCCTTTTAAACTTGGTGGGCATTCTTGCAGTTCCTGATAGAATGGAGGTGCGCAAAACTGCTCAAGTGCCTAACTGCCGCCAAACTTAGTAGCAGCTTTCGATCTTTTCAAATTATTTATAAATGTATTATTATGAAGTAAGCTTTATTTTAACTTTTTTTTTCCATGTCTCCCAGACCAGTCCTGGCTTTCAGTGCTGCTAAGGGATGTGGGGATGTGGCACAGGGGTGGCTGACATCAATCCAGCTTCCCATGAGGAGAGAGAGGGCAGAGAGGAGGTGGCACTGCTCCCCCATGCCAGGGTTTGGTGCAGTTTGCATGGGGATGCCTCCATCTGTGCCCAACCTGCACCTAGCCCACATTGCTGGGAATGGCATGGGGACAGGCTGGGAGTGATCTTGGACCCGCTCCTGGTCCCATGTGTTCCGATCCCACTCCAAATGGGTTGCATGGGGATGTGGCCTCAGAGTTAGATTGGTTTTGTGAGTAACTTCTAAATTGGTTTCAAACTTTGTGAAAGGAATGTAACACATAGCTTATTAGCAGACAATACTTATTAAAATGTCAAACAGAAACTTGCTTTTAGGGAAGCAAAAATATTAGGACTGCCAAAGCAGGCTGCTAAATTTAAACCTTCTTCATTTGATTGTTAACTCCAGACAGAATCACATTCTGATTTTTTTAAAAGCACATCTACATTACAAAGCCTCCTATTGTCTGTTTCCCCTCCCCTTTCTAAGTTCTTTTCAAGATATTTTGGAAGTAATTGCATCAAAGATGCACATAAAATCTTAGTGACATTTTGAAGTATTCAGCGGCAGAGTTTTTTTAAAAAAACTGTTTCAAAGGAAAAGTTTACGCCTTGGAACATCATAAATAATGGTATAACTTAGACAGTCAAACATTTTTTATTGCACACTCAAAATAACTTGGACTGTTTATTCCTCAATAGATAAATAATTAATTGATTAATGTACTTGAAGAATGGATTTAAAGACTTTAATCAATGAAAAATATTGGCTTGATTGGGCAGACAGAAAGGGAGATCGCTTCTGAAATGGCATCTACTGTAATGCATATGTGTGCCACTTTTATAAGAAAGACAGCACAGCTGCATCCAGATATCACTTATTTATTCCACTACATTTGAATAAACAAGAATAAAGAATGAACATCCCAGAAAATCCATGTTTTATTCTGGAATATCTACATATAGTAGAATAAATAAGTTATGTCTGGATGCAGCCCATGTCTTTCAGTTCTGAACTATTGGTTTGGTTCCAAAGGACTATGCTAGTTGAATGATCTATGTGGTGGAAACCAAATGCAAATGTTTGAATTTGTACAACTTGCAAACCTGATGAATAATTTGTGCACATCCCTACTGTTGACTCATAACTCTCTGAGTAACGTGGAACTTGTAGCCACCTAGCATCTACTCCCTTTTGTGTAGGATTACTTTCTTGGTTTCTTTCCTTCTCTCTTCATGTTCAGTCCAAAAATAATAATAATAATGCAAGAGGATGCCTTGTGGGTATCTTTCAGATGCAAACAGGGTGATGAAACCAAATTTGCTAGCCAAAAGGATACAATCAGCATGAGGATAGAAAACAGAGATATTACTCTACAAGAAACTCCACACTGTTTTGTTTGCTGTTTAATAGCATTTAACCAATCTAGTCAAACCGTTAACAAAGCAACAATAATACACTGCACCCATGTGTTCCAAGTGCATTGCAGGCACGAAGTTGGAGTCCTGCTTAATTTACTGCTTTATTGCCCTACATAATGCAGCTGAGAGGACCAGGGACCAGAAAAACAGAAGCTTGCCTCTTAGCAGCCAGACCATAGATCTGAAAACAGGAACTTCCTACTAATAGCCGCTGTGGTAACAGCATCAGTCAGTGAGCTGGAATCAAGAAGAACAGAGAATTTAATTTCCTTAAGGTTTTTGTTGTGTTTATGTTTACCGTAATACTTCATCAAATACTATATCATGCAACACTAAACAAGAATCTGATTGTCAAATATTTCCTTAATTCCTGAAGAAGGCAGTATATGGCATTATTTCATATATTAATTCTACTGCAATCACCATAGCTAGGACAGAATGAAGGGGTTGGAAGGCTTTTCTGCTGACTCCCTTTACATACATATCGTTATTAAAATTGAAAAATACAAGCGCAATTAACCTGAAGTAAAGAGGGAAAGACTTTGGCTCCAGAAAACAGAGCCCCATATGGGGATGGATGGAGTCATTTACCTCAGTGTTGATTCAGAGAGAGCAGGTTAGTGGGTAAACGTGCTTGGAGCTAGACCTCTGTGTCTTGCCCAGACTCTTTGTGCAATCAGAACTCTGCTCTCACAAATGTTTTCTGTCCCCAAGCCCACTTTCAACAGCCTGGAAGTAGGGGCAGAGGTCAGCCTGTGGAGTGCATCTGTGGCCCAATCTTCAAGAGTAGAATCAGCATGAAGATGGAGGAGGCATCCAAATGCCCTTCCATGCCAACCCAGCCAAGAGAAGGTTCCTCAGAGGAGTCCTCCAAAAATTAATGGGAAGTTACTTAGGAGGGGTAGGAAACTGGCATTTGCCTATCTTGCTCTTTTATCAATCTTGGGGCTCATTGGGATGGTAAGTTTCACCAGGTGGCTTGCTGACCTATTGTCTCGGGGATATTACAAAAGATTTGTGTTCTGTCTCTATACAGTTGTTTCCAAATGCATCCCAGCTGAACTGTAGCTTTGTTTATCTCCCTCTTCTTAGCTTTAATAATGGATAGGATGTAAAGCTCACATTTTTACTGTCTGACACCTATTTTGTAAAAGTGGTTGGGCTATCTGTCAACTATAGCTTTACCTTTGATCTGAGATCAAAGAAAGTCTTATCTAGCTCTCTCACCTTGTGCCTGCAGAAAGGCACAAGTGTTCATTAGAGCACCAGTTAAGAAATCCTGGGTAAGAGTAAACAAGAAAACAAACAAAAAGCCCTTTCTTAGCTGCCAGAACATTGAGAAATTAGGATTCTGGAGCTTTGGGGAGGCAAGCAGTATGGGAGATGAATAAGTAAAGAAGAGGCACAAAGGAGGACAACTCAGTAAAAGGAGGGCATCTGGATGAATGCCTTGATGTGTTTTTTTGCTTGGTCAACTTAAGACAACTGTACTATCTGACCTTGTACTGGAAGATCCACATGTAGGATACCTTCTAGAAAAGGTCAGTCTATGAATCTGGGTCTTTCCACATAGGACCATATCCCATGATAAGAAGGGGTCTTGAGGCCTCACTTCCACATGATAGTGTAAGTTACTGGAAGTTACTTCTTAGCATGCTATGCCCATACAGGATCGAGCATAGACTAGGCTAGGACATCTAAAATGGCACCCTAGTCTGATAAGGTTGTATATCCATTAGTATCCAAGGGGCAGTGTATCAAACCACAGAGGTTGTCCCAGTGTTCTGGTAACATTGGGTGGTGCAACAGGGCATGCCACCAAAAGGAGCTCTGAACTTCAGGAACACTCATCCCTGGCCTTAAAAGCATTTGGAGGCCCCAGAACTCCTGGCTACTGTATCCCCTTAGTTAACTTGTTTCTTTCAAATTTAACAGAGGAGATGGCTGTGTTTGATAAAGCTACTACTCTATTCAGTTTCTGTGTATAAAACAAAGACGATATCTCTGCATTAGCATTTGATGCCACAATGGCAGACACAGTTGGTATCAAAGGCATGTTTACAGCAGCTATAGCTCAAATAGAAAATTGTATGCTTGAATGCAGAAAGGCCTTTTTTGCTCCTTCAGTTCATTGATAACTGAAGGCCTTTTCACACCTTCACCTAGTGCAAAGGCTGGCAAAGGTCAAGAATGCATTGGATGTCCACACTTTGTGATGCCTGATGCATCTGTAACTAACCAAGCTCTACCCTAAGTGCTCGGTAAATGTGATAACCAGGGTCATGCACATCCAAAGTGTTGATTTTCCAGGCACACCAAGAGAAGTACCATGAGTAATGTGCAAGGGGTTGCTCAAATTTATTTTAGGTTTCAGAGCAAGGATGTGCCTGCATCTGACTATTTTTAACCCCATTTGGTTGCCTCTGACCCCATTCTTGTCACTATAGGTTTGTCCATCTTTTCTTTTTGTCTGTTCTTCGTTCAGTTGCAAAAGTTGACTTATGCATCGCTGCTATACAAAAGTGGACCTAAGCATTTCTGCTCCTGTGTAACAGCGACAGAATACAGATTACATGGAACTGCTTCTGCCCTAGAAGTGGCTCCATATGTGCTGGGCTGTCCTTGACTGTAGAGCTGTAGAGCTGAAAAATGTGCTGTACAACTATACTAGCCACTGGGCTAGCACTGTCCAATCATACCTCTCCTGGATGAATTGAGCACAGGACCAGATGGCGCAGCCTGTCATCCGGTCACTGTGGCAATGGTGCCACACACATCTGTGGCTGCAGTCTGGTGACCCTGGTTATCACATTTACCCAGCACTTAGGGTAGATCTTGGTTAGTTACAGATGCATCAGGCATCACAAAGTGTGGACATCCAATGCACTCTTGACCTTTGCCAGCCTTTGCACTAGGTGAAGGTGTGAAAAGGCCTTCAGTTATCTATGAACCGAAGGAGCAAAAAAGGCCTTTCTCCATGCAAAGCATACAATTTTCTATTTGAGCTATAGCTGCTGTAAACATGCCTTTGATACCAACTGTGTCTGCCATTGTGGCATCAAATGCTAATGCAGAGTTTTATTTAGCAAAATATTAGAAGCAAGTGTGACAGGTATCCATGCCAAGGATTGTATGATGAATTTTTTTTTTTTTATGCCTTAGAAAACAGTAAAGGGAAAGAAGAGAAACAATGCTCAGGGAGAGTAAATATGCACAAAAGCAATTATACAACTTTAATCTTGATTTTGATTAAGCAGAAACAAGGAAAATGTCTGAGCATGTCGCCCACCTATGGGCCTGAAGTTCAATTCACATACTTCATAAAGTTCTGCTTGCAGTCAGCAAATGACATTCTGCATCTTTAAAAAGAAATAGATAAATGTGTGTCTTAACAGAATACGGCCACTGTCGAGTCTCTTGTTGATTTTTCCCTCTGCTGACAGGAAATGCCACAGAGAAGTGGTCAAAGAGGTAATCTAAATGCCATTATTTGGTCTTAGCTCCTTGATGTATCGTCCAAGCTGAAAATAGTAGCTCCCATTTATCAGTCCATGCTTGCAACAACACTAAAGAAGAAGGCAGACAGTTTGAAAGGATGCCACTGTCTGAAGAGTCACAAAATTCATTATTACAATGTACAATTATAACACATTTTTGTATACTTTGGGAATTTGTGGATGCTTGTGTGTTTAAGAAAATGAGGGGAATTCTTCCTTCACTAAGATTTAATACCAGGATGACAATAAATATATTTCTTGCTTGATAAGAGAACAATAACAACAATAAAATCCTTTCTGCACTTAGTTTTAGGGTGCTTCCACATTGACCCTTTAACACCCATTAAGCACACATTTTAAATCCTTGGGAAAACCACATCCGCACAGCAGCACCCATTAGAGACACATCGGGAAAGCCACTTCCGCATTGATGTGTCTCTAATGGGTGCTAAGCGGCCCTTAAACCGGTTTCCTGGAAGACCACATTGAAGGTAGTCTTAATGGGTACTTGTGCTCTAAATCCACATTAATGGAGGACGCGTCCGCACACGGACGGGAGAGAGAACACATGGGGCGGGACAGGAAGTTGCCATGTTGAATAAGGCAGTGGCAGGAAGCCGCCATGTTGAGTGAGGCAGGAGAAGCACAGTCCAGCCATAAAGTCCCTCTCACATGGGATTTACATCGGGCAGGCGCCCAGCTATGGCGGCAGAGGGACAGCAAGTCTGAATGTAACAATTCCATGCACAAAAAGCCAGCTTTGGCACCAGGCGGGCACTGGATCTCGGACACGCCACTGATTGGTCCATGCACGGCAGGAAAGGAGTGGTGACTGACAGCTGAATGCTCCAATCACACGGCTCCTGAGGTGGCCACCTGGAAATCTGTGCTACTGCTTCTGCACAGCGAAGGCAGAATCTGTTCCTCGCAATCCATCCTTCCTTCCCACATGTGTGAGGAAGCATGGGGCCTTATTAGATTCATATTTGTTTGAGACAGATCTTGCTAGAGACACATTTCATAAAAACGGATCTACTTAATTTGGATTTCAAGCAGTAAGTGCGGAAGCACCCTTAGTCAGGGATAAATGTCTCCATCATCATCTTCAGGACCTCTTTTCTCCACATTCTGGTGCAGAATAGAGATGTCCTGCCACCACTAGTACACTTCATCTACACCTGACAGAGCATAATACAGGTCAGGAACATAGTATAGATCATGTGGATGATGTTTAAGACCATGCTTTGCTGTGGTTGAACCAGCAGGTCTCACTACTCCAGAACCACCAGTTTGGATCATGACATTTCAGTGCAGAAAGGCACATTTCTACTTGAGAATTCCCAGAAGCAACCGGTGGGCCACTGTGCAAAATAGAATGCTGGCTTATGTTCTTAGGTCAAGAGTTGTTATAATAATGTTCCTGTTTTAACTTTGTACCTGATTGATACTGTGAAGTTCAAAAAAGCAAATGAAACCAGGGGTACTGTAAACAAAATGTTATTGTCTAGAGTGCTGCTCTTCATTTACAAAAAAATACTGTAATGGTATAGAGGAATGTAATATAAGACATAACAAGAAATGTATACAATACAGCTAGTGTGCAAACAATTAAGAAAGCTCAAATGCCATCTTAAAAACTTATAAATAAGCTTTCATCTGGAGCCAAAATGATTATAATATGATAGTAATTGTTCTCTGAGGATGGCATTTCCTTCTTTGGTGATACCATAGAGAATGATCTTCCCTTGTCAGTACATATTAATCTTACTCTGGAAAATGGTGCAGAAAAGAGCCTCCTGAGAAAATCTCAACATACTAGATGACTCAGTCAGAAAATGCTGTTCAAATACTGGACTAATGCCTGTCCAGAGTAATGAGACCATATAACTAAGGCCCTTTACACACTGGCGCAGTCATCATAGAAACCAGTGGGTCTGGACCAACAAAGCTCACTAGTTCAGACCACAACATGACATGGTCTGAAATACCACCATCTGCATGATGGCAGTAGTCCAGATCAGCAGGGGGAAAAATCTTTGGGACTGCCTCCAAAAAAACAGATCTGAATTACATTCCATCCAGAGTGGATGAACCGTACCAGTGGTTGATGTGACTCCACTGATCCATACTAATGTGCAGACCAATGAAGCCCTGAAAAGGTCTGTGAAGGATCCTTTTCAGGAACAAAGGTAAATACAAAAATATCCTAAGACTGAGGGAGAATCTAGATGGGCCTGGAAAGGGCCATATATAAGGTGAGCATACAGGAATCCATCACAGAAGTGGCAGGCACATCACTGGTACCTCACATACAAAATCTTCACAGCTGTGGAGCTGAAATTTCGAAGCTACAACATTTTAGCCTGTCATGCTTTAGCATGGGATTGGAAATAGCTATAGAAGTCAGCCATTTTGGTCCAACACTACAGTGAATTGTGGGGAAACCAACCCAGATAATTTGACAGAGGACGAGCTCAAGGGTGAAATCAACTGTCAGGCCCCATTCCCATTTTAGCTTTACTGAGCTTTGAAAATGTTTTAGAAATTCTTTGGCCCCATTACAAATTTGCTTCCCACACTTTCTGAGCAGTAAATCGCCCAAAAATGCATTTAAAAACCCCTCAAAAAGACAGCTCTTGCTTCCATTTTTGCTGCTAGCATGCTTTATCGTTTTTGGTTTGGAAACGGTACCGCAGTATTGGGGCAAGATCACATCTGTCCAATGTCTGTTGCCGTTGTGGGTGCATCATTAAATGGGGGGGGTTCACTCTCGGAAAGGCAGCCCTTTACCATCCCTCCTGTGTCATCATTTCCCTCCTCTTTTGAGGTAGGGCAAAACAGAGGACAATAGTGCCAAATAAAAGATCCATTAGGATGTAAAAAGCCCCTTCTCCCTCATCCAGATCCAGTATTTTACCCATCCTTTTTTTCTCTTTTTCTTCTTTCCCCTCTTTTTTCTCACCTCCTGCCTGATTTTGGGCACTCTTGCTTGCAGGGAAATATTCTCTTTGGAAAAGCCCTCTTCCCAGTGCTTGAGTTTTAAAGCCTAAATCTATATGAAAACTGGTAAATTTACCAAACTGTGACAAAATAACTCGAGATCCTGTTTTTTTAGACATTGGAAGTGGATGGAGAATTTTAAAGAAAGAAGGTGAGAGAAAAATAACCCCCCTATGCCTGGATCTGGTCCATGCTTTGCACCCAGCAGTGGGGGCACATTACAGTTGATAAATTTCTCTCTTGCCCACTGCCGGGTGCAAAGCATGGGCTAGATCTAGGCTTAGGGAGGTGATTTTGCCCAAGACTGAAGCATCGTGGAATCAATCAATCTCCGTGGTCATGGGGCATCACTAGTCTTCAATTACACAGTTGCACAAAAGAGACTGGGTATGCGATCAAGGGGCGGAGCTGGAATTCTCCACCCTTGGTCATGTCATGATATTAACTGTGGGAGTGAACCCAATCAGAGACAGAGGTGGGAACTAGCAACTAGCAAAGGGTATGGAACAAAAGATGCTGGTTCCCCAGCGTGTTTTATGTAGCGCTTTCAATGGAAATGGCAAAATTCAGGTTCTGTGCATTTTTATACATTTTCAATGGGATGAGGCAGAATGCGCGTTCATTTCAAATTTAAGTTAATTTCGTATAGAAAAAGTCAAGTGGGATCATGGCCTCAGAGTTCTTTTTTGTATCCTGCACCAAAGATGTTCCTGAGGGCTGATTCTGCACCTCAGGAGTGATTTGTATGGTATCTACAGATGGACATTGCCAAAAAATGAGCCTTTTCTTTTTCATTAATGTGGCATCAGTCTTGGTAAAGCTTCCATGAGTACAAATTGAAGATGGGTAAAGGTGATTTCCAATAATGATTGCCTTTAAAATTGTGATATTTTAGGTCTGGATAAAGTAATATAATCATGTGTCCAGTTCTTAGTTTTGCTTTCTCTATCTACAAAATGATTGATGGTGCTTATTACTTCCACTTTACTAGGACTAAAAGGGTGCTTCATTTTAAAGGTAGTCACCATCAAAAGTCTCCCTTTTCCATCCCAGTAGGTAGCCAAGGAACAGTGGCCATGACCATGGGTTCAAACACCATTGGCCACCAAAACTCCCTGTGGGCAGTCACTGCACCTTGGCATTGTGACAGAAATGTTGTGAGGACAACATGGAATAATATGTCTTCCTTTTAGTTCTTAGAAAGGCAGAATATGAACTCCACAACTAACTAAAATTCACTGATATTGTATTTGAAGTCAATTCTATCTTGAATCCCGCTCTCCTGAAATATACTTTTTTTATTACATGGCACCTTTTACCTCTCACAGAAACAATAATTAGGAAAAAAAAAAGCTTTATGCCTGAAAAGTGAAACAAATTAGCGGAACAAGGTAACTAGTATTAGAGAAAGGAAAAGGTCATTTGTCCTGTTTCATCACTCTGCTGCCTGAAGATCTAATTACTTCTGGAATTACCTCAGTGACTTTCAATCAAAGGTTGTCTTTTTTAGATTATCCCACATACTTCGCTGTGCCAGCTTTGGCACCTTCTAAAGATTCCTTTCTCTGTCTCTCTTTAGCACACACACATTAAAAATAAATAATGCCTCTGAACTTATTACAAATTTCTCTATAAAATTCTTACTTCTCTGATGGAGAGTGAATGTATGGTGTGATTAATTTCCATGCCATGTGTCTTCTTTAGACAGAGAGCAGGCTTTATATATAGTAACTAACAGTTTAATTTAATTAATTTGATTTTTTGTTTTGTTTGATTTCATTTTACAATGACTTACAGTGTAGTCTACTAAGGTCATCTCTAGGTGCTACCCAAGTGATATTCCAGAGTGAAGCCTCTCTAGAATAATTGTTTGTTGACTACACAGTGTGGGGCATGTGCCTTCGGTGTGCGATATAATGATGTGCACATCGTAGTACTTTGATGGCATGAAAGATCAAGAAGTGCATGGTCTCCCCCACTGTGCAAATGTGATGGCCATGGCCAAGGAGTTGGCTCTGTCCGGGAGTTAGGTTAAAGTGCTAATTTGGGATGGGACCTAATTCTTTTACAGTGCAGTCTGTTGAGCCCACTAAATTCAGTTGAGATTACTGTCAGGAAAGCGGATACAGGGTTACAGCCCAGTTTGCAGTTTAAAAAATGGGGAGAAGTAATATAAAGCTGATTTTTAAGAAAGAAATTGTTTTCACTCTTCCTCATCTGTCCCTAGAAGAACTGCTGTGTGGTATTTGTGCTCTGTTGAAGCAGCTGGCTACTAGCATCTTTAGAAAATTGGGCCTATTCACACTACAGCCTATAGTACATGATTAGGGAACTTCTGGCAAAGAGCATTCACACTTTTTCTGCTGCTCCGGGGTGGTCTGAGGTGCCATGCAAGCTTGCTGGCATCTTGGACAACCATAGGCGCGACTGCGCATGCACAGAGTGTCAGCATCATCATAGTGACTACACTCCTTTCCCATCCAGTGGAAATCTCCCCTGGCTTCAGAATTAGATGGACTCACCTGATCAAGAAATAGCTGTTGTGATCTTTACCTCTCCCTTGAATTTTCTGTTCTGTAGTTGTTGTTGTTTACACTGGAGACGCTGGGCTCATTCATACTTACTTTTCACAGTATGATGATCATTGTTCCAGCAAGTTCCTTGTATCATATGGCTTGAAATATTAGATCCTCCAGGTTTGCCTGGATTATCTGGGTGAAGAAACCATTGCTTCTTTAATGTTATCTGTCTCCTCAGGATCAAGTAACTTGAAATGAGTGACAGGTCCTGTGAGGAGGAAAGAGATACTGATCAGGGAAGCTGCACCAGCCTTCAGCAAAAAAAAATTGAAGATGCATTCTCGGTGCCAATTTTGTTTTCTGTAAAGAACTGCAGTTAACACTTCCTCTCCCCTCCTCCAGTGAGCTGCATCTCAGCTGAAGTTATCTGCTCCAAAGGAGACAGGAAACTGTAAACAGACTCTCCACCCCCACCCCATATTTCCATGTTGAAGGCTATGCAATATGACATTGTTGCAGGACACTTCAGGACTAAGGACAGGTTGCAAAACTGTTTTGCACACTGCAAAGTGGGTTGCAATAGGGAAAGTGAGCCAAGGTGTTATATATACTTCCCACAGATATCTTCAAGCTATAAGGTAAGCAGGAATGAGTCTGCAATTTAAAGGACATGTAATGTATTTTGTTTACATGTGCTGATATCAATACCTTTAGGGTCTTTATCTTCAAATGTTTACATTGTAGCTGATTGTCAAATGTTTGCATTGTGGCTAGTCTCTTTCTGCATTTAACCGTTTGCCATGTAGTCCACTCTAAAAAATAGCCAAACCAAAAACTGTGAAGGCTGGGATCTTTCATTCCTAGTTTTCACAATCTCTGCACCATCTCTGAGGGCTTTTCAGAGGCAGCAGACATGTCTGGAGCCAGAGGGCCATCCAAATACAGATGTCCCACTCCAGCATCCTTCCCTGTTATGCAATACCTCTTCACCAGGGCCTGAAGGGGCAACGGTAGTGCCATGATGGGAGCAGGAGGCCAAATGACCCTGCTTGTAAACAGCCTTCCTCAATCTGAATAAGCACAATGGTCTTTGGCTCAGATTATTTTAGCAGAGGGATAACTATTAGAACATAGGGAAAATACATTATGGTAGGAAATTATTATGAACGCATACCAGTTTTATTATCTTTAGAGGAAGCAACTTGATTTTCCAATAGGGGTGATATATCCATTTCTTATAACCCTTGTTTTAATTGTCACTCACCTACCTGCAGTTTCATTTGATAAAGGTTTTTCAGGGGACATCGTGTTCCACCTTCCTCATCCTTTCATTGTAATTTGATGGACTGAATTAATTCTAAAAGCATTGATCAAAAGAAGGAAAGGTATTCCTATGCATCACTCTGAAATTATTCTAAATAGTAACCATTTAGTTTCCACTGAATGGAATGGTCAGTAGCTTGGGTGCTTTTCTATTATCAGTTACCACAGAAATAGATATGATTATTCCTGCTTAAACACAACTCTATTCAGTTTGGAGAAATCCTTGAGGAAAAGTCCAATCCACTCTTGTGGCATTGTTCCGCATTTTGGATCAAGCTTTTCTTTTCTTTTTCAGGACACTGAATTCTGCTTTTCAGAGGCAGCTTTTGACCTCAGTTTGTGTCCATGTTGGCAACAGGGGCCAATCAGTTCCACCTGGCCAAACAGATACCAAGAGGGTTCCATTCCAGGAGCTAATTTGGCCAGGTGAGCAGAAAGCCCACTGCATCAAGCAAATTTCTTCTTGTCTCTCTGCTGGCTCCAATCCATAAGCTCCTCCTCCAGCTTTCTATGCATTGCAGGAATGAAGCATATTCATATACTCAAGCACAGGCAGCTCCTTGGTACCTAGCAATCAGAATTCACAGGTATTAGGTTGTTCTTATAGTTAGTGTGTTTGTGTGCATTATAAAATATGCTTTTCAGCTGATGACTGGAGACTGATGGGGCAAAGGACAAAGCAGATAAAAGGAAAAGGTAACAAGGGACCAAATAGGTAGACTAAATAGGTGAAACACTGTTATGGCTGCAATTCTTTTCAAGCTCACATGAAAACTGTCCTTTCTGAATATGGTCAGCCATGAATTAAAACATTTATCAAAGAGAAGGGGAAGGTGGGATTCAAATCTGAGCTATGGTATGTGAGTTTCAGGGAAGGTCCTGGGGCTGGTCTGGACCAGATATCTATGCTGTGATCTGGGCCTGATAACCATGTTGGGATCTGGACCCGTGTGCCTCACTGGAGCCACTGGACCAGATCACAGCATGGGAAGAGCAGAAAGACCCGTAGGCTTTCCCTATGCATTGGCACCTATAGCATTTGAACAAATGAGGCCTTCGTTTGTGTCTATTGATGATAGATAGCACTTAAATCTTCTGTGCTGGATTTTAGGACCCATCTTATTTAAAATGTGTTCTCATATTGTTCAGAGCTTGATTATTTTTACATATGCACTTGTACAATAATACAAGTGATGCATACTTTGGAATCCAGAGTGCACAGAACAATGGGTGCTTCCGCATTGGCCACCAAAAAATGGATCGAAAAAGATCTGTTTTTCAGCAATCTGACCTCCCAAGGATATGTCACAAATAGTGACGGATCCGAACAGCCCTCGCACATCCATACTTGCGTGGGGAGGCCAGATTCTGGAGAATGGATGGAGTGGGTGCTTTGCAGATGCATCAGCACCCATTCCAAAAGTCCTCCAGCTTGCGCACCACTGACGCCAGCCCCAGAGCTGTGTTTCCGGCAGCTCCCGGCACACAGGGGAAGGGCTTCGGAAACAGGCAGTCCTGCTTCCACCCTTCCCAACATGGCAGCCAGAGGGACATCCGTCCCTTCACCTGGCTGGGTGAGGAAGCGCCCTGCTTCTGCACACATCCAGGCGAAGAGATGGATGTAAGACCTGATTTTTCAGGTCTTACTGGTACAGTTAATCCAGATTTCAGTGGCAAAACCAGTTTTAAAAACCGGTCTTGCATGCTGAAATGTGGAAACAGCATCCGCAAAGAGTCTCCAATCAGGTAGGCAGTGCAGAAGCCACTTAAGTGTTTTAAATCTTACTTAAGGGGGGTTAAACCGGTTTCCACAGCTAGTGCAGAAACACCCAAGGGTAACTAATCTGTCATGCCATTTTTCCATGTTGCTTGAAGAAGTTTTCAGCCAAAGGAGACAATCTGAATTCCAATGCAAATCTGTATCATTTGGTGCTAGAGGAAGGATGAGGGTAATAAAGCATTTATAAGCATGTTGCCTATAGTCATTGAAAGGTCCTCTTTGTAGATTGTCCTCAGCAGTTCTTATAACTGAACTGACAAAAGGCCATATCAACAGGAGATATTGGCACCTTTGAGGTTGCTGAAGGAAAGCCTGAGCCCAGAGGTAGATGTGGGGAGGCTGAATTCGGGAAAAGATACTGAACAAAAGCAGAGCAGATGAAGAATATTAGCTGCTGTACAAAAAAACTACCTAATTTTCTACTGTCTTCTGAGGTTCTGTGAATAACTGCAAAAGACATTTTCTTTATTCATAAGAGCATAAAACTTCATTATAAAATAGGCAACATCTGCACAGTCCCCTAAACCATGCCAGATGTGTCCTGGGAGCATGTGGCCTGTATGCCATCACATGTTACAGAAGGGCACGGCCTACCATGGCACATCTTGCCCACACAACTCCCATTCCTGGCCCACCCCAGGTGCAAAATCCATGTCTAGGATTGCTGTAGCAGAGGGGGTTTAAATTGGGCCAGGATGTACCCAGGTTCCTTCTATTAACATGCAGACAGGTGACAGTGGCAGGAATGGAGCTCAGGAATATTTCACAAAGATCTGAAAGCTGGACCACTTCTGTTGCCATTTCTGGGGGCACAGAAGAGTGTCCTATCCTGCAGCTTCAGACTAGGGCACAAGGCTGCCTCCAGAGGAGTAGAATAAATCCGCAGTTAAATCTAAAAGCGCAGTATACTCACTGTGCAGTGACAACCGGCATCCGGACTGGAAAGTTAGCCCTTTAGCTTTGGTGTGCGCCATCTTGCGGGTTGAGGCAGCCAATCACATTTTGAGTTGCCCTTCTTGCTTAGCCACTATCTAATCTGCTTTTCCCGCTGTACTGCCTGCATTGGCTTGAAGCTTCAGATTTCCTTTATACTGCACAGTGAATGTCATTTATCCAGCATTAAGGTAAGTGCGCAGTTCTGACCGTATAATGCAACACCACGACAATCGATTGTCATGTTTATCTGCTCAATCGTGACTGCACATTCCAGCATGCAGTATAAATGTGTCTCAACACAGCTCAACTGGCCATCAAGTGAACAGTTACCAGCCTGGAATACGCTGCCCAAGAGACTCAGGATTTCATATTCTACAGGATGCTCATGTTGCCACCTTGTGAATACAGAGAATGCAAATATCTTTATCTTGTCATATACAATACATACAGGCTGTTACCAGATATGTCTCTATGTGAATGCAGCACTTCAGATGAAGTGTCAGAGCTTATATTTAAATTCTTTCTTTTATAAAATACCTCATGTACAGAGAAGCAACAGATCAAAGAGAAGGCTTCTAGTCTTCTTTTCTGTCCAATAATGCTGTTTTCTATGTTCAGACTGTATACTGTCATTTAACTGTAAGATGAGTGGGATTCCATAACCAATTTTTAAAAGTAGTACAGTCCTTGTAAGTTTGGAACATGGTTTATACACATATCTCAACTGTCTTATCCTGTGCCTCTATGAACAGTTTTGAATATGGGCTTCACAGATACAGAGCCTGTAAAGGTCAGGAGCTTGGTCAGCAGACTCCAAGTATTCAAAGTCACATACAGATACTATGCACCTATCACAACCCCAGTAATGCTGCTGCAAGTGGAACTTCTGCTTACGTCAGTGAGAATCCTGCCTAGACTCCCTTCAGAAGTCCAGAAATGGCACTAGAAATCAGCCATTATGGGCCCACAAGAGGGATTTCAGGTAGGACCTTTGGCCCTCATGTTGTCTCTTCCCCCATCTATGCATCTGCAAAGGGGAGGAGGTGACTTCCCCCAACTGGAACAGTCTCAGGCCGTGTCTTCATGGCAACCTTATCTCGGATTCAAAATGTTTTCAATCCTCGGAGTCTGCACGGCAGTTTGGCTTAACATGCTTTCCCCGTGTTAAACC
Source organism: Aspidoscelis tigris stejnegeri (assembly GCA_023333525.1). Classification (NCBI taxonomy): domain Eukaryota; kingdom Metazoa; phylum Chordata; class Lepidosauria; order Squamata; family Teiidae; genus Aspidoscelis; species Aspidoscelis tigris. Next base: position 20,853,712 of record JALMGA010000010.1, read on the forward strand.
ACCCCAAAGCGTGGTGAATCTCAATTCTGATTTTAACAGGTCTCACTCCGGATAGTGCGCTTGAACCGTTTTACATTTTTTACTGTGTGGACAGTACCGTTTTAAGGGATGAGAATCCATGTTTAGGGTTTCCCTCTCCCAATAGCTTGCTTCCAAAGACAGTGATTTCAGTGTAAAAATCCACTTAACAGCAATTGCTACACTGTAGCAATGGAACCACTTCACACCTTGATGGTTGGAATAACAATGTTGCAATTTTGCACAGTTCTAAAAAGGGAAAGGGAAAGGAAAAGGGAGGGAGGAAATCATTTGAGGTTCTGTGTGAATGTTTAAAGCAAAGGGGCTTTAGTTGCCACTGCTGCTGTGTGCCTTGAGCAATGGGGAGATGAGGGGAAAGAATTGTTGGCTGCCCGCTGCCATTTTTCCTCCATCCAGGCAAGCGGCAGCCACCCAGCCACCCAGCTAGGCTCTGTGAAGGGGTCCCTTATGGGTGATGCGTCCATGCCAGGAGGAAGAGGGCAGGGCAGCCCTAAAAAGCAGCTTTTAAAAAGTAGCCCCTTGAGTCCCCCCTCAGAATCTGGATCCAATGCAATTAAGTTAAAAGTAATGGGAACAGGCAAATTCGCGTTTGCATCCAGTTCTGTTGTTTCGGTTTAAGGAAACTGAATTAAGCTTCTAATGGGGATGCGCCCTCAAAGTAATTTAAAAGTGGCTTCATGCTAGGTCACTTCAGTTGAAGGTTGAGGAGACTCAGAGGCTAGTAGGGGATGGACCTGTATGAATTTCAAAACCATTAAGTGCCCAACAGTGTGAATGATTCCATGATTAACTGTGGGTAACTAACATAATAGATTTTCAGAGTTTGATCAGGTCTTTGCAAAACAACAAGACCATGCCTTAAAGAAGCCTCCACTGGGCATCTCAGAGAGTGAATCTCCATTATTGGTGGCATCCACTGTCCTCTGAAGCACTCACCACCCTCTACAGATGGCTGGAGGCAAGGATGTGAAAAAGAGCAAGGTGGATGATCACCCTTCTTGCTTCAGTACCTTTGATAGCCTAGCACAATGAAAATAACAATGCAGAAGTGCCCAGCAGCACCACAGGGAGGGTGTTTCACTAGAAATATGCACAAACAAAAATTGTGTGTTCAGTTTACTATCAAACAAACCAGTTTGTTTGGTTCAGTGGATAACTGGTTAATTGAACAAATGTTTGTTCAGTTGGGGGGGGTGAAGCAGCTTTCATTTTGTATTCATTTTTTAACTTGTTCAGAAAAACACAGTTCTTTTCATTGAAAAAAAAGTCATTTTCAATGGCATAAACTTCACAAACACAAACTGTTTGAATTGTTTTGTTTTCATGAGCAGCTGAATGGTCTTGTTCAATGCAATTTCTGGATATTGGAATAAATGCAAGTTCAGGTTGATGCAAACATTCATCACCGTGGACTGTTTGAACACAGTTTTGAATGTAGACCAAACTTTGCTTATTCTATGTTCCAGCAGATCGATCTGACCCTAGGTAGTTCCTGCCATGATGATGGAGAAACAGACTAACTTACAGTTCTGTATTTCTGCCACCCATCATTGATCCAGTAAGCTGATGGAGTAACACAATCAAATTCTGTGAATCAAAGGGAGGGAGGAAGGGAGGGATGTAATAAGGTTTTGAACTAGTTGGCTCCCTAAGTCTTCTCATGGTATTAACATATTTTTATATTCCACCCTTCACCTCTGGTAACTATTGTAATGCATTCTACATGGGGCACCCCTTGAAGATGGTTTGGAAACTGCAGCTAGTACAGAATGCAGCTGCTGGACTGCTGACTGGAACAGCTGGCCGGACACACATCATGCCGGTCTTAAAAGGGTTGCATTGGCTGCTAATTCGCTGCCGAGCCCAATTCAACATGTTAACTTTAACTTATAATGCCCTAAATGACTTTGGCCCTGAATATCTAAAGGAACACCTTCTTCCATATCAACTTGCTCATGCCTTAAGATCTGGAGGGGAGGCCCTCCTGGTTGTTCTACCACCTTCAGTAGTAAAAGGGGTGGGCACCCAGGAGAGGGTCTTCTCAGTGATGGCCCCCAGGCTGTGGAATAGTCCCCCTTTAATGTGTGTCAGATTTCTTCACTGTATATGTTTAGGAAGGCAGTGAATAGGCACCTCTTTGCTTTGGCCTTTGGTTAAGTTGGAATATACTGCCTCTTCACCACCTTCAGCCCATCCACCGACTTTGCCTCCTTATGGTAACAGACACTGTTACTGTTTTAATATATGTCTGATTTTAAGTGTTGTTACCCACTCTGAGTCCTTTGGGTATAGGGCAGGATAGGAATGCATATATACAAATGAATGAATGAATGAATGAATGAATGAATGAATGAATGAATGAATGAATGAATGAATGAATGAATGAATGAATATGGTCCCGGACTGATGGTGCCTCCAGACAGTGGCCAAAACCTCACAGCTGCTGCTGATCTGGCAACCACATGATTGGTCCATGTGACCATCAGTCAACAGGGGCAGCACAGCAGTGTCAGGGAAAGTGTGCAGTTAATAGCTACTGAACAATGGGGGGGCAGCTCTGCAGGAACTCCACCCTCCCAGTCAGGATGACAGGAAGTGGCTGTGCAGGGAATTTGAAGCTTTAACACATCTTTAAATTGTCAGTTACGATTAATAAAAATATTAAAATATAAAAAGTACAACCCTTCCCCAACTACAACTATCCACACCAAAACTGTTTCCACACACACATATACACACTGCAGACCCACATCAGACCATATAAAGGAGCGACATTCCAAAGGTCTGGGGGAAAAGAGGAGTGTTTACTAGGCACCAGAAAAATGCTTCCAATTCCCAATCCCCGAAGTTGCTCCCGCAGGATATCAAGGTTGATGGTATCAAAAGCCACTGAGGGATCAGGGGGAACCAATAAGTTCTGTGTCGTCTGTCCCTCTCCCTGTAAAGATAATCTATGTTCAGAAATGTCCATAATATATTTAATGGTCTTAGAAGCACTAGAAGCTAGCATCGGGTGCATTTATTTTTCAGCACATCATGATCATGAGCCATGATGGCAAATGGTAGGACTTAATAAAATTATTTGATCAGTTAGAAGAACCACCGCTATCAAAACAGGTGCTAAGTCTGTTAGAATGTACAAGTCAAAGCAAGTAGTAAAGCTACCCCATCACATAGTGTTCCGTGCATTTTATCGTTACTTATGTTTGCATTTTAAAGGGATGTATATTATTTTTCTCCTTTCCATTTATCTTCTCAGCAGACTGAGATTCAGTTGTCCAGGGAATCTTCTGGCCCAATTGAAATCTAGGTAGTTTGTTTCCTCCAAGCAAGCCTGCAACTGAACAATCACCATTATGTCCAATAACTTTCTCAGAAAGAGGACGTTGACTGGTGGGAGATAGTTATTCAGCACAACTGGGTCCACCATCCCCTTTTGTGGCAAAGTATTTATCCTCCCTGAACCGACACAGCCAAGCTCCCTCTGCTTGCTTTTATTAGCCACGAAGGACAAGGATCAAACACCTTGTCCACATCTTGAGAATGCATCAGTTGAAATTGATCCTATATAATTAGACCACATAGTACCATAGATGCCAAAGGCGGAGTTCAATTCCATGCCAATATGAGTGACTTTGTCCTGAAAGTGCTTTGCAAATTTATCACATCAACCTTCCAAAGGTGGCACAGATTATTCTATATGGCTAAATGACAACAGCCCCCTACTGGATGCCTGTTTGAGGACACAATGTAAGCAGAGAAATATATCTTCTTCATTGCCATCAATGCACATGATTGTGCAACCATGCACTCTTACCCATGTTTGCCTGTTTCATTGCCTGCAGCTCTCCACTATATCACAGGAAGAGAGACTAGAGCATTGGCAGATGTGTCAGCCATGTCAGCCAGAAATTCCTGCAGAGTAGTCCATCTCAATAGGTCCTTCACCCCTGCCGTGAGGCACAGCCACCAAGTCCAGACCTCACCAGAAATTGGTCTGTCCATAAACACACAGTAAGTCACCTATTAATGGAGTCCTGCTCTGTAGCAAAGACCAGGTCAAGAGTATATCCTGTTGCATGGGTGGGCTCTATAATATATTGAGACAGCTCCATGGTGCCCACGGGGATCATAAAGCTTTGAGTGGGCCTGTCAAAGGTGTCTTCAGGGAAGAAGTTGAAATTCCTCAGCATCATTAGATAGGATGCTCCCAACACCACAACCAAGACCACTTTCACCAGCTCAAGCAGCGAAGCTGCAGAGCAGCAGGGTGAGCGCTGTACCAACAGCAATTCCATTCTGTCTCTCCCCACCAATACCAGGAACAATACCTCAGGCTGCTTCCGCACAGGGGCTTACTAGACGGCGTGCCTGCTCAGAACGCTTCCTGAGGGCAAGGGCTGCTAGTAGCAGCCCCAGCCACTCAGGAGGCGCGCAGGATGCAGGCGCGCTGCATCCTGGGCACCAACCCTCAGAAACCGGCCGATGCTGACAAGGTAAGGAGGGGATTCGCCGCACTCCCCCCAGGGTGGGCTAGGGTGGGCTTTAGGGAAGCTCGCCCTGGCTCCAGAAGCGGCGATCCGCTGCTTCTGGGGCAAGGACGAGCCGCGGCAGCGAGGTCCCCCGGCTCGCCATGCTTGGCTCCAGGGAGCCAATCATGGCGGGCCGGGGGAGGGCCCTGGCTAGGCACACTTGCGCCATGCGGACGCATCCAAAGTGGATGTGTTTTCATGGCACAAGACCACTTGAAATGTGGTGTGTTGTTAATACCCATTAGGCACACTTTAGTCATGGATAGGTGCGGACGCACCTACCGGAAGTGTGTCTAATAGACCCCGCAAATGTGGATGCGCTGCCGAAAACCTATTTGAAAATGGCGTTGCTGTGCGGACCCACCTCACTGGATGTGTGTCAAACAGCTACGCGTGTGCGGTCGCGTGCTTCCAAAAGTGTGCCTAATGGGTGTTAAAGCACCCTCAGTCTCAGTTGTGGATGAGATAGGGCATCTTTTGAGAAAGATGGATTCTTTATAGACCACGACAACTCCCCCACCCTGCCCCACTAGTCTGGGTTGGTGTTTCACTTTATAATCCAGAAGGTAGAGCTGAGTCAGCTCTGTAATGCACAGCAAGTGAGTGTGTTCATTTATAATCAAGTTGTGGATGAGTGATTATTTATTTTGGACTGACCTGGCATTTAACAGCAGGACCACCAGGCATACCTAAATTCTGAAGGCTGAAAGGCAGGGTAAAGGGAGGGATCACTGATATTTTTAACATAACTAACATTCCTTGTCTACACTTTACTAATTTCTTTCTGAATGTTATTCTTTACTAAGTGAAAGTCACTTAGTAAGGAAGTCTGAAAACCTATTTGAGCATTTTGTTCCTAGGTAGGGAGCTTGCTTATATTCCTTTCCCTAAAACACAGCACTTTGTGATGAATCAAAGTTTTCTGCTTCCCCCCCTCCCCCCAATTCGCAATGGAAATTTTACAGATATGAAAACTCTTGCTGCAGCCTAATTACTTTGATCTATGGAGTGGTGAGCAAAGCATTTGCTCTACCAGCACTTAAAGCTCCCACAGAATGTACTCAGAAATTGTCCTACTGTAAGAGATTTAATGGCGATCTTTAAAGCACCTGCAGTTTTCAGTTGCAGCGTTCACTGAGGTCATATTTGCTTATTTAATTTTGGTGATGATGGTAGAGGTGTACATGAAGCCCATTTCCCACATTTGGTTCAGCACAAACTGAATGTGGGAAAATCCGACTTTAGCCAAACCCCACTCCCACGAACAGGGGGATATTATAATTAAATAGAATAAACCTCCCCCCACCCCACCATTCCTGCCCCTTCCCCACTTACCTGTTTTCGCCACTGCCATGCCTCCTTCTAAGGCACTTCTGGGACTGCACACACAGACCAGAAGTGCCTTTCCAGGCTCTGGAAAGCCAGATTTGCACTCCAGAGAGCCCGGAAAGAGGCCCAGGGCATCACTGGAGCATGTCACAAAGGTAAGGGGGCATGGGGGAGGTGGACATGACCATTCTGGTGGTGCCCCAGGCCTCTTTCTGGACTCTCTGGAATGCAAAACAGGTTTTCCGGAGTCCTATTAGATCTGTCCATGAATCTCAGAATTCATACGTATTCATATGAATTCCAAATGGCATGAATAATTTTTGCACATCCCTAGATGATGTTGAGAATCAGGTTGTTCTTTTATGGAATGTATGGAAATGTTTATAGCAAATCATGGTCTGCCTGCTGAACCTTCACAAAAATAGTGCCTGTTGTTGATGTGAAGGTCATGTTTCCTGTTTGAAGATGGTCTCACATCCATAGGAGTATCAGAGGAGACTGGTTTGCTGCATGAGCCAAAGCTAATTGTTAAAGTTGCTGTATTAAAAAGTGGATTGAATACACTGTTCATCCAGTAACCTTGAAACATCAAGTTAGTTTCTATTGTCTGCAATCCTAGAGAGAAGAAGAAAAGGGAGTTTCTCTATTCATTGCGACAATTAGTGTGTGATTCTTCACAGTCACACACTCTTGAATTAGTAAGGTTAATCTCTAATAGTAATGTAATACAATTGACTTTCTCAAGGTTAAACAATAATCTTTCTTAGGTGAGGAATTAACCAACATTTGAGTCCTCCCCTATGCTTCTGAGACAAATTCAGAGATCCTTCCAAAAATCTTGTTACACTGTGAATGAACAAGGAATGTATTTTTCCCAAACATAGTTATTATTTACCATAGATCCTAGGGATGGGCCAAACTGACTCTATTCAAACACAATTTGTAGTGAACATGGGGATTTATTGGGGATATATATTGGGGGAGGGTTGGTTTAAAAAAAATTATTGAATTTTGCATCAGTTCAACAAACAAACAAATAGTACAGTAAACAGTACAACAAAATATCAGTCATTATGACTCAAAGGTTTAACGAGATTCCTCGGTTATTTTGCATTTACAAAACTCATTTGAACTGAAAATAACTTTGATGAGGTAATTGCAATACTTAAAGAAGACCAGAACCAGAATCCAAGTTGTGAAGTCAATTAGAAGAAAACTAGAAAATGCCTGGTTTAGTATAGAATTGAATACTGGGTGCATTTGATGAGGTGTTCCCTACTCTTGGTATTTTGAGATATCTCCACTTATTGGTTACCGTGTTGCCTTTTGCAACTGAGTGGTTAGAGTTCCAATGGAGCTTGTTGGGTACTTTGTTTTATTTATGTTTTGGTGCTAGGGAAACTGATATACCATTGACTATGCTGGGAACCAGAAGGGAGAGGGGAGCTCAAGAAAGGGACTGCTTTTCACTTGAAATTTTTTAGAGAGTCACTGCAGTTTGTTGTGAATCCTGTCTGAAAGTGGGTGAGGGGTTCTGGGTTCCACTATCTGCTCTCTGTTGTAGCTTCTGGCTTTTCTGTCTTAGCTCTGGACCAATATGACTGCTGCTTTCTCTACTCTTTCTCTCTTCCTTGCCTCTCCTGGTGCTTTTGGTTTAGGGATTAGGTTAGAGGGAGGTGGGGGTTCTTGTTTGAGAAGGCTAGGGTTAGGTTGGGTAGGTTTTCTGGTCTTCCCTGCTCTGAAGTGACTTGCTTGTATCTGCTTCTTGCTTTGGCTACTGCTTCACTCTATTGTGATATATTAGCCCTGTTCAAAATGATATTGACTTGAATAGGGAAGGATTCCCAATGCAAGTCTGTGGAAGAGAAGAACCTGAATTGAAAGGGGCACAACACAGCACCCCCTAGGGAGCATATATTATGGGAGGAATATCAGAACCATACAAATGTCTTGCTTGAATCCTGCACCACACAGTTGCCACAGAAGATGCCATTTCCCACCCAAAGTCTTTCACAGACTGCAATACGTAACACAGAGATGATTTGCAAGCTGTCCTCAAGGGACAGAGTGATCCTCCTACTTCTTGCAGCAACCATTTCCTTGGTGCCAATACACTTTCCCAGTCCCTAAAAATAGGATCAAAAAGCAATTTTGTGGGGGGGGGGGCAGGAGGGAATGTTGGACACAGAAAAATAGTGCACAAATATGTTTTACATTCAACGAAACAAGTGTCGAGAAAAAAGACACACCGGCACAAGCACACACAAACTAGAGAGCACTTTATATGTGCACACATGTGCACCCACACAGTATTCTATGCTTGCTGGGGAACCCAGTCACCAACTACAGATACTCTACAGCACACAATTAGATGCATTTAAAAGCATTCAAAACCAAGAAAATCAGCACAAAGCACCCTCAGAACACACACTTACCAGTGACCCACTCTACCTCACACTGCCACATCCCACACTCAAAGGCAATCAAATCTCAGTCATATTCCAGTCTAAACTCAGCCAAACCCTCTCAAGTCATCGAAAGACGTGCGCCCATATTCAGAAATCCCTGACTGTTTGTGCCTAGTGCTAAAAAGACTGCTGTGTTCATCTACTGTATGGTATCTTTTTAAGCCCTCCACAAAAGAATATCAGCAGTGCTAAAAGGTAGATGAATGAGAAATATAATTATCTATGCTTTTCTTTGTGTGATGAAATGGTTACAAGAATGACCTGCAGCAAAGCCCTATCGAGTTTATTTACAAAAGCTATGCCAGTAGATGTCACTCTAGAACAGACATCTTGGTGCTCAGATGAGGACCAAAAAAGTGAATTGTTCCTCCAGTCTACAATATTTAATGTGTATAGTAAAAATGCTTCTTATCAATATAGCACACACCAGCCAATCAAATAGGAGATCATACCTATTGCATGTATTTCAGCAGTTTTTCAATGTGCAATGCATTTTAGCCCTGGTAGTATGTGAGAGGATTTAAGGTAATATGGAGGCTAACATTTTTTATCTTAAATGATGTTTTTTAAAGAAAAAGAGGGAGCCAATTTAAATACTGTTTAAAAAGAGAGAGAGAGAAGATGTTAAATATTGCATAGTAAATGATAATACAGGTCACGTACAGATATGGTAATGATAGTGAATGTGATACAAGAATTATTAAAGTTTGAGACTTTATTAAGAGACTTACCTATAACATCCAGCGCTGTAACCATTCACACCAGTTCCGGTGCTAGGGGTCATCTGAGGTGACAGTGTGGTGGCATGATGGCAAATGGTAGGAATAGTTAAAGTATTTGATCAATTGGAAGAACCACTGATATTAAAACAAGTGCTAAGCCTGCTAGAATGTACAGGTCAAAATAACTGGTAAAGCTACCCTATCACATAGCATTCTGTGTATTTTATCATTGCTAAGTTTTGCGTTTTAAAGGGATGTATATTATTTTTCTCCTTTGTTATTTTCTCTTCTCAACAGACTGAGATTCAGACCCTTGCCCAGGGAATCTAACTTCCAAAAATGACCAAGACTAGAATTCTGGGCAGAAACTGCAGTGGGCAGCTGGGCTGAGCCAGCAGCTACAGAGGAATGCTTTATCTGCACTGTAGACTAGTTTACCAGAAGGGTCATGCCTCCTGGGGAAAGCCATGTCTTCGAGGACACAGCATTAGAGCCCTGATGAGAAAATCACACCAGAATCCACTCAATGTCACTTTGAGGTGGTTTCACACAAGTTTTCTGGTGGTAGACTGACCCAGCTGCTCATGTGGAGGCACCACAAAGAACCTGTCTTGGTCTACTGGTGATTTGCCATTTCTGGGTGTTGGGTTAAAAAAGCCCTGGACAGAGAATACAGGCACTGGGAACTTTTGTCTCGGAAGTTAAGAACATAAGAGAAGCCCTGCTGGATCAGGCCACAGCCTATCTAGTCCATCAGCCCATCAAACACAGTGGCCCACCAAATGCTCATGGGCATCTCAAGCAGAGACAAGGACAAACCTTTTCCTGCTCTCGAATCCTACCAAATGGCCTTAGAAGTGTCCTGCTCCCCCCGCAACCTGAAAGATGTTCCTAGGCATTCATTCTAGTAGCCATTGATACAGGCTGAACCACTGCAACCCCCACCCCAGCCTGAAAGATATACCTAGGCATTCATTCTAGTCCCCATTAAGCAAGCTGAACCACTGCACTCTGAACCACTGGCCACCCTTCCAATCTTGGGCTAGACCACTTGATCTGGCCTGGCATGGAGTAAAACATGCCTTGAAAAAATTGTCCTGGTCTCCCTGGAGGTAGTCCAACACTCTGCACAGGTGTATAGCCACCAATAAAGTGAAAATGTTGCCACACAGAGATCCTAAATACAAGCGTCAACTTATTCTCCTCAGTCAGTTTCTAGCATCATCTCTGTACTAAATCCCACTGGACTTCTCCCTTGGGATTTGGAGAGCTACTCTTATCTCCCAGCCATTCCTACCCAGAATTAATCCTCTCTCTGCTTCACAAAGCATACATTATGCACTGACTAACCAAAATACAAGTTTAATAAATATAGTACTTGAAAGGAAATTTGAAGGGTGAATGACAGGTTTTTAAAAATCTGTAAGTAAGGAAAAAGAAGTTGGTAATTTGCAATCTTGGCAGACATTAGTATGCCTTTTTTCACTGTACCTCTTTCATCTCTTCTGGGGAAAATAAAGTATGATGTAAGCTGCTGAAAAGTATCAAGATAACTACCCAGAAATATATTTTGTCAACATTTATCAGCACAAAAGATTTCCATTCAGCAATCAGATGTTAACGATTATTTGCACATTTCAAGCCCTTGTTAGAAAACTCAGCTTGATGAGGTAAAGATTTATTTATCTGTGCTGGATCATTGGCTTGGATTGTGTCCAGATAAACAGCAGTTATGAGGTCTCTGCTATTAGCATATTCAGTGACAAATTTGTGCTCTATGGTATCACTTTTGGTTTATGATCTCCCCTTAGGAACTGCATATGCTTTCTCTTGATTTAAATCTCAGACCAAACCTGAGGCCTTTTCGCACTACAAATCTCACCCTGGGCCCAACAAGGTGAGTGATTTGTGTGGCCCTGCCAGCTGTTGGGCTGATTTCAGCCCAGTTGTGGTGGTGGTGGGGTGTCCCACAGCTGTCAGGGAGGGAGGCATGCGAACACTTCCCTCCCTGGATGGCTGGGGATGGCCAGAATGCGCTGGGCCATGTGCAAAGCACAGTTAAGTGCTCTACACGTGGAATGTGTGGAGGGTGCTCTGGGACAGGCTGAGTGGTTCCAAATGGAACTGCCAGCCCAGAGGAGCGAATGCTCCAGCCCAGCATGTCCTCCACATGTTCCAAAAGGTCTAATGTGAAAAGGCCTCAGATCTTGCTTTCTCTAGTGATGGCCCTGATTGATATGCCCAGTCTGGCCCTAGAACGACACCTGGGTTCCGCTACATCAAGTAAGTCATTTTTCTAAGAGATCATCAAACATGTTTGCTCGGGGGCAATAGTTGTAGGGAAGTGAGGGTACAATCAGGCAGGACTTTTTAAAATCACCTCTTTTCAAAAACATGTCCCTTTGGGGCTGTACAAAAAATAGTAAAAAGAATAATCAAATAGTAAAAAGAATAATCCTTTGTCATATTTCAAGACATTGCTGTTCCTATTTCTGCACCTCTAAGTCTGGCAACCCCCTCCCAGCAACAGGGGATCAGCACTTATTGGCCACTGTTAGCCTGGGTTTCCATGACCCTTATTGGTTCTCTCCAGCAGAAGAGATTGTTACCATGAAGAGATTGGCTGGATTTCTCTCCAAGCTTCCTGCTCAATGCTACTGCAAAAAAAGAGTCTCCTTTGATCTTATTGTTCCTGGCATGAGGACAGGCCAACCGTTTCCAGTCTTCAGAATGTAGTAAGATGCATGTAGGGGGGAAACGTTTGGCAACCCACATTCTTCCAGGGAATATATCTTTAAGTGTGTCTGATAACAGTGACTTTCTCATGTCTGCCCTCACTGTCCACTGTGTCTGTCATTTCTTAAGAAGCACCTTTCCTGCACGTTGAAGCCAAGGAAACATTTCTATTTAATGCAGTAGAGTGCATCTGTTACCTAACTTTCCTTAGAGTGAGGTATTGTTCCAGTTAGACATTCTGCTGCTCATGCTATGGATAATTATGAATATTAGGATAATCCACTCATACAAGAACAATTCATTCGTATGTTCACACAGATGACTCATTGATCATGCATCAGGCAACACCCAAGCCTCCATGTGCTTTCTTTATTGTCTAGTTTGGTTGCTGATCAAGGCAGCTTCATGTACCGAGCAGCTGAAAGGTAATAGGAACATAGTTAAGACCCCACAATCACTTTCAACTTGACAGAAGATTAGGCCATTGACAACCAACAGTTCAGGACCACAGAGCAACCATGAACAAGGTAAATGAGTGTTTGGAAGCCTGGCTTTAATCTTTGCAAACTATTTTTCACTCCATTGCACAGAGATATGGTTTCCAAATCACCATCTCTTCCCGTAATAATGACCCTATTTTTGGTCTTAAAATGTTTGGGGGCGCAGACTTCAAGTACAGTCTAAAGCTGGTTATTCTAATAGTATATTATTGGTTATTTTATTTAATTATCTTACCTTTTACTTCATTACCTTTCATTACCTCCCATTATTTCATTCCTTTTACCTCTGATCTCTGCTTTACAAGGAGCTCAAATAATCCAGCCAGTGCTTGGGAAAGATTTGAAAATTAGTAGGATTTTATCTCTTCAAAGAAAAAGAGACAGTAAAAGTAACACACTTCATGCAGGTAGTGGACATGCAGATATAGTAGGCAAAGGCTTTTCAGGTTTGCTTATTCTTGGATCACATTAAAATCTATAGTGGGTCATATTTTTGTATTTCTCAGTGAGCACAAATCTTGCAGTGGTTTAAAGGAAAATTAGATCTATTACTGCAGAAAGCTCAGAATGTCCAAATTTGCAGAAATCAATAATATTCTATCTTCCCTATTTTCCAACCTACTTCTAGAAGACATAATGAGAAAAATAAAAGATGGGGCTAGGGTCTCCAATGTAAAATGTAGATCCATCTCCTGACATCTTGGCCCAGTGTTGGTTGGAGATTCTTTGGCTGTTTCCACTCATGTGTGTTACTCTGCACACATGTGAAAACAGACTTTTTGTGGGTACAGCCATCAACACAGACAAAGGATATTCACATCATTGGCTAGTTACATCATAGCATCCTAGGTCAGATCAACTCTGAAGGACTGTTTCTGGGAGCCTAGCAAAATGGTGTCAGATTCATGTCATCTGCTAAGCCAGCCCAAGTGCTCACTGACATCTGCACTCAAACACTAGGTCAGTCTACTGCCAAGGAATGCCTTTGGGACTGTTATAAAGTGGCCTCCCATTGGATTCAGCTCCAGGCAGTTTTCTCGCTGGGATCCACTTCAACACCATGTCCCATGCATGTTTTCAATGCAGATGCAGTGTTTTCTAGGGACTTCTTGTTCAGTCCAGCAGCCATGTCTAGATTATGCTGCAGTTTAGAGCATGGATTTAGTTAGGTTTGACTTAATATAGCCAGTGTAGTTCCTTTCTTGTCCAGACAGTTCCTTCCATGGCAGGTGTATTGGTCATGTGCTCCTCACAATGCAAGTACTATGGCTTCACCTAAAACAGGCCAAAAGAATCAGTATAGGATTGACGAGGGACGGGGCATCTCCATGTCCCATTCCAGGTGCAATTACCTCCCACTTTCTCCTCAAAAAGTGGTGATTTGATTTGTAAGCAAGGAGAAACTACTCTGAGGTTTTTCCCTTTGGAGGATTCAACATAAGGGGATGTGGGGATCACATCATCCTGTACTAACCCCTCACCTAGAATTTAAAGTTTATATAGGGTATGGGCCCCACCTTCCAATTGAATTTCTTGTCACTGACCAAGAAGGCCAGCCAGGGAATTCACACCGGTGCAATGTGTTTCATGTGCAAAGACATTCTAGAAGCCATGAAGGAGCAGGACAGTGTTTCAGTTATGTGACTGAGAGCCTCCTATCCCTGTGACAGCTCCCAGAGATGTTCTCCATCCAGCCTTGATTGAGGCTTTGAATGGTGCCTAAGAGACATTTCAGCAAAGAGTTCTAGAAATATATATATATGCATTCTGAAATGGTACATACTGTATATAGAATAAGCTACAGAGATCAAAGACTATGAAAGAGAAGTAGGCCAATTTCTATTGCATTTTCTGATGGCTGGAAAAAAAAGAGCTGTGTAGAGACCTCATCATCATCATCATCCCATTTCAAGTACTCACTTGTATGTTTCATAAAGATAAAGAGAGTGGGGAAGGGACTGATGGAAATTCTAGCTCATCAGAGAATTATGGGATCTCTGCCCAAACATTATTCCCTAAATGGAAAGGTACGAAAAAATATAAAAGAGGAATGTGACAGGCAGTGAAATACCTAGCACTTTGTTTTCTACGGCAACATAAGAATATGGAGAGAGATTTGTTGAACACCAGTTTCTCAAAAACATGGGTTGCGTCCATATTGATCTGGTAAACCAGTGTACCCCCTGGAACCACTCATCCACACTGCTGACTGATCTATCAGGAGGCCATGCTTCCCTATAGAACTTTGCATCTGCATGGGACAAAGTGCTGGGGCAGATTACAGCATGAAAATGGCACTTTAGGGCACTTCAGCATGGATAACTTGAAAGCAATCCATGCAGCATTCCTGGCTAATATACTGGAATAGTTTCTCATGTGCAGATAGCACATGAGTGACTGGTCTAGTATATCAGGGCTGAGAACATCTGGAATTGCCTCTAGAAGTGGACCACTAAAACAGCCACAGTGATCAACTTTTCCTCTATAGCTGGAAAAGGACTAATCTGTCCCAGGATGGGCGCAACACAGCACAGGATAAGGTGCACCATGAAGAAATGGCCAGTTACACACATACAACACACACACACTACTGTTTTAGGTACACATATTGATCTTCTCTCCATATATCATAAAACAGTATAAAGCAGCTAATAGAATTATGTCATATGATGCTTTGTGGTCCCTATATGTTTTAACTTTTTTGTGCTTCACAACCTTTTAACTGAGATCACAGTCTATGATTCACAGGAGGGAGTCCCTGTTAGGATTTTTTCATCTCTCCATTCCACTTGCTAAGTTGTGATGCTTACCTTAGTTCTTTGAATTAGACATCACAGTACTAGTAACAGCCTGAGGTAATAAGCAATATATGTTTCAAGCAATGTGGAGAGAGTTGGCTGTACAAAATTCAAATACAATCCATCAAGTAAAACATCCTTAGATCCAGGCTCACCACTGAGTGTTATGGACGAAGGGCTTTTCTTGATCCTTTAGAGCAGGGTTTCCCAAACTATGGGTCGGGACCCACTGGTGGGTCGCGAGCGAATATTGAGTGGGCCTTGCCTGTAGAATTAAGTAATAAAAAAAATTGTATTAAAACTGTTTGTTATTTGAAAAGTCCTTTATTCATATTGGTAACGGTTAAATTTCCTAGAGGTGGGTCCCGAGTTGGTAAACTTATATTAGATGGGTCATAGCCCAGACAACTTTGGGAACCACTGCTTTAGAAAAAAAAAATCATTTGTAATATTTCTAGAAGGATAAATTAAAAAGATTTCATTGTTGCTCTGCAATGTAATCATTCCTATATAACATGGTTTGACTTTCATGCAAACATTGCAGGTTTACATTGCAGGTTTAAACTTAAACCATCAAATACTGATAGCAGCCATCTCTGCTTGTCCATATTATATTATTTTTATATGTACCATTAGGTATCTTTGATTGTTGTATCTTATCACATAGCCAGCACAGATGGATATATGTTCCTTTTATTTGCTTACAGTGCCACCGCATTGGGCTTATATAAGCCAACTGACCGTGAAGTTTCATAGTATGTGTTTTTACATCTGCACATTCCCTTAAAATATCTTTCACTATGATTTCTATTAATCTGGCAATCTCTATCCCTCTGCAGCCTGGTCTCTGAGAAAAAAATTATTGATTTTCCTTATTATACCCTTCTCACCTGTTAACTTTCTTTTAATGCTATCCTTCCAATCTGTTTATTCTCTGCTTATCAAACTTACACCCCTCCTTCTCTTTCATTCTGTGAGCTATATTGTAGCCATAGGGCAAGTTTTTACAGTATTATCTCCACAAGCTGCAAGCCAAGTCAATTCAAAAAATACTTTCCTTTAAGTAACTCTAACATACCAGGATCCTACAATGTAGTCCTTGTTCCCCTTTCATAGGAAAGTGAAAGAAAAAAATATTATATATATATTTAAAATAAATTCCCTGTGCATTACATCTCTGATATATTTTAATGCTCTTTCAGTCTTTCTTGTCATGGCCTATGGCTATATGCAGTAAAAAACTACTGATACAGTATGGCATCAATATGCCCAGGTGGTTATGAGGAGTCAAGTTTTATTTGAAGGCATCTCTACTTTTATCTATCCCTTGCCTATTCTGTGATGAGTTTATACCTGTGCAAAGATATATATATTCCATACAATCTGGGCAGTTCAATAGTGGAACCAATTGTCTAGAAAGATGATAGCCTCTACTTCATTGATGCGTTCAAGTGAAAGCTGGACAGTATCTGCTAGTGAGACTTTGATCTTGAAGAAGATTGCCCAAATTACCTCCTTCCCACTCTGTTGCCCTGTATGAAAGCACAAGCAAGCAAACAAGACTCTTCTTTAAATTGCATGTATTTGTCCCCATTTGCAATGTAAAACAGGAGGGAATACACAGGAAATGCATTTTTAACATGAAATATGTTTTCATACGTATTCACATTTTCCAGCATTGATAGCATTGTATAATTCATAAAAGTGCTGAGTTTTACCAGGAACTGTCTTTTGCTGTTAAGCTGGTTCAAGAACATCAGATTGGAAAAATGGACAGATGAATTCCAGCATCTTTGTCAAAAGCAGCAGGAGGAGTGAAAGGAAAATGATTCTCCCAGGCTGGCAGTATAATATTCAGTGGTCTTGCATTTACATCAATAGCTTCCATATCAAACTTAGAGCTCCATGTACAGTGGTTTTTGAAGCAGTCTGACTTTTTTGTGGGCATGGTGGGCAGCTTGTCTGCTGAAAATTCACCATAGTCACAAGTTGTTCTTTGTTGTCGCCTTTCTCTGTGAATATCATTCCTCTTTCATCATTCATGGATTCCTATCTCCCAATCCAGACTGGAAGAAACTGAAGACCATTGGTGTCAAATATTTTGACAGTGTGAGCAGATAGTTTATAATTTTTTTTGCCCCACCTGTCTCCTGCTGCTTCCGCATTTCACTCACACTGCCTGGAGAGAGGTTACCAAATAACTTATAAGGAGGACAAGATCTATAACATATGTCAGTTGATTAAAGTGCTCTGCTTACTTGGAGGATTAAAACCGTTCACTGTCAAAACCTCCGGAGTATACAGATTGATTGCTGCTGAGCCAAAAATAAACTCACATAAAATTGTCATCTTCTGAGATGACATTGTAAACTAGGCAGTCTGGGATTCCTTAAAGGCTTGAGGACCACTGTCAAAACCAGGAAATACTGTACTCAAAACTGAAGGTCAGGAGAGGGGACACGTTTTTTGTATGAAAAGGGTAGTCCTTGCTTTCTACTGGTACTGCAAGAGGTTATTTTGGGATTGCTTTTTTCTTTCTGAATGCTGCTGATGGAGAAGTCATGAATATCTTATTCAAGTGTTATTCTTCTCCCTGCCTCTCCCCCCTCCTAAGACTAACTGGAAGATATGCAGCGATATCTTGAGAAATAATCTGCTTTCTGCAGAGAAGTAGTACTGCATGGTAAACAAGATAAGTGATTTGGATAAATTATTTTGTACAGAATAAGCTGATCCTTGGTTGCTCAAAGCGAATTCATAAGAGTTTAACAAGTGCAGCTTTGCTCCCAAATGACGCCTGCTAATGTCATACAGGGAATGACAACAACTTTGTGTTAAAGTGCACAGAAGTCTCCCCGTTTAGTCTTCAGAAAAAGACAATGACAAATCTTCCCTGCTCTGCCAAAAAGATTCGCGCAGCAGAGGTTTTTTGCAAGGGCTGAACACGAGTGACTGCTGCTGGTGGTCTTCTCTTTTCACTCCCCGTGGTAAGCACAAATCAAGAGGCCAATTTGCACTTGGCCTCTTAGTACACAATGAGGTAGCTTCTGGTAAGAAGCATCTGCACTTGCAGGAGGTGTTTTCAATCCAGAAAAGTCTCCTGCCTTCCCAGAAGCTACCCCAGTGTCGACTAGTGGTGGTACACAAAGTGATGCACCACGTGCAACCCAAAGCTGACCCAAAGCTTGCCTTTGCCAACCAGCTCTGGCACCATCTGCACCTCTTCCAGGTGCTGGGGGTCAGATGATGTACTGCACAAGCATGCAGGCACGTTAGGTGACCAGAAACACAACTGTGCATGTGCGGTTTATCACTGTTGTCCTGGTGACAGCGATGGCACATGCACAGTCACACTAGTCAGCGTGAAGAAGATGACGGTGCCTGAACATGTGACTGGATGCAGGTGAGTGTCCACAGGCATGTAGTAGCTTTCGCAAGTGCAGATGCTAATAGGGATGGGTAGCAAAGTGCAAAGGGGCCCAAGGTTAATTGGCACACCACTTTCACACAGTCTGAATTAGCAGTTAGTGCAGCAGCGCTGCACTGTAGGTCTGGCAGTAATGCTCAATGGTCGGATTCCACAGAGCCATTATTGATGGTTATTAGAGCCTCAGTGGAACAAGAGGAGGGAAGGGAAGAAGGGAAGTCAGATTGCTGATAGCATCCAGTAATGTCCTCTGTGTCCCAGTCACAAAGGGACTTGTTACCATCAAGTTCAGATGCTTTGGCAAAGGAAATTGCAGGACAAGACTGGGAAAGCCTGAAGTCTTTTGTTGGAATATTTTTTTGTTTTTAAAAAAGAGCAGTCAACAATCTAGGATAAAGTAGAACTTTCTTAAACCCAAACAAGCTCAATTCATTGGAGGGTACTGTCTGCAGGAAGGCACTGCAGGTCACACACACACACAAAAAGAGTGGTGGCCGTATTACACTATTTTCATGATGGCTTCCTCCTCTTGATGAAGGGTGTTGCACTGACTTAGGGTCTTTCCACACCTGACGTATAAGTCAAGATGGAGGGGAAAGCATCCACACCTCATAGAACTGTTTCTGAACTAGAAATGACTCTGAGCATCTGGGAGCATCCCCAAGGCCACACCACACTTAGACTAGCTGCCAGGCTCCAAGAGCCCAGAAAGCTCCCATTCACACCTTCCTGTTGGAAGACATGCAGGAAGAACGCTTGACTGGTGATGCACATGTGATGAGGTGCTGCATTGCTAGGTTTTCCTGGGTACAGTGCCATACAAGTGCAGTGGCACTGCCACTGGGGTTCTGTGGTGGCTGCCACCCAGGTGGCCATTTGCACTGTAGCTAAGTTTGGAATGCTCTAAGCATCAACAAATGCAGGTGCTAAGAGCGTTCTAGCACTATGCCTCATAGTTAATAGTGCAAATTAGTGGATGTTACCTTGATGGACCTAAAATTCTCAATATTGCCACCTTTTAGGTGTATTAAAAAAGACTGTACATGATATTGCTTGTTGTCTATCCCTGGAGTGATGCTAACAAAGGCAGGGCTTGTATAGCAGGGTGAAGAGTAATACCACTGTGCATTTTTCCTATGCATTAAGAAAAGCCCAATGTTGCCCAGGCCGCTATGTTGCCAGGGAAGGTGTGACTGAACGGACAGGCCAGCTACCAACATTAAGATCAAGATGGTCAGACTGTCTGAGCATTTATTCCTGTTTTGCCATTCTGACACTCTAGGGAACACTTACCGCAGAATGGTGGCAAGATGAGTGCAGGGGCCTATTCGCACTATAGCAAGTATGCATGACTAGTGAACATCTGGTGAAGAGCATCTGCCCTTCAAAAAGGCTGCTACTGTACAACCTCCAAGCGCGCTCTGCCTCCCCAGAAGTTCACTAATTGTTGATTAGGTGTGGAGCACGAAATCATGCTAAGCACCTTAAACAATGTTGACCATTACCTTACCTGGATCGTCTAGGCAGCAGCCATCTGCACCTCTTCCGGTGCTCTGGGGTCATCTGAGGTGCTGCGCAAGCTTGCTGGCACCTCAGACAACCATAGATGTGATTGCGCATGCACAGAGCATCAGCATCATTATGGCAACAGCACTGGCACACGGCCAGTCATGGAGGGCACCGCAGCCAAAATGGCAGCACCGAGAAGAGTAACGCCTCTGTAATTAAAACAGGTAAGTATTCAATCGATCACAGGGTGGTGGGGGCTAAAGTTGACTAGTGCTCCAAGTGCGAGTGCTAGTCAACGTTGGTTAATCATGCTTCTTTCCCACCCAGCGGACAGGAAGCGAAGTGTGAAAACACCCCTGGTTCTATACAGTGCACTTCTTGGGAAGCTGAATTTTGTTTGAAGATCTGTAACAATTAAGTAGGACTCATACTCAAAACGAGAAAACATCAGGAAAGGGGCAAATGTTCCTTCACAGTACAACACTTTCATTGTGGTGTTCACAGGACCATAAAAGGTTCCATGTAAACATTACTAACATAGCTAGTTGTGGGGTGAATTAAATGTGCTTGATGCATGGATACCAATGCTTGTTTTATTGAGAAAATCACAGGAGGGAATCTCAGGCTCATTAGCTGTGTTACCCCAAGCGCTCTCTCCTTCACCTACCTAGTCTTGGCTCTTTCGTAATAGTTGTTTGCCTGGCAGGGTCATCAAAATGCAGGCTTGTGTATGCAAACTAGAGCTTTAGGATTAATATGGGCATAAGTCCAAAACAACACTGGATGCTCAAGGCCAAATGTTTGTAAAAAGGCTGCACAGGACAAAGAGGATGAGCAACTGTCTTTTTCCTCCCTCTCCGTATTTGCATTTCACCTAGAAGCATCAAACAGATTGGTTCAGATGTCAGAATTGAGTCAACTTTGTCAGTCAGAAATGGGCTTTGCATCCAGGCTGATTCCTCTTTTTCCTTGGGTACTTTGTTCCTTTTTCCCACTTGTTGATTCAGAATTGTGACATATAAGGTGTTTTTCCACTGTCACTAAAACCACCCATTAAGTACCCATTAAGTACTTCTAGTGACAGTGGAAAAACACCCATAGCTAACCAGTGTGAATGCCACTTATTCATATTTCCAATGCATCCATATTTATTGACATTTTAGTTTTGATAGGTTGCTTAGAAATTGTAACTGGTTTCAGTTTTTCTTTTTTTATAACACACACGCTATTTTGAAGATGTTATTCAATATTATTACATGTTTTTAACACTGAATGAAATAAATGAATGAAATGTATTTCAGAAATAGTGGTCTATTGAAAGGAGCGGGAACCATCTAATACATCTAATGTTGCAGAATAAAAGTTTCTTACCCTAGAATTGAAACTTATCATTTGGTACTTGATGACACAAATCATAGCACAAAACAAAATTTGGTACTATGTTGTTTATCCAGAAAAATGTAAACAATTTTCATTGATGTGTGGCTTGCTCTAGTTCACCAGGTGGGGCAAATATTTTCTGTTAATAACCATTCTCACTTTTTTGTGCTTGAATTGAGAAAACAGGACTTATAGCAGAGCATTGCTATATCAAACCAGCTTTTTGCATTGGTTTGGGCATTTTAGTTTGATATTTAGGCACTCTTTAATATATGGTAATGATAGTTTGCTCATGGTATGCTGTGTAAGATAGGAACATTTGAAGAGACCTGCTAAACTCAGTGAAATCCAAGCTCTTTACGCCTAATGATATGTTTTATAAGATTTGCTATATAAATGTTTCAAATAATTATAGACAGTTCTTGGATATCAGAGAAGTAGACATTCTATATGGTAGGAAGATGCTACCACAGAAAAGTCCTGACTGCAAGCCATTCTGGTAAAAATATTTTGTTTTGAACTGCCCGGGGGTGGGGGTGGGGGTGAGCTTTAGGACAACCCTAAAATAAGTATTTAGCATTCTTGATACTGCTGAAGTTTTTTTACCTGCTATGTAGGTATAGTTTCCTCTATTTGCATATGGAAAATGACAGTTAATTTACAATTGTAGACTCTGAAGTATTTTAAATAAGAACACACAAGGAGCCCTGCTGGATCAGGCCACAGCCCATCTAGTACAGCACGCCATGTCACAAAGTGGTCAGCCAGTTGCTTCTGGATGTTCTCAAGCAGAAGACAAAGGCAAAACCTTCCTGACCCTCTGCAAATAGCCTTTGGAGGCATCTTGACTGTCTCTTCAGCCTGGATGCAGTACCTAGACATCCATTCTAATAGCCATAAAACAGATTGGTTCAGATGTACCTGCCCTCCATGAGTCTGTCTACCCCTTCTTAAAGTTATCCAAGCTATTTTCTGTCACTGTCTCTTGTAAATGAGATAGACGGACAAACCTCTGGGTGAAAAAATACATCCTCTTGTTGGTCCTTGCTTTCCTGTCCATCATCCTCATGGAGTGCCCCCAGTTCTAGTGGGATGAGACCGAGAAAATATATTATCTCCATCCACCTTCACCACAGTGTGCATGATTTTATATACTTCAATTGTCCTTCCCTTTCCTTCTTCTTTCCTTCTTTCCTGCTTTCATTCCTTCTTTCCTTTTAAGAGCAACTTTACTATTTGAAGTGGTTTTGATTAATATTGATAACATGTTTTAGATTCTCAGTTCAGATTACAGAAGAAGCCTTTAAATATATCTTTGCTGCATTGTCTGCATACTTAAGCACCTTTACCTATTTCGGGACTGCAAGCAAATCAGTAATTTCCCACAGGAAGAAGAGAGAGAAGATACTGAGCTCTTTAAAAAACTGAGAAAGTGACCTCTCCAGAAATTGCACAAAATGGGTGATACTGCATATAGAAGTAGCTGAATGAAACCTTCTAATATAATAATGATTAGAGTAGCTAGATCTCGCCATTTGGTATAATGAGTTTCTTGATCAAAATCTTTTGATAGTTTTATATTTCATCTTATATGTAATTGGCATTTAATAAGAAAAAACACAGCTTTACTGTTACACTGTCAGTAATTGTGAGGAGAGAAATCTGTGTGCTTGACAAATGTCTTGGATTTATATCAAAATTTCAGCAGTCACAGAGGGGCACACACTTGAAGATGTAAAATGTGAAATTTTGATCACTAAAGGGGGGGGGAATAAATGGACAGTGATCGAGACACATTTGGAAGGCTCAGTCTCATGTAAACAGGGGACTGACTTCTCACAAAAACATTATCAGCATTATTTTAAAAATCTGTGGTACTCTTTGCAAAAAGAAGGTTAACCTTTGTGATTTGGCCAAGATCCAGTCTGAGTAATTACATGCCAAATAACTAAATGTCCACTGTTATTTTACAACTAGTTTCTGAAGTACTGAACTGCTGAAGTAGCCATGGTGAAATGATATACTAGGCAGCAATGTAGTTGAGAAATATGTGCATTTTCTACAAAAGTGAATATTGCAAAGATGCAGTCTGTAGATCACCACCTTTGGCAGAATCTACACAGCACTACAATGGGTAGGGGTTTTTTTTTGGCAGCCTGCTATAGCACACAGCCCATGGTAGTTCCAAACCACAATGGTGTGCCACCTGCATGCTTCCGTGATCCAGATCAAAGCCCTTAGACTGATTGTAGACCTGACTGAATAATAGATCTAGATTAAGAACCACTTAATTCAGATCTGGCTTCACCTTGTGCAGACAAAGCCAGACTAATGGGTCTGAATTAATGTCCTGATAAGGAGGCCCAGGATCGGAACCAGAGGTTCTTTTATCCAGAGCTACAACCAAGTGTAAAAAGATCCCAGTCAACAGAATTGCAGGAAAATCCCAGACTTTCAATGAGTCCATGGTGCTGCTAAAGGGAGACCCAAACTATTAGAGTCCTAGTGGTGCTATGGAGGAGGTAGTGCCCATGATATTTTGGAAGTGAGGTTTAGACCAGTGATGGCGAACCTTTTGAGCTTGGTGTGTCAAAATTTGCAAGAAAACCTAGCTTAACTCAGGTACTGTGTCACATCTAGAAATATTCATAATTTCGTGATATTTGTAGCTCTAGTAAAAAAGTTATATTTTTGATATATGTATTTTATTAAAAGCAAAAACAAATAATTCTTCACATTAGTGACTTTTGTGGTTGAATTTCATTTGCTAAATCTTCAATTGAAAGTTGGTATTTCATTCACTTCAAGAACAAGCAAGCACTACATGCCCAGATGCCAGGGTGACCATGTGTGTCACCCAAAAGGGCTTGGCGTGACACCTGTGACACACGTGTCATAGGTTGGCGATCACTGGTTTAGACCATTATTAAGTTAATGACACTGTGGTGGGGACATACACTCTATGTGTCAACTGCAAGAAAATGGACCCCTCTCTACCAATGTAAATCAATAGCCCCTCAGGAACCAGATTATATTACTGAAAACTTCTAGGAAATTGACATATCACCAACAGTGGAAAAGTGCAACCATGTTATACAAAGGAAAACTGGGAGAATAAAATAAAAATCACCCAATGAATGTCTAATTCAGAAGAAAACTGTGTGCATAATTTAACTCTGGATCAATAATAAGACATCCAGGGCCATTGTTGCTGCAGATTGCACACACAATTAATTCTGCAGCACTTATTTCCATTAATGGGGACTCTAAGCAGAATGCATTTGCAAGCAGGAGAAAACTTTGCAAATCAATCAAGGGAACTTTTGTTTTATCTTTTTGATTACAATCTATTACTGGAGATTTGAGTTTATTGCAGCCTTAAATACAATGGGAATTATTTCCAAACCACTGTGTGTATGTGATATTTTCCTACTTATACCTGCAGGTCTCAAGGCAGGATACAATGTTAAAAACCAAATATAAAAATAAAATACTTAGAACAATACAGGGTCTGAAAGGGGGGAAGAAAAGCTGTTTCTTCATTTAGCCAAAGGCAAGGACAAAGCTGTGTGTATGGACGGGCAGGCGGGCGGGCAGATGTGATACAAGAAGTAGCGAAGGAACCAAACTGGAATTAGTACTAAATCTACAGGTATATCCAGCTATGAGATACCTCAAGGTATAGCCCTTTACAGTCATATGCTGTTTATGCACTCATGTCTTCTGGACTGCTCCAGTGAGATTGGGTCATCTTGAGTGGCCAACCTGCTAGATGGGTCCACATGTCCCGGGACAATGCTGTCCACATTTGAATGACTGTTCTGGGACAGCTGCTGTACCACCCTTTGATAGCCAGGAACA
This sequence comes from Aspidoscelis tigris stejnegeri, assembly GCA_023333525.1. Classification (NCBI taxonomy): domain Eukaryota; kingdom Metazoa; phylum Chordata; class Lepidosauria; order Squamata; family Teiidae; genus Aspidoscelis; species Aspidoscelis tigris. Next base: position 20,879,013 of record JALMGA010000010.1, read on the forward strand.
AAATTTCCTGGCCTCAGAGCCCACAGGGACCCATTTCAGTGGGTTGCTTTGGTGCAGTACTGAAATGCGTGTCCTGCTAAACTGGAAGATGAGACAGCTGCCCACCCTATGGTCTGGTTGAGGACCCAGTAGACCACTAGCAGATCTTTTAAAAATTTTGCAATGCCCAGTCCAGTCTAGGCTGCATCCAGTGAAGACAGAATATAGGAGTAGTAGGCATGGCCTCCCTTGGCCCCTACCACAGTGTGGAAGAAAGACCACCAGTCACCTCCAGGTGCCACTCCAAAGATAAGTACAGAAAGGGCCATAATGTGTGCACTGCAAGCCCATTAGATGTGCTTATGGTAAAATACTAAGTAGAAGAGAACATTTTGGCATAGGAGAAGCTTCAAGCTATTCTTTGATCAAGTAAAAATTTTGGGAGGGCAGTGCACATTTATTTCAGAATTGCACAGTATTCAGTGGTCCTTATTATTTATTTATTTATATTTATATCCTGCCCTATACCCATAGGTCTCAGGGCAGGTAACAAAATTCAGTGCATTAAACAAAGCAATATATCTTAAAACAGTAATATCTACAACATTTAAAAACCAACATGTTAAAACATAACTTATATTTAAAAAATAGTACTACCTAAAAGTGGGGGGAAAGTGTAACCATAGACGTTTTCGCACGGGGCTGTTTGGTACGCGTGGGAGACAGAATGGAACGCGGCAAACGCATTGCCGCCGCGGGGCTTGCGATCCGACGTATCCGGAGCTGTCTCTCTCGCGTACCAAATGTAGAGCACTTTGAAGTGCTCTACATGCGTTCGGGCGCGGACGAACTGCCCGCAGGCGTTCGGGAGGAGAAGGATTCGCGCTTGCTTCTCGCTCCCGAACAGCCGCGGGCCCGCCTCCCCCGCCGGCGCAGGTTTGGCAATCAGCTGTTTGACAATCAGCTGATTGCCGATCTGCCTCCGCAGCTGTCTCCACGCCCCTGGCCGGCCTTTGCCGGCCAAGACAGCTCCCGGCGCTTTCACCTTTCGCACACAGGCGCGCCGGAACGCGTTCTGGCGCGTCTGTGTGTGAACGGTGAAAGCGCCCGGAGCTGTCTTAAGCTTCCCGCCTGAACGCGTTCCGTTTGGAACGCGTTGCAGTGCGGAAATCCCTCATATTTAGCCAAAGGCCAGGGCAAAGAGGTTGCTCTTTACCATCTTCCTAAACATACAGAGAAAGAGCCTGATGCACCTCAAGGGGAAGACTATTCCATAGCCTGGGGGCCATTATTGAGAAGGCCCCCTCCCTGGTGCCCACCCATTTCACTACTGAGTATGGGGGGACAGCCAGGAGAGCCTCCCCACCAGATCTAAAGGGACGGGCAGGTCAATATTGTAAGAAGGTGTCTGTACAGAATTGTAATCAAAGCTTAAGCCGGCTCAGGGATTAATGGACTTGTTTTGGATCACCTGCAGTGTTCTAGCAGCAGATAATTCAAAGATAAAATACACTGCTTTAAATGTAAAGTAATATTCAGGGGATCCAGAGTTCATATTTGTTTTGTTTTTCTTCTGTTGAGTGCATAAAATATTGTTATGCTCTGCCTCCTGTTATCTCCTTTGTGTCATGCTCTATCGAAATTTACATTATATCTATACTGAAACTTTTGGAACATTTGAAGCTGAACAATTTACCAGCCAGCCATGTCAAGCTACGTACAAGTCCCACTGAACTGATTCGAGATTGCACACAGTAAATCCTCCATGAATAGTGCCCATTAAAATACAAGAAGTTTATTTCTTTGGATTTCCTTGCTTGCCTTGTTCTTTGCTGCGGTTTCTCTGTCACAGTCTCCTGGCCAAAACATAGCAAACAATGTCATATGGGAGAACAGGCACCCTTTGGCATTTGCCTCTCAGCAGCAATTGAAAATGCCAGGCTGCAAAAACCTTAAGGCAAAGGTCCAAAGGTTTTGCCCATTGTTTTCCAACTTCTGGAAGCTGGAGTTGCTGATAAGTCCCTACAGTATTCATTATGGCCCAAATAAATGTGTAATAGTGTGATTCAATAGGGCACAGCTGATTTCACAGGGCCAAACATCACCTATGGCATAATTCTACGATACCATTTTCCCTTCATCCTACAGCCCAGAACAGGTAAATGAGTGAAACAATTAAACTGAATACACATCACAATCTTTTGCTGCTGAACTTTGCTATGTTGTTGCTTGTACTGAATTCTTCACTGTTTATGATTTATATAGTACTTTTAATCTTTGTGCTTATAATACATTGATAAAATATTTGTTTTAAAAAATCCCTTACTGCAAATATTTTTCAAAATGGCTTTAGAATGTTTACACCTATAGGCATTTCCAGCTAGATTCTATTCATAGTTTAATTCATATTCTGTGATGATCTTGCTATTCTCTGGAGGGGGGAAGCATACACAACAATGGTCCTTTTCATGTTTACAGTTCCAGCTTTTAATGTGCATGAATTATTTATTCTACTGTGTCACCAATTCTCTTGAACTATGAGTTTCGATTCATAAATAGTTATTTTTTATAATTGTTGGTATTAACTTTTGTTGTTATTTTCCCTTTTGAATTGTTCCATGTATTTTAAGGAAAAAGGAAGGATTGCAAAAATGCTTATATTAACACCATGATAAAGAATATCCTCTGTGTGTGTGTGTGCGTGTGTAGGCTATCAATGTAATTCTAGGGTGCCTCCAGAAGGCAAGAGCCAAACATGGGATCTAAAGAAGATCCTACAATTGCCTTGTGCGGCACCTGACAGATTCAAGAGGCAATCACAGGGTTCTACCTCCATCTGCCAGCTTCTTTCATGGTGGTTCTTCTTGCAAATATCTGGATGTCAGCACCTGAACACTCCCCTTCGTTTTGTTCTGCACACTTTGCTGACATCCAGGTATTTGCAAGAGCAGGGATAATTAAATGAGTAGACGGAGGGAAATTATCACTATTGATGCTGAATTTTCTGTAACAGTGATATTACAGGATACTGCCTCTATATCTTAGAACTATATTGGGAATGCTACAGTTGCATGTGATGTTCCCAATATAATCCCAGGAGAATTATGAGTTTTTAGCTGACGTTTGGAGGCACCCCTAGCAACATGGAAGCTGTAAACATAAGTTGCCCTATGAAGGTGCCCTAGCTAAATATGACGTTACATCACCGAGCCAGCACAGAGACTAAAGACAGGTATTTAAGGAGGAGAGAACTAAGACTTGACATGTATTATAGGCACATTCCCACTCTTTTACTGATGGCATCTGCTTTTACAATGAGCATTTCATGATAGGTCCATTTCATTACAGTGCTACACCCTTTTTTTAATAAATAACTTTTTTAAAAAAGGAAGAAAAAGAAAATGTATTTAAATGTTATTTGATGTCCCTTGAAGATAAGTGCTCTGGTTTAGCACCAGACACACACTTCCATTTCCTTCTACTCCAAAGCTATCTTCTCTGGGTGCATTCCCATACAAGTTTAAATGTGGATCAGATCCATTCTTGGGACCATCTGATCCCATTTATTTTTTTATTCCTGAACTTTACGAGAACTAAATTGCTATAATCTGCAGGAAAATGGTCCTCGGGAAAACTGTCCTTTGTCCTCTTTCGGCACCCAGCCTGTATTATTTTTCTCCTATGGGAATGGTCCCAGACTATCTGAGGATGAGATCAGCCTTTTGGACTGCCTCCCCCCCCCATGCTTCTGGACAATGCCTGAAACTAATGGGTGGGATTTCACATCTGGGAAACACTCCCCCTCTTCCCCTGCTATGTCCACAATGCTATCTATCCAGAGATCAAAAAAAGGCTTGGGTTTCCCCTGAATGCCCCTGTAACTATAAGAGATACATTAAAAGCAACATTGTAGCTTTCCTTGCAGCAGCTCCCTTTCAGCACCTCCAATTAAGGAAGAGGTTGCTTGTGCTGTTGGTTCTATCTCTCTCCTGCTTAAGCACAAAACTGCTGCCTTTCTGGAAATGTGAATGGAGGGAGGGAGCTTCCAATTTGAAAGGGAGAGTGCATGCTTTGGCAAGATCACAGAGGGGGGAGATGAAAAACTTTCAAAAAGCAGGAGCCTCTGCTTACATAGAGGAGGGAAACTCAAAAGGAGAGGGATTTCTTTACTTTGCCCTGTGTCTGTTCATTGGCTCATTCTGAGCAGGGCAGGCTTACAGGGTTTGCACAAGGGGTGGAGATTAAAAGATCCTGTTTCTCTGTGCTGGGGATTTGTGTGGTTTGAGTGGGAATGGCAGTATTCAAATTCAGCTCATGTTATCCTCAGGCAAATGGGGACAGACAGATTGCACACTCGGTACTGAATCTGGATTTAAAAAGTCAAGTGGGAACGCAGCCTCTGTGTTTTTTTACTCTGCTTCTCAGTCACTCTTGTTGGATTGATCAGGTGCCTCACTGGAGCTTTGTGCCTCATTATTTCTGTATCATGAATGGAAGGAAATAGACCAGGAAAGCCACCTTTCTGAGCCATAACTGAAGATTGGAATGGAACTAGCCGCATGCACTGTGTCATTCTTTTATGTACTTCTGAGTGACACTCATCTCCTGATGTTTGTTTGGACAAATGCTTTCCATTTTGATCTGTCTACAGTAAGGTTTGCAGGTTCTTCCAAAGATATTCTAGCAGTTTCTTGAATCCTATCTATCCACCTTATCTCTTGGTTTTCCCTCCTTCTGCTTCTCTATACCTCACCAAGCGTAATAACATTTTTGAGTCTATTGCCCACTCTCATCACAAGCCCTAAATTTGTAAATCTATGGATTATTGCCTTAAGGGAAGAACTGAATTCTGTTTGGTTCAGGCTTGATCAATTTGTTCTTCTTGCAATCCATTGGTATTTTTGCCATTGCATGATTTTGGATATTCTGAAAAATGCATGAAAAAGGAATCATTTACTGCCTCTATGTCCTTGAATCAACTATAAATTGACCCCCAATAATTGCTACAAATGGCAGTCTGCCTGGTGATATGTTTGCATGGAATATAAGTGCTTAAAATTAAGATGATTTGCTGGAACTTCCTTAGCCCACCCCCCACAATTTCTGCTGCTTTAGTTTCACTCCTTGTTACTTTTCAGCCCCATCTGTTACAGTGTAAACAAAGCGTAAACTACCTTATCTGTTTTACTGTTATGCTGGGGTAACCTTAAAAGTGCATTAGGCAGGGGATTCTTATTCTTATCGTTAATCTTCTGAATTATCAAAATGTTCAAGAATCATTCAATAACATTGCCACTCATTGAGGAAAACTTTTTCTTTTCTTTTTGCCAGCGATTCCAAAAGCAAGAGAAAGCTTTTTTGATCAATTTGCCTGGCTGCTAATCAGAGACTGGACAGCCATCTGTCTGTGATAATTCAGTAAATCCTGCATTAACCAGGGGGTTGGACTTGGTGACTTCTCAGGTCCCTTCTACCTCTGTAGTTTTATGATTCTATGAGCTTGGTATTTGTGTATCAGTGTACTTTCTGCATGTTTTAGGTCTCAGTTTACCATGGACTCATTCAAATTCAAGCTTTTCCCTGGTGGTTTGTGGTTTGTAAGTTGCCCCTAGAATTTTAGTTATATATAAATGACTATATAAATCCAGTAAATAATTAAATTTTCTAAATAAATATAGTGTTAATTCAGTTTAGGCAACCATTACAATCAGTAGCTCTGATGGTTTCAGAGTGTTCAGCTTTCTTTCTTTCTTTTTCTTTTTGGCATGGACAGTACAACATTATCTAACATGATCTGATAAAATATGTTTTCACTATTGCACAGTTTTCATCCATTGACTTGTGTCTGGTTGATCGGCCCAGCTGAAACATCCATTAGCTTAAATGGGGAGTGGCAAGTTAATGAAGTGGGGTGGACCACTGGTGCAGTTTCCCAGCAAAGCACAGATGCCAGAGGATAACCTAGAACTATTTTCCCACTTGTGTTCTACAGTGAGGAAGATGTTCAATTGGCCCTGTGTTCTGCGTTCTGGTTATGTGTGATTTTGGTGAGTTTCAGTTGTGCCTCATCTGTTTATTAGTGTTTGCTGTGTGTGGTGTGCACTATAGCTGGTGACTGAGTGATTGGGTTCCTGAGTGAAGGCAGAGTGCTTTCAGGTCTGTGTGTGTTTGTGTATTGTGTGTACATATATGTGTGCATGCCTTTTTGTAAGCACACTGTTGATGTGCATATGAGTGGAATCAGGTGACTTAAAAGTTATGAAGCATTCTTCTACCTAACATTCCTGCTGAGTTTTACAACTTGGGTGTGTGAGGGAATAGCATCTTCGGGGGCATCGGTGTGTTCACCGCTGCAGTCTATAGCAGGGGAATCTTTTTCTATGGTGCTGTGTTGGCACCTTGCATGGCATCTGTGTGTTCAGCATTGCAGGTTGTGAAAAACCCTTGTCTCTGTGTGGGTGTGCATTGTTGCAGGAGTCTTGGCTGGCATCTGTATGGGGCATATTTCATGTACAGCATTTGTGCTTTCTGACATTGTCCCTGTTAATGCAGGTTCATTCTCTTTACTGGCTGACATTAGGGATGTGCATGAATACACATAACATTCAAAATGCATACGAATTTGGCTGAATTCAGACATTTGAATTCAAACTGAATGTTTTGATACATTCATTATGAAGCTTCATATGGGATTTGTATGGGATTCATACGCTATTCATATGCGTTCATATGGGATTCGTATGAGATTTGTATGGGATTGCACATTTGTATCAAATACAAATCCTATCACATTCAAAGGGTATCTATTCAAACGATTACAAATTTTCTTGCATTCAATTAGATATGAATGGAATACAAAAAACATTTGTGCACATCCCTAGCTTACATTAATAGGCCAATTTTCCATTTAACAATTGACGTTTCAGGTGGGTTAGTCAGCCCAGTGCAGATTAAGCTCTTCTTTCCTCCACTGACTTACATGGAGAGGCCAAAGTATTTAAGCCAAAGTAAATTTCAGCCACATTAGTCAACTGAATGCAAATCAATGGAAGTTTCAGCTGGGCTGATAAATCTAATGGAAGTCAGCTACTTTGGTAGCTCCCATATTTCCATTGAAGTGAATTGCTCCCATAACAGCTTATCTGAACAGACAAGGTTTTTCAGGAATGGAAACATTGCATTATATGAGGTTGTACAGTAAGCCTGTAAATTGGCAGACTCTCTTGTTTTTTCACAATTGACTGTGCTTTATGCTTGTACTTGGCACCCAGTTCATCTCTATGTGACTATACTATGTGCTATACAAGATTATCCCAAACTGCCTTTGACTTCACAGATACATATTCCTCATTATCATAAGGACTTGCTATGAGATTGGGCTTTTGCTAGCTGCTTTTGGTAGACAATATACATAGGAAAATTACTTCCTTGCTCCTTTATGTGTTTCTAACAACCGTATTAGAGGCTGAAGGAGTTTTCTTTACTGTAGTAAAGATCAAACTCCTAGGCAGACATCTTACTGCTATGCCTATCTTGTTAACTGGGCAGAAAGCCCAGTTTTAAACAAGAGGGATTTTGTATTCTGCTTAATCTCGTGACACCAGAGCAAATATGTGGTTCTTGAAAGTGTCATCCATGAGCCTTTACATAAAAGCAAGACATGAAAAAAAAGAGTCAAACTTGTTAAAATTCCTTTTGTAGCTGTTTTTCTCCCTTTGTTGCTTCATTAATGGAGCCAAAGAGCTCGGTCAGATAGGAGTGAACTTAAATTAGAAATGGATGAACTTCATCAGAGACACTTTAGATTAGAACTGAAGTAACTAAAGAATGTTGAAAAGAAAGAGTTCCTACTCAGCCAGCCATCCCTTCAGGGTCGTAACTCTATTTGAAACGGCCACACTCCACAGGAGAAAAATTGTCTCCACTTCCTGATCTCAGAAACTGGGCTTTGATTCTGGTGGCAACCGAGGGAGAGAGACCACTTTCTTTTGCTCTATTTGTTTCTTCATTTTAACTTACACTGCTATACGGAACAATTGGCTGTGGCTGAATCCATACGGTGGCCGTTACAGCTGTCTTCTGAAACTAATACCCCAGGTTGAAGAGACTGATTGATCAACTGATCGATTGATTGAACATTGTAAAGAACATAGGGCTTTTCTACACTTACTGTCAGTAAATCAGGAACAGTGGGTCTGAAATAACAAGTCCCAGTCATCTGGATTGCTTGGAGGTGGGGGTTGGATCAGTGCTGTCTGTTCTGATGGTGTTGATCCAGCCCATGCCTCCATGGTGGCTGCGAACCTTGTGCAAGTTTCACAACCACACACCCATGCCTCCAAAGGCTAGGAACAACAGGACCTGGGGGGTTGCTTTTTGGTAGTGCACCATGGTGCACCACTGAAAATCATCCCTGGTAGTTCTGGGTCACATAGGTGTGTCATTTGCAGGCCTTATGCAGAACAAGGCCCTTTATCTGTTTATAAAGTCAATTAAATGGGTCTACAATAGGTCCAGATTAAAGGCCTCTTAATCCAGTTCTGGCAGGCAGTACCAGACTAAAGAGGGCAGTGGGCCCTCCTTGATCTGCATTAACATGCCGATGAGGAGGCTCAGAATCTGCACCAGAGAGTCCTAGTTCTGGATCAAAAGGTAAGTGTAGAAAGAACGTTAGATTGTATAAATTGCACTTCATGCAATATAACAATGGCCACAATTTGCACAAGCATTGCATGAATTGTATGTGATGGAGTCTGTCTATCTATTACTAGCATTTAGATCCCACTTTTTTTTTTTTTGAAACGATCAATTGTTCCTCTCCTTTTCATCCTCCCAGCAACCCAGTGAGGTGGGGTAGACTGAGAAGTAGCTAGCCCAGGATTACCCAGTGAATTTTTAATGGCCAATTGGGATTCAAACCCAAGGCCTTCTGGATTCTAGTACAACTCTCTAGCCACTGTGATACCCTTATGGATACACATTCTAAGGCACTTGGGCCGTGTCTTCACGGCAACCTTATATCGGATTCAAAACGTTTTCAATCCTCGGAGTCCTCATGGCAGTTTGGCTTAACATGCTTTCCCCTTGTTAAACCACCCCAGAGCGTGGTGAATCTCAATCCTGATTTCAACAGGTCTCACTCCGGTTCGTGTGCTTGAAATGTTTTATATTTTTTACTGTGGGGACCGTACCGTATTAAGGGATGAGAATCCATGTTTAGGGTTTCCCTCCCCCAATAGCTTGCTTCCAAAGATAGTGATTCCATTGAAAAAATCCACCCTCAAAACAGCCACTATAAAAATCCAGTCCTTAAAGCTACACTGTAGCGATCTAGCCACTTCACACCTTAATAAAAATGTTGCAGTTTTGCACAATTCTAGCTCTTTGAAAGTTCTGACCTTTAAAAAAGGGAAAGGAAAGGAAAGCCCTGGAGGTTCTGTTTTAAAGTCTGTGGCTGTGAAGGGGGTTTGAGTTGTTGCTGCTGCTGCTGCTGTGTGCCCTGGGAAATGGGGAGAGGAGGGGAAAGAATCGCTGGCTGCCGGTGCCTGTTTTTCGTCCATCCAGGCAAGTGGCAGCCACCCAGCCACCCAGCTAGGCTCCATGAAGGGGTCTGTTATGGGTGGCACGTCCATGCCAGGAGGAAGACGGCAGGGCAGCCCTGCAAAGCGGCTTTTAAAAAGTAGCCACTTGAGTCCTCCCTTGAGTCACGTACACCGCCACGTACAATCCTCAGAATCCGGATCAAATGCGATTAAGTTAAAAGTAATGGGAACAGGCAAATTCACGTTTGCATCCGGTTCTATTATTTCAGTTTAGAGAAAGTGAAATAAGCTTGCTGTGGGGATTTGCCCTTGGTGGAGTATTTGTTAGGATTATCAGTACACTAGACAATAGCAAATAGCACAATGTTTTTACATGCAACTGCAAGTTGAAAATATTCCAAATAGTCTTCCTCGTGATTCTGCCAAAAATCTATGACTATAGGTTATCAATACAAATTATCCTCTGCACTAGTTCATATAATAAATGATAAAATAAAATAAATTGGTACACATCCTCTCAGTACATTGGACCTAGTTGCCTCTTATTCTTCCTGCAAAATGAGCAATGTCAAGGAGGGTGGATTAAAAATAATCATAATCTATTTAGGCTTAATAATAATAATAATAACTTTTATCCGTGCCTTCACACCCCAAACATCCCAACAACAAGCTCTTTCTTTAGCAGTGTCAAACAATGACTGGCAAATGAATGATACAGACCAATGGTTCCCGAGCTTTTTTCACTTGTGTATCCCCTGGCAGTCCATTTCAATAAATTGTACCATTCATATTAGCAAAATGTTTATAACTGTACATAAACAGTCCAAAAATGGAAAAAATCTACCATGTAGTAGTAGTAGTAGTAGTAGTAGTAGTAGTAGTAGTAGTAGTATGTACCCCTAAATATCAGAAAGGGGAAGATATGCAGTACAAAGGAAGGTCTTTCAGCCTTAATGAAATCCATTCACATCTTCATTGATATATGACATTATTTTAACAGCCAAAGAATAAAGTTTGCTCCTGTAGAACAGTTTTGCTCTGTTTGGGATTTAAATGGAGCATAAAGATATCTGTGAAGCATAAAGATATCAGATGAGCCACTGAAAGCAGTGGTGGTCCCTGGCTGAAGCACAGGCCCTTTGGGGAACATCTTGATTGAGACACTGGAGCACATTGTACAAATATCGACAATCACTCCGTCATTGTACTGGCGAAGGGCATCCCATGGATGCCCAAACTGGCACAGGACGGAAGGGAAGAAGTGGCATTGAAACCAAACCCTATACTCTCCCCTCCTAGACCTTCTGTGGTTCCATGACAGAGCACAGACAGCAGGCATATGTGATTATGGCTACACCCAAAGATCACTTAGGATTCCTTCCGACAGCAGTTGAATATAGCAAAGGAAAGCAATAATGTGGGATATTGCTCCCCCGCTACTATTGCTTCCCGCCTAGACAGCCCTGGCTACAGCTCTGTCTTTCTGTGTTTTGGTGACACACAGTCTGGGCAGATTGGCTGCTACTGAATTCCCAGATGTGCACATGACCACCCTCACACACATATGGAGTCCTGTTTTTGCCTCCCTGCGTGTGCGCTGGGCAGAGCTATGATTGCTTCTCTGTCCAGAAAGGTAAGCGGCTTCATAAAAAGTGCTACAACTGGAAAACCTGTGACCAGTGCTGGGTTTTAGGGGTGAAAAAGCAGGGGTATAGTGAGCTTGCCTGTGATATGTGAGACGACCCAACCACAGCAGCACCGTAATGGTGCTATATTCATCTCATCTGGACTGGGCCTTATTTTGCTATATCTAGATATTCTAGAATATCCAAATATAGCGGAATAAATGAGTGATGTCTGGATGCAGCCTATGTGACACACTAGTCATGGGAGTATACACTTACCACATTTTAAAGATCATCTGACTGCAGCCTCCATGTTGAAACAAAGCCCTATGACTGGGAGATTAGACTATCCAAGTCAACTGCCACCCTATACAAAGGAATAGAATGGCTGCAATTTCAAAACATATCCAAGCTGTAGGACCTTCATGATGGAAGCCATTTCTATCACCAACCCCTCTGAGTTCTTTCCCTTTTGCTCCCAGGATCAGTATGAAGGATAAGATTCTGCTGGTGAAAGGTTCTCAACTTGAGCACACTGAACAGTTTTCTCTTCCTGTACAGACAGTCCTTTAAAAACACACGCACACACTTGCTGCACCAACTTTAGAGGTAGCTTCCTGCCAGGACACATAATTGCTATTTAGAAAAAAAAGTCTGCTTTTTGAATCCTTTAAGCCACTGTGAATGGAATTCAAAGCAAGGATTCAGGCTGTAAATTATGGCAGCCCCAAAACTTCTGCCACTTACTAGAGAACTGATTTATGTGTGTGTGGCTTTATTTTAACTCTGCATTCTTCAGTCTGTTGTACTTAAAAAGAAGACTTCAATACAGTTACACATCCAGTGCCTATGGCATGGCACAGAAATGCTGCCCTGTTTGAGGTAATTTCCTTTGGCTAACATAACCACAGCAACTACTGTCAAGTTGCTTCAGAAAAAAGTGGAGGTCAAAAAAATCTGTGTTGCTCTTTTCCTTTAGCTAAAATGTCCCCATAGGGCCATTTTTAGTATTACATTTTTTTCTACTGTCATGCTTCAAATAACATTCAAATAAATACGTGTTTAGCTGCAGTCTGTCACAGGTTCAGCTATGAAAAGGGCCTGAGAGTTTTCTACTGATGTATCTTAATGAAACTTTAATTGTGAGAACAGGGAAGTAAATAATTTATTTCCACCTGCTAGAATCTATTGGTACCACCCATACAAGGCCAACTGTTGGGGCAGGAGCCACATCAGAGGTGATAGCCCAGAAGGAATTCCATTCCACAGCTCCTGGAACACTGCTGTGAGGTAAACCCCTCTCACAGTTATACAGTAAACAGTCAGAAAATAGCCAATATCTGCCCATTTTCCCAGTCTACTGGGGCGGCAGTTGAGCAGCAATGGCTCCCAGGAAAGTGCCCCAATGACCTCAGTCAGAGAGTGGAATCGTTCACACACCAGTCTGCCTCCCCTCCTCCCCTGAATATTCTGTACACTGCCTTTCTGAGGTGCCTGTGAGGTACCCCTTTTGTTATGTTTGAACACAGCATCAGCCTGTGAAACCTGCTTCAAGAGTTATTTAATATGGCTCTCTTGGATAAATTTCAATTGTTCTGGCTTGAGGATGAGGACAAGCTGCTTGCAGGGGTTTGGCCGACAACGTGCTCTCTCGACCCTTGCCCTTCCTGACTGATAAAAGCAGGCCAATAAGGTATGACCGGGTGTTCAGGGAGTAGTGAATGCCCCCTGAGAGATGATGTTGTCCTGCCAACCCTTAAACAGGTGGTGGTACGGCCCTACTGAAGAGGGCCTCCCTGGATCCAGAAGATTAAACAACTATTGCCAAGTGGTTTAAAGTTAAGGTGTAACAACGACCCTAGTCCAGTCATCTTCTCTGATTTTAAAAAAAATCTACATTCATCCTTCCCCTTCCCAAGTTGCAGTTGGACTAGCTGGGTGCCCATTTTGCTGAGCTCATGAGCTTTCCAAGGGCATCATTTTCCAATAGGCTACTAAGCGAGAAGGGACTTGACTCAGCACTTAGTGTTCTTATATTCTCCTGTCTTGCAATATAGTCCTAATGAAAAGAAATTGTTCAAGTCACCCACTTGCCCTGTTGAGTTGCAATCTCTATCTACACTAGAACTATATGCTGCTAGGAAGGAAGGCAAGCATTCTGAATTCAAAATGATTTTTTTCCAAGATTAAACAGGCCATTTTCGAGCCTACCTGAAATTCATTGCTTCTACAGAATTTAAAATGCTGACTGATCCTAAAAGGTGAATTTATAAAATCTTTGGAAAACCCAGTGCAGCATCACTTCATATTAAAATGTCACTAAGCACTGTTATGGCTCTCATTAATCATCTCCCACAAGGACAGTGAAAACTCTGCTTTTTAGTTTTAACTGATTATCATGACACTAACCAAGTATTCCAAAGGTTCATTCACACTTTTCATATATGACAGATGGCCAAGTCTGGATCATCATTTGGAGCCTCCTATTGGATGGGCAAATATACCATATCATTGCTCTCAGCTTGACAGTTCACAAACATTAGGAAGAGATGGTTTTGCCTCTGTGCCTTGATAGGTAGGCTGTGGGTGCTATTCTGTCATCAGAGTTATTCAACATCCTTAGAGTACAGCCTGCTTTTTAGGCCCCTCTGAGCAGGATCAACCCCACATGAAAAAACAGTTCACAACAGAGCAGATTTCCTTACTTAAGCCGAGACTTTGAAAAGAGCTCGCTTCAGATGTGTGTGTGATCAGAGTAATTCATTATGCATGCCCTATTGCCTTCTCAGGGAATGCAGTGGATCCCAGTGAAGTGGCACACTGGGTATCTCATTTCTTTGCTGTATTACACACAGATACATAGGCTGCATCCCCATGCTGACCATGTGGCACAGTTTGGGTGCTGTTTGGGCACGCAAGGGCTGGGCATGGGACCGGGTACGCATTTCGGGCATCTCCATGACATTCCTGGCAATGGGGGACAGGCACAGGTTGGGCACAGATGGTAGTGTTCCTGTGTGAAACGTGCTGCTGAACCCTGGTACGGGGGAACTGTGCCCCCTACTCTCCACCCCCTCTCTCCTCATTGGAAGCCAGATTGACATCAGCCATTCGCCTGCCCCCCCCTTCCCGCCCTCCCTTAGCAGCACTGGCAGCCAGGACTGGGGTGGGAGGCATGGAAACAAGTAAAAACAAAGCTCCATTCATAAAAATAAATTTTAAAATAAATTTAAAGTGCCAAAAGCCGCAATGAGGTTTAGCAGCAGTAGGCGCTTGAGCAGTTTTGCGCACCTCTGCTGCACTGGGGACCATGGGAGCACCCGTCAACTTTAAAATCAAGACTCTATTCATGATTGCCTTGACAATTGGGGACCAAAAATCAAGCCATTATGCAGCCTGCCTTGGCACTGAGAAATGGGGTTGGAATTACTTCTGTGGAAATGGCAGAAAATTAAAAAAAAAACAAGCCATTCTCCAGCATGCCTTTGCAATCAGCATTTTAAAAAATCAGTGGCTGTGATCTTCAATAGACAGGAGAGGGACAGCAAGCACACCTCACTTCCCAGTGACATGAGCGCAAAACTCCTCCCCATTAGCCCGCAAGCGTCCCCATGTGCATTCCCGGCTCACTGAAGAATGCGTGCTGGCTCCCCAAACCATGCCAAGACTTGTTTTAACAGGTATCAAATCTGGCATGCTTGTGGCATGGTTTGGGGGGATTTGGTATGCGATTTGGTGTGCCACATCCAAAGCCCAGGGGGACAGACTGCGCTGATCCTGTGCTTGGAACCATGCCAAAACTGCATGGGGACATGGCCAGAGAGAGAGAGAGAGACTCATCCTTTGGGGAAAAAATAATGCAGCTCAGATTGTGTTACCTCATGGGGATCCTTTCCTTGAACTGATTCCATCAGTCAGCTGAAAGAACGATTTGATTTACACTGTGTTTTTCCAGGACAAAACTCCCATGTAAATTGAGGGACTCCTGTAATGTGATTTATTCTTAGAGAGACTTTTGATTTACATTTATAGCTTGTGTCTCTCCTCCACAGTGCTGTTGATTTATTGGTAATCTGGGCCTCCCCTCAGCAGTACAATTCATTTACATTGGCTGACTAGATCTCATCCTTGCAGTGCCACTGACTTTCATTAGTAGATTGAACCTCTATGCTTAGTTTATTTATTTATTTGGGTATTTATATTCCACTCTTCACCTGAAGGTCCCAGGGCAAGTCACAACAATAAAAAGACAAAAACCATAAAACAGTATAAAACATACATTAAAATATAAAGCTCCCTCCCTCACTAGCAGAACAATGCTTGGCTTAGCAAAAACGAAGCGTCAAAGGCTTGGGTGAAGAGGTATGTTTTTAACTAGGCACTGAAAAACATACAAAGTTGGCACCTAACATACCTCCAGAGGAAGCCTGTTCCAAACTCTGGGGGCCACCATAGCAAAGTGTCTTAAGTGTCACCACCCCTCTTGCATCTGAGAAAGGTGGGCCTCCAAGTCATCTCTCACCTTCTGGTCTTAATACTCAAGCAGGTCTATTTGGACAAAGGCGCTCCTTCAGATAATCCAGGCCCAAGATATTTAGGGCTTTATATGCTAATGACAACATATTGGACTCATTAGCAAATAGGTAGCCAGTGTAAGTGCTTGTCCCCATGGCAAGGATATTGCAAGGTGAAAGTTAGTTCGCCTCACAAGTGTCCCCATGCAAAGTCCTAATTCGGGCTACATGAGGGACAAAATCCTCTAAATTGAAACAAAAAAAAACTTTATAACTGTTCTCACCCTGAATTACAGTGGAAGAGTGGGTTATAAAGGGGGCATGGGGACACTCCTGGGTTACAATTGCATCCCCATCGCTGTCCCCATCGCTAATGCTGTGATGGCAACTGTCCCCCCTTACCTGGGCACTTAATCACCTGGGTAAGGACTTGATTTACCTCCAAACAACTGCCTGACAGCTGCCCTGCAGTAAGCTGGACAGGCTGTCAAGAGCAGGGCAGAGCGCCGGTAACATTATTAAAACAGAGGTGAAAGGCACATTTATTTTAATCACTTGTGGAGCTCTGCTTGTGCACATGACAGCTGCTTAGCTGTGCAGGGCAGCTGTCAGGTGAGATTGTTTGGGGTAAATCAAGCCCTTACCTAGGCAATTAAGCACCCAGGTACGGGGTGTGTGGAGAAAACCGCAGCATCCCAATACAGGGATTTGCCACGGTTTTCATGGGGACGTGTGGGTTCGCCTTGAACTCACCCTATCCTCCATTGCCATGGAGACTCCTTAATGCAAATTAGATTTGCATTAAGGGTCTCCTGAATCCACCATGGGGCATTGGCAGCCCCATGGGGACTCAACCTAAGTCTTTCAAAAGTGGTGTGATGTGCATCCAGCCAGAAACTCCCATCAGCAGTCAAGCTGCTGCATTCTGCACTAGTTCCAGCTTCCAAACCTTCTTCAAGGAGAGCCATATAGAGATCATGGATAACTAAAGTCAAGTTACCCCTACCCAGAAAGGACAGAATCTGATGAACCAGTGAGAAGTGGAGCTAGGCACTCCTTTGCTACCATTGGCACATGGACCTCAAATGATAGTAATGAGTCCAAGAACACACCCTTTCTTTCTGGGGCAAACCTTTCTTCTCTGCTTTCCATCACCATATCTCCCCTTGGCTCTGGTCCCATGAGGCTAAGACAGGAAGGCCTATTCATTAATTGAAACTGAGGTCATACCACTACTGGTCACACATAGGTTGTCCTCAGGCCGTCCCCACCATAGGCTGGATTGCTTACACTCTTCTGTGCGACTGACCCCACCCACCACAGTACAGTTCAGCCTCCTTCAGGTCATCCCCCCACTCACACTTGAGGAAGGAAAGATGTCCTGAGATGCTAGGATGGGCTGAGTCCTCCTCAGTCCCGTAAAAATGAGGACTATGGTTAAGACGATCTAATAGGGTTAGGCCAGCTTGGAAAATGACTTAAATAAAAATAATGTGAATAACACAACCTGAAGATGACTTCCCTCCCTTCTCTCACTGACATACATATGTCCCTCTGCTAAATAGCCTTTCTGGCAAAAATGTTCTGGATTGTGCTCACTCAGTTAGGCAGGTGCACAATTTTCCATTTGTAACAAAGGGGAATGGGAATGGTACTTGGCATTCATGCACATACAGACCCCACAAATGTGGAAGGCTTTGACTTCACTTAGAAGGTTTAAACCAAGGACTGGCCCTTTCTGGGGAAGCAGCAAGCTCAAAGAGGCCGGCTGGTTTCCCCAGAGACCACAACACTCAGTCACCGCCACTGCCAGCCACACCTCCTATCAGACTATGCCCAAAGCCACCGTCCTGGCCTCCTCCTTGGTCCCCCATCTCCCATCTTCCAAAGTTGGCAATTAGTTCTAATAACAAGGCTTTGCATAAGACAACTCTCTGTATGAACCAAAGCACAGTGTAATACAAGGGATGAGTAAGAGTAATCATTTTACAGTATTTGATCAGTCATATGACCTTTTCAAAGTTAAATACAAGGGATGAATGTTTTCCTTACTTGTACACTATCAGATTATAACTTTAAAAGCTCACATGTAGCAGGTTTTTACATAGATTCAGGCACAGCGCTTTTCAGTGAAGTGAAACCGGAATTAGAAATTGGGGAGGAAGACCTATCTTTTTTCCTTTCCTTTCCTTTCCTTCCTTATTTCCTTCTTTCGTAGACAATTTCTGTGATCCTCATGAAAGTGACCGCAGGTGTTTTTTTTAAAACGGAATTTACCAAAGTTCTCTTAAATTAATCCATACATTCAATTGTAAGAAATCAAGTAATGCATATGAATGGGTGGATAAGTGTGTATTAGTCTGGACTTTTAAAAATTATTAATTGTACATTAATGTCAAAGTTAGTTGATTCTTTTTTGGCCATAGATTACACACACAAAAAAATAAAAATAAAAAGCCAGACTGTTTTCTGATTAAAAAACACAATCCCTCCTTTAAAGTGCTCACACAAGTGACATCATAAAGCATACCAGTGCTTAATACCAATAGCAAGTAGCAGTGCATTTATTAATGATCAAATGGAGAGGAAGCACTTTGAAATTTTATCCACGTCCTTATTCATCCGATTGCTCACTGACATTAACTGTGAAAAGCGAATGTTCCCAGTGACTGGAATAAGTTCCCTCATAAGGCAATCACTTATCATTATTCCCCTCCAGTGTGAGGCTGCTGAGCAATGCTGCAATCTGTTGTCGTTTCCCTCATGCCTGAAACTACAAGACGCGAGTAAAAACTATGGATTATTAAAAAGAATCCCACAGCTGATTATTTTCTAAGTGGCTGTGATGCCGTTCACTTTAATGTAGCACAGTGTGTGGAGGAGAAAAGAGGCTCAATTTTTCTTTGCATTAACTTGCCATTAGAATTTTCTTGTTGGAAATTTCCAAGTGAGGAGGAGGAGAATGTACTTTTAAAAATCAGAATTCTTGCAAGCTGCCGTCTCAGTGAAGCATAGACCCACCTGAGCTATCCCAAGGATCCACAGCATAAATAAGTTTGAAGGGCACTTCCAGGTTTTTGTTGTTGCTGTTGCTAAATCCAGTGGGTAACATCAATACCTAAACTCTGTGGAATGGTTCAAATATTTCATTCATTCATTCATTTATCCCACCCTGTACCCAGAGGTCTCAGGGTGGGTTACAATATATAAAATAACACCATTAAAACCATAATATATTAAATGTATTAAAAGCATAACAGTGCCTGAATGCAGAGAGGAAAGCTGTTCCTTTACTTAGCCAAAGGTTAGGGCAAAGAGGTACATCTTCACAGCTCTTCTGAACACATTGGGCTTATCCCCATGCATTATATACTCTGAAGTGAACCTGAATTCGATTCAGAGCGTCTCCATGCAAAGACTCTGATCCAGGCTACATGCAGAACAAATCACCCAAATCCACAGTAAAAACAAAAAACAAAAAACCTGCAAAGTGTTCTTGCTGCGGATTGGGAGGCAAGCATGGATTATCTTGGAGGCATGGGGATGCTCCCGGGTTATTGGGGGAGGAGATTGGCACTCACATCATTACTGGGCAGGGTTTCACCTGTGCTCACTGTTCCTGTCCTGTGCATTGGGAGTCACAACTGCTGGCCATTTTAAAAGATCAATCAGACTAGTAAAAGAACTGATCGCCCAGTTTGACAGGTAAAGATGCAGCGATGAGGGGGGTCATCTGGCCTTGTTGCCCCATGAGCTTCTTCCTGCAACCCTTATTCCACCCCCGCTCCCCAATTGCTGGCAAGCAGCTTTTAAACTTAGAGGCAGTTTATCAGAGAATCAGAAAAGCGCTTCTTGCAAGCACTTTTTTAAGCCTGCTCCATGCCCCCCTTCCTTTTTTATGTGCTTTTCTTTTCTGTGCAGTTAATTTTTTTAAAAAATAACAGTAATAAATTTGTGGGGAAATGCTAAATAATCGTACACATAAACTGAGGAGAGAAGGAAAGGTGCCCCATGAACTCTGCATGTGCACATTGGCTGAAAGGAAAGCTTGGACTCCACCCACCACAGCATGGTTCAGCCTCCTTTAGCCCATCCCCCCCTCCCTCACACTGAGGAAGCGAAGATGGCCTGGGATGCCAGGATGGGCTGAGTCCTCTGGAAAAGAGGACTCCAGTTAGAATGGTCCAACAAGGGTAGGAAAACGAATTGAATAAAAATAATGTAACGCTACCTGAGGTCAACTTGAAGTTATCCCAAACTAAAGGTGTCACAGAGCCCAAGTGAGGACAGCCAGAGTCTGCATTAGCATGTGGATTATGCACCCCTGTCCTGAGATATATTTCAGAATATGGCCAAGTGTGAACTGGCCCAGAGTTTCCAGATCTTTTCAATGATCTATACACAACATATGCCAACGGGCATCAACAGCCCCCTTCACTAGCTTATTACAGACCCCAGGCCTACATGTCCAAGTAGATACAATAAGATAGCTTGGACCATAATGCAACAGCATTTTTATTGAATATCTCCCAGTGGAATGGACAGGGTAGCAGCTAGTTCTGCAGCATGAATTGCACTGCCAGATCCCCAGCCTTGGTATCCACGTACAAAATTCAAAGAAACTGACTGCATCTGTACACATCGAGGGGAAGGGTTTGAAAGCAACTTAGAGGTGGTAACGTGGACATTCTCATCTCATGTCTAATCCACAATAAAGTCCTCTAAAAGTGCATTTTCTGGTCTCTAATGTGGATTAGAGGCATTAGTGTGTAGAAAATAGTTTGGTCCAAGCCAGCCCCCACACTGTCTCTGAAGCTTCTATGTGTTTCAGGGGCAGACTCTGAGCTCTACAATGGCTAGGAACAAAAGTTCCTAGCCCCAGTAGTCCAGAAAATGGAGGTGTGACTTCTGCAAGTCTCCATGACCCAGACCAGGATGAACTGGTATGCTAGTAGTCCTCAGTGTCAAGAACTACCAGTAATCCAGATCAGGGGCCTCCTGATCCATGTTACATCTCATCCTAATCCGTGGAAGGGAGACCATTAGTGTGCTTGCAGCTTCAGAACAGATTCTAGTACCTGACATCCAAGTGATGGATATATAAATAATTGTAGTATATGGAAGGAAAAGACACAGCTGAATGCAGTAAGCAATGATAGATGAAAATCATTACTTTGAATCTGGCAACTTGGAGACAACAAAAATTTAATATTTAAAGGGAACCTCTAGAACATAATAAATACAGACATATTTTGGTAAGTCACTGTTAGGACTGCTCTCATCACTTTTTTAGTCACTTAGTCGTATCTAACCCTTTGTGACCCTTTGTACTCATAGTGTTTTCTTGGCAAGGATACTGGAGTGGTTTGCCATTTCCTTCTCCAGTGGATCACCTTTTGGTCTGAGCTCTCCCCTATGACCTGTCCATCTTGGGTGGCCCTGCACAGCGTAGCTCAGAGCTTAATTGAAATGCACAAGCCCCTCTGCTGCATCAAGCCAGCTATCCATTATGGGGGCTCTTGCAATTAGCACAATTCTAACGTTGCACTTCTGAAGCTTTAAATAAGGCTATATAGTATAGTATCACCTTTATGCTTTCTATGTTCTCCTCGACTTTCATTTTGGCAGATCCTCTTTCTTCCTGTTTGGGAAACATGACATAGTAGCGCCAAGATTGTAATGTCGACTCCTTTCAGCTTTCTAATGCTTTTATCTACAGAGAGCCACTTGCTTGAATACGAAGAGAACTCAAACAAAATCAGACTGTGATTTATATTGTTCACTCTCCTAGCATCAGGGTGGTTCCTTTGTCAATCTTCTTGTTTTTGTGCAGTATCCTGACTTCTTGGAACAATAATTTTTTACAAAACTCAGTAATTTTATGGTCTTCCTTTTCCAAGGAAGCACGTGAAGAGTCCGGTGTTTGAGAAACAGTGACAAGGTCGAAAGTAGTGGGATTTCATCCTTTTACATGCCTCCAGGGCTGTGGTCACATCTAAGGCTTAATCCAGCTTCAGCCCACTTTCAGAATGAGAGAATACAGCAGCAAAGTGACAAGCTGGGTTTTTTTTGGGGTTTTTTTCCCCAGTGCTAAATAACTCAGAAAATTCACCCTTGGGATAGATAATGTGGAAAGAAAACTAGTGGCCACTTTGCTGGGGTGTTCTCCTGTTCTGAAGGTGGACTGAAGCTGGATTAAACTTTAAGTGTGACCACAGCCCAGGATAATAATCAGCAGTGAAGACTGGATTAGCAGATGCACAACTGCATAACTTAACTTCAAATGGGGTCCAGGTGTGGGCCTAGCAGGAGTGGAGCTGCATGCACAGGGGACTACCTCCTGGGCAGGGACACCACTCACAGGTTCAGAGCCTGTGCAAGCCTCCATAGATGCTAGTGGCAGGGCACCGCCACTAGCAGCTACAGAGGCTTACACAGGCTCTGTAGCTGTGAGTGGTGTCCCCGCCCAGGAGGGGGTCCTGCTCTGGGGAGGGTGGGGGCAGATCACAACTGTGCTGGCTTCATAACAGCTACGAAGGGTCTGCATAGCTGTGAGGGACGGGCACAGAAGCAGAGCCAGGTGGCGCTGGCAGATGATGGCAACATCAGGGGTTTGGCAGGTTCCAGAGTTGGTCCTGAAGTCAGCCATTTTCAGACTCTAGCAAAATGTCAAAGCAGCAGCAGAAGTGAACCTGCCCACCACCATATTTGAAGAGTGGGTTTCTCCATACTGCAAATAGAGCATTCCTGGCAGCATATTCCACTCCTGGGAGGCAGTACAGCACCAAACTCCTCTTTCAGCAAGCAATGGTTAGTAGACTGTGCGTTAGGCATCCTCCTGGTGCAGCCAGAAGGGGCCATGCAGATCCTACCTGACTCTGTGTTGGCCCAGTGATACAACCTCTCCTTATGTTCATTTGACAAGGGATTCACTATTTCAGCAACTGTTCCTTCATTTTCATTCAGTCACAAGACATGTTAATATCTTGCTCTGCAAATACACCAGCTTTATTTATTCTGATGAAGTAGGGAAAGGGCTGTTTAAAACGCCACCCAGATGCCTGCCTAACTGATTATATTTGTTAGATTTTTATTTCATGGTAGCAAACACCTCTCCTGAGAACTACGTTCATATTTTGGGACCCAGAATAACAACAGTCTCTTTTCAGCTGGAGTGTCAATGTTCACCAAGGGTTCTATTTTTGTAAACGTTGCTTTCCCCATAGAGACAGTAGGCAGCATAGAGATAAAGAAGAGATGCTCTATCAGTAGAATCTTGTTATATATTGACTCATTTCCACCCAACCATCCCCCAATGAATGTTAAGAACAGTTTGGTTTTAGGATATGAAATTGCTACTAGTTATAAAACAACCCCAGCATTGGGTTCCTTTCATCAAAGGCAAAAAATAGTTTCTACTAAATATAACTTACATATCCAGCATTTTGAAAGCATAATACTGAATGCCCCGATGCATATTCCATCCCCTTGGGCCATATCATATGATCAATTATAATGTTCTGGCCTGACCTAATTATTATCAATGCTAACGAAGAGCAATAGAGAAAAGCACAGCTTTGGAAGTTAATTAGCCCTCCCCAAAAATACTGTTAGTGTGACCAAGCCTGTAATACAATTTTTTTAAAATATGATAATAATTATAATATTGGGTTATCTCAAAAAGTATTTCTTGGAGTGCCATACAGATTTTATTTATTTATTTATTAATAGCTGGCAATTGAACCTAGCATTCAAATAGAAACAGTTGTTGCTGGTTGAAAAGTATCTGTCAGTTCGAGCTGCTGAATCTCTTTTGTGGACTCCGTATTCTAAGGATATATCCCTGCACCTTTGTTTATTTATTTGGTCAGTCAGCCATGGAAGTTGTGAAGCACACAGAAGTGACGATGGTTGTTTTACTGGTGACTGTCTGCTGGTCAATATTCACCAGCAAGCTATTCATAAGTACTGAATCAGTACGAATTAAATGTCTGAAAGGCTCATTTACATTCTTAAGTGGGTTGGCTGAAGCTATCAACTGGCATGTTCCCTTTAGTCTTCTAGGCAGAATATGCCTCCAGTTACAATCTATTATCCATTTCAACATCTGTCACTTTTAGGTTGCTGCATGCCCTTATACTGCAACGCCACAGTATAAGCAGGACATGTTGATTTTGATTAAAGCAGTTGGCTTAAAATATGTATATGTCAGTAGCAAATTGGATGAGTGGCACAGTGAAAGAACAGAAGCCTAACTACTGTTTATTTGGCTTGGCAGCATTTACTCTGTGGTTTGCCATATCACAACTCTGCAATATGAATTAGTTAATTACTTGTCTGGAATCATAATACAGTTGGAGGGTTCTTCTCTTGAGACAGAAATAGATATATGTATATGCCAAGTACGTAGACACACACACTGAATACGTGCGCTCCTCAGTCAACAAAATATATTTTAAAAAATCTGCCTGTATAAAGCAGGCAAAAATTTTCTTTCTTTTTTTTAATTCAAGAGCCACCCACCACAGCAATGAGTGAACAGTGCACTGCAAGTTATTGGTGGATTACTGAACGATTTACTATAGGTCATCAAGGATTTCTGATTAATATTACTGTTTGTTTAACCACAGTCTGTTAGAATCTCTGATGCATGATGAGTCAGATGCGAATTTATACTTGTATGAAGCTTAATTGACACAGAGGATGTAACTGATAATATCCTCAAGTCAGCTTTTTATATCTGATTTTATTTTCCCTTCTGCCACATTTTTACATTTGGTCTTTTTTTTTTTTTTTTGCTATCAATACAAAAAGAGCCAGAGGGAGATAAAAGGAAGGTCAGCAAGCTAGACATATAATTACTTGGTCATGGTGAAAGGAGCAAAAGGCAATTCAGATTTATCTCCTAACCAGGTCCACCTGAACCATCGGGCAGGCAAACTGAGATACCACCCTCAAACAACAGATTTAAAAGAATTGCAAATGGTTACTTTTAAAAATATTCTTGTTGTTTCTAGAGAAAAACTAGGGATGCTTGTGAGATGTTTCTGCTGCTGGCACATAAAAGAACTTGACTTCTTTGAGCATTGTCTGGATGAGACAAGGACATTTGTTGGTCCACCTCAGGCAGCAAAATGTTTTGAACCTTTAAGCAATCCATGTACCTATGGAAGGGGACAGTGTCAAAGCACAAATCATTCAACCCTGAAAACTAAACAAAATGCCTCCATGGGCTATGTTGTTTTGCAGCTGGCTAAAGGGTCCAGCTGTTGGGGACATTTTTGTTCATCCTGTGAAGCAAACTGGGCATTGCAAAAATTTGACATCATTTCAGTATGAGAAGCGTGTATGATAGTTGTGGCAGGCAGAAACTTGCTGAGGAGAGGCCACATTTCCTTACTGAAAGGCAAGAATGACAAGCAGGAAGAGGCCATAATGGAAAATTTTAGGGGAAAAATGTTTTAAACTTTTTATATAAAATAATAAAAATTATTCTTAGGGTGAGAAAAGAGAAAGGAAGGAAATGAGCTCCATTTCTGTTCCACAGTGGTAGCTGAGAGGTGGGGCTGGGATATGGGTTCCAACTTCATTCTCTGACAAATAAAGTGGGGAAAGTATCAGCTTTTACTCCTTTTATACCCTCATGAATTAGAAGAAGGTGTTTTCTACATTCCAGTTTGATATATTTGTTGCAGGAATGCCTCACGCTCCCATTTATGAGGAGCAATTTGTAACGGCTAGTAAAACACTGTCCTTATTTTCCCTTTGGATTTGACCTTGAACTATTTTCCTCTTTGAGTACTGCAGATCGCTGTCCTTTGAGCTTCAGGTTCCCAGGTAGTCTCTAACAGTGAACCTTCTTTGGGGCTTTGAAGGCCCATCTTGAACTATGACAAACAAAGGGAATTTTTTTTTTTTTTTACTCAACTTACTTGAATTTACCAAATAATTAATTATTTGCCCATTAACTATTTACCACTGGAGTTTTCTCCTTCATGGTTGATTGGAGATTAGAGGCCTTTTCACATGAGGGGTTTTTGAATGTGTGGAGAACACGCAGGGATGCTGCATTCGCAAGTCAGGGGTAGCCAGATCCATTCCGGACCACCCCAACCATCCCCATGCACTCTCCACCCGTTCCGTTTTCAGAACTGGCCTCAACTGGCCATCTGAGTATGTGCGGGTGCCCGGCCAATGAGGGACCACCACGCGAACATGCTTAGAATGTCCCGGCCTGTTCTAGCCAGAATCGGGCCAGCAGGAGAAGGTAAGCCCCGTTCACATGCACACGCGACTCTCGGTGGGTTGGGGGTGTTAGGTGGCAGTCCTGCCACTTGCATCAGACTGATCCTGGCCGATGCAGGCAGCAGGACCCCAGGGAAGGGGCC
Source organism: Aspidoscelis tigris stejnegeri (assembly GCA_023333525.1). Taxonomy (NCBI): domain Eukaryota; kingdom Metazoa; phylum Chordata; class Lepidosauria; order Squamata; family Teiidae; genus Aspidoscelis; species Aspidoscelis tigris. The sequence continues at coordinate 20,905,061 of JALMGA010000010.1, forward strand.
TGACTGGCCTCCCTATCTTTGGTTGCAAGGCAGCCAATCAGGGGAGGCTGGGGGAGGGTCTTCGGCCCAGAGACATCCTTTGGAACATGTCGTTTGCCTGCCAATGCAGATGGGGAAGTGTACTCAGCCCATTCGGGCCGAAGCGTCCTGAGGTGTTTTCACCGTAGTGCAAAAACGCCTCAGGTCTCTTTCTGCATTGTCAGGTATACTGGAGTAGCAAGTACACCAGGAGCCTAGCTTCTTCACTCTGGTGAGGTTTAAGAGAGGCAGAACCTCACTTACTTTAAATCGGACACTGCTGGCTTCCCAGCCCCCAGTTCAACATTCTAAGCACTGTAGCGGGCTCACCTTCAACAGACTACAAGTGGAATCTGCCTGCAATGTGATTCACATCCTATTCAGTCAAATATCCCACCCCTACCCCCTCAATGTTACAGTTCTGCTTTTGCCACAAATGCTGAGCTGTATAGCAAGTGAGCATATTCAATCTTTCTTGAGTTGTTTTATGGGTGGAGAAGGCTGATGTTTATTTATTTTCTCAATGAATAGCAAAATGTTCTCTTGGAAACTTACAGGTGCATGAGAAAATACAAGTATGTAATCAAAGCCACAAATTTTTAAATTCAGGATAAAAATTCACTCCTTGTAAGGATTTAGAGTCTAAGATCTAGCCATGAGCTTTTCAGTTCTGCTGGGCTTGTTGATCAGCAACTTCTTGTTACTTGCATTCTCCGCTTCCAGCTGCCATAGTATTAGCACCATATCAGTTGAGTCCAGGATTTGGGGTGCGAAATCTGATATATCGCTCCGGGGGTTAAGGTTCATTTGGCACTGGCAGTAGCCTAGAACAATTATTTTATGCAGATTTTCAGACAAAAGCAGAAGCACCTCTTGGGCTTTGTTTTCATGCTTGCTTGTTTTGCTTTTTAAACCAGGGCAAGGCTATTTTAGGATACAGAATATGTCAAATAAGAAGATCTCTAAATACATGAATGGGGATCTCAAGGGGGTATGAAAACAAGACTTTCCTACAAAATTTAGAAACATGGGTGAGAACACTGACACTTGCTAAAGCTCTTCCTGGAGGTAACCCATAATCTTGTACTATTTCTAGGAAGTCTGAACCTTATCATCAGAAAGGGAGTTTTCTATGATTAAGAAGAGAGTTGGCTTTTCTACTCCGCTTTTCTCATCCATTTAAGGGAACTCAGAGCAGATGACATAGCTTCCTATTCTTCTCCCCACAACAGAACACCCTGTGAGGTAGGTGGGGCTGTGAGAGCTCAGAAGAGAGCTGTGACTAGCCCAAGGCCACCCAGCTGGCTCCATGGAGGAGTTGGAAATCAAACCCGGTATTCCCAGATAAACGTCAGGCTCCCTAACCACTAGACCAAACTGACTCATTAAGACAGAATTGGTCATTATTTCACATTTTTGAGATATCAAAAGTAGTATTAAATAATGGTCCCTGGAACAACTGAATGGTCATATTAAGAAAAAGAAAAAATACTCATCAGGTCATTTAGTCATCTATAGGACATCATCAACTCTTCTTCTTCTTCTTCTTCTTCTTCTTCTTCTTCTTCTTCTTCTTCTTCTTCTTCTTCTTCTTCTTTAACTATGCTAAAGCCTTTGGCTGTGTGGATCACAACAAATTGTGGAAATTCCTTAAAGAAATGAGAGTACCAGTGCACCTTACCTATCTCTTGGGTCAAGAAGCAAACAAACTTTGAACAACTGAACAGTTCAAGACTGAGAAAGGAGTACAACAAGGCTGTATATTGTCACCCTATATATTTAATATATGCAGAGTACATCACGCAAAATGCCAGACCGGATCAATCAAAAGCCACAAGAAAGATTGTCAGGACAAATATCAACAATCTCATATACAAATAGATGGGAGAAAGTGAACAAGAATTAAGGAGCTCTCAATAAGGGTGAAAGAGGGAAGTGTGCAACATTAAAAAAAACCAGAAAACCTAAGATCATGGCATCCAATCCCATCATTTCTTGTCAAATAGAAGGGGAGAAATAGAACCAGTGTCTAATTTTATTTCCTTGGGGTCAAAGATCACTCCAGATGGTGCTTGACACCATGGCTATGGCACAGCTGCGGAGCATACTAAAACAAGAACCAAAAAAATAGTCAGAGCTGTGGTTTTCCCAGTAGTAACATACAGTATGGCTCTGAGAGATGGACCATGAGGAAGACTGAGTGCTGAAGAATCAAATCCCTCAAATTGTGGTGCTGAAGGAGAATTTTGAGCCCCTTGGTCTTCAGGGAGATCAGATCCACAAATACTAAAGGAAATCAACCTTGACCGGTCATTGGAAAGACAAATGCTGATTCAGCTGAGGCTCAGATATTTTGGCCACAAAAGAGGAAAGCAGAACTCTTAGAAAAAGATCTTGTTGGTGGGGAAGATTAAAGGAAAAGGAGAAGTGTATGGCAGAGCTGGATAGACAGTATTATGGAAGCAATTATCATGTGCTTTGGCAAACCTTGGGAGACAGTAGAGGGCAGAAGAACCTGGGGTGTTTTTTCACTGTCACTAAAAGTACCCATTAAGTACCCATTAATGGGTACGTAATGGCATTTTTGTACCCATTAATGGGTACGTAATGGCATTTTTGTACCCATTAATGGGTACTTAATGGGTACTTCTAGTGACAGTGGAAAAACACCCATGGTGTGCTGTAATCCATGGGGTCATGAAGAGTAGGACATGATTTAAAAAATGGGCCAAACAAAAAAGATTAATCACGCCCATTCTTCCTAAACTGCTTCAATCACATGCATAAAGAAATATGTAAAGGAAACAAAACTGTCGAACAACTGATCTCCAGTTACTTTATTTTAACTCCCTTTCCCTCAGACCTTGGAACTATACTAGATCTTTTGTTTTGGCAAGTAGCTCATCCCTGAATCATCTTAATGAGCAGCCCCACATAGAAGACATTGCAGTATCCCAATTTGCAATTAATGCTGACAAACCAAGACAGCACTGTAGGAAGGATCTGAGATAAGCATGTGAATATGGTTTGATATGGCTGACAGTTAGTTATGGGAACTACCACCCCATTATGAACAGGAAAATTATTAGCTAGAAAATCTTTACAAGGCAAAATTCCCTGCACAATGTACAGTATTCCCCACCACCACATTCAGGCAATTATAGCAGGGTGAAACTTTACCATAGGAAAGCAGTTCTCAAACCAGTAATGTGTTGTAAGTGCCATTTCTTGTAAGGTGCTTCTACACCAGTGGTTCTCAACCTGGGGGTCGGGACCCCTTTGGGGGTCAAACTACCCTTTCAGAGGGGTCACGACGTGTCTTCTGCCACCCTTCCCTCCCACCTCCCAGCTGCTCCACCCCTGTGGTTGGGGGTCTCCACAACATGAGAAACTCCATTAAGGGGTCGCGGCATTAGGAAGGTTGAGAACCGCTGTTCTACACTAACCTCCCTTGGAGTATTTTAACTATCTTGGTCTAGATTGTACCTGGGGCCAATTTGTACTTTGGCCCATAGTTGATAATTAGGCAATATCTGGGCAGGTACATCTGCATTTGCAGGAGGCGTTCACAGCATAGTAACACCCCCTGCCTGCCCAGAAGTTGACTAATTATAAACTAGGTGCAGAGCACAAAACTGTGCTCCACAACCTAACCAATCCTTACCCCAACTTACATGATTGCATCCAGCCGGTGACCATCCACACCTCTGCTAGACAGGGAGGTCAAGGGAACTGCCATGCAAGCTCACTGGCAGCTTTGCTGACCTCCTGACAATGTTGTCGTGGTGACACAGCTGATGCACACACCAACAGGCAATCAAACAGTAGGTAAGTGTTCAGTCATGGGGAGGGGAGGGTAGGCTAGTAAACATTAGTTGATTGTGCTCATGTCCTGTCCAGTGAACCAGAAGGGAAGTGCAAAAATGTCCCTGGACAAGATGCAAATCATTGTCTGCATGTGGAGCAGATGGAGATTTTCTGTCTCAGGCCAAGTTCATCAGCAATGTGGAGTCACCATAGCTGTTCCATTCCAGGCAACTGAATGCCTGCTCCAGGTAATGACCACCCCAGAAAGAAATTGCCCCAGGCCCCATCTCTTGTGTATCATGTTTGGGGCACAAGTACAGAGCTGAACAAGGCTGTCTCTGTAATCTTGCTAATATCCAGTTGTTGTCTTCAAAGGCAGCATACACACCTGGTAATGAGGTTCCAAAAGTGATATTTTAAAGAAGGGCCAACAGTCATTAAAATGGGGTGGTTGTGGTGATTCACATATGCCATGACATTCTGCCAAGTCTGGGACACCCTCATTCTCCAGACCAGGTGCACAAAGAGGTCTACAACTATTCCAGGATAGGGAGCCCTTAGGATAGCTGTGGAATGGGAGAGCACTAGTTTTGTGTGGATAAAGCATGCTAGGGAACAGCTTGTTCTAGCATAACAGCCAGGGGCCTAACTCAGTGTGTGTTCCAAGAACTCTTTTCTACAGCATCTGTACCATAAATTGGCCCATCCAGATTTAGTCTGGTGTTACACCAAAGTTCCAGCACAAACTTTATGACATTGGTTTATTCGCATGAGCTAGACACTGCTTGTATAACAGTTGCACTAACTGCACTTCCGGTTCCTTCTGTGGCCTGTTCAGATTCAGGGACTGTTTTCTGCAGAAAGTGCACAAGATTCCCACTTACATGTTTATAGGCCTTTTTGCCCTTGGCCCTCTGGAATGGCAGTGGATGCTCCAACTTTCACACATGGCTGCTTCCGTCCCAGGTGGCTGAGAGCTGCTCTGATCGCTATGGGCTGTGGAGCAATTAAAAACTATTCTACAGCTTAACTGAGAGCATCTAGGGCACTCTCAGTACAGCCCTGCATGCAGCGTTCACACAGCTATGCTGCACGGGGACAGGACACTGTGGCTGTGGCTACAGTTGCACACTCATGTACTGCATCACCCAGTCTCCACGGTAACAGCCCAGCATGCATGGCTATTGCTGCAGAAAGGTGGACATTCTTAGATGGGAGTGTTACACATTTCACCCAGACCCTGGTAGGTTTGAGAGACGTTCAGGATAAGGCTGGTGTTCACAGTGCAAAGGCCAGCCACTTACCCTGATCATAACTTCCATGAGATACTGCCCCATGGTAGTTAAGTGTGAAAAGGCCCTTAGTCACTGGGCTTTTTTGTGAGCAAACCTGATGATAAATACACACCAATTGATTACAGGAAGCATTTGAAAATAACCAATCCTATTGGATCTCATAAGAGGAGGCATGGAGCTTTGGGCTAATCAAAATTTTAAGAGGTTTACAGCCAGTCATTTCCTTAGCGAACTGCCATTTAGTAAGGAGTCATCATGATGGCATCTTCAGAATAGCTGATGTCTTGATTTGGGTTTCCTTGATGGTATAAATGGACCAGGGTATTATCTTTTCCTATAGTCTGCCAAAAAGATAGATTTGCTGTCTGTGAGCAAAGTCATGAAATTGCTATAGGCTTGCACTCTTATAGCCTGCCACTTATTTGATTTATATGATAAGTGATCTCCAGTGACCCTCCAAGGTGCTGAACCATTAGAAGGTTATGTAGTGCAGTGATAAGAAATCCTCAGTGATGCTTAAATCTTCCCTTTATTTCCTCCCTCCCTCCCTCCCTTCCCAACCACACATACTTCATTCTTCAGTATAATATTACTTATCTTGTCATCTGTGATATAATATTCAAAAAGAAATGCAGTACATACAGTGATAATATACTAACCAAACCTTAAAAATCTGTACATTTGCAAAGCGTGTCTTTTTAGTGTGTTTTATAAGTTTTCTCAAGGTTGAACTCTGCCGTGTTGGTTTAAAGGGGGGGAAATCCAAGGTTTCTGTTGCTAATCCTTTTTTATCTGTAGGAGACTAATCAGTTCCATATCCTGGACTGAATAATGATACAGCCACAGAAGCCAGAACTTAAGCTTTCCCCAGGTTTTAAAATAATTCGTACAACATATAAAGTATTTGCTTCTGTTTTCATTATACTGCGTTTTCATTCAAGCAGTGTAGTGTAATTAAAGGCATGTTTTCTCAGAAATGAACTCCACTGAACCCAGTTCAGCGTATTTAAGGACATAAGAATCTGAGAAGCCATGACAGATCAGGCCACAGCCTATCTAGTCCAGCATCCTGTCTCACACAGGGCATGTCCCCATACACGTTTTGGTCCGAATTGAAGTTGGGTTCGGCAAAGGTCATCCACATGCACTTTTGATTTGGTCCGATTTCCATGGACCAAATCACCCAAACCTGTACCACATTTAGTACTGAAAAATAAAACAAGTCTTGTCACGGTTTGGTGTCCCAGCACACATTGCTTTGCGAGCCAAGCCTGCACATGGGGATGGTCCCAGGCTATTTGGGGAGGAGATTGGCGCTCGCATCTGTGAGAGGTGGGGTTTCATGTCCTGTGCTTGCCGTTCCTGCCCTGTGCACTGGAGATTGCAACCTCTGAGATTTTTTGAGAATCAATGGTGTTAAAGCCAAAACGATCGGGGGGGGGGGAGGTGTCGAATGGCCTTCACTGGCTCACAAGACTTTTTTATACAAGTATTCCACAACCCCCCTCCCTGATCGCCATGGCAGTCAGGATAATGACTTGATTTTTCTCCCTTTTACATGGCAAATATTCCACCCCGTTTCCCTATCGCCAAGGTGGACATGATAATGGCTTGATTTTCTACTTCCCGGGTGTTCTCGTGGTTCCCGGGAAGAGCGGAGGTGTGCAAAACTGCTCAACTGCTCAACCACTGCCAAGCCTTGTAGCGGCTTTGCTCAAACATCTGGGGGTTATTAAATTATTATTTTTGCCATTCAGTCCTGGCTTCTCTGTGCCACTAAGGGCACTATTGAGTGTAAGGCTTAAATCTGTTGAATTTTTAAGGTGTTTTTAATTAATAATGGGTAGTAGTCTGTAGGTCTGAATAGCCTCGATATGCTATCAATTGTGTACCTTGTTTTAATTTGTACCTCATTTTAATCTGAATCTTGTTTTACTTTGTATCCTGTTTTTAATCCGTTGTTTAATTCATTGTTACCCACCCAGAGACCTTCAGGTATGGGGCGGGATAGAAATGTAAACAAACAAATAAATAAAATAACTCTGGGCAAATCACAGTTTTAAAACCAAGGGTGTTTCTGCACTTAGCTTTCCATCCACTGGATGGGAAAAGTGCAGAACAGACTAACGTGTACCAGCGTTTTCATTTGGGAATGCTAGTACATCTTAGACTAACCCCCATGTCCTCTGTCCAGGTACGTGTCTGGTCCTCAGCAGGGTGCCGCCATTTTGATCATAGAGCCCTGCATGACTGCACATGCACTGCCCCCATTGTCATGGCAACAATGATGCTCTGCGCATGTGCAGTCATGTTTGGGGTCATCTGAGGTGCCAGCCCTCAGATGACCCCTCTCACTGGAAATGGTGCAAATAATCGCCACTGGACACATCAGGTAAGGGTCTGATAAGGGTTAGTTTGTGTGTAGTGCAGAATTTCATGCACTCTGCTAAATCCCATACATTGCCTTTTCATTTAGACTATGAGGTCCAATTTGATTATAGTGGCTGTGAATGAAGTAGGAAGAAGTTATCTATGGATTTGAACAGGGATCAGATATAAGAACATGAGAAGGTAAGAAGAGCCCTGCTGGATTAGACCATCAAATCCAATATTCTGTTCCACACGGTGGCCTACCAAATGCTTCTGGGCATCTCAAGCTGAACACAAAGGCAAAACCTTCACCTGCTCTTGACTCCCTGCAAATGGCCTTTATTGCCATCCTGCCTTTCTCTGCAAATTGAAGGCAGTATTTAGACATGCATTCTAGTAGCCATTGATACACCTGTCCTCCATGAATTTGAGCAGTTCACTGGTTGCCTTTGATTCCTTTACAGTTCAATAAAGCAGGCTTTGATCTAATGTGTAAATCCTTGCCTGTCTATTGGATCAAAGGATGATTTTCTGCACTGTGTGAAGCTCAAGGACAAATCCCAAATTCTCATTTTCCCATTCTGCTGCACCCACAGGCACTGGCTGCATCTGTGTTGTAGTTGTACATGGGCCCTGAGCATCAAGTCCCTATTTAGCCATCATTACTAGTAAACTGGTGGGATGGCAGGTAAAGGATTGGCACAGTGCATTTTAATACTTTATTATCAGCCCTCACCAATTGCTTCCTCTTGTTCTTCCATTCCCCACCACCTCTGATTCATCAGCAATCTCTGAATCAGCATCTCTTCCTCCTCCTCATTCCATTCAATAACAAGCAAAATTAGGAGAATCTGATTTAAGTGTCACGTGTCAAAATGGCCAGTGTCTCCTAATCTGTAGGATAATGAAATCACATAAATGTTTACAGCTGCTACATATGTTCTTTGAAAGTCCCCTGTAGGAAGCTATTTCCCTTTAAATTAAATTAAAGCAAGAGTAGAGACATAAGCATTCCCAATGCACAGTTCAGCTGTTTTCTCTTGTGCATTTTCTGAGAAGCAGCTCTCGGCAAATTTACATAGAGGGGGTTTTGCTTTGTTTTGTAAAATCAGTGTCTGATAAAGGCTGTCAAGCACTGTATTGACAGTGTTCCGATCTACACACTTGGAAGGCACCTTTCAGGTCAAGTTAAGGCTCACATGGAACATATCACAGTGAGGCTTCAAGGTGTTCTACATTGCCCTTTGAGGCATTTCTTTTCAAAACATATTAAAGAAGCCTGAATATCACCCTTCAAAAAAGTTTCTCTGTTTTTACTTGTCATGGGTTATCCCTTTCCACACTATAGACCTATTCACACTTGGTCTGCTGGTATACGATGGGGTAAGCTTCTGGGAAGCACCATCTGCACTTGCAAGAGGCGTTTCCACATCAGAAATGTCTCCTGCCTTCCCAGAAGCTACTCCAGCATTTACTAGTGGTGATGCATGAAATCATGCCCCATATATGCCCCAAACCTTACCTGTTCCAGCCAGAGGAGTGTCCATTCGCACCTCTGCCAGTACTGGGGGTCATTTGAGGTGCTCCACAAATGCACTGGCCAAGCTCCTCACCAAAGACTGTGGTGCCTGGACATGCATCCAGACCCAGGTAGGTTGATTTGGTTTGCACTAGTGCTTACAAGTGCAAATCCTAGTGCACACCAGTGGGAATGCACTTTTCCCATCCCGTGGACAGGTAGAAATGCCCTATCTCTCACTGGGTAGTCTCGATCATGCTGGGCCAGATTAACCGTAGCATGGGCTAAGGGTCATCTGGATGCTAGATGTTTCATGCTGGTCCAGCCGTGGCAGCTGGTTCTGAAGCTTGGGCCAGCCTTCAGAACTTAAAAAGGAGGAGAACGCATGCATTGCTTTCTGCCCATACCGTGTTAACAGAGTGGAATAATTGCATGTTTTCTCAGCCTGTCACACGCTGTTCCAATAACTTTTCAATGACAGAATCCTGTGGGACTGGTGGATCATGTGGGAGGCTTCCACAACCATATCAAAACCATGTAATCAAAAGGGAACGGTAACTGGGCCTGGAACATATGAATCAATTTTTAGGAGCGTTTCAGCATGAAAGAGATGCTTGCTGCCTAAAATCAGGATGCTAACATATATCCCTTTGCTTTCACATTTCCCAGCCCGCCCGCCCCCCTCCCCGGCGTGCTGCTTGCATCTCAGAAATGCTTGATGTTGTAATGTTCGCTTATATCACTGCCATCCATGCTGAGGCCACAACTGAAGGCTCATTGATATCTAGGAGAATGTTTCAACTCACATCAATGGCTTTTGATTAGAGCTCAAGTTGGCAATGGAAATTGTTAATTTTCTTTTGTGTAAGCTTGCGTGGGATAGGTAATTTTGCTTCTGCTGAACAAGAAGGCTGTGTGCAGCCCAAAGAACCAAGCCATGTCACACTCTGTATTTATGGCAGATACAGTTGAGAATTTCCTTTTCATCTTTCCTGTAATGTTATTTTGATCCTTTGCCAGAGATCTGAGAGGATAGTTGCTCCTTCACTGACCCCTTGTTTCACACCCATTCATTTTTCTCACTTTGCAGCTTTCAACTAAGCTAATGCTTTCCAGGGGTGGGGGCAAGAGACTTATTGATTACAGCAAAGTCATTTTCGGCATCTCAGCCACTCTCTGGTCAGTGCGTGCTTGGAGAGATTTTTATTCACTTTCTGTAAAAGCATTTGCGGTGTTCAGTCTTACACATTTTACAAAAACCACTGGCCATTCTCCTTAGCAGCCTCTCACTTTTCCTCCTGTCCTTTTGACCTGCGTCCTTGGCTACCATCATGGGGTGGGGGGGGGGGGAACCACCGCACATAAACACAGTGGGATCTCTCTGGATGAGATTCAATTCATTATGTGTTGTGGATCTGTGTTGCTTTTGTTTGTTTCAAATATCCAAACACCTTTGATAGTGTGAATGTGATTTTTAGTACTGGCTCATGCTTTCTTCAACCAGATACAACGTAGGTAGAAAAAAGATGATACCTTAAATCTGTCTTTCCTGCTAAGCTAACAAGAGATCTGAACCCATGTTGCTACAGTTTGGGAGTGGGTGGGGAGATTTAAACTCCTAAAGATCCAATGACTAATTTAATAAGCAGAGATGAGGGATAACTTCTTTATTTAGCTGACCAGCATGCACTATAAATATATCTGAGTTTACACCCATATGGCAGAATGAAGTAGGCATACATATGATTAGCTTATAGAGATCAAGTGACTCCCAAAGGTTTAAAGTGGTTCTGAAGTCAAAAACATGAGTTTTTTTTTTATTTAAACACTTATCTGTTAGTGGAGGTGATGCTATGCTTCATCAAGGAGGAGCTGATTTATGAACCCTTGCAAATTGATATATTGCTGTACAGTGTTGTCCTTGGGCAGCTTCAGCATATGGTTCCAGCGTCGTTGACTTTGTCCAGACATGTTTTATACTGCACATGGAATGCGCAATCTCGATTGTCCCACCACACAAAACGACTGATCTTCCATTCCCCCTCCACTTTAAAGAACCATTAATGTGCACTTACCTGAGCATGGGAGAAAGAACTCTTCCTGCGCAGTATCTAGTTAAAGCATGTAATGCAAGCAGAACGATGAGAACCACCCCACGAGAAGCTGCCTAACCAGGAATACAGCTCAAAACCTGAATGGCTGCCTGAACCCGCATGATGCTAAACTCTCGTAGCTCCATAGACTAAAGCACAGAGCTGTATGGATTATCGATTTTCCCTTTGCAGTGAGTTTACTGTGCTTTTTGATTTAATGGCGGATTTATATAGCTAGTTGGGAGGCAGCCATTGAATCATAAGGTGGTGGAGTTGGAAGGGATCACAAAGATCTAGTCCAAAACCATGCAGATGGCACTGTTCCAGACTATACCTTCCAGAAGACCTCACTGGTCCAAACCCACTAATTCAAAGCAAAGTAATAGAACTGTGCACCTTTTTTCTGAAAGTGGCCTGAACCTGGATTAAAACTTAGGTGTAAATGCAGCCTAAGAGGCAGTTGTGAGATCATCTTTAGGTCCCACAATGCCTTGACATCTGGAAGCAGCCTTTGGTCATCTCCAAACATTGCTTACTTAATCCACTATTTAGCAACATTTAGGAATAATGTAATTCTAATCTTATTGTGTGTTGTCCAAACCATAGGATAACAGCCCAGGGTATGCACAGGCATTTATCTATGTGGATGCTAGTCCCCCTGATGGTGCAACATGTACACCTGGCTATTTCAGTGCCAGCCGGAAGTAGAGAGAGGAAGGCAGCAAGGGAAGAAGGAGGGAGGAAGGGAAAAGAGGCTGCCCCCGAGGGTCCTCTGGCAGTGAAGGGAGCCCTCCTGCCCTCCTGCCCACCCACCCACTCACCCACTGGCCAGTCAGGAAAAGAGCCAACCAGCTGGTATACACACGCACACCCACCATAAACCCATGCCACTAATAAAGTAAAATATCCACCTCCCCAAGAACTAAAAATATAAAGCAGAGTTGAGGACATCTTTATTGCCGCCGCCCCCCCCCCCACACACAGGCTGTTGATCTACTTGTGCACAGATTCAGTCTTTCGAATAACGTAGGCCAAGGTGCATGTGGGCTCATGAGGTGGGCGAGGAGGAGGAGGAAGAGCTGCCCTGCCACTGCTAAGACTTGACAGGGACAGGGTGGAGGGGAAGGGAAGGAAGTGAGTCATGAAACAGCCCCCTGAGCTTCTTCCACCGATCTTGCCTGGAGGGGTGGAGATTAAAAGGTCCTGTTTCTCCATCCTGGGGATTAGTGTGGCGAGTGGGAATGGCGCTATTCGGATTCAGTTTGGTTTATCAGCAAACAGGTGGGAATGGCCTGAAATGTGCACTCAGCCCTATATTCAGATTGAAATAGCCCAGCAGGGTCAGAAGTAATAACAACCTGCACTAAAATAGTCATGTGGGAATGCCCCCTTTATGACCTTTTTTTTTTTTTTTTTTGCTTTCCCGATCTCTACATCCGAGTTAGGGCAGAATGTGCAAATTAGAAAGTGGTGCAAAAGCAGAGGGAAGAGGACAGCCCTCAGTCGCCTTAGAAAATGAGCTGCTACATACACTTCCTGAAGCTTAAATAGCAGCAGGAAATAAGGAGAAAATAACTCCTTCTAGGCTGTCTGGTTTTATCAGGGCACTCATCTGCACAGTAGGCAAAAGAGAGAGAGAGAGAGACACGTGGGGGAAGAATTCACCTTAAACAAATTTTATAGTCAGGCAGTGCTGTTGAGACCAATGCCAGGGAAAGGAGAGGGAGAAATAAAAGAAAGGAAATTGCTCTTTGAATTAGTGTCAGGTTGTAAAACAGGATAGTTTAGTTCCTTTTGTTCCATGCTGTCCTCTCCCACCAGCGACTACTGAAAGGGAAGGGCCACCTTCTTAACAGAAATCAACTAATTATACTAAAAGTGTTCAAAATATGACTCCTCAAGAATCCCTGCTTGTTATTCAAAACATAAATGGTCTACTGATGCTGAGCATTTAGAATACAGATTTAAATGGGATTCTGGAAAGGAATGCTTAATCTATTGCTCGTGCATACCAGCTAACACTAGAACACTGTGAAATAATACTTTATGGGGAATGGAGAGAAAAGGAGACAGAAGGAGTCATTTTCAATTAAGTAAAAGAGAAAGAAAAAAAAAAGAAAAACCTAAGAGTCCCCCCACCAGAAGGGACTACGAAGGCACACAGAGGGGAGGGAGAGGGATGGAGAGAAATAATAATTTTGTTAAAAATGTGGGAGGTTGTTTTCCAAAACCTGGACAACCTGGCAGGTTTACAGAGTCATAATTATTGGGCTTTGTAATGCTTGGCACTTGCAGGCAGCATTCAACTTGGAAATTGTAAAAAAAAAATGCTTTATTAAGTGCATCTTGAAACTTAATTGTGAGAGACAGCTTAGCCAAGTGGACAAGGAAAGGAACCACCACCACCATCACTATCACCACCATCACCCAAAAATCTTGGACCTGCCATTTTGATAAGGTGGCCACAGTTGATATAAAAGGGGTAGAGAATGTATTGGCTAAAATTAACAAGGGGGACCAGTAACTACAGATTTTCAGAGTATGGACCCTTCTGCAAGGGACAATTATGTACCACCATCAAGGAGGAAGCCCACTAGGGATTCAAAATTTGATCAAATTGGCAGAATTTTGACATTCAAATTCAAATCAAATGCCCTTAAATTCGAATTTAAAGATTTGATTCAAATTTTGGATCTAGTCATTTAAATTATTCAGACATCCGTATGTGTATGGGTTTATACACAATGCATACTTGAAGATCCGCATCTTTGCTGCATCCGTACGCATTTGTGTGGATCTGTACGGGATGAAAACAGGTTGCGTACGGGATAACTACAGGATGCATACAGACGTGTACAGATGCATACGGATGTGTACGAGCATCTACGAATGTTGTCGACATTCATAAGTGCAAATTTGAATTAAAAATTCAAACGAATAGATTTGAATTTGCTTAATTCGAATTGAATTTGGTTAAATTTGGATTTTAAACATTCAAACGGAATCAAATTTTCAGGTATTCAATTTGAATCAAATCGAATCCCAAAAATTGCATTCATGCAGACCTCTAAAGCCCACACGCCTCTCCTTGGAGATGTCCCCAAATCATTACTTTTGAGGCAAACATCACACTTGAGCTGTGTTCTTGTAGAACGGAAGAGGGAGTTAATTACATGTGCTGCCCCCATTTTCTGAATGGGGAATGTCTGCCCAGGGAATAAGCCATGGCCTGGACAAGGGATCTTCCCTGGGAGCCAGAATTCAGCACCAAATGCACTGCTTCACCCAATCTCCTCTTTCAACTAATGGTGTGTCTAGACTCGTTAATAGTGCGCAGTAGAATGCACATTTCTGTTAATGCTGATTTACCACCACTCACAGCCCAGTATTAAGAAACTTCAGATCTTCCTGCCAATCCGGACGGAATGGTGAGAAGAGACAATGAGAACAGGGAGGGCAGCTCAGTTCCAATTGGCTACCTCATCCCATGTGATTGCATGCACCATCTCAAGCTCTCACAGCTTCTGATGAGGAAGCTACAGGAGGCTGCTCTAGTCTGGATGCCCGGTTGCCGCTTTGCAATTTTCCCCTTAACTGTGGTTTATTTCGCTATTCTGGAAAGGACCAAAGACTCTTGAATTTTCAGCCAGCATGGCTGAAAGAGGGATAGAAGAGAATGGTAATTTCTCCACACTTTTTAAACTTTTTTCCTTTCTACATTCATTCACATGCAGGAGCAAATGAAGGATGCTTGAAACTGGTTCTCAGTGTGATTTGGGTCCTGTAATGGAGGTCCATGCAGTAACAGTGCTCTATTTTAACCCTGTGGAGTACCAGTTGGCCTAGGTAGTTGCCAGATGAGGTGCAAGGGTATATGTGTAACATGGTTTTCCTCTGTTAAATGAAAACATCTGAATCAGTTTCCTAATCATGGTAAATTCTTAGGCTTTCACTGAGAGCATTCCACACTTACCTTCTCTGGACTGCACCAACAAGACTGGGTCAAGCCAAAGCAATCCAGCAGCAGAAGGAGGGTGGCTGAACTGGAACAAAGCCATCTACATTTGGACAGCTGTTCCAGTACAGCCCCCGCACCAGCCCTGAAGATCACACAGTCTTTAGAGGTAGCCTCCACATTCTCCTATGGACAGGAGAATGCACCACTAAACTAGACCATGGAGGCATGTGCTGAATTTGCATGTCTCTATGGTCTGGTTTATGCAGCTGAGACTGAAGACCTGCTAGTATACCAAACTAGGTAGCCATTTTAGGCCACCTAGTCCAGGCTAAGTTGCATCCAGTGCAGAGGGAGTGTACTAGAAGTGAGCATGGCCTCCCATAAACCAACGCACCATGCAGAAGGGAGGGAGGACACTGGGCCTCTTTGCGGATCAGTTTTATTGTAAATGTGGAAACATCCTGAGACTGTGTGTAGTAGAAGACCTATGGGACTCTATCATTATTGCCATTGTGCACCTATCTGTATTGTGCTTACATGTATACACTAAAGGACATTCATGCAGTCAGAACTTTACAAAGGTAGAATCCTCAGTTATGGAGAATATGCTTACACTTGTGCATCCACATATTCGTAGGACTACTGAAAATTTGACCTGAAACACACTACATAGTAAAAAGCAGAACTTGCCCCACCAAATACAGAAGTTTTCACATCCATCCCAGGGCCATGAGATAAACCTTTGAAAAGAACCCCGGTCATTCTCATATGTAACCATACCCTTATTTCTGTCCTACTTTCACAGGCAGTGAAGGTTCTGGAGAAACCATCCAAAAGGAAACATCCACCTGTGACATTTGTCAGTTTGGGGCAGAGTGTGATGAAGATGCAGAGGATGTTTGGTACAGTAACACATTTATTTATTTCTAAAAGCTTGATAGTTACTCACAGTGCGGTTTCGTCCAGAGACCCCATACTTAGCCATCTAATGGCCTATTAGGTAACATAAAGTTCTAGCCTTTTTCTATATGGTAATGGCCTCCAAGATCAAATGAGATCACCCGGGGTTCTTCTGCTTTGTTTAATACTGTAGGTAATTTTTTTTAAAAAAATGCACATCATGTAACATTATACAGATCAATGTATGTACTATTTCCATGATCTGAAGGCCTTTCTGTCCTTTCCTTTCTTTTCTTGCTTCCTTTCTTCCTGTGAGCCAGTTTGCCCATTTGGTCTAGTGATTAAGGAACCGGACTCTTATCTGGGAATACCAGGCTCGATTCTGCACTCCCCCATGAAGCCAGCTAGGTGACCTTGGGCTAGTCACAGCTCTCTTCTGAGCTCTCACAGCCCCACCCACCTCACATGGTGTTCTGTTATAGGGAGAAGAAAAGGAAGCTTTGTCAGCTCCTTTGAGTCCCCTTAAAGGGTGAGAAAAGTGGGGTAGAAAAGCCAACCCTTCTTTCCTTCAAGCAAGAATATATAACTCAATAACACAAGAATAAAGAATTACAATTTTAAAATATACAATAAACTATTATTTTCAGGCATGCAAATGGCAACAGATACAATGTAAAACAAAAAGAACATTGTCTTCTCCCCTTCCCTCTGCACATGTTTCAGTGCAAGTTAGGTTGATTTGTACATCATCCATGGGGATCAATGCAGTTAAATTTTACATGAGTTTGACTAGAGCTACAGCCTTAACATTGTCTCACCTACTGTTAGTTGAACTGGAAACTGCACCTGCAGAACTGAGATTCTTAACTCTTCCTTTCATTTCCCCTGCCCTCCACACCACGAGCAGTGGGCATCAGCCATTACTAACAAAGAATTGCAAAAAGTAATGCTAGGTTTTTGCATTAGCTTCTTCCGAAGTGAAAGTCTGTCTAAACGAGGCCAGAATGTAGCTTTTGAACAGCATGGCAGCAGCATGCTGTTGCTTTTTAGACTCCTCTTCACTCAGGTCAAAAGGTGGATCACAAGCAAATACAGCCAATATAAAACTAAAAATGCTGATTAAAAGTAGCAGGACGGGTGGGGGTGGGGGTGGGAGGAGACAATCCACAATAAAAAATATTCCTACCTAGAAAGGCAAAATTATTCACTGAAATGCCTGGTTAAATAGGTCTCATTTGTAGTGCAATCTCCTTGTGTCTGGCCCCCATTGTACAATAACAGATATTGCACAGCAACCCTATGGGCCCTGAGCTAATGGAGTGTTAAATATCCAGGTGTTGTCCTCTCACTCCTAGTCTGCTTATATATGTGGCTGGTCCATACATGGTATGGTCCATATATGTCATCAAGTGATGAAATAATAAGCAACATATGTGCAAGTGTCGCACTGCCCCAACCAAGAACAAAGAATATATTTAGATTTCCCACACACATGTTTCTCAAATTCTTGACAGCTTATAATAACATGTGTTTTTCTTGATGGAGCTTGGCTTTTATTCTAGTTACCAAATAATAGGGTGCCATCAAAGCACTCATTAGATTGATTTCAAGTCAGGACTATGCAATTTGTGAACCATAGAAATCAGATACAGCCCACACACCATTTGTTGGGTGACCTGCCAGGTGCTTGGGGATCCTTCTGTTTTATTAGTTTTAGGCAGACAAGAAAAACACAGGTTTATTAATATAACTCTAGTAAGCCATGGGTGATAGACTGCTCACTGTAAAGTGTAATCCTATGCAATAGAACCTGTGAACAAGTGTCTGTTCCTTTGTTTGTGTACAGTAGCAGTTAATAAAGTCATTAATCATTTACTGATTAACAGCAATATAAATACCAACATCCATAAGTTCAAATAAATACCCAGCATAATTTGGAAGATTATGGGCATTCTGTTTTCTGGCAGCTGGCAGTGAGATATAGATATGAAGGTATCATTTCCTATAACAGATGCTCTAGGAACATACTTTTTACTCTGTGTCACGGCTTCTAGCAGACCGACCAGTGCCTGCCCTCCGGAAAGTAGCTGGGCACTTTTAGGTTGCTGGAAGTGTGCATTAGGCCGAGTGAGTACTACAGTTTTAAATCAAAACACTGGTAGCAAGCATTTTAATAGTAAACCAAAAACAAGTTTATTGTGAATAACAATTAGAAAGGTAAGAGAAAAATAGGAAGTTAAGATATTGCAGGATAAAGATCAAAAGTCTCTTAAAATAGCAAGCTTCAAGCATACACAGCTCCCTTAGCTTAAAAGTAACCAGTTGCTTCTAAGTGGATATGCCTATCCAGTTCTCTCCTTTGGTTTCTGATTTCTTCTGCGCACATCCTGTCTTAAAGCTGTGTTGTTGTTTTGCATACTTTATAGCAAAAATAAAAGCAAAGCAGCTTTCCTACATTGCATTCTCCACCCAGTTATCCACATTCATTGCTGCTGGGAAAGAGGAGGAAATAATATCAAAACAGCTAATCTTTCTGGGTTTTATAATTTATTCATGCATATCTTTTACTGGATCTTTATTTGGACTATCTTTCCGTCCTAAAAGCAAACTCAAAGCATCTTTCAAACGTCCACTTAAAGGAGCAGTCAGTTTATACAATAATAGAGCTCCCATTCATACGTTCACTCAGGGGAGGGGGACACAAACTCCTCTTCACATACAGATATCATCTAGTGAGATCTGCATCCTGCCCATGAATGCCCAATTGTGCAGAGACGTGGTTCGTGAGAATTTTCCTTCTTAGCAGGGGAAGGATCACATTGGCCTCCATGCATTCACTGCACTCCCCATTTCAGCATTAGCCCCCCCCCAGCCAAAAATGCAAAAGAGATGGCTCTTTGACCACCGCCACCCCAAAATATGAGTGTTCTTTCTTCACTTGAACAACTAAATATACTCCTGTTCACTCCACAGCCTGAGCATGGATATCAGAGTCCCCCATCCTGAGCAAGTCATGCAGCAAATTTTATTTAAATAAAGCGATTATAATTAATAGTGACAGCAAGAATGAGCATTCATTTCACTGAGCAGGATTTGGCAGAAACCACAGTAAAGGGTTTGTGCAGAGACAAGAAGCTGCACATGAACAGACTGTGGCCGGGTGGAATAACATTTATTGTCCCTTTAAAATTATTATCAACTCTGTCACATCTGCTGGCACACCTGTGTCCTGTTTCTTTTTTTAGTATCCTAGCAAGGTAAGGCAAGAAGCTGCCACATTCGCTTCCAATACTCTTGTCTCTCAGTGCACAGCCTCAGTCCCAGAGTCACTATTAGGAGTGCACATCCCAACCCACTACATGGGGATGATCCATGTATTCTCTTTCATCTGTGTGGTGTTTTTATCAAGTCTCATGGCTCAAGAGGAAGAGTGCCTTACTCTCCAGGATTGGAAAGAGAGACAATGTGACAGTTTGAATAAATAAAGCTTATAAATGTATCACTTGCTACCTGTGATGTTGCAAAACTGGCTTGAAGTAGAAAACAGAACAGAAGCATCCTGTTGATCTGATACCTCCAGACACTGAGAGGAAATTGCAGGACCTTAATTAGATCCCACAATCATGTCTAGCCATCCCTGCCAAAAGGCAGGAAGTAGGTGTGTGCACAAATGCAATTTTCAACATTCGATTCAATTTGAATTGAATATTCAAATGTCCAAATTCATACAGATAGAGAAAAAAACTAATGTATCCAAATTTAAATCAATTCAAATACATTTGTATCTGTATGAATATTCTATTTGTATTTGATGATACGAATGTCAACAACGTTCCTGTGTGTCCGTACGCATCCTTACGCGTCCGCACCCATTTGTACACATCCCGTTTTGATCCTGCATGCATCATGTTTTCGTCCCGTGTGTATCCATACAAGTGTGTACAGATACAAATAAGATGCATACAAATGCATATGTAATGCATACGTACCCATCCATATATGAATGTCTGAATAATTCGTACAAATGATTCCAAACATTTGAATTCATTCAAATGTTTAAAAATGAATGTGTAGACATTCAATTCGAATTCAAATGTCCAAATTCAAACGAATTTGATCAAATTTTGAATATTTCAGATATTCTTGCACGTCCCTAGCAGGAAGCAATCCTGGCCCAGTCCTGAGCTCTTTTCTTGCTTGTTGCTTCCTTATGGAATGGCTGCTTTGGCAAAAGTGCCTGCATGTAGGAAGCACCCACCCTCTTTCCTTTGGCTTTTGGTTGTTGTTATTTGCATGCTTTCTATATCCATGTGCTTTTGCAAGAGTAGTGATTCTGCTACTTCCTGAGCTCCACTAAATAGGGTTCCCTGTGGTAAGCCAGACCATGAGATGTGTCATGTGCACTCCTTTGTCATCTGATATACTGGTGTTAAGACAGGGCCAGGGCTCTATTTTGGGCACCCTTGTCCTGTCTATCCTTCATCCAACGTGGACAAAGCATGATTGGAGTGGGTGGGGCTTGGCCTATTTGTTCTGGAATAAGAGGCAGAGCAGAAAAGGACTTTGTCTCAGCCTCTTTCTGCAGTCAGCTGTCTATCAAAATGAAGAAAGTACTGCTTCAGTGCCTGACAAGAATGAGAAATTTCACCTTCTTTTCAGCGCTGCTTCCTGCATCTAATAAACAGCTAAATGCCAGGTCTGGATTACTACTTGGCATTATGCCAATTCTGATTACTACCTGGATAAAGGGTCTTTTTCTCTCTCCTTCTTTGGGTAGTAATCTGGCTGGCTGCCAATGTGAGGATAACACCCAATCATCGCAAGCAGGGGAGACAGCAAGAGTTCTGCTGAAAAAGGGACAGTTGACTGTGGAAGTTGTTTCTGAATTTGGACAATGATCTTGATCACTATTTACTTCAGAGTCCATTATCTCTTTTGCTGCCTGCAAGGTAGAAGGAAGGATTTTCTTCCTTTCCCTCTCTAATATGGAAATACAAAGGAGAAAATGGGGGAAGAAATGCCCTTTGGTCTCGCTTAGTAGCAGCGCAACTGGCAAGGAAAAATCTCCACTGATCATCTGATGGTCAAGGGCAGGAGGCCACTTGGAGCAAATTTGCTGCTCCCCTACTAAACAAACTGTTGCTCATTGACGGTGAAGTCTAGTTGCAGAGTGGGGAATTTTAAAAAATGCATTTTAAATACACTGATTAACAAAAGCCTTTGTGGTTTGGGTGCTAGGAACCACCCTTCATGCCCTATAGCAGTGGTTCTCAACCTGGGGGTCGGGACCCCTTTGGGGGTCAAACTAGCCTTTCAGAGGGGTCGCGACGAGTGTCCCATTGCCCTTCCCTCCCACCTCCCAGCTGCTCTGCCCCTGTGGTTGGGGGTCTCCACAACATGAGGAACTCCATTAAGGGGTCGCGGCATTAGGAAGTTTGAGAACCGCTGCCCTACAGTGATGTCCAGCCAGGACTGTTTCTATCTCTCCCTGCATTTTCCTTAATAATTAGTTCAGGCCTTAGAATGTCTTAGTATAGGAATTACTTCATTGTATTAGTTGTGGGAGGAGTTGAAGGAAGCCCCTTCATTTTACTGGGTTTGGTTTGTCCCTTCCCAGCAAGCTCTGTTGGAGATAGAAATTTCCTGGGTTTTAGTGAGTTTTTGAGATGAGCTTGCAGAGAACAGTCCTGTTAAAGTTTTGGTGGCAAATAAGCCCAGACAGCCAGGAGGGGCATTTCTAACACTTTAGCCAAATTAGTTACCAGAAATATGTAAGCCAAATTGATTATCAGAAATCTGAAGTTGCTAAAGGAAAAGAAACAGGAGCTGAAAGACCCTGCACCAGCTCCAATGAGTGAGGAGATAAAACCCAGAAAGATGATGCCCTGAAGATTGCTGAAACTTTTCTATATTTCAAGGCTATCTAGAGCCAGGGAGGAGAAAGCCCCTTATTTATGTTCTTTAAAATAATTTTCTCCCTTTGGGGACTTTATATTCAGCATTAGAGCTTTCTTTGGGTTGAAAGTGTTTGGTCTCACCAGAGTACTGACGTTGTACACCCGAACCTGCCACCACCTTTAGTCAGGTGTGTCTTCACATCTACTATCCAACCTACATGTTGATTCCTAAAGCCTCTTCCCATAAGAAAGAAGGCAGCGCCCTAGACCAATCACACATCATTCCTTCTAGGCAGAATATTCAGAACTTGCCAGTGATCAGTCAGGGTAGCTGGCTGTTCTGATGAAACAGTTGAAACTTCCAAAAATTAATGAATTTAATCTTGTTCCAAACTGGGATAAAACCCTGGGCCTGTTTGCAATAACAATATCAATCCACCGAAGTTACGAGCCAGCACAGAGGCAGGCATCCCCACTTCAAGTGCTGGTGCAGTCTCAACCAGACCACCAGCTCTTGAAGTGCAGATGGCCTTGCCCAGCCTGGCCAGATCACCATAGCAACAGCCATGGCAATATCTGGCGCACACCAGGACCTTGCCATGATGATTGGCTCCAACACTCACAGCCACAGCCACGCCCCCCCCCGAAAACAGTACTCACACCTGGAAGAGAGTGTGAAAGCTGTGACTGGGAATCATCAGCTGCTCCCACTCAAACTCTGAACAGGTTTTTACCAGTCCAGAGCTATGAAATATTAAGGTGACACCAGTGTTGCAGAGCATGGATGGACCTCTCCCAGAGTGTCCAGAACAATTCCATTAAGGTAAGTGCAAACAGGCCCTCAAAAAGTGTTTTATGGATTTTCCTGATTTTAAGCAGTTTATTTGAGGAGAAAGAAATTCGCAGCAAAACAGTATTAGTTCATTATGTTTTTGAGGAAAAAAATATTGTACAGATGGATGGATATATATATGCTGGCATGAGTGCTCACACGCAAACACATATACTGTACATCCAGAGATCGGAAGAATAAATGTGTCTATAATTTAGCATTCCATTAGTGAACATCCTTCATTTTGTAAAAAAAAAACAAAGACAATTCAGTTTAAAGTCTTTAACATCTTCTTTCTTTTAATCTGTGAAAGCTTTTTGTCTATGAAAGAGGATCACATATTACTGGCATTTTTCCCACCTTTAATGCATTTTGCACCAGCCCAGCCTTCATGAATATTTGAAGTCCGCAGTAGCTGCGCCCGTTTATTAAGCACTAGATTGCAATCTATTGGTAAATCGGACATTCGTTGTTTGCTTTGGGCTTTATTTCTGAGCTGGCTAAGAAAACAATTGACTTAGGCTGGCATAGAACTATTCATTGTAACATCCCTGACAAAAATAAGAGGAGAGAAACATTAAGGTTGTGAGCAAGAAGGCATATTTCACAGATTGATACACTTAGAAGAGAAGGGGGGGAAGCATCTCAGCGCTCTGAGTATATAAATAGAACATATCAAAGGATGAGCCCTTTCATCTTATAAAGTGGCTTAATGTCAGTGCATGACCGAGTCAAAAAGGCACATCCAAAGCCCTAAACCATTGTGTTACAGGTCAAGAAGAGTGGAAACTAATGCCTCTCTGGACTACATATAATCTATAAAGGTTGTAGAAGTCCTCCAGGATTGTAGTGCCTAAATTCGGCACATCCCATCCTCTTTTATTTAAAGGAAATGCAAGAAAACGGGCTAATGTGTTGTCTCAGACCAGAGGTTAACCTCTCATTTTCAGCATATATTAGGCTTACAAAACTGTATTCCAATTAAATTCCTAAGACTCGGACTGACAGAGTGATTCCTCCCTCTCCCCTCTCCTTAGTGTGTGTGTGTGTCACTGGATTTCAGTAATGCAAAAAAATGCTCTCTTGAAAAATACCAGTGAAGATTACTGGATCCAGAAAGGGTAAAACATTAAGGACACATGAAAAAAAGAAGGGAAGAGAGTATCTGCATGAGTAAATGGGATATTTTAAGACCCTTCTTCATGACACTGTTCTGTACGGTGCACAAATAAGATGCCAGAACATCTCAAACTTGTGACAAGTATTGTGAAAATACCCCATAGACAACAGGTGTAGTAAAGGCTACTATGATTGCTGCCTGGATACCACATCCTGCTTGGAGAGACAGGCAGGATACCTCTAAAGGCCATTTGCAGGGAGTCAAGAATAGGGATGTGCATGAATTTTCGAGACATTCTTTAGTCAATCAAATTCGGATGAATTCGGACATTCATTTTTTTGGTATTCAAACGTATATGAATATTTCAAATTATTCATACAAATAATTCTGACATTCATATGTGTACAAGATACATATGTGTCTTGTCTGTATTTGTATGTTTACGGATACTTATAGGATGAAATCAGGATGCATATGGCATAAAGCCAGGATGCATACAGATGCATACAGATGTGTACAGATGCATATGAGATTCATATCATTGGGTACGTATTGAATATTCGTACAAATAGATACAAATGTATTTGAATCGGTTTGAATGTCCAGACGTTCATTTTTCTCTATTCATACCGATTCGGATATTCGAATATTCAATTCAAATCTAATCAAATGTTGAAAATCACATTTGTGCACACCCCTAGTCGAGAGCAGGTGAGGGTTTTACCTTGTCTTCTGCTTGGAATGCCCAGAAGCTGGGCTGTGGTGTGATGGTTTAAACTACTAAGGAGTGTACTGAAGCCATTCTGGAAGTACTGAATACCCAGCCTTTGTTATGACTGGAGTAAAAGGAGGATTCACTGCTTCTTCCCCACCAAAACTAGCTCCTGAGAGGCTTTCACCCATCTCCTCACTGCAGCTGCCCTAAAAATAAGTAAGACAAAACAGAGTAGGAGAAGTAAAATTCCATCACTTCCACCTTGTCTTGTTCCCACACCGCACACCATCTGCACATTCTTCTGTCCCAAAGAAACAGCCTTTTTACCCTGCAGCACAGATGAAGCTGGAGTCAGGGCTCAGTCACACTTAGCTGGCCTCACATTTTGCTTCCACTGATGTATGGCAAAAGGTGTGTGCTTTGAAGTGTTCCCAAAGCATACAGGGTGAGCACACATTGCACAGAGTGCAGAAGTGAGGGGAACGTGGTACGGGAAATGTGAAAGCCATGGAAGAAAGGATACCATGTCCATCTCTTTCACACTGCGGTGGGCAGTGCAACATTCTCAGCTGCATAAGAAAGCAATCAGCTTTATATCTATGATAATGAATTTAGCCACACAGTTGTCTGTTCCTATCAGGTTATAATGCACTGGGATTAGGAACACTTGTGCCAGAAGTGTAACTAATAAAGGGCAAGTCGCAGTGAATATTCTTGGCCATACTTTGGGGGGCCTCATTTCAGTTTGTATTAGGGATGTGCACAAATTGGGTTTTTTGCATTTGATTCATATCAAATCAAATGTCAGAAAATTCATATTCGTTTGAATAAATGCCCTTCAGATGTGGTAGGATTCTATTCAATACGAACGTATTTGTACAGATTCATACGAATATCTAATACAAATGCGTACATATCCGATAGATATCTGATACATATCCAATACATATCCCGTAACATATCTGCTGTGAAAGCATCAAATCCGCCCTGAATCCACTTTGAATCCACTCTCAAACCATGTTGAATTAATTGTTGCGGATGTGACTGGCACAGCTGCTTTCTCACCTCCCCATTTCACGAATGTCCCAAAGCTTCACATGAATGATCCGAAACTTTCATATGAATACAAATGTCAATGTATGAATGTCATGACATTTGATTTGTATATAAATGCCCAAATTCATATGAATTTGAACAATTGTCAAATGTTATGAATTCATGCACTTCCCTAGTTTGTACATATTTGAAATCCTAATTCAGACATTATGAACCACCTTAGGTGCCACATTCCCCGTGGTCACAACTGTGCAGTACCTTAGATTGTATCCATCGTCTATTTTTCTGAGAGCTCAGAAAGAGGACTATGACCAGCTCTAGTTCACCCAGCTGTCTTCATGTAGGATTGCAGAATCAAATCAGGAGACTACCAGATAAGACTATGACACTCTAATCACAAGACCAAACTGGCTAAACAATTAACAATTTTATTAATTTTAAATTTAGAAAAACAGTCATCACAGCTCATGACTAGGCAATAAAGGTGTTTTCTTCTGTATTTCACTCAGTTTTAGATATTAGGAATGCTGTGTTCGGTCCTTGGCGCCTCTGTCCCTGAAACCATCAAACAAAAGGGCAGACATTGTACACTGAGTGAACTTAACGAAAAACCACCACGTTATTATATAACTCTGTATTTAAGGCAGCCCTTCTCCGCATGCTTGGAAAAATGCACATAAAGGATAATATGATAATGCACATCAAGTATTAATGCACATTGACACCTAATCTTCTGTGTACATCAGGGCATTACAGCATGAAAGAACATGCATGGGAACTTGGCCTAAGCATCTTCTCCCTTCCACTAATCATTTCCATTTCTCCTGTTTTTATTAAACATATGAAAAAATATCCCTCTTTCTCTCTCTCTCATTCTCTCACATGCACTCTATCAGCTTAGAACGTTAGCTGGAATCATGCCCCGGTAGTAAAGTGACGGGTGCCCTGATGACGGCCTATTTAGTTGCAATAAAAAGCCGATTGGCCTAATGCACAATCAAGAAAAGAGTGACATTTATTGCTTCAGTTTTATGATGCTGTGAACAGAGCAAGCTCTTGAGCCTTACAGTGCCTTCAGGGGGCACAGGATCACAAGCAATGCATCTTATTTATACCTTTTCCGATTCCGTACTAGCATTTTAGCAATAAGTAGATTGTGTTGCTATTGAGTTTTGTGTAAGTATGTTGAGGAAAACAAGAATGTGGCACTGTAGGTTGGAAATCTGTGCGTTCATTAAATAGACCAATAGAGAGGCTAATTCCATGCTAGCAAATAAGAATGTCCAGTTCTCCATTTCTATATCATTCCAAATGGCTAGAGGGCATCTATTGACTCAACTTGATGCCTTTTGCAAACATAGATCTAGTACCATGTGTAGAGATGTAACTGAACACCAGTGTCATTTGTGAATATATAACAGCTAGGGAAGGAATATAAAACTCATTCAAACTTAGAGTAAAGCAGAAAGGGAAGACAGTTCCTGTTCCTCACCATCAACTGGTCATATAACTGATTCCATTAATGAGAAGGAGGGAGGGAGGAAGTTGTGGTGTCACTCCCCTCAACACATGTACAATAGTGCCTTCTATTTCAGTCATTCCTAAGCACATTTTAATGCTTTTAACATGCTTTTAATGTTCAAAAGAGGCCAAGGTTTTCCTGTATAACATGAATGTTCAAAGTTTATGTTCTCCTTGGGAGCAGATTGTGAATGGGAACCCAAAGAAATGTGTCTCTTAGAAAGCGTGCCCATTCAGAGTGAATAGGGTCCAAAAGAATGCTGGCATGAACCAATAGAGGGTGGCTGTTAAGCGGAGCGTTGGTTTCATCACAGCATTTTATTCCATAAAATGTATCTACTACTTAATACTATAAATTCAGCCATTCACGTGAAACTGTGGAAGCACAGATTGTTAAAAGGAAATTATAAACTGGCCTTGGAAATCATTAAAGCAGTGTGAAAGACATAAGAATATATTTTGACACTTTCCACATTTCCGCACTTATCTGGATTAGCCTGGTATGGGAAGGCCACTATGTACCAGGAAGCACAATCTTTCCCAACTTGGGATGTGTTGCTCTTGGCACACAACAAGACCGTCTGCAATAGCCCCTACTCAGGCTTCATAGGAGGCACCAGGGGCCTCCAAATGCTCCATGAAAGTTCCTTACCTTCACAGAGCCTGTGTGTGTGTGTGTGTGTGGATTTGGGTGTATGCCTTGTTGCACCACTGAAATGGGTCACCCATGGTACACTGGACCATGGTTGCATGCCATGTCTCCGTGGTCCAGTATTCCACTGCCTACTAGGCCAGCAGACCTCAACGTCAAGGTCTACTGGTGAACTGGACTAGGATGCTATTTTGGGCACCTCAGCCTAGTCTGTGCTCCATCCTCTGCGGTGGATCCTCCCTTATGTCTCATCAGCTGAAGGCCCCTAGACACTTTCCTACACCATGCCAAGGCCGGGTGCAGAAAGGACCTTTAATACAGTAAATTAAATCACAAAGATGATACCACAATTAAGATTGAAGTGTCATTATTTATTACAAATTGAGAGATAGCAGAGGCATGAACCTCTTTTTACTGAAAATTGTTAAGGATTCAGAAATGGCCAACTGGTTGAACTTGCTGTGTCTTATGTAAAGGCTACAGTATACATTTAAGTAAACCAGTGCATTTTTCATGAGAAACTGTTTTAGCTTTGTTTCCAGTTGCATGACTTCAGGCCATGCCTCTTATTGGCCATGTTCAGATACCTCCCCTCAGGACAACCTGAGGGAGGATTTGATGTTAGCACAGCACAGTCCTTGTGAAGGCTGTTTACACAACAACCCCCAGAATTAGCTTGGAGGCTGCTGGCTCCATCACAGCCAGCCACACTGTATAGGCTCTGACTGCCACTGCAAAACAAATAGATGGGACAGGGCTTCTTCTGTGCCTCAGGACATCGTTGGGACTTCAGAACAGGGGTTCCTTTAAGTATCTTACTTCAGGCCCCTGGGCCTAAAGGCATCCTCCCTAGATGGTCATTTTGTAAACTTTGCAGCTTCTTTCTGTGAGGTCTAGGAATGTGCACAAATATTTATAACATTCATTATTTGGACAAATTGAGACATTCGTACACAAATCGAATGTTAGGATATTCATACATTATCTAAAGATATCTAAAGGAGCGCCTTCTCCCATATCAACCTGCCCGCGTTCTAAGATCTGGAGGGGAGGCCCTTCTGGTTATTCCCCCCGCCTTCAGCAGCTAGGCGGGTGGGCACCCGGGAGAGGGCCTTCTCGGTAGTGGCCCCTAGATTGTGGAATGGTCTCCCCTTGGAGGTACGTCAGGCCCCTTCTCTGTCTATATTCAGGAAGGCGGTGAAAACGTTCCTATTCACCCAGGCCTTTGGCTAAATGTTCCCTCCGCTTCCCCCCATTGCACCCTCTACTGTTTTTAAACTGTGGTTTTTTTTCCCAATTATTATTATTATGCTGGTTTTTAAAAAAAGTTTTGCATTGTTTTTAGCATTGTTTTATACAGTCTTGATATGTGTGTATTTTAAATGTTGTAAGCCGCCCAGAGACCCTAGGGTATGGGGCGGGATATAAATATAAATATAAATAAAAAAATAAATAAATTTGTATGAATACAAATGTTTTGGACATTCGTACAAATACAAATACTTTGGACATTTGTTAAACTGGGGACATAGGAAAGCGGCTGCACCAGACATCTGCAGTTGGTAAACTACAATTCAAACTACATGAAATTGAGTTTTCAATGAATTCAGAAGAAAACTTGATGCAAAGGAGGAACAGAGAACTCCTACCACAAGGGCAAAGAATCTCTAACTGCACTCTTCTCTCAAGCATCCAGGTGATGAAACTCATGTTTCCCAAATGCTGTGAAACACTGACAAGCAATGAACCTGTATCTTCTCAGAACTTTCAGATGGGCAACTCAGAAGTTGGCTTTCATAGTTATTTATTATCTGTGTTCTTAGACTGTTTTTTTTTTTTTTAAATGGGAGTTGCTCAGCTGTGGGAATGTTTCAGGTAAATACCATTCAATGGATAGATGTAGGCATGTGCACAAATGGGTTTTTTGAGAGTCAATTTGTAACGAATCGAATGTTAGAAAATCTGCATTCGTTCAAATAGATATTCTTCAAATGTGGTAGGATGTATTCATACAGATTCATACAAATATCCAATAGGTATCCGATACAAATGAATATGTATCCAATACAAATGAATACGTATCCGATACATATCCCCTAACAAATCCACACTCCAAAAGAGTAAAATCTGACCTGAGCAGGAGAGCTGTTGTGCTCTAAGTGCCTTAAATCTTTAACACAGAACATCTGGGATCAAGTCTTGAATGTTAACTGTAAATTGCAGAGGAGAGAAGGAATGTGATCACAGTTGGGCTGCATCCCTACAAGTGTGATTCCCAGACAGAACACTGAGCTGTGGGTTAGGGAAAGTGATATATACCATGCCCTATAATTGGAACACTGTGGCCTACTATGGACCAGAAGCACCAGCAGACACCTACTGAGGGTTGTCTTTCACAATCACTGTGATTGTGTTGCTAGCCATGCATTCAGAATCCTGGCTGCTATGCTCATTTACACAATAGCTTGGACAGTGGTCCAAATAAAATTTGTTTAATGGGACTTCCTGAAAGGACATCTTTGTTAAGGGCATGTTGGGGGTAAAGAAGTCAGGAGTGTGTCTCCATCCAGTCCCCCCAGGTGCCAAATCTTGGCTGTGGAGATGGAGCCCTGGTAATTGGCTACCTCAGCATGTTGTTATCAAAATTTAAGTGTTCTGAGCAAAGGCTTTCAACCACAGCACTGCTAGCAGCAGTCCACAGATCAGATCAGTGATGACTAGGGAGATGTGTGAGACTTTCTTGTGGTTACAATGCAGTTCAGGAAGAATGAAGAAGCTTGCAAGTGCAAACAAGCCCTTAGCAGTGAGCCAGCAGTTCTCGAAACCAAATGTCACCTTTGTCATAGATTCAAGAGATACCTTGACTCGTCTCTCACTTTCAGGCCTCCGAGGCAGTTTCTTTGAATACAGCAAGTACACAGTTTGCACAAACCTTGCACAATATATGTGTATAACAGCTATAACAGCTTAATGATATACTTTTTGTTTGCTCTGTTTTATTGTATTAATTTTCTATCATTTACTCATCGCAGAACTGTGTTCCCCAAACAGTCAAGGAAATAATAATTGCTTATAAATAAGATCCGGGAGAAAGGGGTTGTGCTCAGTTGTAGCAGTGTAGTGTGTAGTGTGTAGGATCCTTGTGACACAACTACAAGCCTCAAGCAGATTTGGTGGTCTTGTGCAAATCAAACATCAGAAATCTATTCTAATGTAGGTCTGGACTGCAGCAAGATGAAGGATACCTGAAGAAGAGGCAAAGCAGACAAGTAGAGCTTTTCCTCTCTGGACACATGGATCTGAATTTCACTTCATACATTTGTCTGACCACACAGTCTGACACCTTCAGCTTCTGAAGGTTTCTCAGCATTGCACGGCTGGAGCTACTTAGTGCTGCTTGTGGTTTTTTCCACTTTTCCCGCTCCCTCTAAATTGGAGCTGTTCCTTAAAGAAAAATGAGACATTTATTTTGCCCTTAAGGAACAACAGCATGGAAACTAATACAAGGTTGAGATCTCCAGAGGCAGATGCAAGCTAGATGAAGGTTATATTATAATTGAACGGATAGAGAAAAGGGGTTAGAGTTGGGTGTAAAGTGAGAAACATATTGCAGGGAATTTTAATAAGGGATGAAGAAATGACAAGCAGGGGTCTCTTGCTGCCAGCTTGCTTGATAGCTTTGTTTACATTGATCCTGCAGCCCTAGCTCTTTGCTTATGAAAATCAGCATGGCTCGATGTACCACCATTTGTGGAAGCTTTCCCTGTCCCTCAATAGATGGATGCCAGTGTTATTTGGGAGGGGGATGCAACTTTCTTCACAGAAGAGAAGACTGGAAGAGGTTTACCCAGGTCTTAGATAAGGTATCTCTGAGTGTGATGGGAAGAGAGATGGGTATCTGGACCATCTCCTTGCAATGCACTTGCCCACCAATGTGGTATCATATTAAATGCATTGTGGGAGAACAATTATTGTGTGTAGCCAGCGGCTACATTGTGGTTTGAGCTGATGCAGATCAAAATATGGTACAGAGAGTTCAGCTCAAAGGATCCAGCCGGAGTTTTGGCCAAGTTCTCTGCACAGGTCCTTGTTGTGGGCAACAGGCTTAGTGGGGGATGGGGAGAGAAATCCTAGTTTCCCCCTTCTTCATTATTTCTGGAGATCTCCAGACTTTCTTTTGAGAAAGAACTACCTCTTTTCAGTTTAAAGTGTCCTTTATACAGATTATCCCAGCAGTTAGACCATTCCAGCTGCAAGAAGGCAAGAGCAGAACAACAGAAACGGAATTACAAAAACAACAAAAACCATTTTAGGATTCACCTAACCATGCTGATAGCTCTGTCTTTGCACTAAAACAGGGGTATTCAGCCGTGCCGCCCCCCAAACGTTCCTGAACTACAATGTCCAACAAGTTCAACAAATGTGACCCATTGTAAGGAATGGTAGGAATTGTCTTTCAGGAATATCTGAAGGGTCTCAGTTGATCAGAATACCAGCTGATCCATTTAAGCAGGGGAACCAGTGGACCATTGGGTCCTGGTCCATAACACAGGGGCATGCAGAAGACACACTTTCCATTTTCAGTGGCACACCAAAACATGTCACCAAAATGCATCCCCCAGACCAAGACCTCGGAGTCTTGCCTCAAAGCTTATTTCACAAAGGCCTTGAGGCCATGGGCCAATTCGCACTTCGGTCCATAGTTAATAATTAAGCAACTTCCAGAGAGAAGCATCTGCACTTAAAGGAGGCTGTTACAGCCTCCAACCACCCCCTGACTTCCCAGAAGTTGCCTAATTATTATGCTCAACAACCTTACTAACCTTCCCCAAAAGCTTACATTTTGCATCCAGCCAGGGAGTATTCATTCTTCTGCTGGATGAAGAGGTCAACAGAGTTGCTGCACAAGTGTGCTGCAACTGGGCAGAGCATCAGTGTAATCATGGCAACAGTACTGATGCATGCACAGTTTCAGAGGGTGACACATTCCAAATGGCAGTGTCCTAAAGAGGACTGACCCCAGGATCGATCACAGGTGACTGACCAATTGTGCAAGACTTGGGCCGTATGTGACAGCACTTGCAAGTGTGAACACTAGTTAAGTGTAAGAGATTGCTCTCCTTTCCCATTCAGTGGATGGGAAGGGAAGTGCAAAAGTGCCCCAGCTTGGAAGCAGTCTGAATGGGTTCTATCATGCAGACAACATTCTTTCAGACCACACCTTTCTGTGACTGAACCAATGGATCTGGCTGGTCTAGATCCACAGGCTTAGACCACAGACAGGTAAGTGCAGAGAAGACCTAAGGCTGTGTTTCCACATCCTGGGGCAAGTGGCTCCACTGAAGCACCTACCTTGCAGTTGCCACTACATGCTTCCATTCATCTATTTTGCCTGGTGCTAGCTATCAGAGGCAGCACAGCTAAGGTACCCATTCTTTGTATCTTTTCACCCTTTCGCCTCCTCCTACCTTGGGAAGGTGTTGAGTGCTATGGAGGACAGCTGATGCCACCTAAAATGGAGTTGCAACACCAGGGCTGCTCAGAAATTTCCCAAGGTAAACGGAGACTCAGGCTAAAAGCGGACATCCTGCTGATACAGCGGCAAAAATACACTGTCATGTATAGAGGTGTATTTATCAAGGAAAGCTAACCACCAGTTTGCTTATAAGCCAAATTCCCTGGACCCAAAGGAACTTCCAGGTGAATAAATGTTCCTTAACAAGACCAACTTTTTTAAAACCATTTTTGCTTATTAAAATCCAAGTTGTAGCAACTTTATTGTTCCTAAATGGCTCCAACACAAAGCAGGGTAAGAGGAATCGGGGCTCCGTGTATAACTTAATATTGACAATTCCTCTTACTCGCTTTGACACCTTGGTTTTCTTATTAATTTGTCATTTAGCCTTAGAAGACATTGAGAGTAGCTCTCTCAGAATGCTAGTGGCTACTTGCGACCAGGAATAACTAGGGTTCTGGGTGCATGATGGGGTATTTATAGATTTTTGCTGTGCCCTCTATTGGTCATTGTGGCTATTGCAAGGAGATTTCCCATTATATTCTATATGGAGCCATCCAGAACAGCACTTCACATATGTGAAAACAACTTCCCATTTTTACTCATGTCCTTCGCTTTCCAGCACAGTGCCTGTACTCCACTGCACCACTTTTGGTATGCAAGCCAGGATATTAGGAAATATATTCCCCACTTTAGTGCATTTTAGCTTGACATATGTCCAGTAAACAGCATTTTCATCTAGCATGGGGTGGATGGGGGGGTGGAATGAATACACCACCTGATTATTCAATGCTTCTTTATGTTATGATGCTTCGGGGTCC
Source organism: Aspidoscelis tigris stejnegeri (assembly GCA_023333525.1). NCBI lineage: Eukaryota > Metazoa > Chordata > Lepidosauria > Squamata > Teiidae > Aspidoscelis > Aspidoscelis tigris. Next base: position 20,939,150 of record JALMGA010000010.1, read on the forward strand.
TTCAAATCATTTTCATTTTCCACTATGTAATAATAAAATGCTCTGTGTGCAGTGCCCAGATAATTCCTTGCATGGTCTGGGTGATTTCTAATTGTTTGAATAACAGCATGCGATTGAAATGCCATGCATAAGCACAGCTGCACCCTCAGGGAATAAGGATTTTCTCTTCTTGCTCTTAGCAAAAGCAAACAATTGAATGGGGAAAATAGGTAAAAACATCACAGGAAGCTGCTGCAAAAATCGGATACACCAAGACACTAAACCTTGAAAAACTCACAGGAACAAAAGGCATTATAAATAAAATACACATCTAAAAAAGGATGAGAAGATAGCTCTTTAAAGGGGGGAGCATTTGGAGTTTCATTTACAAAAGATACCAAAGCTGTATACACCGTAAATGAGGACAATCATTTTTCTGGATATTACTTAATTTGTGTTCTCATCAGGCTTGAACACTGAACTAATTGCTAGGGCAGATGAGATTTAGAGCTAAATTAACATCTGGAAGGCAAAATGTACATGCCTGGGAAGGTGAATGGTGATGGTGATTAGTAGGGGTTTGGGTGAACAGTATTCACTTTGCATTTTGTGCCAAAATAAGGCCAGGGTGGAATCCATGTCTGGGTGCACTAAATACAGTATGGGCTAGGATTGATCTTAATGCTGCTATGCAGAAAAGTAGTGAGGCAGGAGTGTCCTACTTTGGAAGGTAGTCTGGGATCTGGCAAAATGTCTCCAGTGTGCAGTTTTGATGCTGGGGATCTTTCATTTCCTGGCTGTGACATTAGACAGTCCAGACCATTCCTGAGACAGAAAAAGTACTCTAGCCCACTCACCAAATTGAGCGATGGACAATTGGCCATACATGCAGGCATGTGATGAATGAATTGCCACACAAAAATGAGTGGTGAGCACTTGGCCACACACACACACATGCCTTGCTCTAAAGCCTTCAAAATGGCTGACACTCTTGTTTATTAGTACCTCAGAAACTCTGCATAACCTCATCCTAATTCGGACAACCTTAAGCTTTCCAATGACATCTCCTTCACCCCAAAAAGATAAAATTACCTGATAAACATCCTCAGAAAATGTTCAGAAAACATTTATTTTTCCTATGCGTTGGTCAGCATAGTTAAAAATGAGGAGAGAAAAAAAGTCTGGACTCCCTGTCCTCCAAGCTCTTAATCCAATCAACCAGTGTTAATCGTTGTACCTCAGCTGGGTCTCAACCTTTATTAAAACTTCCCTTTTACCAACCTGAATGTAACTTTACTTTTATAAAGATCTTTTTTACTTCAAATTTCCCAAAAATAAAGAGACTTTTCCCATCATGAACAGAAAAGCTAAAAATTCCAATAACTAATAATATGAACTGCTTATAAAGCTGCAATTCTGAATGCTCTTTCCTGAACTTTTGACTTACAGTCATAATCTCTTTTATCTATGCTTCCTCATTTTCCCTGTGATTTAATAATCTTAATCATGGAGTAGCCTCACGTAAAACTTGTGAATCATTTCCAAATTCAGCACAATTTCAAACCATCTGTCTCAAAAATGGAGGGGAAATATTTTCCATTGGTTTATTTTATAATATACTTTTTCTTTGTCCAGGGTCTGTGATTCTTTAACTATTTCCCAACAAAGACAAAGCAGAAATGTGTTTACTCTTTTCCTCAAGTGCCCAAGGCATATTTCCTGGAGTTGCTTATTCATACAGTGACTTAGAAGCCACCATTTGCCTAAGATTCTCTGGCTGACGGAGGGGGAAACCATGTCATTTTAAACTACAGAGCTTATTCTTTCTTCTTCAGCAATATTTAGATTATGGAAACATTTTCCAAGGCTTCCTTCTTCATATTCCATGCTTATGGTCAAGCCTCTTAGTTTTCTATCACTCCAATCATAAGCCAAATTCTTCCTTAGAGCCCTGTGGGATTTAATCTTAAGGTTTCACAATCAAAACTCATTTCATGATACCTGTACACCAGAATATCTCCAATTATATATGGCCAATTATATATTTCACTACATCCCTATTATATTTCCTTACAACATGAAACCTAACCAACAGAGGTATGAAAAATTAATGGGTGAACAAGTCTCTGTAATATTCCAGCTGCTCTTTCTTTTGTGTATTTGCTTTTGCTTTATAAAAGTTATAGGACAACAGCTTCATTTGTCTCACCTAGAAATCATCTGGCAACTTCTTGGTCATTATATCACTGAAAAGAAGAATCGGGCATTAGTTCAAGAGTGCTACTCAATTCAAAATTATAAAGAAGAATTCCATTGTGTTATCTTAGGCCATGTGGGTGATTATTCTTTGCCCCATGAAATTTATCTATGAAATATAAATAGAACAATCTCCCATTCTTTATTACCAAACATCTTACCTTTTTTGGAGGAAAAAAAATCTTTTCATTTTTCTTTTTCATCAACAGTGCCTTGCAGGGGCAATCTTCTGTCCCCATTCATGCTTTATAATACATCTGTCCTCCGTTCTTTATTTTTTATGAAAGCAAAAACAGTTTCAATAAATAATAAGGTAGGATTTATGAATTGGGGTGGGAGAAGGAAAAAAATCAATGTGCAGTGAGTTCAGCCACATATTTTCATTCATTGCTTAGAGGAAGGTTCAAACAACAGAAGGAGAACATCATCTTAAATTGAATTCTTAATCTTCCCCTCTTCCTTCCCTCCCTCCGCCTTTCCTTCCTTCCTTCCTGCCTAGTTTCCAAGCTCCAGGATAGTTGGAACAGCCTTGAAATATGTTTCTATCATAAAATCCAAGAATGTACAGTTACCTCCCATTTTGGGGTTGGACAGAATTTGCCTTTAGATTCTTGGTAAAGGCACATAAACTGTGGCAGGGTGGTAAGTTTCATCTAGAGATGCAACATTATTAATTGTCCTGGAAGTTTCTGAACTTGTTAAGATAAGTGGAATCCTCCAGTATATTAGTAGCGCAAGAGTAGTAGGATTATTATTTTGAGTCCTTTGGAAACATTCAGAGTTTAATAACCTGTGTGGATGATTCCGCACCTGCTGAAAGACTGGAGCAGCAGTTGTGCTGGAAACCTCCCTCCTGCAGGCTCACTAAGGGTGTTTTTCCACTGTCACTAGAAGTACCCATTAAGTACCCATTAATGGGTACTTAATGGGTACTTCTAGTGACAGTGGAAAAACACCCTAAGAGGGGTCCTGCATCTAAGGGAGGTAGATCGTGGACATGTGTGGTGTGGTGTGGTAATCCATGGGACCCATTGTAGCAGCACAAGAAGGTGTGTCAGTGCAATAGGTCCATATGCCTTCAGAGCTTTCAGAGTCCTGCTATTCTGGCTCTGAATCTGACCCAAGCTTCGGAACTAGAGCAGGGTCTTGAACACAACAATCCATACCACTATAGATGGTCAGTCTACTTGGTCTGCTCTGCTGAAGGCAGCTGCAGAAGGACTGTAAGAACATTTATATTGTTTATTATTTAATAGTTTGCAATAGGCTGGGGATTGGGAGGGGACAAAAATCTGGAAAACAGTGTGCTTGGAAATGAGTTTGGTTCACTGAAGGCAACACGCGACATATGAATGAGATGAAAGAATAAATTAATAAAAGGGGTTTCAAAGGTGACTCCTATAATAGCAAAAAATCAGAAGGGAATTGTAATAACAAGTTGTTGGACAAACTAAAAAGTATGGGTTCCAAAATATTAGAGGATTGTTATAATGAAAGGAAAATAGTATCAATTTGTTGCCAATGGCAGCCATATTAAAATACTTCAATCAAAAAGAGACAATGGATGAAATAAGGAGACCAAATAATACATTTGAAAATATAATTAAAATTATAACACGTATAAGTGCCAAAATATATAAGTTCTTTCTGACTGGACAGAATGAAATTGAGATAAGCTTATGAAGCATATGGAAGGAGGATTTGGAGGTAAGCTTGAGAGATATAAGGGAAAACATCAAGGAAATTCATTTTAATAAATGTAATAGATCAAGGGAATTAAGAATGAAAAATCTAAACAGGTGGTGCAAAACTCTGATTCAACTGCAAATATAAAAAAGAATTACAATTCCAAGAGCTGGCATTGCCATAAAAGTAAAGGAACGTATTTATATCTCTGGTGGGACTGTGATGATATTAAAAAAGAGAAAAATAATAGGGAAAGAGACGGATGAGATACTAGATAGTAAGGAGGTTTGGAAGAAAGATGTGTTATACATATTTTTTTCTAATCAACATGTGCCCTCAGAGAATAGGTAAGTAATTAAACAGTTAATTATGGCTGTCCAAGCAACCACTGTGAGTCGATGGAAGAATGTCTCTAATTGGACTTTGCAGAATTGGCATTATTAAATCAGATTTGTTAAGAGAAAGGACAAAAAAAAGTTGGACATAAAACAGAAAATATGGTACATAATAAGTGGAGGAAATTAGTTGATTTTTCAGAAAATTGGAAGGGAATAATAAGAAGAAGAAATTTTAAAAATGTGTTAAATATTTGTTTCATTCTATGGGTAGAGGAGAGTTGGGGAAGGAAGAGGGACTATAGTTAAGTTTGAGAATTTTGTTAAAGTCAAGATAAAATTCATGGAATCTGTGTTTTTAGCATTTATTGTGTGCTTCTTTGAAAATTCATATCAGATGTTTTGGCTACAGTTATCATTTAGTGTGGCCAGCAAAGCCAGGCATTGGATGGCACATTCTTTCTGCAACATCTGGGAAGGATGAGGTTTGGAGATCTGGTGTAACTCATGGAAGAAAAGTAGTGGGGCTTAAAAATGACGTTCAAATGAAGCACAAATTAAGAGAGGAAACTTATGAAATATCAAGCATCTCTTCCCACAGAGAAAAACAAGCTATTCTTTGGACCCATCTAGATGAGAGAATAAAGCACCATTATGTCTGTGCTATGTTGTGGCAACCCCACCATAGCTCTGCTATATCTCCTCTAAAAACCCTGATAGTCTATTGCGGCAAAACAAAGTACTTGTAGTGGCTTTTCCCACGAGGGTGCTATTACTTACCTTTTGGAGGGAGCCACCATCATTGTTCTGGCCACAGCGCATATGCAGGGACCAAAAAGCTGACCATGACTGTGCGATATTGGTGATGCACACTTCTGGGTATTCCATGCCAGCCAAACACCTGGATCACTAAAATGCACAAAGGTAGCACTAGCTGATACTCCAAGGCAATACATCAGGTTACTGCTTGCTAGTGGGATATTCAACCAGTGTCTGTAGGCAGATTTATTTCTACAGCCGAAGGGTTTGCAGTTCTCCCTTAAAATACTAGGGTTTGAGCCAGTTCTCTGCCACTGATTTTAAAGGGTCCTTTTGCTTTAAATATCAATGATCTGCATTGAGTTATCAGCAGGACTCTTGCATGCAGACAGATATCTATGCATAAAAGGGGTTGATTTGAGTGCATGTTGATGTAGAACTAAGGCTACAAGGGAATGCTTCATGAGAGATTGTACTTATGAGAAATCAAGCAACAGGGAGATTTGCACCTTGAAATTACAGAAAAAGATGGAGGAACCTCTATTATTCTAAAAACAAAACCATTTGACAACTTGCAGAACTAACCAAGAAGGGATCCAGCATAAAAAGCAAGTGTCCCAACCCAGCCTGTTTGGAGTCACTATTGCCACATGTCTCAAGTGTCAGAACTCATAATGGAGACCAATTATTTCCTGCTAAAAAGATTTGACGTTTTTGGTGTATTGCTCAAATGCATTTTGGGAGGCTGGGCCTTGGGCATTCCTGCATGTGGAAGAAAGGCAATTCTTCCCCCACGCTCTCACACACACAAATGCACACATCATTTCTTGTGACCCTGTGAATCTAAAAACTGCACAGCCACACAATACCACACATTCTCTTTGTGTAATATGGGCTGCAAATATGATAGACATTTAAAACAGAGGCAGCAAATACAGTATAGCTTTTATCATTTTTTTTTAGTGCCTGAATCCCCCCAAGCCATAATGGCCTAGCACTAGTGAATATTTGCACTTTCTCCTTCAGCTTTTCTGAAAAGAACTTTCAGCTAGAAAAGATAAAAAATAAAGAAACCAGAAATATTTTGGCTCAGAAAACAGAATGATCTTAAAACAAAACTCTGCCACAACATGGCTATTTCAGACTTTCAGGGACATGCACAAAACCAATTTCTCTCCTTTGAGTCAATGATAATTGAAGGGGGGAATATTTGGCTACCCCCATGATGCTCCCTGCCCCACACTGCACCTCTCCGCCCTTCCCATTCCACTTCCACTCACCTGCTGCCGCAGCCTCCACTACCATCATGTGCCCCTCCAAGTCCAAACTAGTCCTTCTGGAGGTAAGCATTTACCTCCCCCATCTGGAAATTGTGAAATTTCCTGCAATTGTGAAATGGGGGAGGTGCATGTACATCTCTGGAAGGCCTAGTTGGTCCTCAGAGGAAAGTGCAATGATGGCAAAGGCTGAGGAGGCCACGGCTGCAGCAGCACTTAGAATTAAGGGGTATGGGTAGGGGAGACAGAATGCGGGGGATGGGCAGGCCCAGCTTTCCTTGAAGCAGCTGTGAAGCTTTGATGATGGCCAGATCCATTAGATTCATGGGGAAATGGGGGGCTATTTTCAATTTGCCCACAAATGTTCAAATTCATATGAATTTGTACAAATGCTCAAAAGCACGAATATTCAGACATATCCCTACAGACTTACCAATACACCCTCAAATAATCCAGGGCCTTCACAAGCATTTGAACACCCTTACTAGGTTCCATGGAAAACCACTCAAGTTGAAAAAACAAAAACAACCCAATCCATACCTTTTGAAAATCGTGACTACCAAGCTCCTCTGTTAATGTCAAAATCTTTCTAAACTACATTTGGAACAACTATGGCACCATCCAGACAGGTTCTTGACACACGTCAGGGGGCAATCTGGGGCAAGATGAACAAATTCCCCCTGTTTCTAATCAGGTCCTGCACCTCCAGAGCTGGTCCTAGGAATAGCCTAATAATAGAGTACATTAAGCTACCCTCAAGGTGGTTGGGGAAGCTGAGGTTGCACAGGAATGTGGCATCCATATTAAGTTCTGATCTACCAGAGGTCACAGCTTCCTGACAGATGCACAGAGGCAGCATTGGATTGTGCTTTGGTGTGAAAATGATGCCGTAGCCCATGGCAACAGAAGACGTCTTGGAAGCAATCTCTGAAGCATCCCCTGGTGGTAAACCAGCCCAGCACCTGTGGACAGATGAGAAGTACCTGGACCAATCTACCAGACATAAGGAGCCCAGCAACATTTTGCCAGACTCCCAGAAGGGACTCTGGAAGCACATCGCTTCTGGGTATTCAGCTAAAATAGCCTCAGCCAGTAACTTTGGAGGCTGGGAATTTTGTTCCCAGTCTCTGAAGATGGCTGGGATGGACCATCTGTAAAACAGCAGCCCTTTGCACGGACTGGATCATTCCCAAAAATCACTCCCTCCCCACTCCATGGATGCATAGAGAAAGAAGGAATGACTCACTGCAAGCAATCGCTAACTTCATTGTTTCCACAGACAACTGAAGATGGCCATATTTCTATTCCTCCAGAGTAGGTCCAGGTGGAAGGATAGCTGCTACAAGCAGAGTTTTGCTGGCAGCTGTGAATGGGAGCCACAGGGAAGTGAATTTGCATGCATGGCATTGCTTCCCATTCCAGGCCCCACACTTCCTGTCCCAGAACCTGCACCTGAGGCAACCAAAAATCCCTAATAGAACCCCAAAAAAGCCAAAAGCCAAAAACCAAACTAGGGTACTATGCCAAAAATACAAAGAAATATAATAATTACTAAAAGGGTATGGTAACCCCACTGATAGAAAAATATAAATGGCAAATTGCAACAGCACTCAAAAGAAATAAGGTGTAAAAACATCAAACATAACAAATCTAAATGCAACAAGTTAAAAACACACACCAAAATAAAAATCAAACTTGCTCTTGCATGAGAAACTTTTCACAAACAGCATTTTCCGACGGGGTCCCTGAAGTTGGCTTACACAGGGTTGTCTCCACCTCTTGCCTCATCCCTAGACCGAGAGGGCGGAGCCTTTTTCTCTTACTTAAGCCCCTGTCCTCTGGACCTGCCCCCAGTTCATCTCTCGGTCTAGCCTCATCCCGATCGTTAATTCAGTCCTTAATCAAGGACTGCGTCACGACAGGAGAAGAAGAAGAGAGAAGGAGGAACAAACCAGCTCCCTCAAGCTACGCTGCTTGCAGCTAGCTTGCAACTTTGGTGTTGCCGGAGCGCCGTGAAGCGGTAAGCGCTAGACGCGCTTTGGACAACGCGGGGGGGGTGTGCCCCCCGCCCCCTGGAGAAAGGAGACCCAGAGCCGAAAGCCCGCTGCCGCTGTTAAGCGGATAAACGCCGGCTTCCTTTTACACCAGGGAGGGAGAATTCCCTCCCGCTGTTCGCCCGCTGCCGCTAGAACGCGGTGAAAGCCGGCGTTTGGGGCTGCGGCCAGGACGGAGAAGGAGCGCCGGAGGAGCAGCGTTGACGGCTCCAGCCGAATCCACGCCGTTGCAGCAAGCACGGCAGGGAAAGGGCTTGTTTGGAGCGCCACGAGGCTTGCAGCCTAGGCGCCCATACGGCGCGGCAGGAACGCTCACGGCTTGGCGTCGCCCAGCCGGGAAGAGCCACCGGGACGCGGAGCTTTGCGCTCTTCTCCCTTACCAAGCCGGCTTGCAGGACAACTGTGGGGAAGGGCCAGGCCAAGCTGGGCTGTGATTCATAACGGCTCCAAGCTTCCTAACCCGCCGAGAGTCGCTACTGCAATGGATTCTGGGAAATGTAGTTTCCGGCGGTTGATGCTCCAATCCCTCAGTCGGTGATTCTATCACCAAAGGGAGGGAATGGCAAGATCAGGAAGCATTGTGGGAAATGTAGTCTTCGCCGGTTGATGCTCCAATCCCCCAGTTGGTGATTATATCACCAGGGGAGGGGATGGCCATAACAGGGAGCATTGTGGGAAATGTAGTTTCTCTTTGGTTGATGCTCCAATCCGGCAGTTGGTGATTCATTTACCAAGGATGACAGAGTAAACTTGTATCCTACTGTTGCAAGGGCTTATAGTCCCTCTTGTTCTTTCACACTAGGTTGACTTGGATTATGTCAACGCAAGAAATGGATACAGCGGCTAGCCAGCCGATTCCTGAGGACAGACCCTCAACTAAAGATCAGCCGTCTACGGTCAAACGTAGTCAAGGCAGCAAGCACTCTGACAAATCAACTAAAACCTCCAAAGCCAAAGCTGACAGTAAAAAGAAGCCTTCAACCTCCAAGTCCATAGAGGAGTCCAAGGCTCAGCAAGAAGAGTTGCAGAAGGTGTTGCTGTCTTTTCTGCAGACTGAACTAGATAAGAGGTTACCGGTTAAGAGACCCAGCGAAACGCAGGTGTCAGAGACGGCTGTCACTAAGAAGTCTAGGATGGAGGGTTCTTCATCCCGCACTCATTCTCATTCTCGTGAGCACAGGAAACATGGAGAACAGATGCGCGTGTCTCACAGGACAAGATCACCTTCACCACCCTCAGATGTTCCGTCGGAACAAGCCTCAGTAGAGTCACAAGATATTCAGCCATTGACCAGGCGTGCTCAGGCAGAGCTAGCGCGAGCCTTTGGAAAAGCGCACCCAGAGGAAGGAGAGGACCTGGAATTTGATTCACAGGTCTCCCAGGATGATTCAGATGATACCGAAAAAGAGTCTGCAGGGAATCCCGGGCACAAGCTCTTTGATTCCAACGAATATTCCAGACTTATTGAGAATCTGGTAGGGGACCTCAATTTGGAGGTTGGAAAGAAATCTGATAAAGAAAAGGAAGCGACTGAAGCACAGAATCTATTGCTGCCACCCCCAGTGGAACGACACGCCTTACCTTGTCCGGCAGCGTTCCAAAAGCTTGTAAAGAAAGATTGGGAGGCTCCCTGCTCATCTAAAAGGATCTCTCCCTACATAGTCAAGATGTTTGCTGCTGAGCCACCAGATCAGATGTGGGAGGTGCCCACAATTGACCAGCCTGTACTGGCCCTGGTATCCAATCACGTCTTCCCACAGCAAGGGCTAGCCAATCTCAGAGATGGGGTGGAGAGGAAGCAAGAAACCCTTTTGAAGAGAAATTTCGAGGCATCCTCATTGGCAGCTAGGGCCGCTTCAAGCATTTCCTTGTTTGCTAGAGGCGCACTGAAGTGGTCAGACAACGTCCTAGCGGATCCCACACTGTCCAAGGATTCCAAGGCATTAATGAAGGAGATTAGGCATGCCTTGGCATTCTGCGCGGATGCCTCCTTGGACACTATGCAACTTTCTTCTAAAGCTTTGGCCACCTCGACAGCAGCAAGAAGGGTGCTGTGGTTGCGCCACTGGAATATAGACTATGCATCCAAGATGCGTGTGGTGTCCCTGCCATTTAGAGGTGGTCAATTATTTGGTGATGAAGTGCTTAAAGATTTCCTGATAGAATCTAAAAGTAAGAAGATGATCCTGCCTACTACCCCAGTAGCGCAAGGGTCCTCAAAGGGGAAGGATCGTAGATCTTATTATAGGAGGTCCTACTCACGCAACCCTTCTACCAGTCAGCGCTCCACTTATAAACAGCGAGACAAACCACAATCATCCTGGGGAGGGTCCTACCAGAGGTCCTACTCCCAAGCTCAGTCCTCCTCAACTCAGGCACAGCGTAACAGAGGTTCCTTCCAGCGCTCCTTTCGAGGAGCCAAACACTCGCAATACTCATCCTGACTGTCAACAAAGCCGCCCCCAGTTGGTGGCAGGCTACAATTGTTTCAGGAAGCCTGGAAGGAGGATGTTACGGACCCCTGGGTCCTTTCAGTGGTTGCAAAGGGTTATGCGTTACAGTTTACAAATGTTCCAGTAAAAAGGTTAAAAGTTACAAGGGTTCCTCAACATTCGGAGAAGAAAGCAGCCCTGTTGGCTGAGATTAGAGATCTTCTCACTATGGCCGCAATAGAACCTGTTCCACATGAGCAAAAGAATGTGGGAGTTTATTCTAACCTGTTTTTAGTACCCAGGAAAGATGGAGCCTGGCGGGCCATATTAGATCTGAAGTTCTTAAATAAATTCATTAAGCCAGAGAAGTTCAAAATGGAGTCCTTGTCTTCCATTCGAAATGCTATCCATAGAGGGGAGTGGCTGGTTAGTGTGGACTTAAGGAATGCGTACCACCATATAGCCATACTACCCGCACACAGAAAATTTCTTAGATTTCAGGTTGCGGGGGAACATTATCAGTATAAAGCCCTCCCCTTCGGGCTCAGTGCCGCGCCCCGCGTATTCACGAAGATCGTGCTTCCGTTAGTACAATTGTTAAGGGTCAGGGGCGTGGCTATCTATGCGTATTTGGATGACCTCATTATAGTCGCATGTTCCCCATCTAGAGCTGCATGGGCCCTTGAAAAGACTCTAGAAGTATTCCAGGGGCACGGTTTTGTGATTAACAAGGAGAAAAGCTCACTCACGCCTTCTCAGACGATCACACATCTGGGGGCCCGATTTGACACACGTAATGACACAGTTGCTCCCTCCCAAGAAAGGTTACAATCCTTTGCCCAAGACTTGGCCAAGGTTACAAGGACCACACGGCCACAGTTGCTGCAGTTGGCATCCCTATTAGGGAAAATGGTATCGTTTTTCCAGTTAGCACCTTGGGCTAGGGTGCATTCCAGGCCCCTTCAATGGTTTCTATTGCCCTGGGCCTATCACATTTCCAGGGCCTCGCCACTGAGGGTAGCCCTAACCTTGCAGGTTCGTAAATCATTTACATGGTGGAAGGACAGAGCAAACTTGGATACTGGAGTGCCTATTGGAGAGCCAGCCCGTATTTTAGTAACATGTGATGCCAGCCAGATAGGATGGGGTGCTCATTGTGAAGGACGCACTGCCCAGGGAAAATGGGGACCAGTCGATTTACGACATCAGATAAATTGGTTAGAGTTAAAGGCAATATTCCTGGCCTTCCAAAAGTTTGAGTATCTGTTGATAAATAAGCATGTACTGGTGGCCACAGATAATATGGCCGCAAAGGCACATATAAACAGACAAGGGGGAACCAGATCTAGGGCGTTAATGGAGCTATCTTACAAGATTTTCCAGTGGGCAGAGATAAATCTAGCCTCTGTATCTGCTATTCATGTCCAGGGATCCACCAACACCGTCGCGGATTCGCTAAGCAGAGACAGACTGTCGCAGTTCGAGTGGAAGCTGAACCAGGAAGTGTTCGACTCGCTGGTCCACGCGTGGGGTCTGCCCATAGTAGATCTTTTCGCTTCGTCCGACAATCATCTAACGCCCCTATTTATGACACAGTTCAGGGATCCAGCAGCATTGGACACAGACGCACTGTCAGCCCCATGGCCGGACGGACTACTCTACGCGTTTCCCCCACTTCCGCTTCTTCCAAGGTTCCTGAGAAGAGTACAGAGGCAAAGAGCCAGAGTCCTTCTCATCGCACCATTCTGGCCAGGACGGCCTTGGTTCCCACAGATTCTGCAGATGCTCGTAGAGCAACCAATTACCTTACCACTAAGACACGACCTGCTGACCCAGGGTCCGGTTTGTCATCCGGATCCAGCCTGGCTTGCCCTGACGGCCTGGAAACTCAAAGGAGGCGTCTCCAGGCCTTGGGGTTTGAAGCACCGGTAATAGAGGTCATGTTGAGGTCAAGGAGGGCATCCACGAACAGAATTTATAACACTACGTGGAGGAAATTCTTTACCTGGGCCTCAACTAGGGGAATTGACCCGGTTAACCCCTCAGTCAAGAATATTTTGGCTTTTCTCAACATGGGGTTGGTAAAAGGTTTAAGCGCTAATACATTACAAAGACAGGTATTCGCTATACAGGCAGTACTGGAGTTTTTCCCAGGGCAGAGGTTTGCAGGTAATAAGTACATTAAGAAGTTTTTGAAAGGGGTTAAAACGAGTACCCCAGCAGTGATCCACAGGTACCCCAGTTGGGAACTCCATTTGGTGTTGTCTGCACTGAAGAAGTCGCCATTCGAGCCACTCCGTGAGGTTTCGCTCAGATTGTTGTCATTCAAGGTTCTTTTTCTTGTAGCCATGACCTCGGCCAGAAGGGTCTCGGATTTGGCGGCGCTATCTATACAAGAGCCACTGTGTAGATTTACACCAGACTCAGTGGTATTACGCCTAGACCCTGCTTATATACCTAAAGTCAATTCGGCATTCCACAGAATGCAGGAGATTCACTTACCTTCTTTGTGTCCAAAGCCGAAACACCCTATTGAAAGAGACATGCACACTTTGGATGTCCGCAGAGCATTAAAATTTTATTTGGAAAGAACTAGAGATATACGCAAGACCTCCGCTTTATTTGTATCCTTCCATCCGGCCACTCTAGGAACAAAGGCCTCTGCCAGGGCATTATCCTCTTGGATTCGGTCATGCATTCTATTGGCTTATCAGGCAAAAAAGACCAAGGTACCCGGAAGAGTATGGGCACACTCCACTAGGAGTGCAGCGACGTCGGCCGCCTTTGCCAAGGAGGCTTCTATACAAGAAATATGTAACGCAGCAGTGTGGAGTGCACCATCCACATTTACCAAGCACTACAAGCTTGACCAGTTGCGTTCGGCAGATGCTGCCTTTGGCCGGAAAGTACTGCAGCACGCCTTATAGGTATGGTCTATAGGGTAATGTGTATACTGATTAGATATATATGACCCCTCCCGAGGGACAGTTTGCTTTGGTACGTCCCTGTGTAAGCCAACTTCAGGGACCCCGTCGGAAAATGAGAAATTGTACTTACGTGAAGGTTCATTTTCGACGGGGTCACGAAGTTGGCTCCCACCCTAGGAGCAAGATTATGCCGGTGGGGAAAAAAAAAAAAAAAAAGAGAGAGAAGAAGAGGGGACACAGTAGTTGGGATAAGTTCCCCTCGAGATGAACTGGGGGCAGGTCCAGAGGACAGGGGCTTAAGTAAGAGAAAAAGGCTCCGCCCTCTCGGTCTAGGGATGAGGCAAGAGGTGGAGACAACCCTGTGTAAGCCAACTTCGTGACCCCGTCGAAAATGAACCTTCACGTAAGTACAATTTCTCATTTTAGTTATATTTTACCTAGCAGGCCACTGATGAAGACTCTTGAGTCCAAACGCGTATGCCCCTAAATTCTTTGTTTTTATCAGCTGTTTTATATTTTAAGTTTGATTTTTATTTTGGTGTGTGTTTTTAACTTGTTGCATTTAAATTTGTTATGTTTGATGTTTTTACACCTTATTTCTTTTGAGTGCTGTTGCAATTTACCATTTATATTTTTCTATCAGTGGGGTTACCATACCCTTTTAGTAATTATTATATTTCTTTGTATTTTTGGCATAGTACCCTAGTTTGGTTTTTTGCCAGAACCTGCACCTTACAGGGCCTATCTGAATTCAGCTTCATTCCCACGCTGAACACAGAAATATAGAGGCAAATATGAAAATGTGTGATAATTATATGCCACTTTGAAGGGTGACTGTATACCTCTAGCATTCTTATTTTTCCTCCTTAAGGAAAAGCTTGTCTAGTCTTGGAAAACTCAACAGTTAGTAACAGCAACCGCTCCGTTCTGGGCTTCAGAGAATTTTGGTTCTACCAAAACCTCAAAACCTTTTGGAATTTGGAATTCCAGTCTCCTCTCAAGGGATGTTAAAGATTTCAGCACATCACAGTGGTGCTGTCAACCAGCATTACTTTAAGAGGCACTAGAGGAAGACTGATATTGACTTTTGGATATTCTTGGAGTACATTAATTCTTAGGGGACATGCAGTGGCCCATAATTAGTGTTGCCCTATGGAATGTAGGTCAGGGCTCCTGTATCTTTAATAGCTGGGTACAGGAAGGAATTTCATCAGGTGTTATCAACATTACAAGCTGCACCTGTTTAATATTCCTTTTCTATGCTATTGTTAAGAATAAAGAAATCCTGACCTGGATTTAAAATGGAAACTCTTTCTTCATTTTATTCTACAGGTCTATCAAAGCATCAAGGAAATGTGTGATGTATCGAGGTCTGCTCACATACTCTACAGCAGGGCAGGCACCCATAAAAAACTAGCCATAGGGACCTGGTTGAATCTTATTTTGAGGGGTTTTTTAAGCTATGGTATGAACAAAATTATTCCTCACCTTCAAGTTATACTGCAGAACTTGAAAACATGAAGTGGCTTTTTATGTGGAAGGGTTACGAATAGGGGTGTATACAAATATTTGTAATATTTGAAATTTGGCCAAATATGGCCAAATTCAGACATTCGAATAGAATGTTGGCACATTGAAGGACTGACATTCAAATTTGAATTGAATGTTTGATACATTCTTATGAAGTTTTGTATGGGATTCGTATGCTATTTGTATGCATTTGTATATAGGATCTGTATGCTATATGAAAATGCCCTGAGGCAAGTTTTAAGTGGTGTTCTGTTGATTTCAGTGAAGCTGAAGCAGCCACGGTGGTTTCAGCATCGGCAGCAGAAGATTATTCCGATTGTCCTATTGCAGATGCAGAAAGTATGCTTGAAAATTCAATATGTGGTATATACCCCTTTGTTATTTTCTTAATTTTTACCCTGTAGTTAGGTGAATAAAATGGCTTGGTTTCATTATAAGATGGTGGAAACTTGGTATTGCAACACTCCATCTTCCTTCTGAAATCTAGTTTTAATTATTGACATTATTCTACACATTTTTGGATCTACTTCCTGGTATTTCATTCCTAAAAAGGCAAATGGATATTATTGCTACTGCTTCTTTCCGCTCTTTAATTTGTTACCATTTATACCTTGTAATGAACTCCATAAATTATACAGAATGTTTATCATACTGAAGTTAATACTCCTGCTGATTTAGCATTTCTTGGGTGTTTTTTTTTTAATTTTGTGGCTTTTGAGAGATTTAGAGTAACATTTAATCTCTCATTGTTGTTGGTTTTCCTTTACACAAGGTCTGTATCTAAGGACTAAGAAACAGATTCCCAAAATATTACATAAAAGCAACTGCCACAGAAATGCCAAGCCCCTTTTGGTCAAAAGTCACAAGGCTGTGGAACTGCTCCATCCCTGAAACAGAGTACTTGCTTCAGCTCAGGAACAGCCCACATGTCCTACACCATGCAAATATCAAGGCTAAGGGAAACACTAGAAATGGCCCTGGAAATAGACCGATTTTGGAACTTTTCATCATGGGACTGGGTACCAGGAGAGAAGGTCCACCAGCCACCAGCCCACCATAAGAGCAAACAAGGCCCACACCCCCTTTTGCAAAGTGATTTTTATGTGCACTCACAAATCTGGTCCAGAGTCCACTCTTCTCCATGATCCAATTCAGGTCTGGAGGATCCTGATCCAGGTCAAAAACAGGTATGTGCAGAAATGGCCTTTGCTACACTCATTTGCTCCTATCCAGTATCTGCTTGTAGGGCATGACAGTTCTGTTGTTGCGATGCTCACTTGCTCTCCTAGTCTTCAGATACAGTGACAGAGAAGGAAAGGGCAGTGTAAGATTTAGGGGGTGCAAATACAAGTATCTGTTGTTTTAATGGTTGTTACCTGCCCAGAAACCTTTGGGTACGGGGAAGGATAGAAATGTGAATAATAAATATAAGTCTGAGAAAGGAAAGTTGCAAAGTAGTGAAATATGTGTGCACAATCCTGAGAGGATGGGAGAGCAGAACCCAAGTGTACAATAGATGGTCCTGATACATCTGTGTTTTCATTACCGGTACTAAACATGCATATCATATCCATTCAATAAAGCACTTTATTTGTTAATCCTGAATTGTTCCCAGGGTAGCTGGGAAGCCATGATCTTCATTTTTCTTAGATGGTGACAAAGAAGGCATCTGTAAATGTAGAACAAAAACGTGCATGAAGTTCCAATCTGAGGAAGGACCCTGTTACAATCAGTGCAATTTTTGTCTTAGATTTAAGACAGCCAGGGCATCTGGTTAGTACCTCACATAGATGGCAAACCTTTTGAAATAAATAAAAATGCCCATGTTTTACAAAATCTGTCACAGTGACCGTATTAAAGATGCAGATGGGCTTAGTGCTGTATAAATTATTATATCATTAATTTCCATTGAAGAACATGTGCATAATCCAAGCTCCCCAAAGATCTTTTAAATAACAATATTACAATAATTCATCATTTCTTTGCTCATTACTCTCTTCAGTGTCTTCTTATGGCAGAACTAGACATTGATGAGCTGTCACCACACATCTGTGTTATTCATAAATAACACAGATGGTAAATAAGCCTTATTTTTGACATAAAGAGAAAATGGGAAAGGTTGCTTGCTTCCATGCAGTTGATGGTTCTAGGCAGATCTTTGCTATTACAGTTGCTTACTCCCCCACATATTTATCATATCTAGGCAATTTGCAACACTTTTTTTTTGTAAAGGAAGTTAGCTTGAAAACAATCACAAACACGTCAAGTCCACATGGTAGTCACAGAATAGGGATGAGCATGAATGTTTTTTTTTGGCATTTGAATCTGAGTCGAATCAAATATCCAATCATTTGATTCAATTCAAATGTTTAGAATCCAAATGCAACAAAATCTGAATCAAATCAAATACATTCGAATCTATTCGTACGAATGTTAGATTCGAATTTGAAGATACAAATGTTGACAGTATTTGTATGTGTTATACGTATCTGTACGCATTTCGAACACATCCTGTTTTATCACGTATGCATCCCGTTTTTGTCATGTACTATCGGCACAAACGCATACAGAAACGTATGAGATTCGTACAGATACATATGTAATACATACGTTCTAATGTTTTGGAACATTCAAAATTTGTTCTAATGTTTAAATTTTGTTTGTTTGTTTGTTAATATTTACATTTATATGCTGCCCCATATCCGAGGGTCTCTGGCATTTGAAAGTGCCAGAGTGAAAGTTTGTCTACAGAGTGAATGTCTACACATTTGAATGTGTAGACATTCTATTCAGATTTGAATGTCCACATTCAATTGAATCCGATTGAATTTCAAATGTTTAGAACATTCGTGCATGTTCCTAGCACAGAACTAGTGGTAATCCAAATCAAATCCATTCTAAGGTTGCAGTAATTAGGAATAGTGTTGGACCCAATTACTCTAATGCCATCTAATCAAGCACATGTCAGGTGGCTTGCACACACAGAACAGAAGAGGAAAGAATGTGGGATTGGCGTCAAGGGACATGAGCTGTTAAGGCAACACTCGGTCCTAAGTACTTGAAGGACCATCTTCTCCTGGCTGATACTGCTCACCTCATAAGGACATCCAAGAAGCCCAACTCTCTGTGCCATCAACAAAGGAAACACGGCTAATGACTACATGAAATAAGCCCTTCTCAGTAGCTAGTCCCTGGTCTGGCATGCCCACCATCTCTGTTGGCCTGTTGGCTTCAGAAGGTCTTTCCCTGCTCCTAAACATGATTTTAATCTTTCTTTTAATTGTACTCCTGTGGTGGCTTTCATTCTTTGTTTAATTGTGTTTTTTACATGCATTTTTAGGAAAGATTTTATTGCCATAATATATGTTGGGTTTTTTGTGGTTGTCTTTTGCTATGAGCTGCCCTGAGGCTTATTGGTGGTTGAGGAGAATATAAATCAAATAAATAAATATAACACATTCACATAGGGAATGCCCAGGTGAAGTGTTACATCTTCAGCAAATGCCTCTTCAGCCATGGAAGATGCTGTTTGAAATATATAAAATCATACATGGTATAGTAAAGCTGAATAGAGAAAAATTCTTTTCTCTATTATGCAAGACTAGAACCAGGGGACATTCCATGAAGCTGATGAGTAGGAGAGTCAGTTCAGATAAAGGGAAGTATTTCTTCACCCAGAAGGTCATCAGTCTATGGAATTTGCTGCTAGAAAAGGTGGTAACAGCAACCAGCCTAGATGGCTTTAAGAAATGGTTAGACAAATTCATGGATGACAGGTGTATCAATGGCTACTAGACTGAATGCCTAGGTACATCCTCCAGGCTGGAGAAACAGTGAAGATGCCTCTAAAGACCATTTGCAGGGATTTGAGGGCAGGTGAAGACTTTACCTTTATCTTCTGCTTGAGATGCCCACAAGCATTTGGTGGGCTACTGTGTGAGACAGGATCCTGGAGTAAATGAGCTGTGGCCCAACACAACAGGGCTTTTCTTATGTTCCTCTGTTCCTGAAAACTGTAATTACATGCACCTGATGCATATCAGAGGGGAAGGCATTCCACAACGCTAGTGCTACCACAGGAAAGGCCCAACGGTGGAGTATCATAAGATTTTGTAAGATGATACCAATGAAGCCGAAAAGATCAATTATGAAACCAGCACATAGTTTAAAGAAAAAAAGATTGAAACCTCAACATTTTTTAAAGTTTGAGCGGATATAGATATTCTTTTTCTGGAAAGATAAGAGTGGATTCCAGACAATGCTGTCTTGGAAATAGATTCTGCAAGTTGTACACTGCTGTTTCCAAGTCAGAATTACAATAGAAGCTTAAAAAATGACACTCCAGGCTTCATCCACAGAGAGTCACTGCCAGGAATTACTGCCATCCACAGGAACCTGAAAGCAAATGGAACTCCAACCGTAGACAGGAATCTGGCTGGAACATGGTGACTTGGGTTCAGCCTACTGCACTGAACAGTGACCTCCATATGCTTTTGGGAAAACATATTACACCTATGGGTTAGTGCAAGATATTTTCACCCTGGAGCACAGCCATTTCCCTGCCCTCCCCCTCACATTCTTAGGGCTAACAGCATATTGGGCTTACCCATATCTTTTTGTATTTCACACTTTCAAGGATATCTGCCTCGTATAGCAAGGGAAGGAGTGGCATACCAAAATCAGGGGTCTATTCACACTACAGCTCTAGTCAAAATTAGGAAACTTCTGGTGAAGTTCATCCTCACTTGGAGGAGGCTGCTACAGCTTCCAAGTGCCCCCTGCCTTCCCAGAAGTTCCCTAATTGTTGATTCGGTGCAAAGCATGAAATTGTGCTCCGCCCCTTTACCAACGTTAACTAGAAGCTTACCTGGCACATCCTGGCACCGGTCACTGGCACCTCTTCCAGTACTCCAGGGTCATCTGAGGTGCTACGCAAGTGCACTGGCACCTCAGATGACTATAGGGGTAACTGCACATGTACGGAGCATGAGCGGTATCATAGGGAAGGGAAGTGTGAAAACACTCCAGTTTGCATTTTATTTCAGGATCATACAATTGCAAATGCACAGAAAAATATCAAACATTTTCTTAGAAGTCATCATTTTTACTATTTAATTTCTTTACTGTCAAACTGGATAAGGGCCCTCTTTTAATAACCATTAGCACTTGTTTTATGAATTAACATGTGCTCTTCCTCTCTTTGCAGGTGTGTGTGCAACATTGACTGTTCTCAAACCAACTTCAATCCTCTCTGTGCTTCTGATGGGAAATCTTATGATAATGCATGTCAGATCAAAGAAGCATCATGCCAGAAACAGGAGAAAATTGAAGTCATGTCTTTGGGTCGATGTCAAGGTAATGCTTCTAGCAAAAATCATTTCAAAGACTGCTGTTCACTGTGAGTGTGTGCGCCTGAGTTTTCCATGAGGCAGAAACCCAGAGAAATGACATCTAGGAAAACAGATTTATTATTGGATTCTTCTTTCACATTCAACACAGATGAAATGCAGTATTTTTGCTGACGGGTGCCACATCCTAATAACTAATTTGTTTTTCAATCTTAATCCTTAACGAATACAACAACAGCAACAACAAGAATACTACTATGGTTTCAAAATCCAACACTTCCTTCGCTCATAGGAAACATTAAGCATCATTAAGACCCTATGTACAAATGTTCTGTCGTTGGATGTCCTACCAACCCACTAACACATTTGGGCAAGGGATGTCACACCCAGTGCATGAGGCCGGGGTGAGCTTTGAGGTATATACCTTCAAACTTTGAAGGTCCAAACGTACGGGCCCCTTATCTTGCAACACCCAAAGCAGTACAGATGCAGGAAAAGTTGTGGACAGCTTTGAAACTGTCCACAGCAGGTAAGGCTGGGGAACAGCTCTGCCTTGCCTCATGGACAATTGAGCCAAATCGTGGTGCGGATGATGCATTACCACTGCCTGCTTGGAACTGTCCCTGCTGAAAATGCAGAAAGGCCCATAGATATAACTTTAGAGCTTTCTCTTTTCTTCATTTGACTAGTTTTCACTGACCTCTATCTAAAAGGACAGGTGTAGCAGGTACAAAATCCCGGTAATCTGTTATCATCATCCATCATTCTTAATTAATGTCAAGGGGGAAAAAAAACTGTAGCTAAGTTGTTGCAGGTAAATGAAGGCCACTAGGTCTCAGAATGCACATGGTAACCAAAAGGCAACATCTACTGATCTACAAGGTGTGCTGGTCTCATGAGCACAAGTCAAGTACCCTGTAATGCTTTCCAAAATGATGAAAGCTAAATATCAGGCAGTACAAAGATTAGGCAGGCATTCTGACATCAACAAGAGAGATTACACAAGGCGCAAAGCTAATTAGCTGCTAGGAAAGATTGCTTTTGTTTTGTTTTCCTTTACTGGAAGGCCTAATAACATGCTTTCTGGAGGAAAAGAGTGCCAGAGATTTCTCTGCAAACTTTAGGAACCACGGATTGTACAGAAATTAGGGAGAAGCTGAACACCTTCAGGATGTTGCTTTTTTTTCTGAGTGATGCAACATGTTTTGCTGAAAAGGTGTCAGAAAAAATTAGTCATGGTACTTCCATTCAAAAAAAAAAAAGAAACAGAAGTATAGAACACTAGGGATGTGCATGAATCATGTCGATTGAATTTCGAATGTTCCAAAACATTCATTCGAGTCATTTGAATCATTCGAATGTACAGATACGTATGTATTACATATGTATCTGTATGCATATCAATACATATCTGAATGAATTTGCGCTTATAATATGAAACAAAAATGGGATGCATACAGGATAAAACGGGATGCGTGTGAAATGTGTACAGATACGTATAACACATACAAATGTTGTCAACATCCATATCTTTAAATACGAATATTGTCGACATTCATATCTTCACATTTGAATCTAACATTCAAATAAATAGATACAAATATATTGGATTCAAGTTGGTTTTTGTTGCATTCAGATTCTAAATAATCAATTTGACTCAAATTGGAATGCAAAAAAAACCACATTCATGTACATCCGTATAATACACCAGCCTGACTAGAAAAGATGTGAAACTCATTTATGGGGATTTTAAAACCCATACTTTTTCACTGTGGTTCCATCTCTATTAAACTGTAGAGGCCCCTTTATCAGGCCCTTGGGGGAGCTGGTTCCTATTGGAAGTAATGGAAAGTAGCTTCAGTTATGGTGCCTTTGCTGTGTGGGAGAGATGCAGCCTTAGGCCTTTTACATACTTACCTTAGGAATAGCCCAGTTTTGGGGCTAGCCCTCTTTTGGGCCTCTCTTCCTTGCCAGTTTGATCTAGTGGTTAGGGAGACGGACTCTTATCTGGGAATACTGATGTTGATTCTGCCCTCCTCCATGAAGCAAGCTGGGTGACCTTGGGCTAGTCACAGGTCTTTTCTGAGCTCTTACAGCCCCACCTACCTCACAGGGTGTCTGTTGTGGGGAGAAGAATAGGAAGCTTTGTCAGCTGCTTTGAGTCCCCTTAAATGGATGAGAAAAGCAGGGTAGAAAATCCAACTCTCCTTCTTCTTTGCTGGAATGTTGCATCCACATTGGGCACAGCATGGCCCAGTCTAGCTGGCCAAAATGGCTGCCTTTCTAACCCACTTCTATAATGTCACAGGATGGTTCCTAAGATGGCTGAGGCGGGAATGTGATGCAACTGATCTCCCAGCAGAATTGATGGGTGGGCTGTGCCTTCTCTACTCCACTTCTATGCCATCTCTACCTTTCTTCTGTGACCTGATGGAGGCTTAAAAAGAAGGTGACAAACAACCAGAAAGTAATTTTAAAAAAATTACTTATGTCTTTCAGATAACACAACCACCACAACAAAGTCAGAAGATGGACATTATGCACGAACAGATTATGCAGGTAACTTTCTAGTAGACAAAATGTACGTCAACGTAGAAAGAAAGGTTTAGTGGACTATAGAACATGTTGAAGTATGTCAGCTTAGCAGACTTTGCATCCAGCACATATGCAGCAGATAAGCGTGTGTGAACTTCCCAGCAAAGACAAAAATTCTTAATGCATTCCAAATGGAAGGTTTTATTGCTTGAAGGTTACAGAGTATATGCTCGTAAGAGCATAAATGGTGAATAAATGCGTGTATATATGAAAATAAATCAACTATATAATTTGGCCACTAGCATATCAGTCCACAAGCATAACACTACATTACTGTACAACAAAGATACAATATGGTGACTATAAACATGATTATAGAGAACACTTCATTTCACATGGGCACTTTAAACCAGTTCTAGTGTAGAACTGTTCTTGGTGTCACATTGACCTGGTTCTCATATAAAAAATAATTTTTCACAATGTTGCAATACTATTATGTCTACATACTAGTGGAAAACAGGATACTAGATTACAATACACCTGTTGTTCTCCTGGAGCCATCCAGGAACACAACATTTTTATTTAGGCTGTATTTGTGAAAAAGAACAGGAATGAAACCAGAGATAGATGTGTTTTTAATTCCTATATGGGGAGAAAAATAGGATTTTGTTAGGGGGATTTCAAACTCAAAGTCAGTGAATGGACACAGTTAACTACAGTTTTTCACTGTGGTTGTAAATGATCCACCTTTATTTTCTTCCCCTTAGCCTGGAACTGAACTGCCCACTGCTTACAGATTTTCTGGCCCTCTTTTTTTGCACCAAAAGTAATAAACAAAAAAAATTGTGATTAAAATTAAACATTTTGTTCCCTTTTTTTCTTTTTTTTTATATCTAATTCCTGATGTAAGGTTCCTTTATAGTTCAATTGAAGCAGGCTTTTTAAAATTATAATATGCTAGGTCAGACCTGCTGCATTTGAGGACCCTTGTGTACTGGCTGTGAACTGACTTACTTGCATCACTAGGTGGCACTATTCTTACCTGTCTGGCAGTCAGTATTAGGCAGTGGTATAGGGACATAAAATGAGTCTTCTTCCTTCTGTAAAATCACATCACCATTTCATCTGGGTTACTTTTGTGTAGATCAGAGCTCACCAGCTTGGCATTTGAGAGTGCCAGAGCATCAAAGCAGGCTTTCCCTAAAGCCTACAAAGTTTTTTGAGCATGAGATTTTAGAAGCATTTTCATTTCCCCCAAGCACTCAAAGGAGAAAGCAAGAAGAGCTTCTTGTTCTCTTAAAACCATCTAATCTTAAGTATCCCCGAAACTACTGCAATCTCCTGCTGAAGCCCCTAATACAATTTCATCTTATTGGGTCTGATTTTTACATGGTTGATTCAGGTTTCAATATAATTGTTTCTCTCTTGCAAAATCTTGGGAAGTGTCCCTTCACTGAACTTGTAATGCTTAAATTGTTTCAATTTAAACTCAGTGTAAATGCCTCAGTTTATCAGTTAAAAGGCAAGATAATAAAAAAAAATCATTAATCAGTTGACAGTATAGCTTTTAAATCTGATACTTCTTTTCATTTTAACAGTCTTTTGTAGTGTCAACTTCGTATGATTTCATGTTAATCAATGCAGCATCCATAGTGCTTCGGATTTCATTGAATTTAGAAAAAAAAATGTCATGGAGTTGAAACCAATAATTTCTTATAGTTTTTCTCTGGCTGTTCGTTATTTTCAGCCATAGCAAGAATAGGCATTATAACATGCCAGCATTTGAAGCTAATGAGAAATTTTGGAACTTTTAAAAAAATGGTAAAGGGCTTTACTTTGTTTGGAAATTCCAATAAAATATAGCTATAGTTCAAGCTTAATATCCCATTGAGAAATATATGTGTGTGCATGTTATTTAAGGTTCAATCAAATGTCTTCTGGGCTAGGAATGGTATCTTTATTTTTCTTTCAAAATCTGCTTTACTGGAAGGATTAATTTGCAAGGGGTCTTAAACGCTTGTGCAAATTGTCCCAGCTTGACATTAGAACTGAGAATGGAAGCCGTTGAAGAGTTATCACTGAAAATCATGGCAAGGGATGGATAATTGCTTCCCCTTGTGATTTTCTTTTTATTGTATAAATTGAATTTTGTGAAGGCAAACTTCTTTAGCTTCAGAGTAGGCGCTAAACTGAACACTTGGCTTTTGCCCCAAACGATGAAAGATGAAGTGTGTCTTATTCGTTGGCATGTGTTGAGATTCACTTACTAAGGTTTTCTTGGCCTTGTTGAAAAGGAAGGAGCTTCTGTTGGTTGTTACGTGGTCTGAATAAACAAGAGAATTGACTTGTTCATGTACACACTTTTTTTTTAAGGGGGGGGGTCCTTGCCTTGAAAAATCTTTGTGCCAGTTATGAGAAACGGATGCTTGTAGAGTAAGCCTGTGTTCAGACATAACAAAAGATGCCTCAGAGGCTCCTCAGAGAGAAAGGGGCCTGTCCACCCTCTGGCAACTCACACCGCAGTGTTGCCCAGAGCTGTTCTGATCGTCACTAGCTGTGGAGCAATAAAAACTGCTCCTCAATTACTTCCATATGAGAAAACTGTGTGGAGGTGGCATGGCATGGCTGCAGCTACACATTTGTGTGTTTCATCGCTGATCGCCATACCAATAGCCATTGCTATGGTGATGTGGAAGGTCTGGGACCATGCACACTTCAACAGGCCCCAGATAAGTCTGGGTTAAGTTTGGGATGGGATGGCACTGTCCCTGAAGTGCAAAAGCTCCCCGTGTGTGGCTGTAGTGGTCCCAACACTTCTCTAATCCACCTTTCCTATCACAGACTCTTCATGAGAGGAGGATGGGGCAGACTGGTGTGTGAATACCTCGGAGGCTTCTTTCAGTCACCTCAGAGGTGCTGTCTTTTGCTGATTACATCTTCAGTTAGAGTTTCTATCAGGAGTAAGGGCCTCTTTTCACATCCCAGGATCACATTGCCTTGTGAAAAGTGGTGTGCAGGTTGTACACACAAACTGGGCAGAACAAATGGTAAAATTCTTACCTTTATAATGTAGTCTACATGCCTCTCATACACAAACCTGGGAATTTTATACATATACTACCATCCTCACTTTTTGCCAGCAACAGGCTTTAACACAGTCCAAGGAATGGCTGCTACTTGTTTCATATTCCAAGGAACTATCCCCTGTTTAGGACTAAGCTATTGCATTATCTGCTTTTATAATGATTTTATTGTGACTCATCCTGAGATCTCTCGGCATAGAGCAAGACAGAAAACAAAAACTTTGCAGTGAATAACGCACACACACAGTACAGCAGAAATGCATACAATCCCCAAATTTCATCTTATCTACAGTGCTACCTATGTTCTTCACCCTCAGTATATTTTAATACTTCTATACTGTGAATTGCTATACAAATAAATAGCACAATCTTTCTATTATTGGTATTTTAAATTTGATTCTCTCTCTGATTTGATTCCTTCAGTCCATAAAAGAGGGGGCTTTCTTCTTGTGTGTCTCTCCTTCAGAAATTCTACCACCTTGCTACCTAACACCCAGACTATAAACACCCTACAATTCAGCAAAACAAGAAAACTCATAGTGGTGAAGGTTTCAGTGGCAACTTCAGCATAACTGAACACCACAAAAGAAACATAAAACGCCACTGTCCACACAAACCAGCTATCAAAAGAAGAAAGAAAGAAAGAAGTGGCCAGCTGTCAATAAAAAGAAAAAAGCCACCCAGCCAGGCTGGTAGCTTCAGGTGTTTCAGCAGGACTCAAGCAGCATGAAGATGAAAAAGCTGCATGAGCACATCAACCTGATGCTTCAGAAAAGAAGGGAGGGAGGGGGAAAGAAAAACACGGCTATAACGGCATCATCAGTGGCTTTGGTGACATAGCTTGTCATAGGAGCACAGCAGGGACATCAGCATCACAGCAGGGCAGCAGAAAACAAAACAGAACTGCTCGGCCATGTCAGCACCTCTGAAGCTGCATCTGGTCAGCACAAGGGGGTGCAAATCAGCTATCGGAACATCAGAATGTTCCAGTGAAACACTGTTCCAGCCTAGGACACTCAAAACACCTTGCTCTGAGTGTGAAATGTTCTGTTATGCAGCCCTCTTCCCCCCCCCTTAAAATGAGTGTTGATAAAAAATTTCCTAGGGGTTAATCAGTGAAAAGGATTGGGGGAGGACTTCAATCCATGTCTCCTGAAACCAACATGATTGTTAGTTAAGGTAAATGGGATCCTCTGAAACAGCTGAAGAGCTACATGTTCTCTTTGCTTGTGCTAGATGAAGGTGAACATCCAAGAAATCTGGCCAGTGGAAGATTCTACAGGACATTGAATTGGGTCTAGTTGGGGGGATCTACTAATAGGAACAAGGCAGTATTTACCATCCACATTGCCCTTTCCAATACTACTATCTGGTTGGGCTGCAATCATACCTGAAGGTTAGAGAAAGGGCTCCGTTATCATCAGCAATGTATCATATATATGGAGACTATCACTCAGATGTCAGCACTGACCCCTGTCATCTTCACATTTCTCACTTCTCCACTATCTGGCCAAAGGCCTTGAAACTGAATATAATTCAGCCCAGTGGTAGCAAGAGCCTGTGGCCTCCCAGATGTCACTGTGTTTCAATGCCTAGCAGGCCTGCCAGCTTGGCCAGTTGTCAGGGAAGAAGAGCTGGAGCCCAGCAATATCTGGAAGTTCTGCTTTCCTGGTTTGGAAGATTTGGAGGGAAGCAGATTTTCACACCATCTGTCCTTGAAAATGAAATCTTTGCCTTGGTGGACCTCCCAGGAGGAAATCAAGTGGTTCCATCTGGAAAGGCACGGCAAGGTAATGTTCTGCTCGGTTGCCTTTCCAAATGGACCAACCTGTGAGTAGGTGTTAACAGAGTCTCATTAGCGTCTCATTTAATCTTAATTTTATACCCGTACGTTAGTTTTTTAAAAAAAAATCATTCTTATATGACTATAATGCAATTTTATATGCTGCTTTCACTGAAGTGCAACTTTCAATGCTCATTGTTCCCAAGAACTTGCCCTTTAAAAAAAATACTTTTGTTACAGGCCTGAGCAGCAAAATGGTTCAGATAATGGTTTGATACATGTAAATTGTGTAAGAGAACTTCTAAGACAACTAACAATGCAGTCCTAGGTAGGAGTTTGATTCTAATGGCAGAAGTGTTAATAAACAGTGATAACATGGAACACCCCTGGGGGACCAGTGAATCCCCTTACGCAGTGGCAGCAAGGGAGAATGGCTTGAAGGGCTCTGAGAGCTATCTAAGATGCTTTGCCATACAGCAGAGCTTATAGTGGTATAGGGAAGGAAGGGTGTGTGTCCATGTGGACATCACACCCTGCTGTACATTGAATGTGCAGTGTGAGGGCAGTATCACTTTGATACTGTTCCCTCGTAGTTCATTAAAAGCATGCGGGCACTGTGCAGATAACTACAGGATGCATACAGGACATGTACGGATGCATACGGACCTGGGGAAGATGCGTACCGGCATCTACACATGTTGTTAACATTCGTAAGTGCGAATTCAAATCAAATTTGGTTAAATCTGAATTTTAAACATTCGAATAGAAATCGAATTTTCAAGTATTCAATTTGAATTGAATTGAATCCCAAAAATTGCATTCATGCACACCTCTACTCCATTCCCTTTCCTGTGTATATTCTACCCAAACCTCAGTTTCTTGGGAATAAGCCAAGCTGAGCACACTCTGATTTACTTCTGAACTGACACCATTAGGATTGCACCCTTGGAAATAAATTTCCCCACCATCCTTTTCCTATGAAATTTCCTATGAAATTTTCCTATGAAACTCTGAAGACGCTTAAATCTTCCTCCCTCCCTTAAACATTTTAATGATAAGTTTCTTGACAACACCTAATCTAGCTAGTAATTCATAAAATTTAGAAATAGGTCAAATTTTGACCTGAAACAACCTGACACTCTCCCCTTAAATGAAGTTCTTGAAATATATTTAGCAATGTGTCACCCTTTTTCCTGAGATGGGGGGGGGAACCCTTTACTCTCAGATCACAGTTTCTTCTTTTTTTTTCTTTTTCCTTTTCTCTTCCCAGTATTAGTGAGTGACAAATTTAACTTAAGCAGAATACACTCCAAGGCATCTAGGGAAGCACCAAGATTAAGGGTGTGTGGGGTTTTTTTTAGAAATATAAAGAGATTAACAAAAATACCAGTCAGCGTACAAAATATGCCCACAATAGAGAATCTGTATTTTCACCTTGTTACTGTTCTCATATTACCTGAACAGCATGTCATAGGAAAACTAATGCAGACCTTTAAGCCACATGCTGCATATTCATGAACTGTGCTCATGGACTTACCCAAATTTACCTTGTCATCGTGTGGCCCATATTGCAACCTTGACAGCATGGGGAGGCATCTCAGGGCTGCCTCTCACCAGCTGTGCTTCAGAAATGGGGGCGGGGGAGTAATTTGTTTAAAATATTTATATACTGCATCCCATGTAGAATTCTCAAGGCAGTTTACGTAGGAAAACAGCTGAAACAGCTAACTGAGTATAAAAACAAATTTTTAGAAAAGTGGATGGGAAGGGGAAAACAAGGATAAGAATTAACTCATACAGAGAAGCCCTGTGTGTGATTATTTATGGCAAACACACACACATTATATATACATACACATACTATCTTCCCTCCAAGGAACTCGTTGGTACGCATCATTCTCCTCCCTTTGTTCTATCTTTAGAGCAGTGATATGAGGAAGGCTTTGTTGAGATGCAGTGACTGGCCCATTCCAAGTTAACTTCAAAGCTGAGGAAGAAAAGTTCCCTGGCATTGAAGCTGCACACTGAGAGTACTTCAGCAATAGTCTCAGAGGTGGGCTGTGGAATGAGATATGGGCTGAACTTGCCATGACAGCCTATCTGTGTGGGGGCAACAGGAACTAGGATCCAGGTGGGCCATTCTGAGACTGCTTTTCAGCATCTACCAGCAGAGCACTCCCCGGCACAGATTCCATGGTCAGGAGTGAGCCAGGTGTGAATGCAAGTGGCCAATCCACACCATTCAGGTGTGTGACAACATGCAAACAGTGCACACCCAGCACACCAGTAGATGGTCCAAAAAGATCATCTAGATGTTACCCTCAATTTTAGCCTATTCTTCAGCAAGTTTTTCTAAAAGTGTCTTCAGGAGGTGAATAAAAGTTTTGATTATAGTTGCAACATGAGGTTTCTTTTCCACTAGCACTAAGTACCCACTAAGGATGCATTAAGGACACATTAGGCTCAGAGCAGGAAGACCCCATTCCACTGCAGACCCCATTAGAGCCACATTTGTTTCCACCAATTCTAGGGAAATCCAGACTGAATGGGTCCTTCAGGACCTATAATCAGGATTTCCTGTAGACCCCAGTAAAGGGGTCTACAGTGGGGTCTTCAGGCATAAAATCAGGATTATACAAAGTGTGTTTCCACCACAATCAGGCAATGGGGTCTAGGGGGGCTGAACCCATGGAGGGGGTACCCTGAAGCCAGCTATGAAGAGTAGCACAGGCTCTGAAGAAGACTCCACATGAGAGCAACGGCAATCCTACAGACCTTTGTCAAAGGCTCCAGAGAATCTTCAAAGTTTGCAGTGTATCACTCCAGAGAATCTTCAAAGAATCTCAAGAGTGTCTACAGAGATTGCACCCCCTGTCCCCCCAAAAAACTGGGGTGATGGGCAGGCCCCATGTGGGTCAATCCGGATTTGCCACATAGGTGCTCTGGCGTTTCCACTGTGGGAGGCTAGCACCCATATAAGCTATTCTGAAGATGCAATAATGATGATATTGAACTGGGTGGTAGGGATGTACAAAGTTCGGCTCATGTCTGAAAAATCCAATTGCACAGTTTGGGTTCATGAACGTTTACATCAAACAAAACATGCACTTATTTGAATATTCAGAAATTCAATTAAACCAAACCCTCTCTTGCTCGTGAACATGAAAGGTTTGATTGAAAAATTCATGTTTTCTGTTTTTGCCCCTTTTTAAAAAATTGGGGAAATATGTTTTCTTTATTTTTGAACAACCTCGAAAAGAATGTGTGAAACCCTTTAGTTCAATTAACTAGTTCACTATTAATCTCAACAAACAAATGTTTGGTTCTTGCAATTTTTGTTTGTGCACATCCCTACTGGATTGTGTAATTTTATGGTGTTGACAGGAAGGGTTACACATTGTGTTGAATATCTGAGGCCAGGGAATAGAATGCATTTGGAGTGGAA
Organism: Aspidoscelis tigris stejnegeri; assembly: GCA_023333525.1. Classification (NCBI taxonomy): domain Eukaryota; kingdom Metazoa; phylum Chordata; class Lepidosauria; order Squamata; family Teiidae; genus Aspidoscelis; species Aspidoscelis tigris. The sequence goes on from JALMGA010000010.1 coordinate 20,970,579, forward strand.
GAGCAAACACTAACATAGCAATTAGCCCTATGTTTCTGAGGTGACTTTGGATTTCTGCTTCTTCAACAAGCTACACACTCTTTAATTGAGTTGAACTTTGATGTTCAGGCTGCACTTCCAATAGATAAAGAAAAAGAAATTTCAGTTCTCTTTGGATTCTAGCCAAAAAGTCAAATTTTAAAAATAAAGTAATGCATTACTTCCATTGCCAACCTTGTTAGTAAAAGAAGTCCCCTGCATACATACCATATTGGTAACTTTAGACTTTGTGTAACATGCAGTTGGTTTGTGCCTTATTTCTATCAATAAAAACAAAAACTATCATTGCAGTCACCTTCAGTAGAAAAAAAATTGCTCAAAAATAGTGTGGTGTAGTTGCCGCACACAAGTGTATACATTTCACCTCTAAGGGCCTGTTCACCCTGCAGTGATCAGGATGGCCCAGCATACTCTGGGACAGAGCATATGTACACTGCATTGCTGCTTCCATCCCATATTGCCCCAGAGTCACCCTGACCTCCAGTACCTGTGCAGCAGGTGTCCTAGGGGTACTAGGGTGTCCACAAAGCCCATTTCCCACATTCAGTTTGGTACAAATGTGGGGAAATTCAGCTTCAGCTAATGAATATGCATGCTCAAACCAAATTCAACCTCCCCCCCTCCTTTCCCACCCCTCCCCCACTTACCTGTCTGCTCACCACCATTGCCATGCCTTCTTCTGAGACACTTCCGGGTCTGTGCGTGCAGACTGGAAGTGGCTTTTCCAGACTCCAAAAGACCTATTTTGGCCTCCAGAGATTGTGGAAAGAGGCCTGGGATGCCAGTGAAGCAGGTCCCAAACAGTAAGGGGGGGGAAGGTGTGGGAGGCAGAGGGGACCACTTTGATGGTGTCCTGGGTTTCATTCTGGACTCTCTGAAAGCCAAAATAGGTGTTCTAGTTCTGAGGATGCCTGACTTCAGAACCATAAATGCCTTTTCTGAGCTCCAGAAGGTTTTTTTCGGCCTTCAGAGAGCACAGAAAGAGGCCTGGGATGCCAGCAGAGCATGCCCCCAAAGGTAAGGGGGGGTGGGAGGCCATGGGGGGGGGAGAGGCCATAGGGGGTGCACAGGGCATCCAGTATCCACTGAAGATTAAATTGAAGCTTCTTATGAATACCAGATAATCTGATGCATGGATGAAAAGGCCCTATTCGGTTCAGCCACAAATGAATTCGCGCACATCCTAGCACCTATCCGGCTTCTGAGGTCTTTGCTCTTCACACCAAGTCAGTCAGCCTTGACTTGGCGAAAAGCAAAGACCTCTGAAGATGGATATCGCAGCTATATCCGAAAGCTTAGGTTCTCGGAAGAAGAAACTTAGAACACAAAAACAGCCCAAAAACTTCTACAAATGAGAATTTTATTGCATTCTCTTGATCAAGGAAAAATAAAATACAGAAACTGTTACATAGCAAAAAGAGAAGACAACAAAAAAGTAACTACAACATCCAAAATAAAAAAGTGAAAGAAATACAGTAATCATATAGCCAGAAAACACGGTACACCTAACTCCTACTCTGATCTGAAGGAAATAAATAAAGAGTGGGAAAATTCAAGTTCTAGCTTGTAGCAAGAGTATCATTATTAGCCTGAGCAGCATAATAAATAAACAGCTGGATTGAGCTATTACCGTGTCACCAGCATTTCTGCAAAAATAAAAATAAAAAAAGGTCTTGGAAATGAATTAAGGTGTCAAACTTCTTCATAGCGTCAAGAATGGGGATTGGAGGAGACAAAATTTGCAATATGTAATTCCCCCTTTTGGGGGTTTACATTAGGAGTGTTGAAAGCAACCTGTGAGAAATTGAAACTCACAGGGTATGTGGTTGCATATTTTCCCCTCATCTTACTGTTCTTTACTTGTTTTCCCATAATGTTATGTAGTCAGTCATCTGAAACATTATGTTATGTTAGCAGCAGTTAGAAACAAGCTCAGAAACTACATTTGCTGTGCAGATGAAGGTTTCTCACAGAAGACCCCTGAGCTTGTATGAACCATCCCTGCATGTTTATGCCCCAGTTCATAAATGCATCATGCATCATTTATATTTGTTTGTTCTTTCTCAGAACTCAGCAATTGCTCTTCCAAAACAAATGAGGGTTTTAATGCTCATTAATCCCTCTATTACTCCCAGGATCAATGGTTCGAGCATCTCTTTCTGCCTGTTCAACAGAAGAAATTAACTTAAATAAGGTGCTGTCTTTTTTTTTAAAGCAAAACTCTTCTTGTCTATATCATATAATACCATAGGGCTTAATAATGCCTGCTACCTTTTGTCTGGATTTTTAATAGAGATATCTGAAAGGGAACAAGGAAGTGCTACTCTGCCTTATGAGTCAGTGGTAAACAAACATACAGGGCTAGGGGAAAAATCCTATCCTGTTTTCAGCTGGCACCCAGGGTGAAGGGAAACAGCAGTTTGCCACTGACCTGAAAGGCACCGTAAGCTGCTCCTTGATCCAACACAGAATTCCTACTTCCAAGTCAGATCAAAGAACAATTTGTGGAATGGTACAAACTTCAAGAACTATTGGGAAATTGCTGCTTGGCTCTTCTAGTGTGACCCCAAGCAGTGTCCTCTGCTGGCAGTACCCACATTACTCCATCTCCTGACTTTAAATGCAAATATTTTAAAATTAATTTTAGAAAGAATAATTTGAGATTTGGTCTTTGACTTCCTTTTAACTTAGGGCACCTATGTACACTGATAATCTTTTGTAGGGGTGTGCACAAATGCAATTTTCGACATTCAATTCAATTTGAATATTCAAATATCCGAATTTATACAAATAAAGCAAAATGTCTGGACATGTGAACTAATACAAATACATTTGTATCTATTCGTATGAATATTTGATACATATCTGATGATACAAATCTCATGTGCACCTGTACACATCCGTACGTGTCCTGTTTTTATCCCATATGCATCCTGTTTTCATCCTGTACGAATCCGTACAAATGCGTATAGATATGAACAAGATGTGTACAGATTTCTATGTGATGCATACATATCTGTACACACACGAATGTCCAAATTATTTGTACAAATAACTCAAAATATTCATATTCTCACAAATACTAAAAAGTCTGAATATTCAATTTGTATATGAATGTCTGAATTTGTCCAAATTCATCCAAATAACAAATATTTTGAATATTTGTGCACATCCCTAATCCTTTGTTCTGAAGCACAGAATTTTAATTTTCTTATTCTTCCATCGTGAACTAGTGTGCACATAGACATCAAAATTTATTTTTCCTACGGGAGACATCTCTTCCTTTTGGCTCTCATGAAATCAGAGGGTCAAGAGTACAGAGGAGAGCAATGGCAGCACACATGCCTTTTCTCCACTGCTCCCTATTTTGGACTGTACACTGGAATAGGGATCTGCCATCACTAAGGATGTGAGTGGAAAAAAACTGGTTATTCATAGTGTCCAATGTAAAACTTATCCAGGCTCAGGTTCATATCGTATGGCCACATACAAATAATGTATTCATCCAAGGATCTGAAGGAAACCTAAATACCTGCACTGCCTCTTACTGAACTATCAGTCTTCTTGCAAAGGGAAGATATAAATGCATTAAATGCATTCATATCTTCAAAAAAATCTCCTGCAGTACAGACTGAGGATGTCCCTACAGTTCTGGTGGGGGTGACCTTGTCTGGGGCAGATGGAAGCAGGCACCCTCATCTGCAGTACCCTGCTTGTAGTACTCATCTCAGTTTTGGAGCAAGGAGACGCCACTTTCCATGGCACCTCTGGGCATAGGCAAGGCAGAAAGAAACCACTTTGCTTCAGAAGCACAACTGCTTCTGCTGCTAAGAATGGAGACAGGGTAGCAGTGAGTACTTCCTTCAACCCTGGAGGCACCCACAAATGGTAAGTGGATCATCAAGATATCTTTACATCTTAGACCTTTGGTCTCTGACCTGAAGAATTCTAATTTGATACAATGGTGCTACTGTGACAAGTTAGATTATTTCTTAAAGCTCTTTGATTTTGTTGTCTCTGAACATTACAGATGGTTCATTTACAAGGAAACATTACTCAAGGGTAAAAAAAAAAATCCTGTTAATGATTTGTAAGCTACATTATGTTTGCCATGAATAACCAGATCTGCAATCCTTGGTGTGCATAACTCAGGCGTGCATAACTGAGCATGTTGCATTGCCTGTGTAGGTCACAGGCTGCAGCACCCAAAGAAGAAATCACTCCTAAGATGGCAAGAAATATTTTAACACAAAAATGACCTTGGTATCAATTGCTTACCTTATAATATAAGCACAATTGCTACAAGTAGAAAAGATAGCCCAGCCTGCAGAGGATGGAAATGGGAGCCAGAAGTAGCATACTCATCCCCATTGTTTCCTCTCACCATCCACACAGCATGAGTGAGCATTTAAAGTTCATATTTCCTATTTATAGGAAACCAAAACAAATAATTTCAGGGAAAATGCTTAATCCTCAAGGACAGGGATTTAGGGATATGCATGAATATTGATAACGTTAGATATTAGTACGAATTTGGACATTCGTACTCATATGAATCTTTTGGAACATTTGAGAACAGAGGAGGTGGGAAAGTGGCTGTGCCAGTCACATCTGCAACAGACCCAGAGTGCATTTGACATGGACTGAGAGCGGATTCAAAGTGGATTCAGGGCAGATTTGACATGTTCTGAGCAGATACGTTATGGGATCCGTATCAGATATGTATTGGAGACATATGTGTTTGTATCAAATATTCATATGAATTCATACACATGCATTCATATCAAATAGAATATACCATTCAAAGAGGATCTATTTGAACAATTATGAATTTTCTTACATTCTATTCGATAGGAACTGAATGAAAAAAATAAATTTATGCACATCCATACAGAGATTTAATTCCCAAGGGCAAGGACTGGTCCTTAAAGGCAGACATAAAAAATGCAGGAGGCAGATCCATTGGTCAGTTGTTGGGCCCCTTCAAGACTGGATAGTTCTTTGAACCTGGTTTAGGGTTGGCAATCATCTTCAAACAAACAAATAGCACGATGAGACATAGATGGTGACATTCTGAAACAAAGTGTAACAGGACAAGAAAGGCTGAGATAAGCTAAGACCAGCTGAAGGGCACAGACCTTGAGAAAGAGTGACAGAACCAGCCAGCTGGAAAGATAGAAGAACTGAAGAGAGAACAATGGAAAAAGAGAGCACTTGAGAGACAAGGTAGGGACAGAGGGCAAGGAAGCAGGAAATTCCAGCACAGATCTGGAGAAGGCTGCTGATCTGTGAGGATCTACTGGGTGTTGTCTGCTGGAAAGTGGAGCAGCCTCTGGACTGAGACACATCAAGAGTCCTGTGAGAAAGTATTGCAAACTACAAGCAAGCAACCTGAACCTTCATGTGTGAGTTCAACTGAGTAAGCTGGGGGTAGATAGTTGTGATTATTTAGAACAGTGTCGGAATCTCAGAAGAAGGAGACTGCTTCGAAGAACTGTTCAAGAATCTATTATTAATGTTAGGAAAAGAGCAAGAGGCTAAATTCACACTTGGCCTCTTAGTTTATTATAGAGGGACATCTGGGCAGGTGCATCTGCACTTGCAGGAAGTGTTTACACTACGGTCTACAAGCTCCCCCTGCCTGCTCAGATGTTCACCTATTGTAAACTAGCAGTGGTCCACAAAATTATGCAACACATGCAACCTAATCCTAACTAGAAATTTACCTGTAGCATCCAGCAGTGGCCATCTGCACTATTTCAGGTGTGAGGGGGGCATCTGAGGTGTCGCACAAGCCTGCTGGTACCTCAGATGACTCCTGATGCAACTGCGCATGTGCAGAGTATCATCGTTGCCATGACAATGGGGGTGGTGCACATGCAGTCATGCAAGGCACTGCAACCAAAATAGTGGCACCCTGCAGAGGATCAGACACACGACCAGACCCAGGTGAGTGTCCTGGAATCCAGGGCCTAGGCTAACGTGTACTAGCATTACCTAGTGCGAATACTAATGCCTAATGGGTTATGTTGCCCATTCAATGATTTAGGACAAGTCTGTAGTAGTTATGGAAAGAGAACACCTGACTAATCACTTTTGAGAAACAACAGGGTATAAATATCATGAATAACTTCTTTAAATATAATAGGTGTAATTTAAATGTGCCATAATCAGTGGCAATATGTGTAAAAAAAAAAAATAGCAGCCCATATTAGAGTGTCAAGACCACTTCTTGGGACTTGACAACATTACAGAAGGGGAAAATAGACATAAAATCAAGCTCCAAAGATAAAACGGCATGGGAACATCAAAAGCATCTCTTCCGGAGAACATTGTGTTCACAGTGTCATTTCAAACTGGAAGTGTGACTCTGGCTTGCTATCACATTGGGGTATTGATAGCAGGAGACAAGACAGATGCTGTGTGCACACACTACACATCTCATCCCATCACTTTCTACAAAGCTGGGGATACAGTTGTCCCAAGTTGAAAACTCTACAGAAAGGGGCAGAAAGAAGCAAATTAGAGGTGGTGTAGCCTTTTACAAGTGCAATATGGAACGTCACTGCAAGAAAAACTCTTTCAGAAAATGGTAGGCTTGCCAAAATGAGGAGAAGAAAGAACATAAATTCTGGCAGAACAAAAGAAAGACGGTAATTGGAAATGATAAGAAGAATTTTGAGGAGCAAATTTCTAAAAACATCAAAAGAAGTAATAAGAACTTCTTTAAGTACATCAGAAGTAAGAATCCAGGCAGGAGAACAATTGGACCATTAGATGACAAGGGACAGAAAGGAATAACTAATGAGATTGCAGAGAATGTTCAAAAATCCGTATTCGTATGAATAGAACACATTCAAATGTGTAAAAAGTCTATTCAGTACCAATCTATTCATATGTAATTGTACAGACATTCGATATGTATCTGCTATGAACAGATACGTACCTGATATGTTTCCCCAGCTTAACAAATGTCCAAACTATCCATACGAATGTCCGGAAACATTAGTATTTGTTTGAATGTTAGCATACAAATATTGTAACATTCAATTTGAGTTTGAAAGTCCAACTGAATTTGTCCAGATTTCGAATGTTATATTTGTTCTGCACTTACCTTTACTTCTGAGACAGCCCCTGTGCTGACTCCTAAGGCTCCAATAACCAGGAATGACTTTTTCTGAGACGTTTTCGCACAGGGGTGTTTGGAACGCGCGGGAGACAGCCCGGAACGCGGCAAACGCATTGCCGCCGCGGGGCTTGCGATCCGACGTATCCGGAGCTGTCTCTCGCGCGTTCCAAATGTAGAGCACTTTGAAGTGCTCTACATGCGTTCGGGCGCGGACGAACTGCCCGCAGGCGTTCGGGAGGAGAAGGATTCGCGCTTGCTTCTCGCTCCCGAACAGCCGCGGGCCCACCTCCCCCGCCGGCGCAGGTTTGGCAATCAGCTGTTTGACAATCAGCTGATTGCCGATCTGCCTCCGCAGCTGTCTCCGCGCCCCTGGCCGGCCTTTGCCGGCCAAGACAGTTCCGGGCGCTTTTACTGTTCACACACAGGTGCGCCGGAACGCGTTCTGGCGCACCTGTGTGTGAACGGTGAAAGCGCCCGGTGCTGTCTTAGGCTTCCCGCCTGAACGCGTTCCGTTTGGAACGCGTTGCAGTGCAGAAAAGCCTCTGGTCTTGGCAAACCTGGGGGACTCAGTTCAGCAGCACAACAAGGCATGCCAGTGAAATGGGTCCCCACAGAAATCTGAACTATGGAGGTTCATATGCCTGCATGGTCCATTATAGCACACTAGGAGGTGGTGTCAGCCCTAATTTGGATGACTTTAAGAATGGGTTGGACAAATGCATGGAGGACAGGTATATCAAAAGCTAAGATAATGCATGTCTAGGTATTGTTTCTATGTTCGAGAGGCAGGCAGGATTCCTCTAAAAACCATTTGCAGAGAGTCAAGACTGGTGAGGGCTTCACTCTCATCTTCTAACTGAAAATGTTCAGAAGCAAATAATGTGCTACTGTGGGAGACATGATGTTGGATTAAATGGGCTATGGCCTGATCCAGCACAGCTTCTCTTATGTTCTTCTACAAGATCTCTTAGCTCTTCCAAAGACATTCCAGTATTTTCTTTCATCTCATCCATCCATCTCATGCACAGCCTTACCCTTCTGCTTCCTTCCATCTTTCTAACAAAATAATTTTCTAGTCCATTGTCCAGTGGCATTGCACATCTAAAGGATGTTGTTTTCTATGTGGTGAACATTGTATTCAGGGAGCAATTAACTGTTATTTGGTCCAAGTGTTGATCAGTTGGTCAGCAATTAACTGTTATTTGGTCCAAGTGTTGATCAGTTGGTGCTTTTCACAGCCCATTTGGACCATAGTCCTTGGACTATAAGGCCCACTCACCAGAGCAGTCTCCAGGAGACATGGCTGCCCAGAGAATGTGATAGCCATAGACCCAGTGGCTGCAGTGCTTCCAAGTGTGAAAATGATGTCCAGGCGCATTCCAGAGAGAGGCCACTTTAAAATGATCTCTCTTGTGTTTTTGCTTGAGCCACCATCATTCAGACAAACAGCAATGGTTAGACCACCCATATAGCACATGGAGCGCAGCAATAGTTTGTGAGTCTCCGTTAAATGGCCTACTTCTGGGGCCATTTTGAGCACAGCAATGATTTCACTCCAAATTGCAATGTTAGACGGGGAGAACAAAAGTTCCTCTGTTTTAATGAGATTGTGGTAGGGCCACAGAAATGTGGATAGCTGCTGGCCCATTCAGCCTTACCTAGCCTCAGGCTTCCCCTGGCTCAAATTGTTCAATTCAAAGTGTGTGGCACAAAAGCTGCCATGGTAACCACCTTCAAATTACTTACAGCTGAATTTTCAAGTAGATCATGAACCTTCTCTTCTGTGGTAAATTGCTTCTGTCTGATCCACTGGGAGTCAAGAACCTGAAATACTAAGGTTCAGATCTTTGCAACTTTCTACACTTGCTGGTGCGTGCCTCTGTGTTCCGGTTTATAGAGGGACCCATTTCAGGAGTGACTTATTGCACCACCAAAATGGGTTCCCGGAGGGGTTCTGAGACAGGGAACTTCCATTCCTGGGCACGAGAGTTTACACATGCTGGTTCCAAAACCCAACAGAGCTCTAGGGCCAGTGCAAAATATAATCATGAACACACTGCTGTCATTCAGACAGTGCTGTCCCTGTCTATGAACTATTCTAGATCACAAAAGGCTCTATGTTAGCCATTGAACTTACTAAGGCCCAGATACAGCATTTCATGTTAACCTGTTTCATGGGGTTGTTTTGAGGACATGGCAGGAAGATGAGCTGTAGTTCAAGCAAGGTGATAGAGAAAGTAAAAATAAATAAACCAGGACTTAATGGGTTCCTTTTTCTTTGCTTCAGTGCTTTAAACAGTGCTGGTCATGCCAGAGAATATCAGCTATTTAGTTTAATGCATTCTTAATATGAGATTCGACAAAATGCTGATGTTCCTAGTGTCTCTTAATTCTTCACTTCTGCAAATTATTGCTTTCCATACTGTGCAACAGTGTGGTTATGAATGACTGGTATGGAAGGCAAAACAGCTTTTTTCTGATTCGATGCCTATTTAATTAAAAGGCTCTCTGCAAAGGCAGCACCACCCATCACATTTTCTTCTGTGACAGTCACAGAACACTGCAATGTGACTGAACAGCATCTACACGCATTTTCCCTGCTCACGTATAATGTTCCTACCTAGAGCTGTTTCCCAGCACATTTTGCTAATATTAATGTACTGAAACCTCACCCCCTATGTGTTGATGTAGTATTCTCATTCTGTGCATTGTTTTGAAACTATTTTCTAAAGATAGGGTAACATCAGGCTTGGCAAAAGAGAGTAATAGTGTCTGCGAGCAAATGCAATTCTAGGCAAGACCGTGGATAGAAGCTTTGTGCTTTCAACAGCTGCATGACAGGCAGAAATCACTGCAACATGAGAAGCTGACAACCCTTAGGGGGATAAGAAGAGCCAGGGGAAAAAGTGGTGAGAAGAAATATTGGTAGTGGCAATGACTTTCTCATACTGAAAGAGACAACCAGTCCTTTTGTCTGCAAACTTATAGCAGGAAAATATAGTGCCTGGCTTTAATAAAGCAAATGTTGAACTCTAGGGGTGTTTTTCCACTGTCACTACAAGTACCCATTAAGCACCCATTAATGGGTACTTCTAGTGACAGTGGAAAAACACCCTAGATATTTTTCATCTTACTAATGACAAAGCAGAGTGATTGTTATAATAGTAAAAGGTCCATTGTATCACTTGTCTGATATAGCCAGAATCCATTGTTTCATTTTCCTTTAGCTTTTGATCGACATGAAAAACATGTTTTCCTTTAATTGAGTCTTGTGCATTCTGAATTTTCATTATAGAACTATACCATCAATAACCTCACAATGCCAATAATATATGTTGAGGTTAGAAAAAAGCTCCTCCTTCCTTTCCATACCAATGTTTGTCAATTCAAATGAAAGAGAGTAATATGGGAAGTATTTTATTTTAAATATTGTTACTTTTCATCCCCACGGGGGTTTTATCTGTCTCAGGTAAGATTTCAACTACAGTAACAATTTAGCTGTAAAAACAAACAAAAATAAAAACCTGTCTAAAACTCAGTGGTAGAGGAAGCTGCCTGGAAAGCAAAGGGTTACTGATTCAATCTCCAGCCTCTCCCAAGAAGTAGGCAATGGCAAACCACTTCTGTATTTTTGCCAAGAAAACTGCATAGAGGTACCCATGAAGGTGCATACTCATTGAACCAGGAGTTAGCCATGACCCAACAGTACTCAACAAGAAGAAGTAAATCTCAACCTTAATAAATGGTTATTTTCTCTACTTCAGGCATAAAGTATAAAAACATATTGTTGCCTCATAGTTACCAGCGTTTCTATGGCCTACCCAATTTGCTTTTTTAGAAAAATGCTCCTAGACAGTTCCACAAATCACAGAGAACAATAAAAACAAAGACACAATCAAAATCATTTTGTAGACTTCTCAGCCCTTGTAAAAGAAAAGGTTTGAAGAAACAACAGAATAATATGTTTTGTTGTGACCCACCCTGAAACCAGTTTATGAGCCAGTCTGGACTGGTGGTTAGGGAGCTGGACTCTTATCTGGGAATACTGGGTTTGATTCCGCCCTCCCCCATGAAGCCAACTGGGAGACCTTGGGCTAGTTACAGCTCTCTTCTGAGCTCTAACAGCTCTACTTCACAGGGTGTCCTGTTATGCTGTTCTTCTTCTTCAGGTGGAGGATGGGATATAAATTTTGAAATAAATAAATAAAACAATTGTAGTGATGTAGTTGAAATTAATGTTCTTGCTCTAAACAATTCCAACTGAGATTTTTCTTAATATTGCATGCAAGTATCTATTAAGTTTCCAACTCGGGTATGGGGTGGCATGTAAATAAATAAATAAATAAATAAATAAATAAATAAATAAATAAATAAATAAATAAATAAATAAATAAATAAATAAATAAATAAATAAATAAATAAATAAATAAATAAATAAATAAATAAATAAATAAGGGTGCTTCCGCGCTGCCGCTAAAACCACATTAAAACCACATACAAGACACACACAAGACTTACCTTCCACACTGGAGGACGGATGAGGGACCCTTCCAGGCAGCCGCTTCCACACAGCGGTGTGCAAGATTCGTTCTTAATGGGGTCTCACCACCAAAAAAATCTGTCCTCCATGAAGACCTGGAAAATTAGGTCTTCAATCCGTCCCCTCACCTCAATCTGTTTGGAAGCAAGACACTTCTGCACATGGAAAGGCAAGGGGACAGATGTGCCAACGGCTGACATCTTGGGAGGGGTGGAAGCAGGCCGGTCTGCCTCCAAAGCCCCTCCCCCACGTGCCACGCACCGGCAGAAACATGTGGTGACTGGCAGCTGAATGCTCCAGTCCCGTGGCTCCAGGGGCGGCGGCGGCAGCGGCGGTGGCACAGGAGGCCAGCTGCCTTTGGGAATGGGTGCTGTGGCCTCCACACAGCACCCAGAAGATCCGGCTGCAGGATCCATCCTCCCCGCACATGTGTGGACATGCGAGGCCTCTTCGGATGCATCCCTATTTTGGACAGATCCTCCAGAGGACAGTTCGCCGGGAAACAGATTTTCTTTAATCCATTTCTCAGCGGCCAGTTTAGAAGCACCCTAAGGGACAGATCAAATATTTTCAGGAATAATATGGTTATTTTATCTTCAGAGAGTACAATTGGTTAAAATGCATCTTAGTCAACAATACAAAATATCAATATCACTACAGCCCTCGATAGCATCAGTGGAAAATGGCTGCAGTAAACTATGGATAATATGTCTTCATTATCGATCAACAGTATTCACCCCCTTCTTTTCTGCTCTTATACTCCCATCTCCGTTAAAAACCTTTGCAGCAGGTTTCAAACATTGTGACTCATCTGTATTGGAGCTTAAAGGGTATAATTAAAAGCTGTAAAATATGCAAGACATTCTTAAAAAACTGTTGAAAAAGGGACAGTCATCTTGAAATGTAGTACGGTTTTCTGCTTTATGCTATGATCTATGATTAATACAATAGAGATAGCAATAATAATCAAAATAGATGAAAATGGTGGAAGAGAATGGAAGGAACTACAGCAGAATTGCGAGACAAGTACAATGGCTTCTGATCTGGGCAGGACCAGTTCCAGAAAAAATGGAATTTTACATACTGGTTTGCTGGCTTCATTTCACGGATGGGAAATCTGCTACTCATACTACTGACCAGAGGCCTATTTGCACTAGGCCTCTTGAATGCAAGTAGGGCAGCTCTGGGACATGCCATGTGCATTGGCTGGAGGCCGGTTCCGTTTGGAACCATCCCAACCTGTCGCAGAGCTGCCCTACTTGCATTCCGGGTGTAGAGCATGAAATCACTCTCTACACCCGGGCAGGGCGTTCCCAGCCACCCCAGACCACCTCATAGGGTGTTTTGTTGTGGGGAGAAGAACAGGAGGTTTGTCAGCTGCTTTGAATCCCCTTAAATGGGTGAGAAAGGCAGAGTAGAAAAGCCAGCTCTTCCTCCTTCTCTTCTGATTCTAGCCTCATTTGACTTTGAGCTGTGTGCACATGAATAAACCTGCTGTCTTGCTGAAGCACTCTTCCCTGGAACAGGATCTCAAATCCTAAGCAACTTTTCTGAGAGCGAAAGAGGAAGTGTTTCACTTGTAGGTTATTTTTTGTCCCCATCCCCTTCCCTTAATTACTGTCTCTTTAAACAAAAGCAGCTGCTGTGCAATCCAAACCAATGCCACCACCTTTGAAAAATGCCCACAAGGTCAGGCACCTTCTTGCACAATCACACCTAAGGTGCTAAGGTGCAGAAATTGTCTGGAAACTAAGCCAATCTGAAAGGGTCGGATGGGGGACACAGTTCAGAGAGAAATTGGAAACCTTGGACTGTTTGAGGCCATCTTAAAGCTCCCGTGTGGCCACAGCCTTAGAGATGACCAGTCTGAATGGCAAAATCCAAAAAGCATAGAAGGTGCTTTTAGCCTGAAATAAGGAGGTTTTACTTCTGTTGTGCACTTAAAAGTTGCTTTTTGTTTTACATATAAGACAGCTGATATTTATTAAATCACACTGTTGAAATTAGGTGTTAGATCTGATTGCTGAAGTTGGCTGTTCAGGTTTCTATATGTTTCTTTTCTCAGTTTATATTTTCTGGTTTCCTCTCTTTGACATTTGAGAATGCATAGTTTATTAACAAAAGTGTGTTAGCTACTTATCATAAAGGGCTTTTTAACAAATGATGTCCTATTTTAAGTGTAACTCTGGAATTGAGCAGCTTTCAGTCTGTTGAAAGAACTGAAGCAAAGCTCTTGCTTCATATAACATTATATATGCCAGTCAAACTGTGATTTCAATTTCTGACCCTCATCTTTGTCTCCAGTAGGAAAGAATATCATCTATCTACGTAAAACACAGAATACTCCATGATGTTAATTAGATATTATTTTCTACAACAGTCAAACTATTTGTAACTAAAAATAAACCAGTTTTAGTTGGTTTGTGGTGAGACACATTCCATTCATGTAACCTTCCTTTGTTCATTTGCTTCTAACCCTGAAACTCATACTTACTGTATTGATCTGTGCTTTGTCATCTTGTTTCCTCAGTGAGACTGCCAGTATTGACCAGAAACCTAACTTAGTATTTAGACTGCAAAAAGCAGATTTAGGCAACATAGGTATTACAGTAGACTTACTGTTCTTTTCCCCAAACTATGCCCATGATGGTGGGAGGGTGTTTATTATATATCAGTGTGATAAACTGGTACAATACGGTGTGCAAGACTTGGGTGAACAGAAGGGAAGAAATGTCATAAATATAGGAAGAGCCTGAGTGCCACCAGTCCTTTGTCAATTGTACTGGCTTCCAGTTTGTCTCTGGGGCCAATTTAAGCCCCTGGTTTTAACTTTTAAAGCTCTAAATGGGTTGGGACCAAGTCACTTTAAAACACATGTCCCTTCTCATAATCTTAGATCAGCAAATGAAGGCCTATTCCTTGTGCCCATACCAACTTAAGCAAAAAGGGGTGGGCACAAGGGAAAAGATCTTTTCAGGAACACACAGATAATCTATGAAGCTCTGTAGACAAACTTTCACATGGAGGTCAGCAAGAGTGATAGGCACAAAGCTAAGTGGCTTTTCTGGAGCTGTTCCACAGTTCCAGAATTTTCTTCAGCTTAGTTTGTGACTGTTTACCACACTGTAATCATTTCATAAATTCCTGAGGGGAAGGCTTTGAAAATCCATTATCTTTCAGGTGGCTGGTCCATGATTAATTTGGCTGCTGGCTTAGCTTATTGGCTGATTCAGTCACATCCCAGCTGTGTTGATTGAATGCTGAGCCTGACAGTAGGAAATGCAAAAACCATTTAGGCTTACTGAAATTCTTCATTGCTTTTCTCAGAATTTTCACATGTATGTTCTTAATATTAAGAATGATGTGCCATTACTCCATATTAGGGTCTACAATGAAGCTCACAGAAGCCCTAGCTACACACAAGTCTTACCTTATATTTAAAAATGAATTATGGATGAAATTGCATGGGTTTTGGGTTAAGGTGAGAACAGATCTGAATAGTAAAGCACCTCTAGTGTGCTTGTTCTTAGGTAAGAGTCCTGTCCCCATCACGCCCTGCTGAAAGTACAGCTTTCAGGCTCCAGAATAGCCTCCCAGTGGAGAAATGGTTTCCAATGTCTAGTTAAAACATACCTCTTCACTCAGGGCTTTGATGCTTAGCTTCCTTTGAGTGTTGTTCTGCCAAGGAGGGAGGAGTCTTGTATTTTAAATACAGCATGTGACCCAACCTGGAACCTTCATATCAAGACTGGGATACAAACCCTCAAATAAAATGATAGATAGATAGATAGATAGATAGATAGATAGATAGATAGATAGATAGATAGATAGATAGATAGATAGATAGATAGATAGATAGATAGATAGATAGATAGATAGATAGATAGATAGATAGATAGATGAGCAGCAGCACAACCTGAAAAACTCAATGTTGCAATGGTCAGGCACGTTCCTGCACCAAGCCATAAACTGAAAAACCTAAAATAAGTGAAGAGATGCATTCCTGTGCAGAAGTGCACTCCTATACAACACTGCAAATGGAACGGCGACAACAAAAAGCAGAACTAAAGGCTTGTTTAATCCAGATCCCATCACAGGGTTTCCATAGCACTAAGTATCTGCCAACTGGCTGACTGAACTCATTTTCTTCATTGGCTGCTCTTTTTTTCTTCAGTGGGCTTCAGAACGATGTGAGTCACCCTGGCATTCTAATTTTTCATACCAACTCTTCCAGAGAGCTCGCTGCACAGGTGTATGCTCACTACCTTCTTACAGACCTCAGAAAGGCTATAAGAGTAACCACAGTGTTGTAAATGATTGGCTCCCTCCACAAGGGAAAAATGGAGGCATACTATCTTACCTTCCCTTGAGATACCCATGCCCAGTCTTTGTAAATCTGCAGTCTTGGCACACATCTTAAAACAACCACATTGGGAGGAGCAATATACCTGGAAAGCAAAAAATACTCTGCAGAAAACATGAATTTATTTGAAAATACTGCACATTTGACTTGTAAACACATTCTGATTAAATGTGACTGTTCCTGATTTCACCAGATGAGGAAGCTCTAGATATTCACAAGCTCTCTGAGAAAATGCCCTAGCCTTATCAAAAAAATTTCTTTACCGGTCCCTTTAGTTGCCTCCATGGTTTCCTTCAGAAATTCAAAATTCAATTTGGATTTGGATTTATTTATATTTTAGGAAAAGTATGGAAGCCAAACAAAACAAAAATCTGCACCCGCTATGGATTGGGGCAGCTATGTGAATCAGAATAGAATCCGAATTCAGTATTCAAAGTTCCCATTAAATTTTTTATTCCCGGATTTTATGTGGACTATCCTGTGAAAATCCACAGAAAAAAGTCCTGAGAAAAACTGTTCTCAGATCCCTTTTGGAGCTGAGTCCGCTTTTTTTCTCCCCAAATGGGAACACCTCTTTCTATTCAGGGGGGAGGTCTAGCCTTCTGGCCAATGACTGCTAGGTGGGATTTCACAGCTGGGAGGTTCTCCCCCTTACCTTGCCATGCCCGCAATCAAGAGCCCCAATCAAGAAAAGGCAAAGGAAAGGCATTTCCCCTAAATGGGAAAGAGGGGGAGAGAGGCTAGGCTGCGGCATTGCTCTCAAACCTTGATGCAAATGTATCCCTCTGATTGTTAGCAGCTACTAGAAATGTAGCTATGAGAGATACATTTCTAGTAGCTGCTAATGGATTCATTTGTACCAAGCTTTGGAGTGCAGCAAAAAAAGATTTAAAAGCAAAGCTGCAGCCTAGCCTCTCTCCCCCCGCCCCCCGGCAAGAGCTGTCAGATTTCAAAGAAATGGTTTGTGCTCTTATCCTTTGCTCAGCTGCTCAAGCGCAAAGTTGCTGTCTTCCCTGTAACGTGGAAGGAAGTAACGTTACCAGGAAACTCCGATCTGAAAGGGAGTGAGTGAAAGGGAAAGCGTGATTGCTTTATGATCGCTGATTGACCAGGGCAGGCTTATTTAAAGGGTTTCCACTAGGGAGGGGGGCTGAGATTAAAAGGTCCTGTTCTTCATGAGAGAGAACCACATTCGAGTTCAGCCCAGTTTCCCATCAGGCAAATGGGAACAGCCCAAAATGCTCACTCAACCCTGTATCCAAATTAAAATAGTCCAACCACAACTAAAATAGTCCAACCAGGACTAAAAAAAGTCAAGTGAGAACGTGGTCTATGTGTGTGATAGTTTTAAAACTGTTTCATATCTGGAGAGCTATTCATCCCTTTTCTTTCCTACACCAGACACATGACAGTCACTCTAGGACCTGTTTCTGTTAACTCCACCACATTGCACAGTATTGTCTACCTATAAGCAAACCAGCTTTGCCATTTTCTCCCAGCAAGCCTCAGGATGGGGTGAGCTGTCATGGAATTGTCAGGCACAGTTTTGAAACATCACAAACCTTAATTTAGCATTCTTTGCGGAATTTTTCATAGGCGTGATAGAAATGCATCACAGTCAGACAAGCAGAATGCTCTTGGCTAATGCCAACCTCAGTCCCTAGCTGCTATTTTCTCTTCCCACCCCCCCTTTCCCAGTGTAGAAAACAGCATCTTCTTTGTGGGCAAAGCTTCCTTTTCCCCTTATCCAGTACTCCTTTGTACCTTTGGGGTGACAAAGGTTCATCCTATTTCTTCCCCCAAGAGAAAGAAACCCAAGAAACATCATTAATCATGCAAACCATCTCTCGTAGCAGTGGCAGCAAAATGATCTTCTGTACTCCACACATCAATATTCTTGACACTTATCTTAAAAGTTAGGTCATGCATATCCATCTGCCATTAAAGAAGTGTCAGCGAGCAAGCACCCCCTTGCTATTTTTAGGGTCATATCAAAAGAGTTCATCAACTTTCTGTCAGCTCATCCAATTTGTCACTTTTGATGCTATCTACCAGCATCCTTACTGGTCATCCTATTCTTCTGGTTCCCCACCCCCATCTCCATTATTCCTTTAGAAACCAAGCTGCTATGGGAGGTGGAAGATATTTGATATTTTGCTGGATTAAGAGGCATGTGTTTCTTCATTATGTGATGCTCATACTGCTTCCAAGATATGAACATCTGATTTTCTGTATGCTTTACTAAACAGGTCTGGAAGACAAGTACTTAGAGATGTACACAAATGTTTTTTTGACATTTTATTCAAATCGAATACCCAAAAATCCAATTCAATTTGAATCTTTTAAATTCAAATTCAACAGGATTCTATTCATATTTACCAAATTCAAATCTCTTGCTTTGGGTTTTTTATTCTAATCTGCACATATGAATGTCGACAACATTTATATGTGCACGTACACACCAGCCCCACATCCGTACACATTTTATAGTTATCCCGTACACAATCCATTTTTGTCCTGTACAGATTTGTACAAATGCGTACAGATGCGGGAAAGATGCGGATCTTCAAGTACACATCGTGTATGAACCCGTACACATATGAATGTCCAGATAATTCAAACAAATAAATCTGAAGTTCACAATTTGATTTGAATGTTTACATACAAATTTTGGGACATTCGAATGTCAAAATTTGGCACATTCAATCAAATTTCGAATGCCTACAAATATTTGTGCACATCCCTATCAGTGATAGCAATAAATTTTGATTTGGCTTGGTTTTGATTTTTTTCAAAACAGCTGAAGATAGGTATCAGTTCAGAGATGTGTGGACACTATGAGGAATAAATCTGTCCCTGATACAAACAGTTATGCTGACTGCTGATTGGGAGCAAGGACAATTCCATGCACTAGTATGGAATAAAGAAGTCTTTACCAAGAAGAGTCCCATGGGGCTGGCTGCAACTCCTTCACCTATAAGAAGTTGCTGGAATGGACTGCAGATCCTTAGATTTCTCATAGCTATGAGGTTCATATCTCATGTTTAGCGATACCAGCTAGCAGTGACTCAAGAAACAGTTTCACAAGTGGAGGAGGTGAAAAATGTTTCATTTCATCTCTGCAAAAACACATTTTAATTGATGACAGATCAAAATGTGATTCAGAGGATCAAAGTAAGGCTTCTAGTTGGAATGCTTCCCAGATCTGCCTGACTTTTAGCTACCCTGCCCTATATCACAAGGTCTCAGGGTGACTTAGTATAATTTAAAAATATATAAAAACAGCTAAAGGTAATAGAATACCAATGGGAGGAAATCATTTTAAAACTGTGAGAAGGCAATATGAAGGAGATATCATCATCATCATCATCATCGTTGCTGTTCTTGTTGTTAGCCAAAGTCACAAGTATGTAGGTACATCTTTGCCACTTGCCAAAAAACTGAAAGTGGCATGTATAATTTCTGTAATGGTTATATTTCATGTTTAAATCCCTGGTTGGAAAAAAGTAAACTAGAGATTTTCAAGTTTGGTTTAACCTAGAACAGTTCAAATCACATTGTTCAGTTCAAACCAATTTGATTCAGATTGAACCACTTCCCTGATTGGTTTGATTCAAACCAACCTAGGGGATATTCAGTTGTTCAGTAGAACAATCCTAGTAGACTGAACCCCACAATACCAGCTGAACTCATGGGATAGTTCATGGGAGAGTGATCTGGTATACTGAACCATTACAGTCTGGGAGTTCCAAACTGTAATGGATCAGTATATAAACCCCCTCGTATGGTAACAGTCCATTCACGTTAGGCTGGTCTTGCCTTTTGAATAGAGTTTTTTTCAGAGTATTTGTATGCAGCCTGTGGGATTCCCTTTTGCTTCTTGCTAGTACAGTTGGGTCTACCAACATAGTAGGTAGTACACCAGATCATGGAATGATGTAGGCAGTATGTCTCCATGGTTCCGTGGACCACAGCGGGCCCATACCACAGGCTGGAGGGGGGGGCAGTATACTAATGGGACAGATTGCAGAATCTGAACTACTGGAACCAATCTACCAAAAGATCAGACTGTTGACAAACTGTTTAAAGGTTCTACATCAAAGGTTCATTCAAACTGAACTCATTGTGGTTCAGTTCTTTTTGATTCAAACAGGACTGAACCACTCAAATTGAGTTCATGAGTACATCTGTATTTCAAAGCTAAAGAAGGAGAACACAACAGTGTAAAACCCATCAAAAACAGAGGTCCTCTGGCTGGGCTGTGGGGCTGAACCTAGTGGCCTCCAGCTGCCTCTTTTCAGGAAGAATCTCCTGTGCACAATCCCTGTAATCAAAAGCTTGAGTGTCCACCTGGACTCCAATCTTTCAATGGAGACCCAGGTTGTGCGCTCAGCTCAGATGGCCTTCTTCTATCTGAGGCAAGCTCGGCAGTTGATCCCCTACCTCTCCCGCCCCAACCTAGCCACTGTGATCCGTGCGACAGTTACCTCCAGGCTAGATTACTGCAACTGTCTGTATGCTGGCCTTCCCCTGGGCCTGATCCAGAAGTTGAAATTGGTCCAGAACGCAGCAGCCCACTTATTAACAGGTACCCCTTGTGGGGCCCACATCTACCCTATCTTATGGGAACTGCACTGATTGCCGATTGAGTTCCGGATCCAGTTCAAGATGTTGGTCGTGTTCTTTAAAGCCTCATATCTGCGGACCATCATGCCCTCTATACTCCCAGGAGAATATTAGGTCATCTGTGGACCTTAACTAGTTACAGGTCTCTGGTGTCAGTGAGGCCCACCTTTTGGCCACCAAAATAGGGCATTCTCACGCATGACCCCTACCTGGTGGAACAGTCTGCCTGCAAGTACTTGAGCAATCAAAGAACTGTCTAGTTTTTGGAGAGCTTGCAAGGTAGAGGTGTTCTACCAGGCTTTTGGCTAGCTTCTGGCTAGCCTCAGGCTGGTCTTGCTCTTCCTGTTGTCTTTAGGGTCATGTCCCTCTCGATATGAATTTGTTTGTGTTGCAGGTGTACTGCTATTATATGTTTGTTGCATAGTAATCTATTCTATGCCACTGGGGGGGGTTGCTGGGGTTTAAGACTGTTTAAATTGTTTTAAATATTCTTTTGATTTTGATTTTATATAATTCATGTTGTATGCTGTATTGCACTATCCTGTATTTTATGTTTTGTATTGTGAGCCACCCAGAGCCCACTTGTGGGGTCGGTGGGGTATAAATCAAAAAGTAAAGTAAGAGTGAAGCCAGTGCAGAAAGAAATGCACAGCATGGGCTACCCCACATTCCAGTATCCCGTGCTAGGCTGTTCTCCCCATGCTGGTGTGGAATAGCCCTAGCAGACACTGGGCAAACTGTGCTAGACCAAACATTGCAGCTGATTCCAAAGACTGAGCCATCCCTCACATCCAGCCCTGGAACCCTCAATGTTTCTATCCCAGGTCACTTCCAGAGCCGATTCCAGCAGAGTTGCATGGAAGGCCACCACAAGGGCTCTTCCATCATATTCTAGCCTATGGAGACATACCATCCATAAGCCTCCATAATCCAGGATACAGGTTCTGGAAGAGTTGTAGACCTCATTATAGAGCTATACTGGTAGACCTGGCTGCAGCATCATTTTGAGCACCTAACCGTAGTGTATGCTCCATCTTGGAACATGTTAAGAGCAGGGAGGGCTTCCCTTATCCCACAGTAGCATGCAGATGGGAGGCATCTGGACTTTTCCCTAGCATGGGATAATGTAGTCTGGGTCAGCCTCACCATATAAAGCAAACTAGGTGCTTGCCCAGCACAGCAAGCTTAAGCATGGGCATGCTTTCCTCATTAGATGGAAAGGATATTCCTTTATCTTAACTTTCTGGGCAAATCAATATTGCAGAACAACCCTGTCAATCAGTGTTTCTTGGACTGAACCTGAGTGTAGTATGAAAGCATGAAAACTGGTCTATGTCCTTGCCTTGCCTTACAACAGATCTACTGGACTGTGCAGAAATCTTGGGAAAGAATTGACAAGATACAGTAGCAAAAGAGGCAGAAGTCTTCTTGAGAAGATTCTCAGCTCCCCCTTTTAAGGCCAAGTAGTTACTCTTTCAGAAAAATGTCAACCCCTCCCTCACCCACCCACCCCCAAAAAAAGAAAATTCAATGCAACCCTGGTAATTAGTAAAATGAATTTGACTGCTGACCCTTCTTAGGTCATCCAGAGGGTTCAATGTTCTTTAGAAGCTGATTTTAAAAACTGATATATGTTATGGATTACCTCTGGCCATTTTCTACAAAATCCCCAGGTCATGCAGTTTTGCTCTCTGTATTCTGCTTGGCATCCCAGGTATGGCCATCAATCAAAGTGACAGGACAGAAATCACCACTGCAGGATATAGCTTGAGTGATACAATATGCTTTATACTTAATATCCACACCATAACGGCACAGTATTTCTTAATGTCGTTTTGCATAAGACCTTTCTCCTTTTTGAAAAAGCAGTGGCAGTGGCTATCATAGATGCTGCTGCAGAACGAATCTGTTGATTCAAGAAACAAGGGAGAGAAGAACCCTTCATATGCAAATCTATGGCATTTGAAAATGTCATATAGCTGCATCTACATATAAATAAGCTATTTTCCAAATACTGCAGCAGCCCAGCTATTCTGATGAAGGCATTAGATAATGCTACATAAAAAGTAAAAACAGTGGGATTATTTTTAGGTAGAATCATGGTCATTTACTAATTTAAAATCACGTACTAGTTAGCTGTGATTGCTGCATAATTATATACAGATAGCCAGCGGATTTTAGGGCAAGAACCTAGAAGCTGTTCCATTTGTATTTTTGTATATATAATAGCATTTTTGAAATGTGATCTTTGGGAATTATTCCCCCTTAAGTCAGCACCATTTTAATCAATATGACTACACAAACAGTGTATGAATCGATTCTCACATTAACATTTTCCAATCTTAATGCAAGTGATTCCCACATTAAGATATGCCTGCAGAGAGGTTGCCTGAAAGCTTCAGAGTTCAACTGATCCCAGCAAACTTCCTGTACTACAGGAAGCAAGATGTTCATCCCTGGGATGACTCAGAATCTATCCCATTTCAGCTGCAGGCTTCCTGGGTGGCTTTATGAGGAAGGAACCACTGCATTATGGTATTAAGGAAAAAAGATTATGATGGAGATCATGATGGTGGTGGTGGTGGCAATGTGCTGCTTGCACACTCCACCAGGTGTGGTTAATTAGGATCTTAAGTTAGGATATAATACAATGGCAATCTCTTTTTTCAACTATTATGAACAGTCAGCAGTAAGCTCTTCTGTAAAACACAGATGAAATTAATAAGAACCGTAACAAGAAACAGTCTTATATGTCAGAGAGGTTTGCACTGTAGAGGTTATGCTTAAGTGAGCTGTTCCAAGGCCAGCATAACGGGTATCGTGTATCCGGCTTACACGATTGATTCAAGCGCTCCAGGAAGTGGGAAGCAACAGCTGATGGCTGCTGCCCCTGAACACCAACTGTTACGATAGATATTTCCAATTATCTGACCAGCCCAGATAGTCGGGGATCAAGCACATGTAATGGCTGACCCTGAACAGGCTAGAAAATGGGGTACGGGTATAAGAAGAGACGTGGAGACAGGAGGTGTAGAAAGGCAGAACAATCCAGTTTATTTCCTCCCAGAAGTTTAAATATCGCTCCAAAAAGGGGTGTGAAGGAAGTGACATCAATGCAACATCAGGGGAGGTGATTGGAGGAAAAGCTGCTGTCTTCCAGGTCAGAGGTCCTTCTGATGTCACATCCTGTAGCCAGAGGCACGGAAAATCCTCAAACAGGAAAAGGAGAGTTGTCCTTTTAAAGCCATGTGGTTTGCAAATGCCATAATGCCCAAAGGCCATTGCATGGTATGGAAAGAATTCAGCATCCTGTCGCTGCTGAGTGTGTACTACAAGCTTATGGGACAGGAAAATAGTTGCTCCTTTTACTCTGAGGCTTGAGAAATGGAAGGCTGAAGAAAAGGAAGGGAAAAAGCTGTGCAGGTTTTGTGGTTACTACATATGGGCACAGGTAGAAAAGGCCTACTAATTCTAATCAGAGATAGGCAAGTGCAAACAGGGATATCACATCTACTAGTATTTTCTGTCTGAGCTTCCCTAACAGGGATAACACTTCATCTAATGCAGATAGAGCATACCAACAGGAGTTGGGGCCTCACATGAAGCCCAGAAGACACTTGTAGCAAATCTAATGAAATGCTCCTTTTTACTTTTTAAATGACATTCTTCCTCTTACTGAAAAAGGCCCCCACACTCCCAGAGACCTAAGATAGATCCGTATTGACAGGTGTACCCTATTAATACTCTGAGTTATTAACATTTTATCTTCGGTATGAAAAGCTGACTACAGTAGGAATATGGATTGATTTTACCTGGTAAAGCTGTTTTCATGTTAAAAGTGGTTTTTAATAAATGCCATGCATTTTAATTGACAATGACGGATTTGTTGGATTGATTTTAGATATACAGGCAAGCCTTAACAATCTATAGATGGGTTAATAAATACCCCTTAATTAATGATAGTGAACTTTCTGCTTTTCATGCTACAGCCACAAAGTTTAGGATATTTTAAACTTCTCCCGGCTTTCAAATTGCTGCCATTGTCGATCAGAGAGTTTTTCATTGCTAGTGAAACCAAACCATTTTTCCCAGAGGGCTTGCAATCAGCAAGAGGCCATAGAGGGTTTTGGGGAGTGGGAGAGAATGTCTCCTGGTGTGTGCAGTGAAAGAACATAGGGCCCTTTCCACACTCTCCACCCCTGGAATAGTGAGAAAGGAATGGTGCTTGGAGTGTAATATGGGAGTACCAGGAGCAAACATAATAAAATGTATCAAGAGAAAGTCATAGAGAAGTGCATGAGAAATACTTCACTAGTCCAATCATACAGACTACACCTTTCCTCTTCTGCCCCCACCCCACCCCACCCCACCCCCACTGAAACAAAGGAAGGAGTAAAAGATTGGTGGATGGATTTTTCTTTTCTTTAAACAACATGGATCGAAATGTCATTGGAAGTAGAATTCTCCTGTGACACAAATTGACAGTAGTCCCAAATGCACCTTTCAGAAGAGACATATTCTCTTCAGAAGGATAAAAATATTTCTAGTTAGACTGATTATCATAGGAGGAGCTCTGGCTGATCAGGCCAGAACCCATCGAGTCCATCATGCTGACTCACACAGTGGCCCACCAATTGCTTCTGGGCATCTCAAGCAGAAGATGAAGGCAAAATGTTCACCTGCTCTTGACTCCCTCAAATGGCCTAGAGGCATTCTACCTGTCTCTCCAGCCTGAAGACAGTGCCTATGCATCAGTTCTAGAAGCCTTTGATTCACCTGTCCTTCATGAATTTATCTAATCCTTTCTTAAAGCTATCTAGCTATTTTTGTTCCTTAAAAAAATGCAAAAAAAGGTTTGTAGTTAGATCATGTATTAAAGGATAAAGCAAAACTAACAAGAATTTCACACACAGGCTCCCCCTTCCCCATAGAATGGAAGTTGTTTCACCTCCTGGGTTTCTGTTGTTAAGTGCTATCATGCCTTCCTATAAGTACTTTAAGCAATGTCATCTTAGTGCAGTGTTCTTCTTATTCCTCCAAAATAATAACACTTCCGTCCTGAAATATCTGTATCTGAGATGATTCACACATTTACGTACATCACTAGATACCTCTCACTTCAATAATGTGCTTATCACTCAATGCTTCTTAGTCGAATGTGTGAACACTCTCTGTTGGAAAGTTGCATAGTGTGAAACCTGACACTACAGCACACAGGCAAGGCCATTACACAGTGCCACAGCCACTGGCTGATGAGCATGCTGTGTGAGCTGTTATTGCCACTGTTGAACAACCATTTTACTTTCTCTTTGGCAACCTCTATTACAAAGGTGCTGCTATTGTAATTTATCTGCTCACCTGTTCATTCTGGGACGTGATGAGATGAGATGGAATTTTTCCTTTGGACACCAAAACACAAGGTATTTGCTAATGTGTCAAAAATGACACAGCTTAGATAAAGCTGTTTTCACAGCAACACACATTTTGTCACTAGGTTTTCAGGGTTCTGTGTCAGTTCCATGAGGATTTAATTGAAGAAAGAAAAAAGTCTTAAATTTAATACAGCTAAAATAATTGTATCTGGTAAGGACGTTGACAAGAGTTAGAAGATGTCTTGCCAAGCACAATAGAACCACCACTTGATTAATGTTGAAATTATTATCTGTAGCATTGCTGTACAGCATGAATAATTGCAAAAAAGTAAGAGTAAATTCAGTTTCTGTCTCCTGTTTTTACAGATGTGCTACCATAGTTAATTTTTACAGTAGAATCCGTAAAAACATTTTTTACAGAATTTGTAATAACAAAATGCTGTGTCTAGTAGGGATGTACACTAATATTCGTAACATTAGATAGTCATACAAATTCATATGAATTTGGACATTCGTATATAAATTGTATGTTATGACATTTGTACATTGACGTTCATTTGTACATTGATGTTCCAGAACATTCATGAACCTGGGGAGGTGGGAAAACAGCTGTGCCATTGCAATGGATCCAGAGTGCATTCAACATGGATTGAGAGCAGATTCAAAGTGGATTCAGGGCAGATTTGATGCTTTCAGAGCAGATATGTTATGGGATACATATCAGATATGCATATGTTTGTATTGGATATTTGTACGAATTCATACAAATATATTCATATCGAATAGAATCCTACCACATTCAAAGGGGATCTACTGTATTCGAACCAATACAAATTTTCTTAGATTCAATTCAATATGAATCAAATGCAAAAAGAAAAAAAAAGCTGTGCATATCCCTAGTGTCTAGTATGTATGTATTACTTACTAAAACAGTAAACCATTTTTCATGGCCTTTATCTCAACCAAAAATGCTGCATTACTCAGGATCCTATCTTGTAGCTATTTACCTGGAAGTAGGTCCTACTGAATTCAGATGGACACATTCAAGTTTTTATAGTTCTACAACTGTATCCTCCTTCAAGATTGAATTTCACCACCAACCCAAATAGTACTCTGCTTCACTACCACTGTGTAGATTGACAGTGAATATGAGGTAACTTACTATAGGTGATTTCTGTCAGATTAAAAAAGACTGGCTTCCAGAGCCATTTCAAGTCTAGTGTTAAATCATGCTGGGCAGAGACTTCAAAGTTTCAGAGTGGAAGGCATCAGTTGTATAAACGCGTGCCTCTCACGCCTGCTGTGGGACCAGAATCCTTTGCAGCTGAGACTTTTCAGCAGCCGTAGGAACACAGCTAGAAGTTGGTAGGCATGGATAGTCTCAAAACCTGTGTAAATCTTCATAACAAAGAAGTTTCCAAAAGCTTGTTGTGCAAATATTCGTATTGCTCTGTTCACAGTGTAATTGAGGTATAGTGTACATATAGCCTGAAGATAAAGTTTAGAATGCTCATGCAAGTCATTGATATTTCTGGCTGACTGGTCAGTTTCCAAAGGGCTGCATGCAGACAAAGTTAAAAAAAAAAAAAAAAAACCATGATTATTTCATAACTGTACCTGATTGGGATTGCCATCAACACAGGTTGCAATCCCAGAATAGCCCCAAGTTTTTACGCTCTGTATGGGAGGGAAACTAGGATGGTTTCTCTGTGCTGTTGCCCTGCCCTCTGGATAACCAATAATTCTAGAGATGCTTTACTTCCGAAATAGCAGATTCAATCACTAACATCTGCTTTTCACTAGTCCTTGTCAGCAGCATCTATTCAATATTCAATTTATTATCACAAACAAGAAAAGTTAAATTAGAACATTGAAGGCTTGTCCTAATGAGGAAGAATCAGGTCGTCCTCAGGTCACATTACTCACATTATTTTTATTCAATTCATTTTCCAAGCCAGCCTACCCTGGTTAGATCATTCTAACTGGAGTCCTCTTTTCCAGAGGACTCAGTCTGTTCAGGCATTCCAGGCCGTCTCCTCTTCCTCAGCGTGAGAGGGGGTATGGGTTAAAGGGGGGGTGACACAATGGTATCCAATCAGAAAGGAGATAGATTTGACAAAGCAAAAGGGGTAGAGTACCAAGAGTTCCATGGAGGAGGCTCAGGTCTATCACTGAGAAAGGCGTGAGTGATGCAGCCCAGAGCGAGGACGGTCTGAGGACAACCTATAATGATCTCCATGCAAACAGTGCTGGTACGACCTCAGTTTGAATTATTAATAGGGCATCCTGTCTCATATAGGTGTGGCCAGGGCCATAGGTTCTGCAGCTAGCATGAATCAATTCAGAGAACTGCATAAAGGAACATGTGTTTAGTAGTAGTAGTAGTAATGGTGGTAGTAGTAGTGATAAATATCACTGATGCTGTTCATCAAATTTAATAAACCCGTCTTTCTCAAATGTTTCTTTTCTGTTAAAATCCCATTATCAAAGTTTTCCATAAAATAAATAAATGTCCTTCCACCAACTTCCATACCCTAACATGTAGAGCTTCCAACAAGTGGCACCAGCCCAGCACGCTGGTCCAGTTTCTTCCTTGTACTTCAAAGAAAAGGCCCCAAAGAGTATGCACAATGGCTTAGTGTATTTGAAAGTTTCATGTCATTTATACTGAAATTTATTTGTTACAAGCAATCCTGAGGTCTCAGTGAATGTTATTAATCTATAATCAACTAGGGAAACCAAACATTCTAGCTGGGCTTAGCATTATCTATATTATCTATTCATATTCCTATTATCTTCTCCTAACAGAAACCTCTGTGTGTGTTTTTAACAGCTTTAGCCTGAGGCATGCACTATTTGGAACAAACTTTGACTAAAATAAAATATCTCATAGCTCAAATATTCCACAGTCTCAAGGACTGTTATCAGGACACTAACCAGGTCTCTCTCTCTCTTCATCTTCATTGGAGAAGAAAATATGTAAGGTGTTACACCAGTTTTTCAAATTGTGTTAGAAGCCTCTGGCAGGAAAAGAGTGAGATATATATTTAGCAGTCTCCTCATCTGCCAGTAGCTCTTCTGAACAAGAGTTGAAAGGCTGGAGTTTCTATTAGGCTGAGACACTTGTTAAACATCCTAGGAAAGCTCTGTGTGTGGATATTACAAGTACAGGCTGTGGGACAGCAACATGATTCAATAAGATGTAAGATATTTTGCATCTTTGAATGCCTAATACTTTTCTGAAATAACTTTGTAGGTTTTATAGGTGAAAAGCAATTCACTCAGATGCAGTTCATAGGATTTTATAGTACAGATCTCATTGTTTGGTTTAAAGTAAAAAAGTGTTGCCTACTTAATTTTTCATTTGATAAATTATGCTGCTAAAGGCTTTATAGATATTTTAAAATTGAACAGGTATCCACCGGTGCTTTATTATTGGGGAATTCTATGAGTATATTTTCACCAAGTGAGGCCTTTGCAGTTCTGACCATGATATGAACAGAGATATTTGAAAGCAGCAGTATCAGGAAAAAGAAAAAGAATACTGCCTTGTAGGGATGTGCACAAATATCCAACAAAGTCGGAATTCGTGCAAATAGGTACAAATTCCACCATTTGTAGATTAATCAAATTGCATGTCTGTGAATTGGATATTCAGGTATTGGTTGAAGCTTCGGTCGAAGCTTCAGTAGGTACTGGACCCCCCACCCCGGGCCTCTCCCCCATGGCCTCTGGCCCCCCATGGGCCTCCCATTTACCTCCCCTCCCCTCCCACTGTCACTGTGCCTTCTTCCTAGGCCTTTCGGTTCTACGTGTATGCACACACGGAACCAAAAGAGCTGTTTTGGCTTCCGGAAGGCTATTTTGGCCTTTGGAGAGCACCAAAATAGGCCTAGGGACACCAGTTGAGACCTCCTGCCTGCCTACCATATGCCCCTTACCTTTTGGGGGGGGGGCTCCAGTGGCATCCTGGACCTACTTTGGGGCTCTCCAGTGGCCAGAAAAGCACTTCTGGTTCTGGGGTTGCACAAAACAGAAGGCCTATTTTAGCCTCTAGAGAGCACTGAAACAGTCCTGGGGATGCCACCAGAGGCCTCCCACCTGCTTCCCACACACATCCCTTACCTTTTTGGGGGGCTCCGGTAGCATCCAGGACCTATTTCAGCACTCTCTGGAGGCTGAAATAGGCATTCTTAGGTCAGAAAAGCACTTCCAGTTCTGCACACGCAGACCCAGAAGTGCCTTAGAAGAAGGCGCCGTGGTGGCAGCAATGAGTAGGACAGGGAAGGGAGGAAAGGGAGGGCAAGATTGCATTTATTTCACGAACAAATATACACTTATCTTTACAGAAATGTTGCAGATGCTCCAGAAAAAGTCCATCCCCATGCTGCATCACTGCTAGCGAGCTGGGGAAAGTCACTCAACAGTGTTTGCACCCTCTTCTATGTGTGAATGCTGCAAGTGGGCAGGATGGCATGGTTGTGGCTGTGCAGCTGTGCACCATGGACGATGGGCCGACTGCCATGGCAGTGTCCTAGTGCGAGGTGGATGTTGCTGTAGCCATTGTTGTGGTAATCATGGCTGCCCAGGTGAGGCCTTCCACACTTCAAGTGCTGGTGGGCAGTGCACCAGCACGTGAAATACAGATAGTTCCCTCTGCTTCTATTCTTGATTTCAGTGGGATGGTGTTCACACTACAGAAAGTGTGAACAGGCCCTTTGCCACCAGACAATGAAATGCCAGATATTAATGGGAAACCAGAATCTAATGCAATAATAAGAGAATTGGTGGAATAAATCAGTTAACTTTACAGCTAGTAATTGGGATAAGATGTATTGGTATAAGATACCAGTTCTTATTGTGAAAGTTAATCCTTATTCCAATATATGGAAATATATATTTTTTATAAAAACAATTGGGTCTCTTTTCCTTTTGTGATGGCAATCTGAAGAGGCCCAGAAATATTGGTAGATAATGCATTCTTCTGTGCAGCAGATTTCAACTATTTCTTTTGATTATCTTGCCATATCTCTTGTGCTTAATATATTCATAACACTTATCCTTAAACAACTGACATAAATTTACTTTATACATGAATTTCACAGCAAGAACTTTTTTTATGCACAGAAACAAGATTTTTCTGTACTTCTCAGTCTGAAGATTGGATATCAAAACTTCAGGAATATCAGAAAGTTGT
This sequence comes from Aspidoscelis tigris stejnegeri, assembly GCA_023333525.1. NCBI lineage: Eukaryota > Metazoa > Chordata > Lepidosauria > Squamata > Teiidae > Aspidoscelis > Aspidoscelis tigris. Next base: position 21,001,845 of record JALMGA010000010.1, read on the forward strand.
TCATTTTTTAGAAGACATGGAAAGAATTGTGGAGTTTAGCTTCAGATAGCTGAATATTTATTTATGTGATTTTGTTTAGCTTTTATTCCGTTTGTTTCTTGGTTGCTGCTAAATTTATCTCTCTTATGCCATTCTTCCCCTTGTCCTTTCCTTTTTATATATTTTATATTTCTAAAATCATGAATTCCTATTTTTCCTGAATTATATAATAAATCTTAAATAAAGGAATCAAAACATCCTACTTTTCCAACTTCCTATATTTTAGAAAGTTTGTCTAGATGGCACAATTGCCTTGTATGTAGGTAGCCGCAGCCACTGTCACTAAATTTGGACACCAGAGTATGTAGATCAGCATGGATTCACCTATGAATTGTCAGCCTGTATTGCAGATATGCTATTTTACAGTCAGACATACTCTTCAAGGTACAAGTCAGATCTCTCTGTTCAAGGTACAAGAATAGGCAATTTCTTCCCTGAATGACTACAGGGGTTTATTATCCACTTTTTCCCTCCTTATGCCTTATTATTCACACCTTTTTGCCTAGTTGATGCAACTATTTCTGGATTGGGGTCAGATCTTATCAGGGCTTCCTGTATCTCATCAATTCTCTGGAATTTACTAGCACTGCACAAATGTGTGCTTTCATCATGTTCAATATCATCTCCTGGCTTCAGGGACAAGTTAAATTGCAGATCACACTAAGGAATTAGGTTTTCAATTATGTTCTAGCTTTATGCTTGATAAGATGTAGAAAAGAAAATCTTTGGACTCAGTAGTTAACCACTGTAGAAGAGACACTAATCAGGAAGGGGGACAATGGAGAGTTCATTTCTAAATTTCATGGTTTTCTTCCTATCTGGATTATAAGATAAAGCATCATAAAGAGCATTCATAAATCATGGACTGTTTCATTTCTCAGTCTGTCAGATATCCATTCCAGAATAAAGGTAGAGAGGGCTAAAATACGCTCCCTATCACTGGAATAACTTTACAACTTTCTTTTCGGTTCCAAAACACTCCATGCCTTCTAATGTGTTGGCAGCTAAGTGTTAAGTCATTAGCAATGATTTTACCTCCTAAAAGCAGAACAGGTTCCTCTCAACCAATGTGACCTCAATAATGATATATATAATGAAAATGGCAAAGAATAAGATGGTGTCTTCCATCTACAATAGTCAACTGCTCTGAATTTCTCTTCATGACTAGCTCTATATTTGTGTGTCCCTAAGGATACTTTCAACTTGTGGTGCTGAAGAAGACTCTTGAGGGTCATCTGGACTGCCAGGAGATCAAATTAATTAATACTAAAAGAAACCAACTCTGCCAATACTAAAGCTGAAACTGAATACTTTGGCCTCATAATGAGAAGACAAGACACATGGGGGGGGGGGGACCCTGATAGTGGAAAAGATTGAAGGTGAACGTGGAAGGCAGCATATATAAACCAAGTTTTTGGAAATAATGTGTACAGTAAGAACAGAAGTTCTCCAACCCAAATTGTATATTTTATAGCATACAGAATTTTCAGAAGAGAAAGCAGAATGCATATTTTCATGATACTGTATTTTGATTACAGTGAGCAGTAATGAAAATGGAAGGGTTTTATAATTAATTGGTCAGCATAGATGTTTTAGAAGGAAAAGTCCTCAAGTCAAAACTTTAGCTGCTCTTATTAACAGAGATGCACAACAAAGCCTGGAAAGATCTCTGTCTGAGATCTTAGATAAGTGCTTCTAATTAAAATGGATAGAGGTGGGCTAACTGGGTGAGTGATAAGTGGCTGCATTTATCCAGCCAGAAAATAAAAAGGATAATCAAACATATATTCTACCACAGAGAAAAAGAAATTGGGATGTCCAGTAATCTTCAAGCCCTACTTTGAAGGTAACGTCCCAATCCGGATTTCCTTTTTTGCACCTATAAGGGGCACAGTGGTTAAATCTGGTTTCCAGGTTACTGTTGTTTCTCATGCACAAAGACAGCAAAGTGAAAGCAACATATTTTGGCATTAAAAGAGGGTTTGATCATGAAAATACAGCTATTATAAGCAAAAATAAGTTTAAAGTCATAGACAAGAGCACTAATCCACTCTGTTAACAAAAAATTATCTTCCAAAACTCAGAATAAAAAATTAATAAGGACAGAGGAACAACAACAAAAAAAGAAACTATCAAATACTTCTGTTCATAAGATAACCTAGAATAGTTGTTTCAACTGTGGCACCAGCCTTCTGCACTTATAGATTCATCCAGACTAGGGATGTGCATGAAATTTTTTTGCATTCAAATTCAAGTCAAATTGACTGTCAAAACATTCTATTAGATTCAAATGTTTAAAATCTGAATGCTAAAAAAAACAATTCGAATCCGTTACATTCAAATCTATTCATTCAAATATTAGATTTGTATTTAAAGATACGAATGTCGACAACTTTTGTATGTGTTATACATATCTGTACACATTTCATATACATCCCATTTTTATCCCCTATTATAAGTGCAGCTGCATACAGATATGTATAATATTTGTACAAATACTTATGTAATACATACGTATCTGTACATTCCAATGTTTCGAATCATTTGAACAAATGTTTTGGAACATCCAAAATCTGTATGAATGTCTAAATTTGAATGTGGAGACATTAAATTCGAGTTCAAATGTTTATGTTCATTAGATGCGAATCGGATTTTTAAATTTTTGAATATTGGTGGAGATCCCTAATCCAGACAACACTTACTTAATTCTTATTATTTGGATAATCTAAAATAAAGCATGAATAATCTAGAAAAAATGTGTCTGAATGTGCTTTACTCCAGATTATCCAAATAACGTGAATTAAGTAAGAGCTGTCTGGAGGAAGCTTATGTCTCTTTGGTCCAAACTAGTGAGTCTGGAAAAGCCAGGCCTTCTGGTTTGATTCACAGCATGGTGCGATTTGGAATAGCACTGTCTACAGAACAGCACTGTTCCAGATCATCCCCGAAGCTCCAGACACCCTGAGGGCTAGGAATAAAAGTTCTTAGACTCAGGGCCTGTGGTAGACACATTTCTGTGGTACAATTTGGTAGGGGTGCCATTACAGAGTATGATTTTGTACCCTGAGTGCCTTTCCATCCATTACCAAAAAGACACTCTCAAAATGGAGACACAGAGGCATTTTTTCAGGAGTGGTGTCTTCCCCAACTCACACACATTTCAAAGCCATCTCACCAGGTTAGTGGAGACCCTGCCTTGATTTCCTGAGAACTTGGGGCAGATGGAGTTTGGAGTTAAAATTTCTGGTAGTTTGTAGGATTATAGCTACAGCTGACTCCTTTTTCATCAAAGTAGCTATTGAATGAAACTCCATTCTTCAACAGAGAATAGGATAGAACATTCGGAGCCTAGACTTCAATTCACTCATCTCAAATTTAATTTCCCTCTGCATTTTCATTCCAGATTTTTGAATCTAAGTACAAACAGATTTACAGGTAGAAAGCTGACATAAATGTATGGGAGGAGAACTACCTCTGTTTACGGAATTTACTAGCAGAAGAGGTGGTAACAGCAACCAGCCTAGATGGCTTTAAGAAATGGTTGGACAAATTTATGGGTGACAGGTTTATCAATGGCTACTAGAATGGATGCCTAAGTACATCTTTCAGGCTGCGGAAACAGGCAGGATGCTTCTAAGGCCATTTGCTGGGATTCGAGAGAAGGAGAAGGTTTGCCCTTGTCTCTGCTTGAGATGCCCATGGGCAATTGATGGGCCACTATGTAAGACAGGTTGCTGGACTAGATGGGCTGTGGTCTGATCCAGCAGGGCTTCTCTTATGTTTTTATGTACCCTGTGTTCTGCACATGTACAGACAGCACGGAACTTGTTAAATTTCAATTGCATGAGGGATTTAAAATAGAGACAATCTTCAGAATGGAGTCTGGGGCTGCAAAGACTTGAGACCTTTCTGCACTTAGCAATAGAATGGTAATTTGCAGCAGCAAGCCCTCTTTTGGACTTCTCTCTTCTGCACTTCAGTGAGAGGCCTCAGTCCTGGATGCAACATAGGCCAGTCTAGGAGACCCAAAGTGGCCACTTAGACTGGGATAATGACGGAACTGTTTTAATGGATCAGTTTAGGGAAGGGTGCAGAAGGGTGCCCACCACCATAGGCTGGTTTAGAAAGGGGACTAATCCTAGAAGTGTACAAAATTGCACCACCAAAATTTGTCTCCCTCAACCTCTGAGGCCAGGAACTGAAGCTGAGTGAGGTTTGGAGCAATGTGATGAGGTGGAGGGCCTCATGTGGAAGACCCATATGAGATAGACTTTCATACTGCACACTATAATGAAGATTGCTTTCACTTATTTCTCCATGCTAAGCATTTACTGGTGGATTTTCTTTCTACTTGCACTTTCAGAAAATGCAAACAAATTGGAAGAGAGTGCCAGAGGAATCTACATTCCTTGTCCAGAACATTATAATGGCTTCTGTATGCATGGAAAATGTGAACACTCGGCTAATATGGTGGAACCATCTTGCAGGTAACAATTTCCCAAAACTGAGTGGCTGATGATGAACTGAACAGGCAGACTTACACAAACATATTTTATCTTGATGCAGCTCGGCTTAGTGATGATGAGAAGAGCATGTGAAGATTCTGAGCCCCTTCCTCACTGGAGGTGGGCAGCACATGGTCACCACGTGGTTGATGATTTTGGTCACTGCTAGCAGCCAACCCAAAATCGCCCACTGCCTTGCCTAGTGCAGGCAGGCAGGCTGCAACAGAGCTTAGGAAAGCGTTTCACTCTTGGAGGGGACGGCGGCACCTGTCAACCAAACAATGAGAGTGGTGGTGCCTGCTGGGCTCGCCAGGTGAAGCACTGAGCAGGCATAGAGGGACTTGTGTGAGGCAGACCCATGTTCACCCAGCCAGGGCCGTCAGCTCAGCTGCAGGGAGCCTCGAAAAGGCCTCTGAGCTTTGCTTTCAATTTCTCATGAGTTCGGACCATGGGGGCGTTGCTGGAGGGAGAGAGACACATTCATTCCCCTCGTTGCTTCCCAAAGGGAGGGCAAGAAAGAAGGAGGTCCAAAGCCAAGGGAGGTGCGGCCCAGAACTCCCCAGCAGCTGCTGCTTGCATTAATTAATCATGTTGTACTGTAGTCAAGTTAAGTGACTGGTTTTTAACTTTCCAAGTCAAGTTTAAGAATTATGAAGATATTTTTAAATTGTATTTCCCAAGCTTAGAAGTGTTTTTTTAAGAAAGAGGGAATTTCTCTGGGCTCTCTAGGGAATCTTTAAAGTACTATTTATAAAGCCTGATATTATGAATTAATGTTCTAGTTCCTAGAGATTAAAGCAGTGAACTACTATAATTAAATGTTTTTCCTTGCAACTTTCTTACAGTTGCTTCTTTTTCTTTGTTTGGTTTTATGGTTCAAGATAAGCTTTTCTCTGAAGATGGAAAAGAGGAATACAGTGTCAAATAGGGAGGAAAACACCAAAATTTAATGACAGTGTATCTGTCTATATGATTAAAATTTTATGCACAGCCTTTGTATAAGCTTGCATTTTACCTTATCTTTGCATTTATGTTCTGCCTGTCTTTCAAACAACCTAAGGTGGAGAACTTTACTTTCTTGTCCTTCATATTATCTTCACAACAACCTTGTGAAAGTTAGGCTAAAAGTGGCCCACCAATTGCAGAAGATATGGACAAAATTTTCACGTGCTCTCAGTCCTCTGCAGATGGCCTTGATGGGCATTCCACGTGTCTCTCCAATCCCAAGGCAGTATCTAGTAGTCATTGATGCACCTGGCCCCCATGAATTTATCTGCTCCTTCCTTGAAGCCATTCGGACAGGTTGCTGTCACCACCTCTTCTGGTAATAAATTCCATAGACTAATAAACTCTCTAGGTGGAAAAAAAAACCTCCCCTTGTCTGTTCTAACTCACCTACCCATCATCTTCATAGAGTGTCCCCAATGAAGTTGGATGACTTGAACCCTCATCTCCACGGTCTCAGTCCAATGCTCCAGCTTCTGCACAACTGTTGACTGGATTGCTTAGATCCATCTTTTGCAGATTGATCTAAATTCTAGCTGGAAGAGGCTGAAGGAAACCATTTTTGCCAGTTCCTTATTTTATTTCTTTTGCACTACATCTTATGCTGCTTTAAAGCCACTGTTGAGGGAGGGGGAGGGGAATGAGGGTTGAAATAGGATTAGCTTCAGAATGAAGCTTTTGTTTGCAATTAATGGAGCTTAACCTCAGAATTGCCTCCAAACACAGAGACAATGTTTGAGGGAAGACAGTAAGTTGTTAGACTACATGTAAGCAAATTTGCCCCTCTGAGCTGCTGAAGAATGTTTTGTAGGAAGGATTTACAAAGGATCTCAGGAGGAACAGCAAGTTATAAAGGCAATAAAGTTATAAAGGATCTCAAACACTGCAGAAATTCAGGGTGATTCCACGCTGACCAGCACTCTGGTCCAGCAAGCATTCTAGGAGCCTCCCTTCTGCACCCTGGACTGTTTGCAGAGCTAAAAATATAATCCATGCCTCCATGCTCTAGACTAGGCCAAACTGGTACACCACTGTTGAGAACTACCAGTAATCCAGGTCAGAACTCCCTTGATCTGAATTATACTTTGTCCTGTGAGGACAGAGCATTCCAGCAGTGGGTGGAGCATTTCATAATCTGCACAAATGTGCTGAAGGAAGGCCGTTATGTACTCACTGCTAAAGAACACTAGCAAGTACAGAAAGGCCCTTTGTCTGTGTAGCCTTTTCCATTGTCCAAATGGACACCTTGTTTCTCAGTTTACATACTAAAATATATTGAAACTTCCTTGTTGAAAACTTGAGTCTGTCTAATTTAGTCCCAAGAGGTACAGGCCTGATGGTAGTAGCAGCTGTGGGCTCAGAGGAAAGGCTAAACAGTGACTTGTAATTTGCCTTTAATCTTTATACAACAGGCAGCTTGGCCTTTGAACCAGTGCATCAGTCCGTTTTTTGCAACATATCAAATCCAAGTGTGCGGTGCCCCCCAAGTATCAAAGGTGAAGAACAAATTGCTAGCCAGCTATGCCCATGGCACTGTCATTACATGCTGACTGTAATCTGAAAACACCAATCAATGGCACTGTCATGCCTACTGTTAATAAACTTGAAAAATGGCTGAAGAAGTGAGATTATAAAAAATACAAACAGAGGGCATTGCAAGAATGTGTAACCTGCTGCTTAGGGAATGCGGGGAGGGGGGGAATTCAGGCACCATTAAGTTATAGTTTAATATATCCTTTTAAAGCAAAGTTCTCCTTAAAAGTCATATATAAGCAGACAGTGGCCAGAAAAAGCAGGCCTCATTCTAGCTCCAGAGTATTGGTAGGCCACAAGTGTTTGGATGGGGTTTGTATTTCCTGTTATCTGCTGTTCAACTCCCTGTTGCCATTCTAAAACAAAGTGGTCAGAATGGCACAAGCCATTTGAAAATGAAGTATGTTGTTGAGCAGTCTAAACAGGGACTTCAGCTGGACTTTAATTTTTAAAAGCCAAAAATTTAAGCATACCACTGGCCACCACAGTGTCATGAGACTGATGCAACAATCCAAAGTCTAAGAAATACCTCTGTTGCAATAGTTCTTCTACTCCTGCTGATTTTTTTAATGGATATTTCATTGCCACCATTGCTCATGACTAGCCTAATATTACAATGCAATTGTGTGCACAGCTATATGCCAGTGGGCCACTCAGATATTGTGCACGCATGCACTTGGCACTTCTGCAATCCGTTGCAGTCTATATTTGTAGTCTCGTACATTATTCAGGGTGTAGCTGACCATCTGTTGGATCAGACCACAAACCACCCAAAACTCTGCACAATCCAATAGAGACCAATAATTGAGCTGTATGATTACTCAAGCACAAATCAATTGCAGGCAGATAAAAAGTGGTTTTCTGGGGGGGAAAAGAAAAAGAAAAGAAAAAACACAGAAAGAAGCTGGTGTACTAGTGCTGCTCATTATTCAAACTCTGAAAGTGCTCCTGTTTTCTTGTTCATATTAACTACTCTTTTTACTTGATAGCTCAGAATTGCCCCTGAGAAAGCATGCTGTCTGATTTAAATGGCTGTTTGCAGGACACTCAGGCTGCGTCCAGACTTGAATATACTGTATTTTCTGGCGCATAAGACTACTTTTTATCCCAGGAAAATCTTCTCAAAAGTCGGGGGTTGTCTTATACGCTGGGGGTTGTCTTCTTATATGGCGAGTATATCCCAAACTCTATATTTTAACTGGAAAGTTGGGGGTCGTCTTATAGGCCCAGTCGTCTTATACGCCGGAAAATACGGTACTTTGCTGACCCTGTGAAGCTGCTTCCCGTCGGTCAGACCTGACGATCGGAAGCCACACAGAGACAGCACAATCGCTTCCAGTATGCCTGACAGGGCAATCAGAAGCTGTACTGTCCCAGCAAAGCGACTTCCCATCGTTCAGACAGGACGTGCCTTTGCCTGCAGCGGGGTGCAGCGTGTCCCTGAAGGAGCAAAGTAAAAAGATGCTGATTGATAAGCACCGTCTTACTTCTCACCCTTCAGTCAGATGCTGCGCCGCTGGTGCGGGCAGAAGAAAGCTGCACTGCTTTGAGGGAAGTCAGGCCGTAGTCTCAGAGAAGTTAGCCCAGAGTAGATCCTACTTTGCTTCCTCAAAAAGGCAACTTGATTTTCCCTGGCCTGTTCAGTTAATTTGATCTGCTCTATCAAACAGTGTATCTTTTGTGCATTTTGCCATTTTATGCTGTCCGTATACATTTGTCTCTAGTTAAGAGTCATTTCATGTGTGTTTCAGCATCCCTACTGTGTTCTCAGACTGTGAACATCTCCCCAGAAATGTTGTTGCAGAGCAGAGAATTAATACCTACAATTAATAATAAATACTTGATATCAGATCCAGAATATTGATAACAATTGCTTAAAACCGGTTCAACGTCTCCAATAAGGCATGTTTCACAAACACAGTGCATATATGATTTTTTTTTTAGTTCCACTGCAAGCAGTAGAGATGTGTGCAAACAAAAAACTTGCCATCAAACTTTTTAATAGAAAGTTGTTCACATTCAATTTTGCACTGTTTCAGAAAGCCACAGCGGAGCATGAACGTTTGATCAAATTGTGTTTGCAAGCAGGGAACAGATTTGATTCAGTTGAATTTTTGGATGTATAAACAACCACATGTTTGTTTCAATGTAAATATCTGTGAACACATATTATTCTATCAAATTTTTGACCGGGCTTCAAATTTTGCCCACCTCTAGTAAGCAGCCATTGTACAAGTGCAAAAAAAGAAAATAAATCTTCTTTCTCAAAGATTTAGGTTCTTTCCACACTAGGCTGTATTCTGGTATATTTTCCAAAACAGAAGCCTGCTGTTGGAATGCTAATACAGATTGGTTCTGTCATAGTCTGCCCTATCATGCAGACAGCAGGACCCTATTGGTACATCATACACAATATTAACAATACCTACGGTATATAATTCAGTTGCCTATCTCTCTGTGAACCTCTACTGCATTAGCTTATATATTAGCCAGACCCTTACACAGTAGAGTCAGGCTGCAAGGTGCTGAGAAAACTAGAAAAGGACACCCTGACAGGCCTGCTATGGGGGATGGGAATGCCTCAGATAGTGGAGGCCTGCTGTGCCTCAGGGGAGAAGCAGAGAGACTGAAGTTAATGAAGGAAGCCCTGGAAGGTCTTCAGACAAGTCCCTGAGGAGAGCTAAAGGCCATTTGGAGGGATTTGAGAGCAGGTGAAGGCTTTACCTTTATCTTCTGCTTGAGATGCCCATAAGCATTTGGTGGGCTACTGTGCGAGACAGGATGCTGGAGTAGATGGGCTGTGACCCAATGCAGCAGGGCTTCTTTTATGTTCCTATGTTCCTGAAAACTGTAATTTCATGCACCTGATGCATATCAGAGGGGAAGACATTCCACAGCAATAGTGCTACCACAGGAAAGGTCCAACAGTGGAGTGCCATAAGGTTTTATAAGATGATGCCAATGAAGAGAATAGATCAATCATTAAACCAGCACACAATTAAAAAAAAGATGACAACCCCAACATTTTTTAAAGTTTTGAGAGGATATAGATATTCTGTTTCTGGAAAGATAAGAGTGGATTCCAGATAATGCCCTCTTGGAAAGAGATTCTTCAAGTTGTATGCTGCTGTTCACAAGTCAATATTACAATAGAGCCATCTTAAATGACAGTCCAGGGAAGCAGCAATATGTTGGCTGATGGTATTTAAATCATCACTTTCACTTGACATGAAGATGTGAGTGGGGGGGAGCCAGGGAGCTTGGGCAGCCTTTGCTAGCTTGTCTACCAGCTCCAAGGCCACTGTCTTCCTCCACCCTCTGTATCCTACAGTTTCTAGTAGTTTACCAACCTGTCCATGTGTGTGTAGCTCTAGAGTGTCTTCTTGCCCCCTCTCTTCAATACCAGGCCAATGTTGCTTCCCTTGCCATTACCTTTCCCACTGGTGCAGCCAATCTAATAGACCCCAAAGACAAATACAGTCACACTAGGCATTATCCTGCCTGCCTCTCCCCTGACAACCTGAAAAGTGCAGCCTGTTGCATGTATGTGCCTGTATGTGTGTGTGTGTTACCAGCTCTTTCTCTTGCAAGACATGGCTTAGACAATGCAAAAATTAGCCCCGGAATTAAAGAAGGTAACACATGTTTGTTTTGCTTTTTGTTCCCTCTCACTTTTGTAGGTGTGATGCTGGCTATACTGGGCAACACTGTGAAAAAAAAGACTACAGCGTATTATATGTGGTTCCTGGTCCTGTAAGATTTCAGTATGTCTTAATAGCAGCAGTGATTGGAACCATTCAGATTGCTATCATCTGTGTTGTAGTCCTCTGCATTACAAGGTCAGTAACTCTGTCCATCTTCTCTTACTGTACATGAAAGGGTCACCAGCCCAAATTGGGACTTTGTCTGAGTTAAAACAATGTGGCCACATATCTTTTCTCTTTCTATTCAATCAGCATCTGAATCTCTAACCACAGGTTCCCCAGAGGTTAGTGAAAGGCTTGCTTCATTGTATCTAATTTTGCTGAAGTCATACAGATAATTCTTGCCCTGCTTCAACACTGTGGACCTTTCTGCTCTTACCTTGCTGTGATCTTGACCAGTGAGTCTCAACAAGCAAGACACTCTGGTCTGGGACATGGCAAGATGTAGTCTGGAACAGCACCTTCTGCACAGTGATGCTGGTCCAAATCTTCACTCCAGCCAGAAAGCTCACACAAGCTTCATGATCAGCCTCCAAGTCCCTAAAGGACTTATTTGGTACATTGCTGAACAGGCTCCTCATGCTTTCTGCATGCCTCTGAGATCCAGATCGGCCTAAGGTTGGTATCCCTGTCAACCTTTAACAGACAGGTTATCCTGCAAGAAAGCCATGTGTCATTAAAAAACTGTTAGGCATCCTGTTAGACTTTAGATTCAGCTCAGTCATAATCCTTGCTAGTATTCTAGAGCTCTAGCATCTACCACAGTGCCCAAGGTGCTTTCTGCAATATATTCTGATGCAAGGCCTAATCCTCCATATCTGTTGCAGTACTGTGGAACCACCACTTCTCCCTTACACTGCTTCAGCCATATGGAATGAATCTATGGATGGGGATATGGTGTGAAAATGGCACTATATTCCAGTCCTGCTGTGGACTTCTTGAAAGAGGTCCTTAACCAGGCCAAATGTCCAGACAATGAAGAGTGTGTAGACATCATGCCCTTGTAGGGACACTTTCTGGCAGCAATCCAGAAAGTACTGTCAGAAGTATACATCTAATGAAAGTTCCTGCTGCCCTTGAAGGCTCTATGCCAGTTTACTTCTGGGCCAGTCCAGCTTGGCCCATGCTCACCAGACTAGGCTATGTGGGCCAGAACAGCCCATGTAGTGCAGTAAGAACCCCAGAATTCTATGTGGATATGAGCAACGTGTTCCCCCTAATGGCAGAAAGTTTGTGGGGAAAGTATGCCTCACAATTCAGGATTCATCAGTATTAACATTTTCAGGAGCCACTTCGCTGCTTCCTCATAAGGCAAATTATTATTATGCAAGATAATATAGACCTTATTAGTATTAGTATCAGAAGAGTTATGTTGCACGGAGTGTGATGTTTCAGTTTCTAAGAGAAGATCAAGGCCCAAATCACAACATCCCCAGTTAAAAAGGATCTCTGAAATGCAGCCCTTTGAAATCATTCCAGTCCCATCCTACAAAATGAAGTGCTGTGGACCAATGGGCAATCCCTGCAGAAGGCAGTTTCAAGACCCCTGTATAAATGTGTGAATGTAGCTCCTTTAGTATTTGAGAAAGTTTCATAGTTTTTTATTGTTCCTCACTTTTTCCAGCATGTCCTCAGACAAGGTGAAACAGTTTCAGGCTTCTTAACTGTAGCTCAAGTAAATTAGATACCTTCAAAATAAATCCTTTTCACACAAAAAAGAGAGAGAAAGAATTTTTTTAAAAAACAGGTATCACAAACCCATGGAAAATAAAAGGCTCCAATATATCTAAACATCCACATCTTACCCTGTTTAGAGGACAAGTGCAACATTCAGGATTGAGAAAGGTAGGGGATGGTACATAAATCTCACCCAGCCCCAAGCTGAAGGCATAATAGAAAAATGTCCACCTAAGCTTGGAGATGCTTGCCGGCCAAGTTGAGTTCATCAGCTTTACCCCAAAGAGTAGATCCTCAACTGCAAAAACAGCAATGTATTATATTATAAAGTGGGTTTCAGGGAACATGAAGATAATTCAAACAGCCAAAGATACAGTGTACATAAAAGGATGGAGATGGGAAAGTAACTGCTGAACAGAAAAATGGTACTACATCATGTTGTTCAAGAAGCCTTTCAGTGACTCCAGGTTTGTCAGCTTTAGGTCATAAAGCAAGCAAGTGCTTTATGGGCAGAGGAAATGATATAGCTTTTTATGGATTCTACCTATTCAGTAGATTTAGTGTACAATCCACAATCAATAGAAAAGTACCAAAAGTCAATCTCATTGATCTTTTTTCATATATATAAGATCTCATTTCAAACTATTGCTTTTGCTTTAAACTTTACAAAAATTCACAAATTGTATCCAATACTACAAAAATATTGTCCCCAGTCATTTGCCTACTTAAAGTCAGGGGTCAGCACCCATACTCTCAAAAGACCAGTGTACAAATAATATGTAAAATTAGATTGGAGAGATTTTTGAGATTTTCTTTCAGCCAAACAAGGTAAATGTTTGAATTTTTAACAATATTTGTATGTTATCAAGAGGCAAGTAACCAGACCTTCCTATTAAGCATCAGTCTTCCCTTGGGAGTTCCAAATAATTGGCAGTACCTAATCTTAATTCTGTTGCTTTAATATTTTATGAGGAATAGCCCTGATAAAATCTGGACATAAGAACTTGAGTGGGAACACTGGATGCCAAATTTGGGTTAATTGCAGATGTAATGGGAAAGCTGGATACCGAAGTCAAATTCAGTGTGAATTTAAATGCCTATGGGAACGCAGCCTATGTGTTTCGTTCTGTTTCTATCCATTTGCCTGTACAGCATAAGGGCAATACACAAGACAATAAAGATGAGGACTAACAATGCAAGCATATCCATGGAGGTATAAGCCCTACTGAATTCACTAGTACTCCCAAATGTTTAGTCTTTGGGAAATATTGTACGCTTTTAAAAAAAGAGAGAGAGACTGGGCAGTCCTACTGTGAGGAAGGGTGGAGGAGAGATGAAAAGTGAATAAGTTCATCATCTTAAAGGTTGGCATGTTTCCTCACTTTATGAAGTGAAAAAATATTTCCTCTTATCTGGTCTGACTCTCCTACCCATCAGTTTCATACAATGACCCTGGCTCTAGTGGTGTATGATAGAGAAAAGGATTTTCTCAACTTTCTATTTTCAGGGGAAATTCCATAGTTGTGCAAGAATAGTATATTAAAAAGAATAAAGGAAGGAACCCAAGGTCCATTTGCCCCTCCCTCAGATGCCTTTATAGAGGAGAATATAGGGCTTTTTAAACTTACCACTCAGCATTCCAGTTTAACAGAGTGATTCATTTCAGTATGCAATAAGGTATACTATCAGAATCGCTTCTCTGGCCATTGGAGCCTGTGAAGCCAGCTCCAAACTTTGTGTGAGGTTTGGGGTTGGCAGAGGGCTGTCTCAGATCAGCCGATGTGGGCAACCTTTTTCTGGGACAGCTAATCTACTAGAATGGTCCATCAATGGTAAGTGCAAAAGGCCCATATACAAAAGTGCAATGATGGTGGTCTAGGGGGATGGAGTGGGATGAGGTCTTGGGCCTTCTGAAGATCAACCCCAGTTTAGGCAGCAGGAGCAACAGTTATTCTGCATGAGGCTATCATATCTGTGAAGGCAATACAACACTCTCCCCTGCCATCAAATACAACAGCTGTGTCTTTTGACATGGCTATAAATGACAGAAAGGAGGAAAAGGAATCACTGGGAATAGTTTGGAGAGCTTTTGGAGGAAGCATTTCAAGCTGCCTCCCAGAGCACAGGCAAGGCTTATCCTGGCTTGCAGCTAGTGATGTGAATGAATTTGAAAATGGCAGTTTAGTATGAATTGAACCAAACCAAACCATGTACAGTTTGGTTCAAATTCTGACTCAGACTGGTTCAGTTTGAATCTCAGATGGGTTTAACTTGGTTTTACACATAAACATACAATTTAAAAAACCTTTTAAAAGGGCAAAATATCATGTTGCTGTAGGAAGCAAAGCAAATGTTCATGTTGTTCAGATTTAATGAGGCCAAGAGACCCATCAAGGAAGAGACAATAAATAGAGGATAAAATATGCAATTGCCACAAAGTAAAATTTGACGTTAAAGAATATGGCAGTAAGATGGCCATAATTATTAAGAACCAACGATGTTCTTTCCCAGTTTGACTGCACAAAACGATATTTAGCAGCAAAGTGATAACAGAGCATAAACCAGAGGATACAGTTTGGAGTAAGTGCATTTCAGATGAGTCACGAGCTCCATCTAAAAGAGGCAGCAATGAATCTTTGCAAATACTCTTGTAATATTTACATCCCAAAAAGTACATGAGGTACAGTTAAAAAAAATGTCCATATTGTACAGAGAATAGAATAAAAAACATCCTAATCTGTGAATTGACCAAGCTCAGGTGAGGTGAGAAGGCTGTGAAAAATAATAGTGTCAGATTCCCTTCAAACTTTACAGATTTTAAAAATGGAAGGGGGGAGACAAAATGTGTTTTTTGGCATTCAGTTCATAACAAATCGAATGTTAGAAAATTTGTATTCATACGAATAGACCCTTCTGAACGTGGTAAAATTCTATTTGATATGAATGTATTCATATGAATATCCAATATGAACGTATACATATCGGATACGAACAAATATGTATCCAATATGTATCTGAGATATGTATCTGATACATATCCCATTACAAAACTGCTCTGAAAGTGTCAAATCTGACCTAAATCCACTTTTAATATGCTCTCAATCTGTGCTGAATGCACTCTAGATCCACTGCAGATGTGACTGGCGCAGCCATTTTCCCACCTCCACTGTTTAATGGATGTCCAAATTATTCATACAAATATCTGGAAATATTCATTTTTCTTTGAATGTCAGTGTATGAATATCATAACATTCAATTTGTGTACAAATGTCTGAATTTGTACGAATTCATACGAATAACAAATGTTACGAATGCCTAGGGGAGACCGCCTTTCCCTCCCTCCCCTGGCAGAGCTGAGGGAAGGAGGAAGACTCAGCGCCCCCAATGGAAAAATCACAGCTGAAACTTCCATCGTCCATCATTATCATGCCTGGGGATTTTGATAGGCGAGGCGCATCAGGCTACATGCAAAAAGTAGACTGCCACTTTATGAGGACCGATTGCGCCTCTTAATTTAGAAGGTAAAGAGCACTACGCTTGTAGCGCTTTCCCTGCTTTTCATGCAGAAACTGCCGCTGTTTCTGCTGCAAACTGCAGACAAAAGAGGGAGGCAAGAGGGGACTCATCTCTTGAGCCCATGTCTTCTCATGAAAGTTAGTTTCCATACACGTGCCTTATTTAAATGGCGCAGTTAATATTTTGTGCTGCCTTTTTTACACTTAAATTGCCACTTATGCACAGAGGAAAGCCACACACAGCAGAAAAACGGGATCCATTTGCAGAGTTGACAAACCTTGGTTTGAATATCTTCTCTGTGCGGCAGTTACGCTTTAAAAGGCGACGATCCTCCCCTCATTTGCCCTTGCTTTCCTCTCTGAAGGGAGATTTGGGGAAATATTTAAATATCTCCTGTGATTTTTCCATTCATTATTTTGCAAAGTTCTCTTAGCCATTTTGTGGGTGGTGGGTTTAAACCAGGGCATAGTTTAAATCCTTGCCCTGCATGCATGCTGCGTCCTAGGGGAAAACAGCTTGGTGTTTCCAAGCTCTTGAATGAAAATCAGGTTGCAAGAGGGTGAGAAATGTTGCCTCCTTTTACTGAGCTCTATAGCTGTGTGGTAAGGGAGCAATGAGCTACGGGGACAGGGATAGCTGTCAGCTGCCGGCAGTCCTTTCTTTGCCTCAACTATCATTTAGCAAAGCAAATTTCATGCTATTTTTTCCTTCCCCTATTGCTTGCAGGAAATGTCCCAGGAGCAACCGAATTCACAGGCAGAAGCAAAACACAGGGCACTACAGTTCAGACAACACCACAAGAGCATCAACCAGGTTAATTTAAAAGGGAGCATGTTTCCACAATGGCAAAAGCAAACTGCAGAGTGCTTGGACTTACAGAAATACAGTATTATAGACAAAAGAAAGACACATGTTGCCTTGCATTTGTGGTAATCTACACCAATGAAAAAAAAAAGAAAACATGTACTACAGCTATATTTGATTATGTATGGATATATTTGAAATAGTATACATTGTCTTGATGTTTTTTCTGTAATGTAAATAAACTATTTATATCACACAATATAGTTTTTTCTTTTTCATGTATTTGTTATATATAATAAATACTCAGTGATGAGAAAAAAGTACTGCTTTCTTAAATTTGCTATATCTTACAACTGTGTTATCTTGTGAACACTTTTAACTACATGAGTCAGAATTCGAATCTGAGTTCTACAACTGTGTGTGCCCTTGAAAGCTTATGAAGTCACCATCTTGTTGAAGCTAAGCAGCTGTAGATGTACTACACAAACTCTAGCGTGCATTAGAACAAAGTGACATCATGAAGTAGATGAACCAGACTTTCCAGACCTGGTTCAACTCAAATTTTGGCTGGACTCCAACTTACACCAGTCTCTGACAACACAGCCAACAGTCAGAATATGGAGGGAGTTACAAACCAATATAGTAACAATCTGAGTTCATCAGGCATAATAAAACTATAAAAATTTCAGGAACTAAGA
Organism: Aspidoscelis tigris stejnegeri; assembly: GCA_023333525.1. Classification (NCBI taxonomy): domain Eukaryota; kingdom Metazoa; phylum Chordata; class Lepidosauria; order Squamata; family Teiidae; genus Aspidoscelis; species Aspidoscelis tigris. Next base: position 21,019,326 of record JALMGA010000010.1, read on the forward strand.
TGGCCTTCCCTCATCTTGAAAGAAACCTAATTATTACTTGTTTTTCAGTTCTATTCAAAGCTGTTTGCTAGCATTGTTTTTCCATGGGGTTGCCATTTCCTCGTTGTTTATCACAATGTTCTCAAGGCCTAAGTACAAGGACATTTACGGCAAGATTAGCAACTGCATTGTGGGTTTTAAGAATATAAATACTAGGATACAGAGATTTATTATCAGACATGTTGTACCATGTGAGAAAAGAAGCTTTAAGTCTATTCTCCTTAGCTACAATTTCAGTAGAAAGCTGTTCAATGGCGGGGACGGGACGTTTACACTGTTAAATGATCTACACAATGCTTGAAACTTAAGCTATTGCCTCACTGACCAGTATGCAGGCCCACAGAGGGGTCCAGGGACCTTCCTTCCACAGCCTAGTGCCCACCCACTGGCAAGGTCAACCTGTACCAGACAGAACAATAGAACAGGGGCATTTCTGCACTTGCTTTCCCGGCCTTTGGATGGAAGAGGTGCAAAAGGGACTAATGTTGATGTGCAATCAGAAACTTACCTGTGTTTGGTCATGTGTCTGATCCTCCAGTGCACAGCAGCTAAGAGGGGGGCCCAACCAGAAACAGTGCAGATGCTCACTGCTGGACATATACAGGTAGGTTCCCAGCCACGTTAGGTTAGGTTTAGGGTCCTTGTGAGCCAGTTCAGTCTAGTGATTAAGGAGTCAGACTCTTATCTGAGAATACTGGGTTTGATTCTGCCCTCCTCCATGAAGCCAGCTGGGTGACTCTGGGCTAGGCACAGCTCCCTTCTGAGCTCTCTCAGATCCATCTAACTCAGAGGTGTCTGTTGTGGGGAGTAGAACAGAAAGCTTTGCCAGCCACTTTGAATCTCCTTAAATGGGTGAGAAAAGCAGGGTACAAAAGCCAACACTTCTTCCCCTCCTTCTAGTATGCAATTAGACAACCTCTGGACAGGCAGGGGGCATTTCTAGTCTGTAAACACCTCCTGAAAGTGCAGATGCACCTGCCCAGGGGTTGACTAATTACATACTACAGGTAGAAGTGTGAATTATCCCTATCCGTGTCTATTGATATACCTGACAAAGTGGTCTGCAGATGTGCCACTGTCAATATATCAGACCATAGATAGCATGTGCAAAGCACATCTTAATAGTCCAGACAGCGGTTGGTGCACTGCCCCAAAGGGCCCAGTCAGAAATGCCAAAGACCGGGCTCCTGCTTTAAAGGCTGGACCCAACCTTCAAAGCCAGCACTCAGAGCTGGGCTGGGCTGAATTACATCCAACCCTGTTTTGGCCCATCAGGGTGCGACTGATTTCCTATCCCAGACCAGGCAAGCCACCCTGGTCCAGGATAACAAATATTAGTGCAGAAACTGCCTATCTTAGGCTGAGACCCCATGGGGCTGCCAATGCCCCACGGTGGATTTGGGGAACCCTTAATGCAAATCTAATTTGCATTAAGGAGTCCCCATGGCAATGGAGGACAGGGCAGGTTCAAGGCGAGCCCACCCATCCCCATGAAAACCGCAGCAAATCCCTGCATCGGGATGCTGTGGTTTTCTCCACACACACCCCTTGCCTGAGCACTTAATTGCCCAGGTAAGGGCTTGAATTACCCCAAACGTTTGCCTGACAGCTGCCCTGCCCTGTCAGGCAGATATAGGGGCTGTCAAGAGCAGGGCAGAGTTCCAGTAAGATGATTGAAACAGTTGCGAAAGTTGTGTCTGTTTTAATCATTTTAGCGAAGCTCTGCTTGTGCGCATGACAGCTGCCCAGCTGACTGCAGGGCAGCTGTCAGGTGGGTGGTTGAGGTAAATCAAGCCCTTACCTGGGCGATTAAGCACCCAGGTAAGAGGGGACAGTTGCAATTGCAGCATTAGTGGTGGGGACAGCGAAGCCTTGCCTGCTAGTGCTGTGGTCATAACCCACAAGTGTCCCCATGCCCTCTTTATAACCCCTTCTTGCCCCATAATTCAGGGCAAGAACAGCTATGAAGGTTTTTTTTTTTCGATCTAGAGAGTTTTGTCCCTCATGTAGCTCAAATTAGGGCTTTGCATGGGGACTCTTGCCATGGGGATGAGCATTATGTTTTCTTTCCTTGGGGAAAAACACCCAACTGTTGTTTTTTAAATGTGTTTATATGTGTGAAAAGATTTGCTGTCCTGTTCAAAACAACTCTGCTTAAAATGTTGGCCCACTGGTGTTCCTGAGCAATTAGATATAGTATGATAGCCTTTAGATTTTGCCCAACTTCACATCTTACTTTAAAGAAACAATAATGATCAACATGGTGGAACTTAACGTTTACAAAACATAACCACAAATCTTGATTTGAGCAATATGTTAAATCTCCCTCTTCACAAATTCTGCAGCTATGACAAAAAGCATTTTGTACTGTCAGGGGAGGAGAGTGAGGCAGTTAAAGGCAGGTCTGATGTAGGATGAGATGAGAAACAGCCTTTAATCATTTTGTTTTCAAAGAAGATTCAGAGATCTTTTGAAGATGACGTTTTCCCCCTGAGCTTTATCAGAACAAAACAAGAGCCTGAGAGATTACCTTTTATCTAGCCCCCTCATCTGTAGGTTAAATTAGGCATACGTAACAGCTAGGCTTGAATGCAGAGTTTCCCTTGCTAACCTGGGGAGGCTTATTCACAGAGTAGAAACGGTTACCCGTGTTGCAACACACCAATGTAAAGCTCTAACTGAACTTGAAGTTGTGGATGGGATCTGCCATGCAGTACTTTTACTTTTTTTGTTACACCTAGCCCCAAATGGCATATGCCTGCTGCTGGATCTCTCACTTCTGGGCTGCATCCCCATTACAACCTTATTTCGATTTCAAACCATTTTCAATCCTCTCAGACCCCACGTCAGTTTGGCTTAACACACTTTCCGCGTGTTAAATTGCCCCAAAGCATTGTAAATGTCAATCCTCATTTTAACAGGTCTCACTCTGGCTCGTGCACTTGAAACATTCTACATTTTTACTCTGGGGACCATACCGTGTTAAGGGATGAGAATCCATGTTTAGGGTTTCCCTCCCCCAATAGCCTGCTTCCAAAGATAGTGATTTCATTGAAAAAATCCACCCCTCAAAACAGCCACTATAAAAATCCACTCCTTAAAGCTACACTGTAGCGATCTAGCCACTTCACACCTTATAACAATGTTGCAAATTTGTGCAATTCTGAAAGTTCTGACCTTTAGAAAGGGAAAAGAAAGGAAAGCAGCTAGAGGTTCTGTTTTAAAGGCTGTGGCTGTGAAGGGGGCTTGAGTTGCTGCTGCTGCTGTGTGCCCTTGGAAATGGGGAGAGGAGAGGAACGAATTGCTGGCTGCTGGGTGCCATTTTTCCTCCAGGCAAGCATCAGCCACCCAGCCACCCAGCTAGGCTCCCTGAAGGGGTCCCTTATGGGTGGTGCATTCATGCCAGGAGACAGAGGGCAGGGCAGCCCCGAAAAGCAGCTTTTAAAAAGTAGCCACTTGAGTCCCCCCTTGAGTCACGTATGCCACGTACAATCCTCAGAATCCGTATCGAACGCAATTAAGCTGAAAGTAATGGGAACTGGCAAATTCGCGTTTGCATCCGATTCTATTATTTCGGTTTAAGGAAACTGGATTAAGCTTATAATGGTGATGGGCCTCTGGTTTCCTCATATGCAGTAACTGGAGCTGATCCTGCTTCTGGTGTAACCATGAGGACAAATTAGAACCAACTATAATTTTCATCAGCAGTCAACCATGTGGATCTTGAGAGCATATTGGTGCCCCAAAGAAATTCCCTATAGCGGTGACATATATGATAGAACTTGCAGAGTGTTAAAAGAGGGGTGGAGCTTTGCCTTGGATCTCCTCAAGATTAAAACACAGTTCAGAGAGACCAAAGATGGCCATGTGGACCCAGATGATCAAAATCTGGATGCAACCCTAGGGGTGATCTTTCCTGCTACTGTTTTTATTTTAGTGTGGCTTATAAGCAAAATCATATAGACCTTCTGCAAATGAAACAAAGAAAACAGTGGCAAAAGAGATGGCATTTCCTTCAATTCCTTGCAGTCTATGTATGGTGTGTGTGTGTATGCACAAGCATGTATATGTGCATGCATGCATACACATGCACATCAAACTTGTTGAAGCAGAGACTTCTCCCATGGCTGATTTACTCTAGCCAGGAATTTTTAATGTTTTACTACCCAGATGTGAAGCAAAGAAAAGGAAGCACACCTGGGTATGTGCCCAGAATCTTGCCTTCACGTCTGATCAGCCACCAAAGGACCATCATTGTTCCTTATCAGTATCAGGCCTTGCAAATGAAATGGGAATGATGGTTCCTGCCCTGGAGTGGTGATGGTAGGATTTATGGCAACAGATGGAAGAAGAGGTGGAAGTAAGGAGCACCAGATGAATAAGGAGACCTAAATTAAAGGCTACAAATAATGCTTTCTACATGTCCTACATTTTAAAATAACCACTGTTAGGCAGGGAAGCCCGTATAAGGAAAATGCACGGATGTGCTGGCAAAGGTAACTAAGAGTCACAGGCGTGACTATCAACAAGTGCTCAAGGCTGGATTGAGCAAGGTTGGATTGAGCAAGAATTGCGTAAGTCTGTGCAACACTTGCAACACAGGCTTGTGCAACACTCAGGAAGTGAGTCACCATCTATGATAAGGAAAAGGTATAAAAGTGCCTGTACACTGCTGGTTAAGTTATTATTGTTGTTGATTGCTGGACGAGAGCTTGGATGGAGAGATGTATACTTGTATACAGCAACCTTTAAGAATAAACCTCTGCGAAGAGAGAAAACTCCTGTTTCAGTCTGTTTCTTAAACTGCGGGCAGAAGAAGGAGGGAGTTCCTGAAAGGCTGGACAGCTCCACAGATGCCAGCAGAAAGTTTTCCGGGACAACAGAGATGTCTTTCAGCACGGCCGCGTATTCTGCTGATTTAATACCAACGAGGGGTGACACCACCCCCCAACAATGAATGAATGAAGAAACAAACAAATGAATGGTACTGGAAAACAAAAAGGACTAGTATTTATGGGGTACTGCTCATGACAATAGCAAAATCTATACTATGGAGAATCTACAAGGCCCTGCAAAAACTAAAATATTTTGTGTTTTTGGATGTGTATCTATATTCAGTAAAGCCCTATTATAGGTTTACAAGTGCTGCTATCGGCTTCCTCAGTGCTGTAAAGCCTCTCTTATTAGGTAATGAGAAATTCCAGTAAGTTTAATCGGAGCACATATGAGCTACTTGATGTGTTTGCTGGACTGATAAACATTACTTTATAAAAGATATGAAGCTATAAGTGTTTTTTTTTCCCTCTAGGTAACCATAGGCTCTTTAGAGTAGTTCACACTTATAAAAATTTCTCCTAAATTTAATCAGCATCTATACGAGGAGGAAAGAAAAGGAAAAAATGAAACGAATCCAAATGGTCAGAATTCAGCAGTGAGCCAAGAAGCATGCAATATTTGTTTGAATTGTTTGCATTTTAAGCCAAGGCACATGGGGTTAAAGAAAGTACTGATAACATTAAACCACAATCCAGAACACTGGGCTGTCTCCACACAGCTAGAGGCAATGGGGATTCTAAACAAGATTCCAGAATTGCCAGATGGGACAGGTAGTCATGGACTTAGCTTTGTGTCTACCAGCAGCTTTTGCAATCAGCTCGCTTGGGGCTACCAGAAGAGACCAACCAAGCAGGCTTCCACTTCTTTCTCTTGTTTTTTTCCATGCTTGGCTGACTTCCAGTAGCCTCAAGTGAGCTGATTCTGAAAGCCGCTGACAGATGCAAAGGTAAATGTCACTATTATGGGAAACTTGCCATCACTGCCAGATTTCCCATAATAGAGATATTTGCATTCCCAATATAGCACCAAGGCAATTGGCGGTTTTAGTGTGTGCCTGGAGGCACCCCAAAATGGGATGGAAATTCAGTCATTGTCAACTTGTTACCTTCTACTCACTTTGAACTAAAACAGCCATCGGTCATCCCTGTAGCAGTGGTAGGAATAAAGCGCTATGACCGATGGCTGTTTTAGTTCAAAGTGAGTAGAAGGTAACACTTAAAACTCTGCCAAAAACAGATTGGGGAAATGTTTTTTCCCCTCCTCAGCCTTTTCCTATCCCTCTCTAACCATTGCCCAGGGCGCATGGCGGCAGTGGCAACTCAAGCCCTGTTTGCCCACTCACCTCCACACTCACCATCCTCAGCAGGAGTCCCACACACACACACACAAAAGCACCCTGGCTGGCTGGCTTGTCGGGGGAGAGAGAGGAAGGAGGAAGGGATGCCTGCTCGCTTCACTGGATCCACTAGCTGGTTTAAAAGACCAAGTGGAGGCTGAGCGACCTCCTACCCACTCAGGCAAGGTGAGGTGAGGCTCCCCCTGGACCAACGCAGCGCTCACTCTGCTGTCGCTGCTGCCACCTGCATATATACACTTGCGCACTCCCCCGTGGGAGCTGTGCAAGTGAGCGAGCGAGTGAGCAGTGCTGCCGCCACGGCAGACAGGTGAGAGGGAGAGATGGACTCAGAGCTGCCACTTCACTTCCTTGCTTCTCCCAGTTCCTGCAGCTTCCCCCTTTTCCCTTTTTAAAGATCAAGGAAGAAGGCTGGGACCAGCATCTTTCCTTGATCTTTAGGCTTGCATGTGCGTGAGGGGAAGTGTGGGTGGGAAAGCAAACATTGTTATAAGGTGTGAAGTGGGTGCATTGTTAAAATGAAACCGACCGATGTACAGGGAAACCTGGCATTTTAACTGACAAAGGGATGTCCTGCAGGGTGAAAGCCCACCCGTTTCATGACGTATTTGCCCAAATACTGCTCTAGCATTCCCACAGCAGTAAGGAAGAAGCATTTTAAGCCAAATAATCTTCAAAATACCCCTGAAACTCATTGGGAATGGGGACAAAGAGGATCCAAACCATTTTGAAACCATTTTAATTGATTGCAGGTAGGAACAACAAGGATCCAAACCACTTTGAGCTTTAAAGTGGCAATGGGAATTCAGCCTCATAGTATAAATAGCTAGTTTAGTGAAAGCCACAATAGATGATAGTGATAATCTGCTAGGAAGCTATTCTGTGAAAACTTATGTTCTTTCAGTATAAGCTTCTAAGGATACTGGATTACCCTAGGTCCTCCCTCCCTGGGCTGGCCTATCCCAAACTGCCCCCCCCCCCAGGATGCACTTACCTGCTCCAGCAGTGCTCTGGGCCTCTTCTAGGGCCCTCTAGAACCATGAACAGGCTTCCCAGGAGGTAAATACAGACCTTCCAGCTTTATTTATGGAGGACAGGTGTATCAATGGCTACTAGAATGAATGCCTAGGTACCCCCTCCAGGTTGGAGAGACAGTAAAGATGCCTCTAAGGGTCATTTGTAATGACTTGTGAAGGTTTTGCCTTGGATTGGTGTGGCACTGTGTGAGACAGGATGCTGGACTAGATCCCACAAGACTCCCTTTGTGTTCTTATGAAATGTGGCCAGCCCTTGGAGTGGTCTACCACTAGTCTCCCCCAACATGACCCAAGATTTGTCCAGACAGCACTTACTCAACTCTCATGATTTGAATAATCTGGAGTTAAGGACGTCCAGGCACAATTTATTCCTAATTATCCATGCTTTATTTCGGATGATCGAAATGATGTGGATTAAGTAAGTAATGTCTGGATGAAGCTCCAAACTCACTGTCCCACATTACGAAAGCTGGAAGAGCCCTTAGATACAAAAATGGCCAAGGACTCTTCAAACAATAGTTGATAGCGGTCGAGTCCCAGCTTATTTAAAAGTACATGAAAGAATCTTACAAAGTTAAATTCTATTCCAGATTCTGTACATTTCTCTTGCACAATCACTGAAGATGATCATTCATAGTGTAATCCAAAAGTAATATCCATCATGCTGAAAACTTTGGATAATGCACAAACCATTCCCATTATAACCTCTGTGGAGTTATTTAAGAACTATTTTCAGAGTTGATTGATAAGTGAGAAATAAAAACTGAAGGCACAATTACAAATCAGAAAAGAGAAAGAGAGAAGCAGGTCTCAAAGTGCTATTTTAAATGGGGAGGGGGAGCAATTTTTAGAAGAAAAATACTTTTTCTAACTCTAAGTAAATAGCAAACAGGTTTTCCAATGCTTAGGACGGAATGTGAAAATACAATAAAATTGCTCTTTAAATACTAATAATTAACAATTTTATGTTAAAACAATAGTGCCAATATTGACTTTACAAATACAAACCAAGTTCTGAAAGGAAACTGAGTCACAGGCAAATACAAAATGCTCTGGCAAACAGAATTGTAAATACCTAGAACATATCCTTTTTTCATTGTGCAGTAGAGGCTTTCTTGATTTTCTTTCTCTCTGAGAAATTTTTTGTTGCTGTATCCTGCACAGTGTCATGAACCTCTGTCCATAATTCTTCAGACATCCTGTCTATCAGATTTGTCTATCCTAAATCTATTCATTATCTCCACCATAAGGATATTATTAGACACTTGCTTCTTGGAAAGAAAACCATGCTAAACCTGAGGCCTTTTCGCATTAGGCCTTTTGGAACGCGTGGAGGACACGCCAGGATGGAGCATTCACTCCTCTGGGCCGGCAGTTTCATTCAGAACCACCTCAGCCTGTCCCAGAGGGCCCTCCACTGTGTTCCACATGTAGAACACTTAATTGTGCACTACACGTGGCCCAGCGCGTTACAGCCATCCCCCGCCATCCAAGGAGGGAAGCGTTTGCACACCTCCCTCCCTGACAGCTGCGGGACACCCCACCACTACAATTGGGCCAAAATTAGCCCAACAGCTGGCAGGCCCGCACAAATCACTCACCTTGCCAGGTCCAGGGTGTGATCCACCGTGGGTCTGCACAGCTGCGAGAACTCCAGTAGACGGGACCCAATGGGTCCCATCTACCGGGAGCGTGTGTGCCTGTGCAGACAGCGGCAAATCACACTCCAGATCCAGCAAGCTGAGTGATCGCGTGGGGGGGGGTGGCTTACTCCCAACTCCTGCAGTCCCATTGTGACTGCAGGAGTCATGGAGACACCCAGTTCGCCCTTCCCCCACCCCTTTCCAGGGCAGGGAGAGGTCAGACTGCGGCTGTCAGTGGGCCTGGGGATGTGGGGTCCCTCCGTAGACCAGGCCTAGTCAAAGTGCCAAATGGCTAGGGCCATTCTACCAAGGGGCCCGTTGGGGGAGATCGATGGCCCCTGCGGGGCTCAGCCACATAGACTAGGCAGCAGATGCCCCGCAGGACCCCCACCCCCCACCCCGTGGCCCAGGGACACACACGCAGACCAACACCGGCTGAGCCGGGTCACTTAGACCCTGGGCAGCCATGAGGTAGGTGCTGTGCATGTGTGCATGTCCCTGGGCCAGGGAGGTGAGGTATAAGTGCCCAGGGGGGTTCCTGGCAGGTGTAGAGGACCCAATCTGGTCCCTTAAAACATGCAGGAACCCAGGGAAGGGTCCTGCCAGGACCGCCCACTCCGGGGTCTTCAGTCACCCAATGGCAGACAGGCCTGGGAGGGGCATCCCGCCTCTGGGCAGGCCTTTTCGGGCTAGGACAGTCCAGAACACTTTCTCCTTTGGCATGTAGGCAGGTAGGAACGCGTGTAGACACGCTCCTTTCCTGCTTCCGTGTGAATGGGGAAAGCGTCCCAGAGTGTCCTAGCCTAAGTGCACTATAGCAGTTCCGGCTTAGTGTAAAAAAGCCTCTGGAAAGCATATTGAAAAGCATAAAATGTCACCTTACCGACAAAGTTCCATATACTCAAAGTTATGATTTTCCCAGTATGATTGTGAGAGATGGACCATCAGGAAGACTGAGTGCCAAAGAATCAATGGTTTGAACTGTGATACTGGCAAAGACTTGGACTGCAAGAAAATCAACCCTGATTGTTCCTTGAAGGGACAAATACTGAAGATAGTTAGTGTTATGGAGGCAACCAATATGAGCCTGGGCAGACTCCAGGAGACAGTGGAAGACAGACAAGCCTAGCATACTGTGGTCCATTGGGTTATGAATAGTTGGGCATGACTAAACAATTACATAACAAATCAATATGTCAAATAAAAGCCAGTGCTAATTATTCTATGTCAGTAGGTGTCTGACTGAGGCACCATTGAACCAGCCATTGGCCAATCTTCCAAGCATCTGGAAGGCTGAATGGCCAAATGTCTCCTCCCTATTTGTCCCTAGAGCCAAGCCAGGATACAACAAAGGTCCCAAGGTCACCTTGTCAGGGAGGGATGACCCCTGGCCACCATGTAAATGTGCACAGTGACCAGTTATCAGCTCAACAGATGAAAACATATCCATAATTGCTGCTGGGAACTGGAAATCTGCAGCACCTACACCCATACTTCCAGTCCGCATTAAGGATTCTAGATATGCTTTTGGCTGCTACAGGTAGAATCATCCCCTTAGAGTTCCAAAGTGGCCCCCAAGTTGATCCCAAGTCCTTCTCTGCTTCACTATGTTGCCTGTTGCACCCAGAGTCTAAAGAAGAAGTTCAGCTATATTGTCTTCTTTGTCAGTTCCTCCATTTAGTTTATTAAATGCTATTCACAGTGCCTGGAGGTCTATGACACATGGTGCCATAAAATAAAAGTGATCATTATTACAGTTATCATTACTAATAGCCATTTTCATGGCCCTACATCCAATATCCAGATGGCTTTTCCTTTTTTCCTCTTCTGTGATGCCCATACCAATCAGAAAATATTATGCTGGCTGTTACTTTACCCTATATATGGGCCAAAGAATTCAAGATTCATTTTCATGTTGTTTTGTTTCAGGGAGGGAAGGAGGGAGGAGAGCTCTCAATTCCACTAAAATGAATAAAGTATTTCTTAGACAACAAAGCTTTAATTAAGGAGACTGTAATGAATCTTTGTAACTGTGTCGCTCAGTAAAATATTAAACATATTAAATCTTTGAACTTCTCTGTAGCAAATTAGGAGCATGGAGACACTGTTCAAAATGCTAATGCTAATACTGTAGTCAAGAATTCTACATGAAGTGAAGACGCTTGACAGTAAGGTTAAGTCATTTGGCAGAAAGGCGCTGGCTATCCAAACAAATAAGTTCCATTTTAATCATCACAGCCTGGGATGATGCTGTCTTATGCTGGCTTGCTCAGGACAGAGTAAGCACTGTAGACACTGAGGAAAAGGAATAACCCAGTGCTGCAGCATTTAACAAAGAAATAGATACTACAAAAGTAAAGAGCGCCTTTTTTGTTACTAATCATGTCACAAAACATTTCTGCATGAAACATAAGCCTGTCAGACAGATAGACAGATAGATAGATAGATAGATAGATAGATAGATAGATAGATAGATAGATAGATAGATAGATAGATAGATAGATAGATAGATAGATAGATAGATAGACACAGACACACAGACACACAGACACACAGACAGGCTGGATGAAAATAAAAATCCTGCTATGACTACCACATAACATCTACAATGCAACACACACACACTTTGTGCAGTAAACAGAGTTGAGTGCATAAGTAGTTTTAACAAGGCACCTAAAATCTGAAAAGCACTTTGCAGGAATGTGACACGCGTTTGTTTCAAAACAAACATGTCAGACATATGTAGCCACCTGGAACACCAGATTCCTCCCACGGCATGAAAAGAATCACAAACCCAGACTGAGTGAGATATAATTTAATTTCATATAGGGGTCTTTGACATTCTTACAGGTTCTGTTCTGTTCACAGAAACCCATACAAAACCTAAATGGCCTCTGCACACATATGGACACACACACATGTTTTTATAGTATTGTAACCCGCCCTGAGACTTCTAGGTATAGGGTGGGATAGAAATAGAAATAGAAATAGAAATAGAAATAGAAATAGAAATAGAAATAGAAATAGAAATAGAAATAGAAATAAATAAATAAATAAATAAATAAATAAATAAATAAATAAATAAATGTTCCCACAAGCATCAACACTTCAGCACACACCGGACCCTTTCATCAAAGAAGAGAAGCCTGGCTTCATTTCCCCACCTATGCATCCATGAGACCAAGGAATCCGTATGCTGTGGACACTAAAGTCTCTTCTGAAATCATTTGTACAACTTCAGCAATTTGGGTTTTGTTTAGAACCACCACATTTGTCACCAGCCTTCTGAGAACGAATGCAGTGGATGAGTGGCAGCGCAGGGGCTGGGGTGTCAACCAAGATGCCTAGGAAAATCAAAATGAGACCTCCATTGGGAGTGCTGCCCCTTCCCAAAGTCCTGTTGTGCTAAAAATACCAATGGGAAATGAACCAATGGGAATTTTGTACAATTAGGTCACTAAATGCAACATCTAGACACTAGGTGGTGCTGTTCTGAACAACCCCAGATCTTTTTTCAGAAGACTCTGTAGAGGAGGAGATTAATCTAAGGCCGCATCCCCACGACGTCGTTATCTCGAATTCAAAACGTTTTGATTTCGGGCCGTGCACACGTCACTTCGGCTTAATGCGGTATTTCCGTGATAAACCACGTTATCCCGATTTGAAATAAATCCTGATCTCAACAGGTCTCACTCCGGAACATGCCCTTGACACGTGTTTAATTTTTTACTGTGTGGACAGTATCGTTCTGGGATGAGATTCAGTATTAAGGCTGTCCCGCCCCCCCAATCACACTGTAACCAATGGCTGAACGTATTAGAAGCACGTCATGTTTAGGGTTTCCTTCATTGAAAAAATCCACCCTCGAACACCCACTATAAACCTCCAGTCCTTAAAGATACATTGTATTGCTGTAAGCACTTCACACCTTAAAAAATGTTGCAATTTTGCGCAATTTCAGGCCTTTGAAGGTTCGGAACTTTAAACAGGGAAAGGAAAGCCCTGGAGCCTGTATTTTAAAAGCTGTGGCCCTCCTCCCCCCTTCTTTGCCATTGCTGCTGCTCCTGTGCAGCAGCAAAGTGACCATTCATTTTCTTTATCAGCCGCTTTGAGCCCCCTTCAGAGGCTACTTTACTTCTGCCTGTGGTTACACCTAAGGTTTAATCCAGTTTCAGTTCACACCGTGGTTTCATTGAAAGAATCCAGCTACGATTCAGTGGCGGCTCCGGAGGACTTCCTCCCGTCCCTTCGCCAGGCGGCAAAGCCGAGCCGGCCGGGGGCCGCTTCCCTCTCCACGCGACCTTTTCCTTCACTGTCACCCCCCGACGGCCCCGCGCGGCCCCGGCCTTTTCTCTCTTCCCGGAGGGAAGAGGTGAGCAAGGAGAGCCCCCTTTGCCCTCTCCCGCGGAGGGCACACTGCGCCCGCCCACCCGCCCGCCGCCTCTCGGCTCTCCTCCTTTTCCAGCGGTGGCCGCTTTTCTCACCCATTCAAGGGGACTCAAGGCAGCTGATCAACCTTCTGTTCTTCTCCCACAACAGACACCCCGCGAGGCAGGTGGGGGGGGGAGGAAGGAAGGAAGGAAGGAAGGAAGGAAGGAAGGAAGGAAGGAAGGAAGGAAGGAAGGAAGGAAGGAAGAAGGATGCACTTGCTGAAGTTGGCCTTTCTAACCCGCGTTTCTCACCCATTTAACGGGCTCAAAGTGGCTGACAAAGCTTTTCTATTCTCCCCACACCAGACACCTTGTGAGGTGGGGGGGGCTGTGAGAGCTCAGAAGAGAGCTGTGACTAGCCCAAGGTCCCCCAGCTGCTTCCATGGAGGAGGAGGAGGAAGAAGAGTTGGCTTTTATACCCTGTTTTTCTCACCCATTTAAGGTGACTCAAAGAGGCTGACAAAGCTTCCATTCTTCACCCCACAACAGATGCCCTGTAAGAGCTGTGACTAGCCCAAGGCCACTGAGCTGGCTTCACGGAGGAGGAGGAAGAAGAGTTGGCTTTTTTACCCCACTTTTCTCACCCATTTAAGGAGGCTCAAAGCTGCTGACAAACCTTCTGTTCTCCTCCCCACACCCTGTGAGAGCTCAGAAGAGAGCTGTGACTAGCCCAAGGTCCCCCAGCTGCTTCCATGGAGGAGGAGGAGGAGGAAGAAGAGTTGGCTTTTTTACCCCACTTTTCTCACCCATTTAAGGAGGCTCAAAGCTGCTGACAAACCTTCTGTTCTCCTCCCCACACCCTGTGAGAGCTCAGAAGAGAGCCATGACTAGGAAGGAAGGAGGGAGGGAAGGAAGGAAGAAGGAACCACAGCCATATGCCTCTTTAATATTTAAAGCCCCTCAGCTGTATTACTTCCTTTCATTAAAATTGCGGAAATTCGCAACATTTTTTTAAGAGAGTGAGCTGGTTCCTTCGCTACAGTGTAACGGAAAGGAAAGCCCGTCCCCCGGGAACTTTCGCAGCCTGGGGAACTTTCTCCCCGCTCTCTGCAGCGCCAGAATGGACGGACGGAAGGATGGATGGATGGATGGATGGAGAGCCTTCCCCTCTGCGCCCGCTTGCTCGGCGCCCCGATGGCAGGAATCCCCGGAGCAGAGGGGGTCTACCCCCAGCTGATGAGCGGCAGAAGGGCGCCCGGGGATGGTGGGGGAGACCATCTGGGGAAGGCAGGCAGGCAGGCAGGGAGGCAGGAAGGCAGGAAGGAAGGAGGGAAGGAGGGAGGGAAGGAGGGAAGGAAGAAGGAACCACAGCCATATGCCTCTTTAATATTTAAAGCCCCTCAGCTGTATTTTTTAAGAGAGTGAGCTGGTTCCTTCGCTACAGTGTAAGGGAAAGGAAAGCCCGTCCCCCAGGAACTTTCGCAGCCTGGGGAACTTTCTCCCCGCTCTCTGCAGCGCCAGAATGGACGGACGGAAGGATGGATGGATGGATGGATGGATGGATGGATGGATGGATGGATGGATGGATGGATGGATGGATGGATGGATGGATGGATGGATGGATGGATGGATGGAGAGCCTTCCCCTCTGCGCCCGCTTGCTGGGCGCCCCGATGGCAGGAATCCCCGGAGCAGAGGGGGTCTACCCCCAGCTGATGAGCGGCAGAAGGGCGCCCAGGGATGGTGGGGGAGACCATCTGGAGAAGGCAGGCAGGCAGGCAGGCAGGAAGTAAGGAAGGGGATCCCCGACGAAGCATAGATGACGCAAAGGGAGGGATCACCAATCAAAGAGAGGGGGTGGGCCCAATTGACTCGCAATGATGCTGCCCGTGGAGTCTCCGAAGACTCAATCCGAGTTAACGCTGGAATCGTATGCCCTCCAAACCAGGTTAAACTGCAAAACGTGTAGCCGGATTTATCGCAGATCAGTTGTTTCGGATTTGTTAAACTGAATTAACGCATGCCATGGGGATGCGGCCTAAGAGTTCTTGACATAAGATTGCGGATGGGCGTGGAAGGTAGAGTTGCCACAATAAATATTCATTTTCTTCTTCTTGAGACAGGTGGGAAACAGCCGTGCCGATGCATATTGCAGTGTGAGGTCTTCTGTGCTGGCAGTTCTTCCTGTAATTACTATATAATCACACAACATAGATTATATTGAGAATTTCAAGTGCAAGCAATCAAAATGCCATAAGTCAATGGGGCTCATAAAGGGGGAAAGTGCTCTGCCATCCTTTCATTCAGTAGGTATCAATTTATGACAACACTAATCATATGGGAACATTTCTGATATTACAAAGATGACACTTCAACTTCTGGTGGAATTCCAAGGTAATTCAGCTATTAAAAATTGCCACTAGCCAGGGGCTTTGTTACTTTGCCTTGAAAAATAATCTTCCATTCCCCTCCTTTTTCCTCCTTTCTTTGAAATCCAAACCAAGTATTTATTTTGCTTTGATGCTTATGAGAGTTTAAAGCATGTTTCTGTTTAAAATTCTCTCTGTGCTGCATTAACACTGTTGACTTCGACAGCATCAAAATATACAAATAAATGAGGGGGTTTCATGGCCATCTTCATTTAGCTGTCATCACAGCAGAGGGGAAGAAAGTCACTCCGGCCGTTCCCATTTAAAGTGAAATTCTCAATTTATGTTGGGAGCAGGTGACACACAAATAAAAACATATGAAACGCCATCTGCTTGCTATTCTGACTTTCTCTTTAATAACTACAATAGATCTTGGAAGTCAAATTGCACTAGGTTTATTTAAAAACAAAATACCCATAGAAGTTGCCATCTTCACAGGAGTAGGAAAATATTGTCTTTTTTTCCTTCTTTTTTTATTATTCAAGATTTTAAGAAATAAAAAAATCAGAGTAACTTCCAATCATCTCCTGACAATTAAATGTATATTCATTTTCATATCTCCGCGCCCCCCCCCCTAAATATTACAGCTACTTTTGGCAATTCAGACTTACTAATTTATTGTTTTCTGCCAAATCTATCAGTTTCACTAGCCAATCTTCTAAGGTGAGTAACGCTGAATCTTCTATCCTGACATATAATCATTTATGGAATAATCTTCTGTGACTCTTCTCCAATAATGAAACCATCAAACCCAAAAGAAAAAGTTCCAATTTCAATTGAATATTAGACTGCAGTCACATCTTAGATTTAATCCATCTTCAGACCTTCCTCTCTTCTGGGGGGACCATATCCCCAAATACATTTCCCTTTCTTTTCTGGACTTAAGATCTGTAAGGGAATCCCTTCTGATTGTACCATTGCCACCCACAGCAAAAGGGGTGGACAACCGGGATAGGGCCTTCTCAGTACTAGCCAGTGGCTATGGAATAGTCTCCCCTTTGTATGAATATGTGTGCCATTGGAAATTCATATGAATTTGTATGAATTTTAACATTTGCAGGCAAATTGTCCACTCACCCACAAATCAAATAAATCCATACTTCGTTGAAACTTCATAGAAGCTTCAAGGAAGGCTGGATCTATACACCACAACCTTCCAGCCCCACTGGCTGTGCCCCTTACCTTTAAATGCGCCAGCCGCCACCACCATTCACACAGTCCTCTGAGGCTCAACTAGGCTTTGCCCACATCTCTTAAAAACCTAAATCAAGAGATACCTAAATGTATGTAGCTCTTGCTGAAGAGGAAGTGGGAACTGAAGTGCTCATGAAAGAAATAGATAATAGAAACCGTACGGATACTTAAGAAGCCAGGGTGTGATGAGACGGGATTTTTTTCCATCACCCATTTTAGAAAAAATCCCTTCTGTGGATGCAAAAAAACCCCATTCATTCAAACAGTAAAGCAAATAACTTACCTCATGCTTTCACATATTGCTGTTCTTTTGCCTTAAAGTCTGACAATGTCTTCCTCACAAAAATGTTCACCACTGTTCGACCAGTCAACTGGCCAGCTTTCCAGGGCGCTGATAGGTTGCTTACTAGCAGCATTTGTTCCCATTCTATGAATGGCTAGATGGGATACGGCACAAATGTGAAAGCCTGTGGAGACAGCCACTGTGGTCCTGGTAAAGTATTTGAAAACAGGGGGAAACTATCCATACGCTGTCTGAATGTACTTCTGTACAACAGGTATACACAGATAATTTGTTTAATTTGCATTTTAAAAAGTATTCATTTAAATATGCCTCGAGTCTTCCTACCAGCTGAGAATCGGCTAAAGAGGTTAAATCACTGGGGCATTTTTCCCCTCAGAACTGAGAAATCAAAATAATGACTTTCCCTTTATTATAAGTAATGAATTGGTCCTCTCTTCTAACTTTGGTGCTCTCTGGATTATCCCTTTCTGTAGAATAATTTTTGGCTTGAAGTGAATGAAATAGGTTGTGGAGTGTGGAAGCTTAAAGAACGCAGCAGTTCTAGCCGGCCTGTCATTTCTTTAAGGATTCCTATTAAGCCATAAACATGGCAGAGATTAAAGAGTTTATTAATGATATTAGAAGCTTGAGATAAAATGCCATGCCTGAAGGCTTCTGCTCCCTCTCTCCACCTCCCCTCCCCTTCTCCCTCTCATCTCTCCTCCTCGCTGTCTCTTTAATGAAAACATTCTCAGCACCTTCTGAATCTCTAACACTGAATCTTCATTGCAGGCACCCTGTGATTGTTTTATTTTAATTAGAAGAGCAGTACGAACGGGCTGTGTGTAACTTCATCAATTTCCCCACAATACTTTCTATCTAAACTAAAGGAAGAAAAAAGAATCATTGTCTAGGATAATGCGCCTTTTCTACAAAAAGGGATTGTTTCCATTGTTTTGGCAGCATCTAGGTGGTCTCTCACCTTGGGCAGAAGATGCAAGAGCCTTGAAGGGGTTGGGCTAGCTGAGCTTGGCCACATGTTTTAATTAAAGTACTTGCATTATTTTTTTTGAAGAAGTATAACTTGAAATGTTTGTACTAAATAAGAAGTCTGCAATGCCTCTCTAAACACAAAATTTGGTATAAATGCAGAAATTGAGGTCCTTTCTGACTTACCTGTGTAGCACTTCAGCAAGGGATCTAGCTGTACCCTTCAGCAAAATGGAGCAGTAAGCGAGAGTCCATGCCCCCACAACCACATTGTGTCTGGATTGGGCACAGTGCCGCCCAATCTCGGGCTCTCCAGAAAGGTCTACTGTGGCATATTTATGAGTTAACTGAACCATGGCCAGTTTAGCAATAGGACCCATTTCAGTGGTGCTCCCAAAATGATACCCCACAGGACTCCAAGGCCAAGAACTTTCTGGCCTTTCTATTCTTTTCCTCCACACAGACACCCTGTGAGGTAGGAGAGCCCAGAAGAGAGCTGTGGCTAGCCCAAGGTCACCCAGCTGGCTTCATGGAGGAGGGCAGAATCAAACCCAGTATTCCTAGATAAGGGTCCAGCTCCTTAACCACTAGAACAAACAGGCAAAAGGGTAAAGTCACATGTAACTGCACCCTTCCCACTTCACTGCCTTTTTTTTTATAATTCACAAGACAGTAGCTTTTTCCTTCATGAGGGAATAACTCCAGCAGACCACAGAGACCCCAGTGATCCAGAAGAAACAATGTATTTTTGCATAAGCTGCTTTACAAATATTCCTTTTTGATTTTTTAGACCACATGATAATTACATTTGCAATGCAAGTAGCTGCAAAGTGTTCTTTTTAGGGGGGGGGAGAAAATCAAAGTGACACAGTTCACTTTGTTAATTTATTCAGAACTGCCACTGTGGTAGCAAAGATATTTTAGCTTTTAATACAAGTTAATTTCGAGCGTTTTAGAGCATTTCTTGACAGACAATGTTTGAGTGATACTGCACAGAAGCCTTTAAAAGTTTATTGACCTTAAATAATTAAAATCCATGCATTTGCAAATTAATCTCAAGCAAAAAGTGAAGATTGCACTTCATAAATATACCTTTAAGAGCTTAATACTGGGTATAACAATCCCCCTAGTTACCTAGCAACAAGGATACCATCACTTAGGTTGAGTTTAGTCTAAACAGAAACACATTATTGATGATGAATATATGTACTTGAAGTCCTGTAACTCTTCTACTGCCTTTAATTAACAGCAAGATCCTTGGTTACAGGTGGAGCAGGCAGTCCATTTTAAAGGTTTTTTATTTATCTGATTTTGCTTTTGCTTTTTTTAAAGCTGTAGTCATTAATTGCCTCTATAATTTTTCAGAAACATCTGAGGAAATCAGTGTCCATTGTTGAGGAAAAGGGTGTCTTCTGGATTAATTTGAGGCTCTAGGGACAGACATAAAATACCAAGAATCACCTTACCATGTCCTGAAGCCTCTGAATGCCTGCTCTTTTCTCAGACAGAAATCATAACTCTGAGGGCACCTCAAACTTTCAGCCTGGTTGAGCAGGAAGCTATAAGCGAAGAGGTGGTGACTAGAACCCTTGTAGCCAGGTTAGGCTGCCTGACTTGGATGTAAAAATGGGCTGCAGTGTAAGATAAGTTTGAGCCATACATTCAGAGTAATCTTATCTGGGTCTCTGGGGACTGGACGCTTATTCATAAAAATATTTATGCAAAAAAAAAAAAACCCTGTCCGATCGCACCTTAGAAAGATGAATTTAGCCATTTTGTATTAAAAGCATGATCATAATACAGTAATGTTAAGTGCCAATCCAAGCCAAGATCATTATTGCTGCAGCCTTATTGGCTCATGCTAAGGATTTTTAAAATAATACTTGGACAGATGGACAGACTGAACAACAATACACTTTAGATCAGAGAGAGAAGAAGAAGAAAAGAATATTACATGAAGAATAGCCTAGGGCTTTCTGGAAGCTAGTCTGTTCTTTTTAAAGCCTGAGGTAGGCCCCACAGCCAAAAAATAGTGATCTTTCATCTAATTCCCTATTACTAGGCTATGTGGGAACAGCCTTTCTAGTTGTGTACACCTTCTTGTTTCTGAACACTAACATGACTGTATCCTTTCTACCTGTTTGATTGCCAAGAAGGTATTTGTAGCGCTATTGCTGTCTGCTGAGTGCCAGTTTTCATCAGCCAGCTGCTATCTGCTTCCAACAAAATGGCAGGGAAATATGCTAACAAAATGCATTAGCCCTCATTTTGATAGACAGCTCAGAGCGGAGGCCTGTGGACTTTATATCCATTGTGCCACATCTGAAGGCACTGCTCATTCACGAAAGGATGATGACAAGCGTTTGCAATCACAGAAAATTAGACTCTCTGCCAACCATAGGGACCAAACATGCAATGCACTTGCCAGCGAGCCTTGATTCAGATTCTGGCTCTGATGGTCGACTTGGCAAACACAATGACAATGAGTTAAAGTGGAACACCAGACAACAGGGTTGCTCTTTGAAGTAATTATCCACCAAGGCAACAAGAAACAAGGCAAAAAGACTTCCAAGGGACATGATGTGGTAGAAGAACATAGGATACAATTAGCATTTTGGAAGCTAGGATTCATTTCTCCAGACTCAGATGCACAATAGCATAGATGTGATTTCTCAGATAAAGAGGGAGATTTACTTTTTTTTTTAAGACTTCTAAGCTCAACTTCCTTGAAAGCAGGAAAGACGCCAAGCAAATTAGGGAACTGGAGGGATGTGGAGCTGAAAACATAGAGACACAAGACTCTATTGTGATTAAGAAAGGTTTAATATTTACTTTCAAGGTAGGCTCTTAATTTACAAGTGTCACAGTCTTGGAAAAACAGAACGGAGGGCCAGAGGAGGAAAAGGTTGTTTGCTTAAGGTACCTTGTGGCATCTCAGTTGGGCAAAATGAACTCTGAAATTGTGTCTCTATTTATGAATCAGAGCCCCTGCCTTTGCCCAAATAAAGTGCCCATTGCTAACCCATTCCCATTTTCAAATCCCACTAACCACTTTGCTTGGTGCTATTTTCAACCAAGGCATCTCATATTCAGAGTGATCTTTCTTTCTTTCTTTCTTTCTTTCTTTCTTGCCTTGCATGAGAAAATGGTGCTTCTGTGCTTTGAACTGCAGTCAAAGAGGATGCCTTTTTCCATGCCTCCTCCCTGACCTGAAGTTGTGGGACCACCTCCACCCAGAAGTGGTGGGGTTGACCACAGTTTTACATAAGAACATATAGTGATAGCTGTGCTGGGCCAACAAGGCAAGAAAGGGGCAACGAAGGGCAACTCTTCTAGTTGAGATTTCACTTGAAGTTAGGGGTGTTCATGAATGCAATTTTCAACATTCGACTTGAATAGAATATTTGAACATCCAAATTCATAGTAATAAACAAATGTCTGGACATTCGAACCAATACCAATACATTTGTATCTATTCATTCAAATATTTGATACGTATCTAATGATATGAATCTCGTACACACACGTACGCATCCTGTTTTCATCCCATACATATCTGTATGCAATGCATATGGATACATACGCATATGAATGTCTGAATTACTCGTACAAATAACTCAAAATATTCTTATTTGTACAAAAATGTCTGGACATTTGAAGTTTCTCTAAATGAGTAGAGTATTTCTTGACCAATCACTTCCCCTGCATCCACAAGCATCTTTGGCTAACAAGCAACTTGTGACTTTTTCTGGACAAGACAGCCAGTGATGGTTCAGCTGAATCCAAACTGATTATTGGAATGAGCTCTACTTGGGACCGACTTTGAAGGCAGTCCAGATCCTTCAGCTGACCCAAAATGCAGCAGCCAGGTGTCTGACTGACGCTCAAAGGCTGTAGCATATCACTTTGATTTTATTCTGCAGCTCCACTGGCTCTATATTTGCTCCCAAGCTGTATTCAACAGACTGATTTCAACTTTGCAAACCCTCAAATGGATTAGGACCAGGGAATGTTTGCTTCTATACAGGCCTGCACAAAAACAAATAACTATGTCAGAGTCCTCACACTCACCACCATTTTGGTCAACATGAAGGTCAGCCTGAGAGACTAGATATTTTCTTTGTAAAAACTCATGCAGCATCCAGATGGCCAGGGGTGGAAGGCATGGGATCCATCCCAGGGATTGGAGGTGCGCCAGTCAAACAGACCATCCCTTGTGGCATATCACAACAGCTGTACTCCTCGAAGCTGCATAACAGATTTTAGCAGCTGCAGTTTTTGTGGAGAAACAGAAACAGCATGGCAAAAATTGATTTTGTCATTCATCGGCTTCATCCACACAGAGAAGGAAGTGGACAGTGATCCACTCTACGGCCATTCATCCTGGCCTACTTCTAAGGCGACCCTGAGGGTGACTTCTCCAGCTTTGGGTTGGCTGGTAGGGCAAAGTTTGCCTGTAGAGTCCTAAAGGTACTTAAGAAGCCATGTTGATGTAGCTTCAGGAATGCTGAAATCAACTGATTGAATGCTGAAATCAACTGAAATCATGCTGATTTCAACTGAAATCCAGACCCGGAGTGATTTCGCACTTCCCTTCCCATCAGCTGGATGGAAAAGGAGCATAATCACCCAGCGTTAACTGGCACTCTCATCTGTGATGGATCCTGGGGCTGGTCCTCTTCAGGGCACTGCCATTTTGTTTGTGGTGCCCTCCACGACTGTGCACGTGTCAGTGCCATCACTATGACAACGCTGACGCTCTGCACACGTGCGCGGCACCTCAGTCAACCCCAGAGCATCTGAAAAGGTGCAGATGCTCACCCCTGGACATGCCAGATAGGTAATCAGTTAAGGTTACTAAAGGGGTGGAGCACATAATCATTAGGGAGCGATTCTGGGAAGGCAGAATGGTTTAAAGGGGACCACCCATGATTAGGGAGCTTCTGGGAAGGCAAGGGGCATCTGGAGGCTGTAACAGCCTTCTCAAGGTGTGGATGGTCTTCCCCAGAAGTTCCCTAATTATGCACGACGGGCTATAGGTCCCAGTACTCCATCTTTGTGTTTCTTCCATCTGAAACTGAAGTCCTTGCTCTTAATTTTATTTGTCTGTTTCTGGTTTTCATTTTTCTAATGTTTATGGCCCTACAGTATTTACTTGCATAACAATGATGTCATGTAGTGATGATATTAAAGGTAATTAAAGTTGTGTAGCACAAAATAACCTCAACGTCATCATATTCTCTCAAGGATCTATCATGGGCATTTATCTGAAGAGGTATAGGATCCAAAGGAAACCAAAAAGAAAAATAACCAAATGCAAAGCCTGGAGCAGTGGTGATTCATCCAGAGTCAAGTGGATAGCAGTACAAAGGTGAAATCAGGCCTCCTTGGTGCATCCCAGGTACAAAAACTGCCCTCTAGAGCTTGCTAAGAGGAGACCCCTTTAAAGTAGTTTCCCAGCTGTTCCCAGCCTGTGTTTTGCTTCAGCCTATATAGGGTCTTCCAGATGCATAACTCAGGACTTGGGTTGTCCAAAACACAATGTTATGTTGGATGGGAAGGCTCCAGCTCCATGGGTACGAGTGGAGGACAAAGTTTCCTATTCAACATGTCTCTCTTAGTCACTGTGCCAGCAGTGCCTCAAGCTCCACCTCTTTTTTTTCTAAGGCCAGATGCCCTCCCCAGCTGTCCGGCCACCCAATTGGATGCAAGTATTTAAGCACCCGAATTCAGGGTGTTTTTTTTCCCTGAATGGAAAGTTTGCAGAACATAATCCACATAGCATGCCAAATGCATGGTCCAGTGCAATTTTAAAAATAGAATGAGAATGACGTCGTGGAGTATTCCACATATATTTCCCCCCAGAGCAGACTGTTGGCCCATCACTCTCACGAACACCCCTGGTTTCCACAGCCATGGGAAGGTGACACCTAAAAGGAAAGATAAGCACCACCCTACTGGCATGACCAATTAGAACAGAGATCCCAGGGAGCCAAATTTCATACCTTGAAAGGAAAGAAGGAAGGAAAGAAAGAAAGAAGGAAAGAAGGAGAGCTTTGCCCACCCCTCCAGAAAACCCAGGTTGTAGGCCACATGCCACATCAAATTCACACTTCAGAAAAGCCCCATTTTGATGTCATTCAAACCACTTTTTGTGGCATAAAGAATATAATCCCTAAAATCAAAGACAGCTTTGAATTTAATGTGCAAATGTGTGGTCACCACTGCCAAATCTCAAATCCTTCTTGCTGCTTAAACAACATATGCATACCCTTATTTTGAGTTCCACCAGGAGAAGGCTGACCCCTTCAACAGCAAACACATTTTAGTCCTGATCAATATTGTTTTAAGTATCTTTTGAGGGAAGAGACAAATGAAGTAAAGGAACCATGCTCAGCAAATTGTGAAGTCTCTAATTCATGAATTAGCCTTAGAAATTTTGCTAGTTAAACCAGAATTTGGGACAAGAGGAACACAGGACAAAGCAAACAGTTTAAATTCCTCTTTTTAATATTTATCTGCTTTTAATCTTGTTTTTAGATTTATGGTGTAAACCGCTTCAGGATCTTCTAGATGATGAAGTAGTAAATAAATGTTTTAAATAGATAAATAATAAAGAAACTAAAGAGAGGGGCATATTTATCATACTTTCTTTATGCAAGCTGCAGCTATTTTCCAACCAGGCTGGAAAACCACTGTGAGTGTGTGGCCCTAAAATAATATGCTCACAGAGGAAAATATTTCAGCTTTGATGTTTCTGCCATTTTCCTCAGAGGAAATAGAAAGGGATGACAAAAAAGGGAAGGTACCTTGAGCAGGGGTGTAGCTAAGGGCAAATGGACCCCTGGCAAAGAAAGATAGATGTTGCCCAACATCACCCCCATGAAGCAGGCACAGTACACAATAGCATGGCATGAAATGCCAAACTCTAGAGGTG
The DNA here is from genome assembly GCA_023333525.1 of Aspidoscelis tigris stejnegeri. Lineage (NCBI taxonomy): Eukaryota > Metazoa > Chordata > Lepidosauria > Squamata > Teiidae > Aspidoscelis > Aspidoscelis tigris. Next base: position 21,044,437 of record JALMGA010000010.1, read on the forward strand.
TGCATGAATGCAGTTTTCAAATTTGATTTGTAATGTATTGAATATTCAAAAATCCAAATTTATCCAAATAACAGAAAAATGAATGTCCAGACATTCAGTTCAATAGGACTGAATAGTTCAATACAGTTAATCTGTATTCATACAAATACTTTAGACATTCATTTCTATACAGGTACAAACACATCTTGTACGCATCTGTACACATCCCATAGGCATCAGTATGCATCCCATTTTCATTCCGTAGGGATGCGTAAAAATACGTACCGATGTGTACGGGTACGTATGGGTACTAGGGATGTGCACAAATGTATTTTTGACATTAGAGTCTGATTAGATTCGAATGTCATAAAATCCAATTCAAATTCGATTCAATCCGTAACATTCAAATCTGTACATTCGAATGTTAGATTCATAGTTAAAGATGCGAATGTCGACAACATTCATATCTGTTATACGTATCTGTACATATCACATATTATCCCGTATGTATCCCATTTTAATACCATATTTTAAGTGCAAGATACGGATAATTTTCATGCAGACTTGTATATAACTGATACGAATCTACACATTCAAATCATTCAAAAGTCCGTATCGGATTTTCAAAGATCTGTATTCAAGTTCGAATGTTCAAATGCGGATTTCTGAAAATCCGATTTGAGTTCAAATGTTAACATTCGCTGGGTTCAAATTGAATATTCAAATTTCTGAATATTCACGCACATCCTACAGATATGAATGTCCTAATTATTCACATGAATAACTCAAATTCGGAAATCCAAATGTCCGGACATTGAATTTGTACACGAATGTCCAAATTTGTACAAATTCATACAAATAATGAATATTTCAAATATTCGTGCACATCCCTACCAAAGACAATAGCCCACAAAACAGTGCATTGCTATTTGCCAAAACAGTTGGTTTCACCCACTGATAGCTTCTCTCCTTTCTGGAGTCTCTATAAGGTGTTTGGGGAAAGCAGAAGTATTTTCATATTTGCCATGTTAGGAAGGATCAGAGTCCTGTGATTTTCTTAGTTGTGGTTTTTTTAAAAAGGGGGAGAAGGATGGGAAAGAAATTGCAGCAAGTAATGTCTGCATTAATAAGCTGCACTTCCTAAAATTCTCTCTCTTCAGCAGAACTATTGAAGATGCTCTCCTTTCCATAAGCCAGGGCTGGCTTATCACATTTTGAGGGGGAAATGAATAATCCAAATTAACATCGAAAGGGGATTGCCCAGCTAAAATCAAGAAACCTAGTAAATAAATCTCCTAGCTACAACACTGCCAAAGGCTGGTTCCCCCACCCCCACCCCTCAAGTGACAGAAACACAGAATATTTGCTTTCTGCATTTGATATGTGCTACATGAGTAAGCTATGAATCTCTTGCATACAGCAATGATAGGAAACCTCTATTGTTCTTACAATCAGATTCAAACTTCCTCTTTGTTTAGTGGTGTCCTCCCCTTATTCCTCCTGCACCGATTGTAGCACTGTTTCTGCACTAACCTGTGCTGGCCGACTCCAACTGGAACCATTTCTTCTGGTTCCCAGCTGAAGCAATCCAGCTATCTCAGAACAAGGCTACCTGCGCTTGGAGTGCCTGTTCTGGGATGGGCCTCGTGCCACTCTGAAGTTCATGTGATCTTCAGAACCTGCCTCAAGGGCTCTGACGGCCAAGAGCAAAGATTCCTGCTGGCTTCAGTGCCCCAGGGGAACCCATTTCAGCTACACAATTTGGTGCCCCTACTGAACTGGAATAAGGAGACCTTCTGGCATGCTCTTTTGTTCGATTCTACAGTGCTAGTGCAACCTTTTAAGAACGTTTACCAGTATCCCAGCCTAGGCAGCTATTTTTTGGCCCTTAGACCAACGCAAAGAGAGCAGTCCAGTAGGGGTGGGGGGAGGTGGCAAAGACTCCACCAGAGTGCAGAAGAGAGAAGTCCAGAAGGGCCCTAGGCCTCGCACTGAATGATTTTAAATGTAAATGCGAAAAGGCCTTTACTACGGGAAAGAAAATTTCCCCTTCCAGCTACCTTAGGGTCATCCAGAATTGTGCATAGGCAGATACCTTCATCCTCTCTTCAGCCGGCCTACCACCAAGGAATTATCTTTCTCTGGTTGTCTCTTCCGCACAATTGACAAGTGTTTGATAGGATGCAAGGGTTCTCAAAGACAGCAATTCAGGCATTCTGTAGTCCAGCAAATTTTAAAGAGAATGCCCAACCAGAAAGAAAAAATTAACATATAAACAGATATGTGTCAACAGGACAGAAGGAAAATCAAAATTAAGAAGCCCAGTCTAAAAAGGCACAATGAATCTAATTATGGGCAGGAGAAGATTGCAAATGAGTTTTCTTTTCACGTTTCACATAGGTGTTTCCACATGGACCAAGCTGTCCCGTATTAGGAAGATCCAGAGTGTTTTAATAGGCAATCCATCCCAACCTGTGGCTGTTGTCCCACTTGAGTGCTCTCCATGTTCTGGACAGTGCACAGTGCTCCACACCTGGCCCAAGCTGTCCCAGCAGGGAGAGCATTCACACTCTCCCTGCTGGGCAGCTCTGGAGCCCCGCCCCAGGCCACCACCATTGGGCCCTATTGGCCCCACTGGCTGGCAGCACCTTTTTAGGGCACGGCAAGACTGGACTGGGGCTGTCCTGGGGTCCTGCAGGCTGCCGCTGCGCCAGTCAGGCCAGCGGGAGCCCACGGGGGCTTCCTGGGTGCCCACCCCCACCTAGGACAGCCCTGGACTGGTCTCGCCCCACCTCCCAAAGGGGTTGCCAGCCTGTGGGCCTATATCACCCAATGGCAGCCCAGGGTGGGGTGTCCTCCCTCCATGGCAGCCTTTTTGGGCTGGTACAAGGGGGGGATGGATTGACCATTCGGAATGCAGCCCTTACCGGCCAAAGCCAATGGTCAACCTGTCCCCCATGAGTATCAGCCTTAGTCTGGCTGAAGTGTGAAAAGGCCTCTGGTTGCCAATCAACTCCTGGACGAGATTCAAAATTTTGTGCTTGGACTATAAGCCCCTAAACAACTTGGGACCAGTATACTTATTGGAACATCTACCCCATTATAGGCCGGTAAAATCAGTAAGATCATCTTGGGAAATTCTGCCACGAACCATTGAACCTCACTGTATGGAATCCCACAATGGAACTGTTTCCTCCCTTTGGAATGTTTCTGAGGTCCCCACCATTGTATATTTTGGGCACCTGTTGAAAATTTATCTGTTCACTCAGTTATTTCTGGTGTGAACAAACGTTTTTCCCCCAGTGACGTTTATTGCTCTTTTAATATTTTTCTGTTTAAACTTATTCGAACCTTGTTTTTTAAGACATTGTGTAAACCACTTTGGGGTTTTCTTTAAAGGCAAGAAGTGGTATGGCTGAACTTCAAAATGGGATAGGTCATGTTTTTAGATACTCTAGCTGTCGAGTGAAATCATGACCTCCAGCAGAGGAAGGTTGCAGGCAACTCTTTTTTAAATTCTGTACTTTAGAGGCAAGAAGTTCTGATAGTGGTTTAAAATTCCACAGATGCAGAAAACAAAACAAAATGAAAGGCAGTGTTAGTACACATTTCACAGCCCATTCTTCTGAAAATCTGGCAACCTACTAAACAGTTAAGCCCCTGGCACTTTCCCCCTGGGAATTCTTGACTCCAGTCTAAATTTGAATTCTTAAGTGGAATTGTTTCAAAGTAATAACCTAACAATTCACATCATGCAACCTCAGTATTTAATCTGGCATGACTGGCACTTTGTTTTTAGGCACAGCTGAGGGCTAAAGCTCTTTCTAGATGGGAGCTGTCAGTACCTCCTTTTCTCAAGTCGCATTTGGAGGGCCAAAGTTGGGCAGGATGCAAGAGAAAATGCCTCTTGCTGCCTGCAGCAGCTCTTCTTAAGAAAAAGGAGAACAGTTTCACGTTGTTAATCTTCTGTTTTATTTTGTTTTGTGGGAAACAGCAAAAAAAGAGAAAATGCAGCAAAAAGAGAAAATGAACAAAGATGATAACAAAATGGGAAAGCAAGAAAGCCTTGTAGCCCAGCAGCGGACACCTGCCTTGCATATGGAAGATCCCAAATTCAGTGTCTGAAAGCTTCAGGAAGAGGTAGGGAGACCCCCTTACCAGGTGCCCTGGAGTTCTGCTCCACATCTGAACTGGATGGATCCCGAGTTTCATTCAAAATGAGGCACACTCCTGATTCCTACTTCAGTAGGTGAATCGAGGAAAGCAAATCATATACAAGCATTGTCATCCTTCATGGAGCAGGGGTTGTTTCTGGACAGGATGATATCCCATGCTAGGAAAAGTGTTCAAGGGACTCCTTTCTGCATGCTAGTACAGGATAAGGGAGGTTCTGTCCATTCTTAGCATATTATGCCTGCACAGAATGAAGTCTAACATGGGATAGGGTGTCTAAAATGGTGCCCCAACCCATTCTACCAGTAGGCCAGATCAGTTGGTCATGTGCAGATGGTGTATGGCCCTGTTCCAGGATGGGGGAGGGTATTCCAGTGGTGCAACAGTGAGTGCTGCTGAAAAAGGCTCCCTAGGAACAACGAAGGCCCGGAACTTTCATCCCTGACCTTTGAAGGCTTTCAGGTCCAGCAGCAGGGGTAGGACAGGATGGACCAACCCAATTCAGATGTCTCTGTCTCATGCCAGCAGAATTTGTAAGTCAATGCTTTTCATTGTTTTAAAAAGGACCAGACATCTGGTCAGGAGTTTCAAACACACACCTGAGAAAACAATGAACTATAGTTTTATTTCTTTGTTTACTTGCTGAATTTATACAGCCTCCCAATAACTTATAAAACAAAACTTTAAAAGCATAGAATAAAAATACATTAAAAAAACCAGACAACAGAATTAAAAACAATAAAATAAAAAGATTAAATCCCACCACCAGGCTGCATTATCCAAAATGCCTGTGGCTGCATTTCCTTTGCAAAGCCATTACTCACCTTAAGTGAGGGCGGTTTCCATTACTCCCCTTGAGGGCTTGATTAAGGTGCCTTCACTGTGTAAAGGAGGTGCAACCTAATTCTCACTCATTTTCACTCATGGGTTGTGCATGTGAAACTCATGGTTATGAAAAGTGTAAATAACAAGTTTGGAGCAGATTTCTGTCAATCAGTGCTGTTTGTTGGTCACTTGGTTAGCATTACTGATGGATGAGCCACTGCAAATATGCAAGTACTTTGGCTCAGAGGCAGAGAAAGGCAAATTGGAAACAATGAGGTATAAGTTAGTAAGAACAAGCCAGGCATATCCTTCTTCCAAAGCAGGAACCAATAATAAAAATCCTGAAAAACTTCTGTGTCTCATCTCCAGTGTGTAACAATGTATTTTATATATGCAGGCAGATTCTTCATTCGTTGGCCAGAATTCTTAACATAAAAAGATCCAGTTTTCTGCTAAATCTTCCAGTTGACCATTGGTGCTCAATTCAGGAACCCCATGTGGGTAGATTTCAAGCCTCTTCATACAGGACTTAAATCTACTTTCTTTCCTTCTCCAGGGCTGCCTCCAGACTTGCAGAATAAATCCACAGTTAAATGTAAAAGCGCAGAATACTTACTGCACAGCAACAACCAGACAGCCTAACTCGAAAGGCAGCTCTGTAGCTTCCCCTAATGAAGCTATGAGAATTAAGCAGCCATGCGCCATCACATGGGTTGGGGCAGCCAATCAGATATGAGCTGCCCTTCCTGCTCTCATCTTGATCTTCTTGCTGTTCTGCTTTCACTGAGGGAAACTTTGGATTTTCTTTATACTGCACAGCGAGTGTCTTCTTACCAGCCTTATGGTAAGTGTGCCGTCCTGATCAGATAATGCGACGCCACAATGATCCATCAATCAATTGATCGTCATATGTGATGCCTGGATCATGACTGCACATTCCACCGTGCAGTATAAATGTGTCTGGATTCAACCCATAATTGGGAGACTAGGACATTCAATCCTATTGAAGCAGGTTGTGCTTCTCTCTCTGAGACTGCAGAAAACATCACTGGGTATCTTACTGTGATCTGATCATTATTCCTTCTTAGCATAACCCTTGCAGAAGCTTAAATCTGCATAATCACAAGCTATCAGAATCATACCACTGAGCATTGCTGCCCACCAGGTCAACAGTACAGATATTCAGTCAGTTCTAGTTCCCATAATCAACCCTCCCCCAAAGCACGCTGTGCAGAGTAGCCTTTACTCTCCAAATTTTCAAAGTTTTCTATGACCAAGTTCCGACTAGTTAAAAAAGTCTGGGTTTTAACCTGGATATTTTTTAGCCAGCACCATGGGCTCCTTGCAGCCATCTTGACTTCATTGGGGTAGCAGGGAAGCAACTGCAGCATTGCTCCCCATGGTGGGAGGGAGATGAGGACAGATGCACCAATCTCCTCCACTGCCACCTGCCATTTGCCTTCCCTGCCCTGTTCCTCCATCTGTCATCATCTCCTGCTGTTTGCCGTCTCCCCCACCCCATTCCTCTGTCTTTCATTGTCTCCCATCACTTGCCTTCCCCACTGTTCTGCAACAGACTGAGGAACAGGGCAGGGGAGAAGTTAAACGGCAGAAGACAACAAAACATGGAGTAACAGGGTGGGGAATAAGGCAAAGGACGGGAGACAACGAAAGATGGAGGAACGGGGTGGAGGATAAAGCAAGCGGTGGGAGAAAACAAAAGACAGAGGAATGGGGCAGGGAAGGCAAAGAGTGGGTGGCAGTGGAGGAGATCAGCATGGTGGTGGCATTTCCATTGATAAATATTCAAATTATTTGAGGATTCCGCAGCGAGTCCTGCTATAATCCAAATAGAGATTCCCCAGATTTTGGGACCTCTAGTCTGCAGAAATGAGGAAACCTTTCAAAAGTGTCCAGACGCCAGGGTCTTGAGTCAATTTCAGGCCAGACTAAATGGCCAGTCAGCACACAGCCAAAGTGTTAGCTTGACCACTGTGTTCCATCTTCCAAGGTTTCTGATACCAGTCCATGCCTGCTTGCATATTTCGCTGAACCTGCTTTTCCTGTGCTGTAGAGATAAGAGGACAGTGGGTGGAATGAATTGGGTTAGTTTCAGTTCCAAGGTCATTACCAGTGGAAAGGGGTGAATGAGAATCTGTATGTAGTACTTGTCAAATGGGGTGGTAAAGTGCTGAGAAGTATATGTGCCTTCTGATGCTCAAATCTGTGTGAACTTTTATCCGTAAATACTGACACGCTGCTACAGAAGCAAGCCATTGGGTGTGATGACTTTGTGTATGGTGCCCAGGAAACAGGGGCCCTATGAGCAAACACTGTTGTCTGACAGCCTTAGGTCAGTCAAATTACTGCATGCAGTGGCTGTAGTCAGTTTTAGTCACACATGCCAGAGACACAAGCAAGTGGCTCTCTGAGGATTCATGCAGGGCAGATGCAGCCATCAAAACCAACCAGCACTCCAGGGAAAAGCATACAGTGACACTTCCAATGCTGGCTCCAACATTCACTAACCATTCCATTACTGTCCATCTTGATGACTGGGAGGTGGACTTCTGATCCATTTTCATTCAAAATTCCTGTGTCTGAGGGCAAAATTAATCAAAATAAAATCATATATACATAGGAACAAACCATAAGCCTTGATAGCCTCAGCCAAATCAGTGATGCTTTGGGAAGAAACTGGTGCCCCCAATTATTTAGTAGTAGTAGTAGCAGCAGCAGCAGCAGCAGCATTATAATATTAATAACTACAGAAAAGTTCATTATTATTTTGAGAAAAGAACAGCAATCAGTGCGTTCTGTTTTATGTTTTTGTTTTTTTGTTCCTTCAAGAACAAAATAAAGCTCTTAGAAGTTTATTTTAAAAGCATTTATTAAAAGAAAGAAAAAAACATGGGAAAGATTTCTATACCTGGAACAAAATGTACAAGAGGGAGGGGAAAATCGGTGTAAAAAGCTCTACAAAAGTTTTAATGGAGTCCTCTAACTTGGAATGGCATTTTAATGTGATATTTTACATTTCTCTTTTTAGCTTTTAGACAGACTATTAATCTGAAGGGATTCTTCTCTGCTGCTGAAAGAATAACTTCCAAACCACCCTTATCAGAATTTTTGGGGTGGGTGCATTTCAGAATCTATCTGCTGCTTGTAACAGAGGAAGGAAGGAAGGAAGGAAGGAAGGAAGGAAGGAAGGAAGGAAGGAAGGAAGGAAGGAAGGAAGGAAGGAAAAATTTCCCTCATAAACCAACACATCTTTCAGTCATGCACCAGGATGAGCAATGATTGTTACTAAGACACTAAGCTTAGGAAGAAATGCAAAATAACACATCTGTGAAGTTACAGATATTCAAGGATATTCTCACAGAACTGGAGAGAAGCCTGGACTGGGGCAGATCTTCATCTATGGGAGCAGATAGATGATCACATTTTAATGGGAGCCTTGGAGGTACCTTGGAGGCACCGCTGCGGCCTTTAAATGACTATTTCCTTTTCCTGGGGGAAACTCCAGGAAAAATGTATTCCACATCCTTTCAAACTGCTTCAGCTTGCACATTGTTGCTTGAATTGGCTTATTTGTTGCATTTACTTCTCACCTTTCGTTGTGCCGTCACAGAACTTGTATTAAGCAGGGGCAGGTGGTGAAAAAGGATACAGCAGGGAGACAGAGAAGAGAGGCTGCACAGCTTGGCATTAGGGAAGTGCACAGGTTTTTTCGTGTTCTCTTTGCATTGAATGCAAACGGCATGCAAGGGAAATTTGCATTCGTGCGAATGTGACCATTTTGAACGTGGTGAGAATTGCATTTGGTTCATATCTACTGCAAATGTCTGGTGAATGTTCACCACAGATGCGGAGGCATACACAGCAGAGGTGGATCAAGCTGGGTGCCACCGGTGGAAGGGCATTCAAATCACGTGATCAGGTGTCAGCACTTCCGGCTAAGATTCAAATGTACACAAATGCCACTGGGCCACCAGTAGGTCCTCACATTGCTGCATATAACAAAGCTTCAAATGAATGCACAAAAACATTCGCTTCACTTTCAAATGTCGATCTTTGAAGGTAGCCAACAACCAATTTGAATGTGAATGTTCAAATTCATTAATGTTCAAATTCATTATCCTTAATGGTGTGATGTTTTCGTATTTGCACTGTTGGTAGGCTTTGTCCATCTGAACACTCCACTTGTCTAGTTCACAAGTCTGGGAGCACCATAGAGTAGTTCTTTGAAGTTCATGAAAATCAAGCAAGACAATCCTATGGAACTGGGGGGCAGGAGGGATCAAGCTTTTCATCCTTGCCACTGTCTATAGAAGCATCCACTTCTGGAGAAAAGGAATTTCTGTGCCCCTTTCCAGCCTTGAAGGAAGGAAGGAAGGAAGGAAGGAAGGAAGGAAGGAAGGAAGGAAGGAAGGAAGGAAGGAAGGAAGGAAGGAAGGAAGGAAGGAAGGAAGGAAGGAAGGAAAAGTTCCAGTCCACTTTCAGATTGAAAGAACACATCAGCAAAGTGACTAGGCATTTTTTCCCACTTTATCTGACCCAAATATGGATTTCTGAGTTTCATAATGCAGAAATAAAACAGCTTTACACTTTTCCTGATGTGATGTCTGACACTGAAAGTGGACTAGAACTGGATTAAAACCTAGGTGTGAATGCAGTCTGGCAGACTTTTGACTATTTCCTCCAGCCCCCCACCAATCTGCAGAAAAATCTAGAGATGAGGGGAAGAGTTGGTATAAAGGTTCTTGCCTGTATCAGGTCAGGATCCTATCCAGATGCTGACTGGATCAGATCTGGATGCTGCTCTGATACTGTCCAGATCCTGCCCAGATGGGAACCAATTGCTGTCCAGATTTGATCTGCCTCTGGGTTCAACAACTAGTTCCAGATCCTGCGGTGTTCAGGCCTGCATTTGCACACTGGACACAATGCAGGAGTGACACGCACACTGCCCAATTGCAATCCCTGGATAGACAGATATACATGCAGAACTGAAAGGCCTGTTTCAGCACCCAGCCAGTGCTGAAATGGGCCCAAAGGCACCACCGTGGCCTCTGTAAAGGTAAAGAAGCACAGCGTAGTGCATGGTCGCATCGTCTGCCATCATTTCAGCACTCTTTGGGTGCTGAAACAGCACTTCCAGGTCTGCACGTGCAGCTCTCCATCGGGGGATCATGATCCCTGGATAGATAGCTGCGCACGCCGAATCTGAAGTGCTATTTCAGGCACGTTCCTAGTGGTGCATGGCAACCAGCCACCAGTGAATAGGGGGGGGTTGGAAAGCAAGGCGTGAGGGTTCACTTTGTTTAATTCACAAATATTCATGCACAAAATGTGGGAAATTGGCTTTGTGCACATTCCTGCTTCTAATCCAAACAGCACCAACTGAGCTAGGAACAGCGCAGGCTGAGCTAGTCTACCAGAACTGCTCCAATGAAAGACCCAAAGGGAAGAGCTGCCACAACGACCCCAAAACAAGGACCCATGTAAAAAAAAAAATGCACTAACTAGAACCTATTCTGACTTCCCACATCCAGACTTGGCTCCTTTGTCATAATAAAGTGGATAAAATGACTCCAGTGTACTTGGACCTGTGACTCAAGCAAAACAGATTATCTGTTATTAGTACTTTCTTTCAGGCTTAAAATGAAGAGAAAGCAAACTGTTTTTACAAGAAGAAAGCACATATGAGCTGACACTTAAAGAAGAAACAAGAAATCTCAGAGTTTAAAGAAACATCATCTGAGCAGCTGAATCTGCACCAACGAAATCAATAGGAACTCAGCCCATTGACTTCAAAGGGAACCGGCACTCAGGCAGAGAGGAATTTCTGTGCGGAGAAAATGAGCAGGTTGTGCTAATGCATATAGAAGCACATCAATTCTTGTAAGAGTATTACTGATACTGGGGCGGGGGGAGCAATGAGCAAAAAAAAAAAAAATCTTCATTAAAAGATTGCCCTGCTGATTTTGATGTTCTTGGTAAGCCAAAAAACTATTTCCTGGAGCCTATACATTTTGAGGAGCTTATAATGGCTTCAAACGTATGTTTAAAACATCCATGGCCTATTGTTGACCTTTTAAAAATCCCTGGAACAGGCATTTCTTTTTGCTGATGCAGATGTTGGAAATTCTGACTAAATCCTAAGTGAAACCCAGAAAAATAGATAAGCAGACTTAATCCTCCAGCCTGACAGACCCTTTTGCTCTCCTGGGCCATAGTTGGAAGTCTTGTAGTGCAGCCTAGGTCAGCAGTTTCATCCTCCTTTATCTCAGCACCACTGGCTTCCCTGCTTTAGGGATGGGCTGCCAGAGTGGGGGGACACTTCCATTTTCAAAGAAGCAGGAACATTCCCCTCACCTTTTGCAGCCTGCCAGCTGAAATTGTGCAGTCCTGTGCAAAGACAGAGGGTCTCCTTGCTGCTTCTCTCTCTTCTGCTTCCTACAATCCCATTTAGAAGCTTGGGTTTTTTTGTTTCAACTAGTGCAAGCAATCCACCTGTTGTGCACCAGCATAAATATTGCCATCCCATATAGCCATGGAGAACATCTTTTTTTTCCTCAGAACTGCTTTAAAGTGGTCTACTATGCGTGTCATTCTCAGATCCTTCATCTGCAGATGGGGGGGGGAAGGGTGGGTGAAAAGCAGTTTAGAGATGATTGCATCTCTGTCCTTTAGGGCCTTTTCCCACTAGGGCTTAGAACCCTTCTAAGAGCCCATTAGGAACCCAATTGGTACCTGATTGGTACCAATTGGGAAGGCCCTGTCCCCACCTGGACCCCATTGAAGGCCCATCTTCAAGACCCTGTCTCCATGAGGGCATGGGGAAATCTGGATTTAATGGGTCCTTCAGGCCCTTAAATCTGGATTTTATGTGGACATGATTAAAGGTGTCCACAATGGGGTCTTCAGGCATCTTCAAGATCCAGATCTCCAGGAGGACCCCATCTCAAAGATCTGGATCTCATGCGTGGAAAAAGGGGATTAGTCCCTTAATCTACATTGTAATGATCCCACAGGGTCATTGGGTGTGATTTAAAAAAAAAAAAAGTGTTAACTCCCAGCATCAAAAGGGAAACCTAGCAAAGGAGTCCCCTGTCCCAGTGTATGAAAAAGAAGGGCAGCAAAGGCCAATGATTCTTGAGGGGAGATTTGTATTAAAATACATTGCTGCTCCAATAAATGCAAGGCCACTCAGCTTTTTCGCTACGATATTTAGAGTTAGGTCACTGTTTAGTGCAGAAGGAAGTCATAGTGAAAGAAAGCAGCCTCTCCCTTTCCCCATCCACCCCCACCCCCACATTTGATCAATTGGTTGTGTCTTTCCATGGCCTCTTGCAAAATGTGTCGGGGCTTGGTTTCCTTGCGACTTCATGAACACTTCCTTGTGGCACCCCCTTGTGGCACCCTTCACTTTATGCATTCAGGTGAGCTGGCCTTGGGCCAAACAACGAGATGGCTTTTCCTCACCACATTCAGGAACTGTTATGGTTTTAGTATGTTCATTTTATATGTTCGCTGGTTTAAAATGTTGTAACCCGCCCTGGGTCCTTTGAGTATAGGGTGGGATAAAAATTCAAATTGAATAACTGCCTTCTGGAGGAGAAAAAGTTTAACCAAGCAGAAAGTTGTGACTTGTAATGGGTGAATAGAATTCATTAGGGATGGCATGAATGGTTTTTTTGGCATTCAATTCGTATCAAATCGAATGTTAGAAAATTTGTATTCATTTGAATCGATCCCCTTCGATTGTGGTAAGATTCTATTCAATATGAATTTTCTGTACAAATTTGTATGAATGTCCAATACAAATGCATAGGGATCCTGCATAGGGATCCTATACAAGCCCACAGATAGCAGATAAATATCCTATAGTATACCACGGCATACATTTCGACACGTATCCACACTTGTCATCCACATTTGTATTCGTACGAATGTTAATGTACAAACGTTGTAACATTCGCTTTGTAAATGAATGTCCGAATTCGTACTAATTTGTTCAAATAACAAATGTTAGGAATATTCGTGCACAACCCTAGTATTTCTAGAGTGGGATGCAGGACTTTTAGGCAGGCAAGCAATAACCGTTCAGAGGCAAAGGCTGCCTCTGGGTGCCAGCTGAAAATCCCGCTAGCAAGGAATAATCTGGAGTATTGCACCTCCGGCATTATCACTTGTGGGTGAGACAGTGCTGCAGCTGGAGCTGCTTTTGAGCACCTTAGTGACGCACACATCTGGGAACTGGGCCACAGTAGCCAGAGTGATGATGGTTATTTACATCCATAAGGTAAATAATAGTGCTGTTTTAGGAAAACCCGCCACCAGCATCAGGTTTTCCTTCAATAAGCTATTGTGCACTTTAAGGGAAATTTAGTAGAACTATAGAAGGATTTGTCATAGAAGAATGTCACAATCCCACCATACTGTAGCCATAATGGTATTATATTCCTCCAGTCTGGGTAGCGACAAAGAAACAAGTCCAAAAGAGAGGGGAAGGGAGTTGGGGAGGACAGGAGGAAAAGGTTGGAGACAATACGAGGATCTGTTTTTTATTATTATTATTATTTTGTTTTGTTTTTAAAGCAATAATGTCAGGGTTTGAGTATCTGGCTTCTGGGGGTGAGGCTGGAATCCTGTGTTTGGAGTGTGTGGAGAGAATTTTGCCCGTTTCAGCTGAAGTAAAGCTATTGAGCCAAAGGATAAATTTCAGGTCACAGTAACTCTTGCCATATCTCTCTCAAAAAAGGTCTCAAGAAATCATAAACATGTACAAAGTACGTGTAAACAATATAGCACCCAAGGATAGTTCTTCACGTGCATAGCATGGCCCAGCAACAGGCTTCCGGTTGGTTCCTTGGTTCACTAATCTAAGACACCATGTATGGCAATTCCTGTTGGTTCCTCCTATGTCCTTCCTATTAGCAATATCCTTGCATTAAGTCTGTTCTATCTGGTTCTGTCCAGTTTCCCCCTCCCTTGCCATTTATGGACATCCTGTAATGTTTTTCCACTGTGTAACTGTCTTCTGTGTAAAAGGATATAAAAAGCCCTGACTCTTAAACATTAAAGAGCTTGCTTTCTACCTTCACTGTATCATGCCTCCATGACCTATCATTTTTGCGTAGCAACAGGAGTGATATTTGTGGGGGACTTGGAGGCAGGTAACCAATCATCATGGTACCCTTAAGAAAACATTCCAGAAGAGGGGGAAGAGAACAAAGCACAGAAGTGATCCAATTATCACTTACTTAGTCTGCTATTTTTTTAATATTCCAGAATACCCAAAGATAGTAAACTGAGTAAGATACCTCTGGATGTAGAATGGTTGAGAGGTCGTGGGAGATCTCACACTTAGGCCTCTGGTATGCAATTAAGACAACTCTGGTACAGATACCAGAGCTGTCCTAATTGCATACCAGAAGCCTAAGTGCGAATTCAGCCCTCCTTTCAGGAGACATGTGGCAGCATCTACAGGAAGGGGCCATTTGAAACTTGAACTCCATGCGGGGGTAGCCCATGCTACCTCAGAGAAGGAGAAGGAAAGCAGGTTGTTTACCATGCAAGCTTATTATATTGAACAAACTCCAACTTACCTTATTTTGCAATTCAGATTCTCTTGTTCCAATATGAAATACACCCATGTGGTCCTCAGCCTCAATACCTGATGGTAGAAGTAAACTATAAATGATTTTAAATAACGGTAGTGTATGGTATTATTTAAGAAATGTATTATTTAAGAAATTAACATAATTAAAAATGTAACCCTCCCCCCTCCCTCCTTCCCATCCCCCCCTAACAGGATAGGACCCTAAAGAAGATATTTAAACATCAAAAATCTGGGTGAAAGAGAAAATATAAATTGGCAAGTGTCATGTACTCAGGGAATACACAGACTGTATGCACTATCCCGTACATAGTCTATCCTTGATTCTCGTAACGCAGATGGGAAACTATGGCTAAGAATCTGTGTTTCACCTAAAGCCACATAGAAGGTCTACAGATGAGGTGTAACTTAAAGTAGGACATAAAGTAGGCTTACAGGCCATTACCTTTAACGATTAGCTCATTTGTTTTTGCTTGAGCTTCTAGAAACCAGAGCCTCTTTCTGGCTTTGGTCCCTTTAAAAGATGGAAAGCCATGAAGTTAATGGATTCTTCAATGATGCCAAATCCAATATTTTCTTTGGGAACAAATCCTGAGTAAATATAGCAACACATAAAATTGCCTTGTACCAAGTTAGGTTATTTATCCTTCTAGCTTAGTGTTACCTGCCCTGGTAGTAGATTTCAAAGTTCTTTCATCACTTGTTAAGAGATCCGTTTAATTTAGGGTCTCACCAGTTTTTCCACTCATTGTCTCTCCTTCCCCAGAGCCTAAAATATTTTGTAGACTAGTTGTGGTTGTTGTGGGGTACCACCAAGTTAGGACATACGCAACTCTATGCAGTTTTCTTGGCAGAGATACTGAAGTGTTTTGCCATTGCCTACTTCCAGGAAGAGACTGGGGATTAAACCACCTGCCTTCTGCTTTCCAGGCAATTTGCTTTATCACTGAGCTACAGCCTCTCCCTTTTTAGACAACAAAATCTGTCAAAGATCCTGAGAACAAATCAGACACATCTAATGCAACAGAATGTAGCCAACATAGAATAATACCAAGAAATAAAGCAATAATAGATTACATACAAGTAAGCCAAAATCATTTATAGGAAACACTACTTAAACACTTCATCTACGGTTTTGATATCAGGCCCCATCCACCATTCCTTGACTAGGTTTCTGATAAAATGGCCCTGATGCATATTCAAAATCTCAGCTTTGTTTACTACTTTTCCTACCATCCTTTCCTATTATCCCTCTTAGTCAGCAAGTAGTAACTCAGGTTGACATCACTCCTGCCAGGGATGCACAATTATTGAATTATCTAAGGATAATCCTAAATGCCGTCTTTTAAAGAATAACTGAGCTACTAAAAGCAGCTATTGTTTTGGGCATGCCATGTCATATTTATAATGCTTCAGTTTTCTTCGCATTGGCTAATGTCCTCCAAAGTCATTCTGTTGCCACAAAACAGCATTACACAGTGTGACAGCTGCCTCAAAATTGAAGGGAAAGTCACCCCGCCCCCCATATCCTACACACAGTAGATCACTTTCAGTATAAAGGGCAACAGTGAAAAGGGAACATTAAGGTGCCGGCTGCTGAAGGAGCAGTTTGACACACACCAAGAGACAAGTTCAGATCATTCACTGTTGCTTTGTATCACATACCTTTCAGCTAAATTCCTTCTTCCTGCCTTCATTAGGTAAGAAATGGAGCCTGGTATTTTGGTTGTAAATAACCCTGACAGCTGAAAAGACTGTCTCAAACCCTGGCACACCCACTTAGAAAAGGGTTGATGTCCTCTTTCAGACCCTACCTAGATGGCCTCTTTATTATAGCGAGCCTTTAAAATGTGGCAGTACTTTTTAGATCCTTACTCTGGTATTTAATTTACTATGTGGGTTTTTTTATACATACTGTATAATTTTGTGAGCTTTTACATTGCATTTCATTGTCATATTCATGCATTTTAATCTTCCTTTCTTGAGTTGCTCAGAGAGCTTTGCTTATAGTGTGAGAAAAAAAAGAGAGAGAAAGGCCCTTTCCACAATTACCTTTATTTCAGGATAAATCCCGAAATAAAGGTCTGCTGTTCACACATTAGCATGGACTATAGTAGACCCCAACCACATCACACTTAATCCATGTTGTACAAAGCTCCAGATCAGAGGCCTATTTGCACTATGGCCGGCCTGGTAGTGCCAGATTAGTGAACTTCTGTTTGAGAACATCTGCGCTTCGAGGAGGCCATTACAGCCTCCAAGTGAACGTTGTCTCCCCAGAAGTTCATTAATTACTGATTAGGTATGGACCAATACCTTATCTGGAGCAGCCAGGCAGCCGCCATCCACACCTCATCCATGCTCTGGGATTGTCTGAGGTGCCATGTACACAGAGCATCAGCATCACCATGACAATGGCACCGACACACATGCAGTCGCGGAGGGCATCACAGCCAAAAAGGTGGCACCCAGAAGAGGACCAGCCCCACAATCTAATCAGGTAAGTATTCGATCACGTAGGAGGTACGGCTAAAGTTGGCTAGCACTCCAAGTGCAAGTGTCCATCAATGTTGGTTAATCACGCTCCTTTCCCGTTCAGCAGGCATATATAAGCTTTTTAGCTGTACTGCAACATGTTGCATAACATAAACCATACTTAGGTTGGCCCAAGACATTTGTCTTGTACAAAAACCAGTCAAAGAAACACCAGAAGCCTTCTCCCCACATCAGTGGCAGTGGATGCTTTAAAACACAATCCCTCACTCCTTCCAGTGATGTGGAGCAGCTGTTCTCTACATGTCCCTTTTCTGGTGCAACGTCTGCATGCAAGGCACTCTTGTCACTACTGTATGTGTCTACATGATGATGGCTAGAATGCCTGAGAATGGCAGGAGCCAGCAAAATAGTATATTCCACTCTAAGAGAAGGGCATTTGCAGGTTCTTCAGTGTCCTCAGAGTGATGTGTGACAGAGGACACATGCCAGCTTTGGATGCATGACCCTAGTACTTCATCAAACTGCCTGCCCTTGTAGGTATGGGCACTCCCTGGAAACTATATGCCCTCTTCTGTCACACCTGAAGATTTATCGGGCAATTAGAGCCAGCATGGTTGTAATAGCTAGAATGTTCAAATCCTGACATGTCTGTGGAAGTCCATTGGTTAACCAAGAGTAGTCCCCGCCTCTCCAAGGCCGCATCCCCATTACAACCTTATTTCGATTTCAAACCGTTTTCAATCCTGGCAGATTCCATGTCAGTTTGGCTTAACACACTTTCCGCAGGTTAAATCCCCCCAAAGCATTGTAAATGTTAATCCTCATTTCAACAGGTCTCACTCTGGTTCGTGCGCTTTAAACATTTTAGATTTTTTACTGTGGGGACCGTAGGGTGTTAAGGGATGAGAATCTGTGTTTAGGGTTTCCCTCCCCCAATAGCTTGCTTCCAAAGATGGTGATTTCATTGAAAAAATCCACCCCTCAAAATAGCCACTATAAAAATCCACTCCTTAAAGCTACACTGTAGCAATCTAGCCACTTCAAACCTTATAACAATGTTGCAAATTTGCGCAGTTCTGAAAGTTTTGACCTTTAGAAAGGGAAAGGAAAAGAAAGCCCTGGAGGTTCTGTTTTAAAGGCTGTGGCTGTGAAGGGGGCTTGAGTTGCTGCTGCTGCTGCGTGCCCTGGGAAATGGGGAGAGGAGGGGAAAGAATCGCTCGCTGCCCATGCCGTTTTTCATCCATCCAGCCAAGCGGCAGCCACCCAGCCACCCAGCTAGGCTCCCTGGAGGGGTCCCTTATGGGTAGTGTGTTCATGCCAGGAGAAAGAGGGCAGGGAAGCCCCGAAATGTGGCTTTTAAAAAGTAGCCACTTGAGTCCTCCCTTGAGTCACGTACGTCACATATGGTCCTCAGAATCTGGATGGAACGTGATTAGGCTGAAAGTAATGGGAACAGGCAAATTCGTGTTTGCATCCGGTTCTATTATTTCGGTTTAAGGAAACTGGATTAAGCTTATAATGGGGATGCACCCCAACTTTGGTCCACTTTGAGCATGAGAGAACACATCAGGGAAATGACAAGCTATTTTCTTTTGGCATTATGCTACCCAGAAAATTCACCTTTGGGATTGATAATGTGGAAAAGAAAATAATTGGTTAATCTGCTGATGTGTTTTCTAACGCTGAAGGTGAACTGAAGCTGGATTAAAACCGGTGTAAACACAGCCTCAGTCTATCCTACTCACAAGATCCATAGCATTTGAATTGAGCTCTTCTGAAGAAAGAAACAAAAATGCAGTAATAAAATACTTTAAAATCAGGTAAATCACAGGCCACACAGAGAGGGCTGTTCTACAACTCTTGCCTGATTTTCTCCCTGCCTGACAGTCGTGCTTACCCATTCTCAACAGTTATCAAATGTCCCCTGAGTGATTTATACAGGCTTCTTGCCGATCAAGAAATCCTTATTAAATCGAGCTGCTTGTTAAATTCAAATTGACCTAGCTATAGCCCCACCCAAGAACCACAACCTGAGGGTAAACAGTGGGCTGCTATTGTTAAAATTTAGCTGAGGTGTCCATTCTGTTTGCAATGTCTTACTGAATCCTTGTTTATTATGTCCAATGACACACTAGCCAGCATATACTATTGGGAATTATCATGATGAGGCTTTGTTTGTACTTTTGTGATCTATCGCGGCCAATTTACACCCAACAGTGCCCTGCCTGAGCACATTTCTCCACAGCTGTTAAACATTCTACTAGAAACCAAAATTACTTTACTCTTTCATATCATTATCATCATTATTGTTAGTATTATTCTACGGAAACCACATTTACCCCTTCTGTCACAGAAATTTCATATTACCTAATTTGTTTCTAAATGAAAAATGGGTTTTATTACCATATTCTTCAAGTGTGTGAGGAAAAGCATCGGAAGTACTGTATCTCATATGTGTGGAGATGGTTTGGGGGGTGGGGTGTAGCTGTTTATTGTGTCTCCCATGCTGCCCTGAATTGTTGTTGCTTCACACAAAGCAAAAAATAAATTCTCCTGTGGATTGTATTATTTAGACTGGCTGATAAATTGGAATTGTATTGCTTCTTCGCATATTAACTTATCCTGGTTACCAGGCTTATACCAACTAATGAAAGTGTACTTTGCCATCTTTTGAATATCACATATTTCATGTCATACAAGGCCTATCGCTTTTGTTTTAAAGTTTTCAATTTCCTCTCAGTGGGGAACCTTGCAATATTAGCTCTGTTCGTTCCATCCGAAGGGAAAAGGTATATTTTGCATATTGCGACATGGATATGAAGTCAGCACTGGTTTCTGAATCTAAGCTTACTTTAGCTGTGAGGTATTTCCAGAAATTGCAGTGTATGTGTGTGTCAGGTTGGTTCATGCATTAATGTTACCTCCTCATCCTGTTTCCTTTCGTGTTTTGTCTATTAGATTGTAACCCTGCAGGCAAAAAGTTGTTTTTAAAAAAATGTTTGCAGAGCATCTAGAAAGGTTTAGGAATAATAAAAACTGGTATTGCTGTTGCTGTTTATTTTATTATTGTTCATGTTTCTATATTGTCCTTCACACTGAGGTCACAGAGTAGCTTACAGAATAGAGAGGCATGAAATGAAAGCAGAGGAACTTGTGTGTGAGAGCAATGGGGGAAGGGTGAGGCTCCATCCGGAAGCCTTCCTTTGATGTCCCTGATAGGGTAGCAGCTTCACATTCTTACCCAGTGCCTCCTACTCCCATCCCTTGGGATCTGCAGTAGCAAAAGCCACTGAGAGGTCATGCAGGATTAATAGAGTTGCACTTCCTCTCATCTGTTCTAAATATGGCATTAGGAATACTTTGAGGACACATGGGAAGGGAAGTACCCACAAATGTCTCTCCTAAAGATCCTCCAGAACTGCTTTCCAGGAGCAAAACTGCCTCTCCAGAGGAACTCTAAATGCGCTTCCGCACATGGAAACCCTTTCAAACTTCTGTTTGACCAAGGACGTGAATAGGCTTAGATCAGGGGCAGGGGGCACAATTCACTCCATATTCTCAACTCCCCTATCGACATAATTTGATAGGGGCAAGAATGTTGTTCAAAAACACTGTCTTACGTTGTGCATTTTTAAGAAACTGGGCAGACGTGGCAAGAGTGCAGGAATCTGGATTGAAAGAGGCCAATGATCATTGGAAACATGAGACTTGTGCTCAGACCAGAATACACTTTGGCCGCTAGACAACATGAGTTCCTCACTATTAATCTAGCTTTCTTCAATCCCATATAATTATACTAACATTTGGGAGAAATGCTTTGCCCCCAACCTGTTTCATGATGTCTCCAGTCTCCAACCCTACCACTCTCCATGGGCAAACATGAGCACTGAGGAACCTTCAGTATACCCTGCCTCTACATGGAAAGAAAACTTTGGCTGTTCTCAAAACTGAGAGCTGACCAACGGCATGGAGATATCCATGGAGCTTCTTTAGCACAGATACAGATGTGGTTTATCAAACATCCTTCAGAGAGACGGTTGTCCAAAAATCACATGGGTAATGTATACCAAGTCAGAAGGCTCCCCACTGCAGAATTTCAACTCCAAGTATAGAGAAAGCCATAGAAATGAACTGATATGAGCTCAGTGGAGAAGACTCTTCCAACCAGCTGATATTTTTCTCATCACGTATAAGGTATAGCATCTAAAAGAACTTCTGAAATAATACATATCTGTAGCTTTAAGTTTCAGTCCTGCTCATTTCCTCTGCTGCTTCTCATGGTCAGTCAGGGCAAGATATAGGATGATGTGAGTGGTGTGGTCACACAGGGCACCAAGCTTGTGGTGGTGACCTAGCCCTGCCCCAGTTGGAAGGCCAACCACCCTGCTGAAGTACACCACCCAAGAAGCAGCCAAGCAGAAGTGTGGCTTGCCCAGCCATCCTAAGTTGCACCTCACTGTACCTTCAGGCCCAAATCCTTGCTCTCTCTATGCAGCCCTAACTCTGCCCTGGAGGATCAAGTACTGTCTTCTCACTCCAGTCACCCAATCTGCTAGAGACAGCCCTCAGTCATAGCACAGACAATTTTACTGCCCATTTTATGTGGTTAGTTATCTTCCAGGAATTCTTCTGTGATTGCTTTGATTCAGACTGAGCTGTGTTCAAAAATAATATGTATGAATGAATGCCTCTTCAACTCAGAAGAGTATAGACAGAGTAGGTTATAATTTCAGTCTGGCAAATTTCACCAAGCAGGTGAATATCAACAGAGTTCAAGATTGTATCAGCTAGCACCTCAGCATTATTATCTTCCCAGCTAGGCCCCAAATGGGATACTTCTACTGGCAATTTGACAACAGGGGGCATATACTGAATATTTCCAACGTGAAACTTCTGGGGGTCTCTTGTGAAACCTAGAAGATGGCGTGCCCTTTATTTCTTCCACTGAAACTTTCTCTGCAAAGTCAACTGCGTGTGCTTCCATCACAGAGACAAATGAACAAAGCACTGCCAGTGTTGTTTATCTTTCTTTAGACTCTGTCGTTACCTGTTGGTGAATGATAACACTTCCTCTTCACTCCCATCTCTACATGCACTTGTTGTGGTTATCTCTCCTTCTTGTCTTTCCTACAAGACTCCAAACAAAAGTCCTCTCCTTTGAAGAGCTCCCTCATCCTGCAAAAGAACGTTACAGAGAGCAAAAAAAGACAACTAAGATTAATGGAAATTTGCTGTGCTGTATTTGGACACTATATAACCTAGAAAAGTCAAATGAATGTGATGACAAGGCCACTCAGACAGGCAAATCAAAACGAATGACTTGCTAAGAAAGATTTTTTGAAATACACAGTTACAACATTCAGAGCACTACTAAAATTAATTAGAGTAACACATACCTCAAAATGATGTGTGACTAACAAGAGGGTGTTGTTGTTGTTGTTGATTAGAAAACAAACTGAGGCAGGCTTCAAAACTAAGACACTGATGGCAAGCTATATATTTTGCTCTTCTATGTAATTCCTACTACTAAAGTAATCAAAGATAAACTGACATCATACAGTATGTTTTTAATTAAGTTGCCTCCAGAGAAGAGAGAAACCTGCAATAGTTTTGGGACTGTATTAAGATTGCCACACTTATTTGTGGCAACCCTAGTGTAGTCTTGGGTTACTTGAGAACAACCCACTAAATTATTTTTATAGAAAACCCAGCAAAGACTCTGGGTTTTTCCATAATAGTGATCACTTATCTCTTGAGCCTCTTGAAAATACCTGTCAAAAATAACAAAGAGAAGTGGGCAGCCAGATATGGATATGTTGCAAGAGGATCAATTCTACAAAGAAACCTCAGGAAGGGAAAGAGATGGGATGTTCCCAGGATTGCCCATGACAGGGGCAGCAAGAGGCAATTCCTTTCACCATTTGGAAGCACCATAAGTGTGTGAGTGCATGTGTGTGAGAGAGAGGGAGGGAGAGAGAGAGTCTTTTCACACTTACCTGACTGTTATGGCATTATTATCAGGTAGGGTAGTTGTGTGGCAGTGTCCATCTGCACTGCCAGACTAGACTAACTCTGTACTTAGCCAGGAGCATGTACAGTGCGAATGGCCAGGCTGAGGCTGGCTGGTTCACTCAAACATTGCCATTACAATCAGGATCCTGCACGCTACTGGACAGCCACAGCTGTGCCACTGTGTCCGCTTATTGGATCTCACCCAGAAGAGGATGTGGATACAGTATCCAGGAGCAAGTTAGCCAGTCCTGGTAAGTATATAAACTGCTTTTTAGTAGCCCACAGCTCAATGGCTTCAGTGCAGACGAACCTGACCAGCAAGTGAACTGGAGTTCACCACAAGGCCCAGAGAGAGTCATCCCAGGTCAAGATGACCCAAGATAATTCCCAGTGCTATAAACTCTAGATAAATAGTTTACCTGGTATTCCTTAGTTGCATTCCTATCTCCCTTAATGGCTGTATCTGACCCAGACAGAATCCTTTTCTGCTGAACATTTTACTTGAAGAAGAAGAAGAAGAAAAGCTGGCTTTTCTGCCCCTTTTGTCACCCATTTAAAGGGACTCAAAGTGGCTGACAAAGCTTTTCTATTCTTCTCCCCACAACAGAAAACCCTGTAGGGTGGGTGGGGCTGTGAGAACTCAGA
Organism: Aspidoscelis tigris stejnegeri; assembly: GCA_023333525.1. Taxonomy (NCBI): domain Eukaryota; kingdom Metazoa; phylum Chordata; class Lepidosauria; order Squamata; family Teiidae; genus Aspidoscelis; species Aspidoscelis tigris. The sequence goes on from JALMGA010000010.1 coordinate 21,068,192, forward strand.
AGAGAGCTGTGAATAGCCCAAGATCACCCACCTGGCTTGCGGAGGAGTGTGGAATCAAACCTGGAATTCCCAGATAAGAGTCCAGGTCCCTAACCACTAGAACCCATGTTAGTTCCTCTCATCCAGGTCCACCTTATAAGTTGTTACAAAGAAAGGAAAATGAAGCAGTGCCTTATCCACAGCCTACCCTGTTGCAACTCTTTTTCCTGGACTGTGAAAAGACCAGACATCCCAGAGAGGAACAGAAGAAAGACGCTTTTCATTCAGGCCACTTGCCAGAGGGAACAGAACAAGGATCCCAAGGTTTATTGCATTACATTATTTTGTGTAAGCTACCATGGAGATTATGTCAGATGTAAAGTCAAGTAATGAAAGGGCTTAAATAAGTTGATAAACCATATTTTTCCCCTCCTCTCCTGGAGCTCTTTGCATCATTAATTTGCAATGACCAGGACCTCTGCTTTAGGAACACTGTACTGAGAGGTTCCATATAAAGGAGACACAATTTTAATAGCTGGCAAAAAAAGCTCAATGGGATGGCTGGAAATTGCTTGATTAAGTTGCTGTCACTCTCCAGGGCAGAGGAGGAGGCAAAATTGAGAGTCTTGGTCAATATAAGAAAAGTGCATTGCAGGGAATTTTGAAGAATTTGCTTACCAGGATCAACTGAATCAACTGCGTTCTTATCCCTTCTTCACTGGGTTCTGGAAATAGGGGGCATATTGAGGTATTCACCTGAATATGTTGGATTATACATGGTTCTAGCACAGAGGTGGTCTCACAGATTGGAAGAAGATTTTAAAATATTTATTTGAATATGCTTAGAACTTTACCAACAGCCAGAAACTGGTCAGAGGGAGCTTCTGCCTATAGAAATGCTTCTAGGGTACTTTCATCCTAATGAATTTCCAAATCCCCTCAGACTTGTTGCTGTATGCATAAAGTTAATAGCTATGTACCTGCATCTTTTGTTTCAAATTTCCCAACTGCTAAGATATAACTCTGGGCCAAACATAAAGTGAAATTGCTAAAAGTAGATAATTTAAATCCAAATAGAGAAATAAGAGAAATCAAATATAAGTGTTAGATTTTAATTAGTTAGAGTTTGGTCTCATGGTTAGGGAACCAAACTACCGGGTTTGATTCCACACTCCTCCACAAAGCCAGCTGGGTGACCTTGGGCTCGTCACTGCTCTCTTCTGAGTTCTCACAGCCCCACCTACCTCACAGGGTGTTCTGTTGTGGGGGAAAGAATAGAAAACTTTGTCAAGCCACTTTGAGTCTCCTTAAATGGATGAGAAAAGCAGGGTAGAAAAGCCAACACTTCTTATTATGTGCAGGGTGAGCTACAACCCCAGCTGAATAGAAGGGTAGATCTATATTTTACATCCATTTCGGAAACCATGACTACTTAGAACACTTTTATAATTTTAGGACACATCCTCAAAGAAAAATTCCCACAGAAATCTGGCCATTCTGGCTTTTCTGCAGGACTCAAAAACAAGTGGAATGCAGAACAATTCCACTATCCACAAAATCCTTAATTTTTCCCTGTACATTTTGCTACTATTTACAACCAAAGAGCACACAGAACCACCCAATGTTTTTATTTTGCTTTATCCTATTGCAATCACCTTCCCTCCCCACTTTCACCCACAAAACTATCCAAAATTAACCTTTTAAGAGTCCCAGTGATTTTTAAGGGGGCAAATTTAAACAACTTGCCTTCTGTACATTGACATCAGTGGGACTACAGAATGTGGTTAACTTTGGCAGGATCACCCCTGAGTGGTTTTGTTTCCCTATATTAACAAGTTTTCTGTGCAATTACAGTATTACAGAATTCACTTACCATACTGCCCCAAGGGGCTTAGGCATTTAGCAACATAGACGTTGACACAAATATCCTATGTGAAAAAATAATGCAGTACTGGCATCCTGTCTGAAATAAATGATCAGTTTGTGCATTAATCCAGCTATCCTTTACAGTTCCTTTCTTTTCCTATTTACAACTCCTCAGATCCTCATCCTGCTGTTTTACCTCTTACTTACTGTCCAATAAATTATCTGTAATACTCTCACATAAAACATTTACTATCCTGAGCATCATGTGATTAGGAATAGCTGCAAATTTTCTGTCAATATAAATCTATGCACATTGATTTCTCATGAAAACAGCCTCAGGCCTTCATTCCTGCTCCACAATAAAGGCAAAACATTTTACACTTTTTGGTATGTGTTTTCTTTCATTTTTCAGAACTTGGATCATCCTCTCTTGTGATTTCTGGGTGAAGACTTTTGTCATTCTGTGTACCATGAACTTGGACTTGGGCAGATGCTAATATCCAAATGGCCCAGAAAAGGTCAGCCATCAGCCGGGGACTCCTGTGGCTGCTTCACATTTGTGTTGCTATTTAAGTATGCCCTGAACATTAACAGCATCGAAGAAGAAGAAGAAGAAGAAGAAGAAGAAGAAGAAGAAGAAGAAGAAGAAGAAGAAGAAGAAGAAGAAGAAGAAGAAGAGTTGGCTTTTCTACTCTGCTTTTCTCACCCATTTAAAGGGACTCAAAGCGGCTGACAAAGCTTTTCTATTCTTCTCCCCACAACTAAACACCCTGTGAGGTAGGTGAGGCTGTGAGAACTCAGAAGAGAGCTAGCCCAAGGTCACCCAGTTGGTTTCATGGGGGAGGGTGGAATCAAACCCGGTAATCCCAGATAACAGTCCACCTCCCTAACCACTAGGGTTAGGGTTAGGGTTAGGGTTAGGGTTAGGGTTAGGGTTAGGGTTAGGGTTAGGGTTAGGGTTAGGGTTAGGGTTAGGGTTAGGGTTAGGGTTAGGGTTAGGGTTAGGGCAGTGTTTCCCAAACCTTTGACATACGTGTACCCCTTCTATAATTTTCATAACGCTGAGTACACCTCATAAAAAATATTTGCTTTAATGAAAATCAAAATATATTTATTTTTTCTTTTTTTGGTATATACACAAAATAAATGAAAATAAACTCCGGTGCAATGCATACCCCCACCAAACACTTCCCGTACCCCTTGAGCTACAGTTACCACTCTTTGGGAAACACTGGGTTAGGGTTAGGTTTGGGTTAGGGTTAGGGTTAAGGTTAAGGTTAGGTTTAGGGTTTCGGTTAGGGTTTGGGTTAGGGCAGGGGTAGGCAAACCATGGCTCTAGAGCCACATGGGGCTCTTCGGCCCCTTGATTGTGGCTCTTCCAGGTTAGGGGTATCTTAATTAAGTTAATAACGGTGTACATACTTATATAGCTTAAGTTTTAAATTTTGACTGATGAATTTGCCGAACACTGCCCTACCCCTACACCTATCCTAACCCTTACCCTAACCCTAATCCTAACCGTAACCGCAACCTTACCCTAACCCTAATCCTAACCCTAACCCTATCCTAACCGGAACCAAACCCTAACCCTAACCCTAACTCTATCCGAAAACCTAGCCCTAAACGGAAACCTAACCGTAACCTTAATCCTAAACAGTGTACCTATACAGTGTACCTATTTATATAGCTTAAGTTTTAAAAATTTGGCTCTCAAAAGAAATTTCAATCACTGAACTGTTCATATTTGGCTCTTTTGACTATTAAGTTCACCCACCACTGCACTAGACCAAACTAGCTATGAGCAACTATTATTATCATGTTCTTTACTGCACCTCTGACTCTTCCACTGTTGGGGGCAACTAGCCACCCTTCTTTTGTACCTCAGCAAAGGCCATCCAGTTGCCTGAGGCAGGACCGCAGATAACAACCCAGCTGTACCGCTTATCAAGGCCATTCGAGGGATGCTGATCTAGAACCCCTCCTTTGTACATCATTTTATTTCCAGCCAACTTGGAGCCAAAAGATAATCATATTCAAATCTGTTACAATGGAGGTAACATCATAAAAAGCAAAAACAGTAAAAGTAAAAATTTCATATACGTCTTTTGGTCTTTATGATCGCTGGAAGGGACTTGAAAGTAGGCCGAAGCTAAAGTAACAGTGGAGTTTGTGTCTTCCGATAGAGACTTGACCTCATCGGTGGTTTTCCCCAAAAGATGTTGAATAATGGGTTGAATTAATTTGTCTTGCAGTTCATTCTAGGAAGAACATTTCAAAAGAGCCCTTCTTTTTGTTTCAGAGAGTGCCTGTTAATAGCAATAATGGCCTGTGGACAGGGACCACCAGGGGAAAGAGGAAAGGTTCCATTAAAGGTCTCTTTTTATCATCCCAAGCCCCAGTTAAGTCTGCTGTGCACCAACATGCTGTTCAGTAAGATCAAAGGGAGGCTTCTAGTTGGAGGCCTCCACCTCCACAATTACCTTTGCTGAAGTGTTTTGCAAGCTGCCACTACCCAGTCAGACTTTCTTCTCCATCCAGTTTAACGGACAGCAGTTTTCCAGGAGATAAGCTGCACTTGGGGCATTTCCCATCACTTGCTCGCTGAGTCTTTTTATAATGGACACAACAGGGATTGACCTTAGAACTTTGTGTGTGCATGACGCTGGCGGTTATCTTCCAGTGTGAACTTCTATGCACGCCTGGTAAAGAAGCATAAAGTATGATAAAATGTTAGACATTTTCCCCACCCCCACCCCAAAGTAGCGAACAAGAATACTGATATATCTTACTATATGTGTTTTCATGTGTGTCACCCAATTGGGGATTGTTCAATAGCAAGCAAAAGAAGGAAATGAAATAGTGTTTTAAAAATTAGGCGCGATTCAAAGGCATCCTCTGTCAGAAAATAATGGTGAGGTATTGCAACCTTCTCTTTTTCCACAGGGGGAATAGGAGGAAGGAATAGGAAATAGCTATAAGGTTAAAGAAGTTAGATTATGCTGTGACATAAAGACGTTCAAATACAGTAAAGGAGACAGGGCAGAAAGATATGAGACTGACAGCTGACAGATTGTGAAATCCATTAGCACCAAAGGGCGATAAGGTGAAAAGGCAAAGTGAAAGTTAAACTATTATCTATGGAGAAATGGATCCAGTTGAGTACCCTAGTAGAGTCATCAACAGAGAGCATAGACTGCTGCATTCTTGATTTTTTAGTGTCAGTTATCTGCAAACAAATGGCTCTTCAGGCCTCCAGGGGCTGGATTTGAGCAAAACACTTAAATTATCTACTGCCATTCTTACTATGGGTATATTTCCATCTGATCTGCTCTGATCGTTCTTTGTCCATTCCGTGAGCCACTTAGCTTTTTATGTCTCAGTCCATGATATAAGCCTGAAGTGTGTTTTGAAGGTGGTTTCAGAGCATGCTATGAATCCATGTTTTCTTGTCACAGTGCCATTAAACATCATTTATGAAGAGGGAGACACCCTTAGGACACATTTTAAAGAGCAAGAGGACCCAAGTTAAAAAAGGAGAAACAAATGTCTTCTGTCACACATCCAGAGTATCTGCATATGGCAAGAGGAAATGTCTTTTTTCTTATAGAATCACTGTTCCTTCAAAAATATCCATGTGTAGAAAGTACCTACCCACTTCTCTTTGGTCTCCTCCCCCCAGCTTCCTATATACAGGTATCTTCGCAAGAGCAGTGATTCCAAGAAGAAACGACAGATAAGCTAAGCAATCCAGCATGACAGAAAACTCATCAAAACTAGATTTTCTGTCATGCCTATATTGCACTATTTGATGGACTACCCCAGGCAATATACTCCCACATCTGGAGGCACCTAGAATGTAGCAGTAAGAACCAAGATTGGCAGCCAGCCAAACATTTCTCTCCCTGAGCCACTCCCATCATTAAAAAGCTGTACACAGCATGCATGATTTTGCAAAATGGCAGAGCAGTAAAATCCTAAGAAAATAGATGATGGGGCAGTTCTATGTTTTCTTTAGAACCTGGGGCCTTTTTGCACTTGGCCTTATTCTGAACTATATCCCAGAATAGGGGCTTGCCATCAGCATGCTAGTGCAGACTATGGAAGGCCCGAAGTGAGGCCTGCTTTGGTCTGCATTAGCTCATGGACAGCAGATGGCTATCCCAAGATATATTCCAGAATAAGGCCAAGTGCAGAAAGGGCCTTGTCTGAGCGTATAGTTATGATTAGTACTGCAGTAATGGTTTTCCCATAAACACTTGTGAAGATTCCTGTTTATGGGGAGCAGTGGTGGAGGTGGTTAGTTCATCTTCCCTTTCCCCTAATCAACTGACTTCTCATGATCTCCCAGTCCAAATCCCCTTTTATAACGAATGAGGTCTAATCAGTTGAGGTGCCTGCCACACTATTGTTCCTTTTTTTTTCTTGAAACAATAAAATACTCACTTTGTTTTAAGAAGTAGCAGAAAAGAGGAAGAGAGGGACTATACCACCTCTCAGAAGTCTTCAGTTTCAACATCTGGATATCAGGAATATCTTGGAGGACAACACACACACACTCAGCATTCTCAGATGGGCCACACAGATCAGGCAATCCAGTAAGATTTTTGTTCTGGGTTGACTGAAATTTCCAGCACTTTAGAAAACTTAATTCTGTTATATGAAGATAAGTAGTACCAGCAATCACAGAGAAGAGGACCCAGAAAACTTGGGATAATCAATAAAAAAAAGTCCCTTCAGGCAAACCAAACTGGTAAATTGAGGCACCAAATCCAGCTAAATGCACCCTGGGGAACAATGGTTTGTTCACAGGTGGAGAGATGGCACTCCTTGCCCAGACAGTGAATCTAGCCCTTAGTGAAGTGGGTTCCTGCAAAAGAAGAAGAAGAGTTGGCTTTTCTACCCCACTTTTCTCACCCATTTAAGGGGACTCAAAGCAGCTGACAAAGCTTTTCTATTCTTCTCCCCACAACAGAACACCCTGTGAAGTATGTGGGGCTGTGAGAGCTCAAAAGAAAGCTGTGACTAGCCCAAGGTCACCCTGCTGGCTTCATGGGGGAGGGAGGAATTGAACCCAGTATTCCCAAATAAGAGTCTGGCTCCCTAACCACTAGACCAAACTGGGCACACACATTCACTCAACCCTCCGAAGGAGCACATACAATGGTGGACCTTGGCACAAGCACACTCACAGAATAGTAGGCCTCGGTAGGAGAACACATAACTGTGCCAACCTAATCTTCATCCAGTGAACATTATGTGGATAATTTGGAGAAAAGCACATCCAGACACATTTTATTCCAGATGATGCATGCTTTGTCCCAGATTATCCAAATAATGCGGACTATATACAGTAAGTAACGTCTGGATGAAGCTCCAGTCTTGTTATACACCTAAAGATGCCCGAAGTTTTTTAGCATAAGTAACAACATGTGAAGCTTACAATCCAGTCCCATGGTTGCCTACAACCAATCCACCTTTACAGTACCCTCTTGTCCTCTCACAGCCAGGAAGAGATAAAAACAGGCAGACTCACTAATGAAACTCAGAATAAGGCAGCAGTCTTTATTAGCACTTTAACTTGTACCAATTTAGTAGTATTCTAACACAAATCAGGCATCCAATTACCAAAGCAAGAGTCCAGAGTGAAGTAAGATCAGATTACTGTTTGCTGAAGTTCCAAAGCCAAGGGAGAGATCAAATTACTGAAGCAAGAATTCCAAAGCTAAGTGACATTGTTCAAAGGTAAGGCCAAGACTGTCCAGGATTCAGGTTCAAGAAACAGAAGTTGAAGTAATGTTCACCAGACAAGACGATTGTTAACAACAAAAGTGGTATTCATTTCAGAATCTTCTGGATCAGATAGGCAGGAACTTCTTGCTTTCCTTTTCTGATGTAATCTTAAAACCCTATGACTATCGGGCATCTCTTGTTGAAGCTGAGTCAAGGAGGACCTGTGCATAATAGCACCTTCATGCAAAGGCCCATCCTGAGGAGAGTCTGGTATAACCTGCTCAGGAGTACCCTTGGGCTCCAGGACCCTATCCTGCTCAACTTCAGAGAGGTTCGCATAGGGGCTAGGAAAAAGTTGGGACACTTTGATGACTGCTGTCCTGGGCACCCAGGGAAATAACTTATGCATCCATGTGAATGGTGCCTTTGACTTCATCCACAGTATCTGTGCCCTGGTATGGAGTGGCTCTTCTGGAGATATGGACATGGCCCCAATACTGCAACAGCAGAACACTGTCTGCAGCAGCTCCCTAACAAAGCCAAAATTGCTGCTGGGTCGGCTAAAATACCAGAAGAAGTATGTTGGAGCTTTTGAGTCCCTTGCCATCCATAAATGTATTCCATCATCAAAAGTATTTTTGCACAGTGGTCAGGAAATGAATGTAGAAATTAGGACAGCCAAGAGTACTTTAAGTAGGCTTAGGGAAAGGCAACCCTTGTCACTCATCCAGGAGCCTCAGGGATCAAAAGAAAGTAGAAGCATATCTGTTAAGCATCCCAGGCACACCTGGAGGACTCAGGATTCTGCCTTAATGTGACACTGAAACCCACAAAGTAACAGAACAGCACAGAGAAGTTGACTGAAAACATCCTTTAGTGACTTTAGGTGCCACCAGACACAAGAGAACATCAACTCTTTTAAAGGAATTTGAAATTTCCTATAGGAGCACCTCCCACCTAACACTGGCATACTCTTCCTGCAGGAGTGTAATCCAGATCAAAGAGCCCTTGATCTGGATTACTGGTGGGCCCCAGTCTGGAACATGGAGGGATGCAGAAGGCACACTTCCATTTCCCAGGCTACAGTGAAACCCATTTCAGCAGCACATCAAAGCATGCCACCAAAAGGGGTTCCCCAGGGATTCCAAAGCTAAGAACCTTTGTTCCCAGTCCTTGAGAGCCCTCAGAGGCCAACCCTGAAGTCCACAAGAGCTTTGGGGTAAGTGCAGAGGCTGGTCTGAACTAGCACCAGCATGCAGGTGCAACTGTTCCATGATCTGAACCTGCAGACTAGGCAGGTCCCCACCCACTGATACAGATCATGGCCTTGAATGCAGAAAGGCCCTAAGTCTTGCAACCTGGAGAAGGAAAAAAGAAAGAATGGCTGTATAAAATAATGTTTTCTGTCCATATTTTTTGAGAAAATTATTCAACTGCCAAGAAAAAGATTCTGAAACCATACACGGTTCTCTGTTTCCTTAAAATACGTCCACACCTTCTTTAGTGTGCATATCTGAAAATCGTCTAAGAGACTGAATCAATCTGTCTTTAAAAACTTGTTTATGAAAGCTTGGGTTTCTAAGCTAAACTGCTTCAGAGTCACCCTGCACATACCCATACAAGCCTAACTGAGTTCAGTCAGGTGTACTCCCAGGTAAATGGATGTAGAATTGTAGCCTAAGAATTCTTGGCAAAGAGCTCTGAATGCAATTCTGTTCTATTTCCATTACTGCCATATCAACACTACCTGCCATAATGACAGGTTTTGCTGTTAAAATGACAGACACTGAGAAGGTGAGCTTCTGTCTTACAACAAAATAAGCATATCATTGTTAGAAGACTAGCAGAATGGAATTAGGACACCGACATTTGGGGCAGGGAATCCACTTTACTGCAGAACTATTGGGTGTTATCTGATGCACTGTCTCCATCCTGCTGCTCTTCCAGCAGCCTAGTCAATCTGCCATCAATCCGGTTTTACAGCAAATACAGAACCACAGCTTGAATACTGTGGACTAAGGGGTTATTCAAATCCTAAAGCTCAGCCCAGGGACAGAGTTCCACGTGTGTGCAGTACTTCTCTATGGGACCTTTTATCCACCAGTAGATGTGCTTATGCGTACTAAGTATAATCAAGGGGACCTGGGATACTAGCTTAGGTGACATTAACAGCAATTAAGCCTTGTCAATACTTTGCCAATGCTGCTTGATAGTATTTTAATTGCTTTTTGACAAAGTTAAACAAAATGATTGAAGGCCAGACAATGTTGACTCTGCAGAAAGACTCCTTCCACACTCTCACATATTAACCCAAATCCTCTTCCCTCTGATTCAGAATTGCACCAGTCCAATAATGGGTCTGTTTCCATCAGGTCAGGCCTGTTAGACTGATGCTTTTGATTACCTTAAGCACATGCTTCCTATTCTTTCCTGGCAAGGGTATGGGAGGGTGGGAGAGAAGGATTAAGCTATAGGAATATTTCTCTATCTTTGTGTTCTTTTACACTTTGGGCTCTTTTCCAATATGGGTTCAATTGTTCCAAAATGGATTCTGTCTGAACATGGGACCCAGGCTTCATCAAACTCCCGTACCCTACCTCTATCCAAGTTTACCTGAGCAGCTCCCTGTTCTATGTAGTACTATGCAGTACCCAACAGGATCACTGCAGTATTCTGAACCCAAAGTATGTGTAATTCAAACAAAGCCTTTCTTCTGTTGAAGATGGCTCTTATGATTATTGGGTCAAGTCTCATCTGTTATGTATACGTGTGCATTTTTTGAACACAAATGTCTTTTGACTCATTGACACTGCATGAAGGAGTAAGTTTCTATTTAAGGTGTATACAAACATTTCCTGAATTTAAAAACACATTACCTAAATAATGAATTCCCGTGCACATTTGTTCAAGTGCACAGAACTGCTAGATAGTGAGTTTAAAATTGTTCTAGATGTAATAACTTGAAAATGTGGTTATCTTATCTGGCCACTCTTAAGGGGAAACTGGCTCATCTCCAGCCCAGCAAAGTTGCCTAACATTACAAGTGTTTTTCCTGATTATGCTATGAAAATAAAGGCTGTTCTTCCTTTTTCACCCAGATGGTAAGAATGCATTTAATATAATTTATGACACTGAATTAATTTTCACGATATGGACAATTAATCATATGGCCAGGTACTTTTAAGCAGAACACAGAGTCATTCCAATATTGTTTTAATACTTGCTGTAACTTCTCTAGATTAGGCCAGGGAGTACACAGTAAAAGAGTTTAACACAGATCCATACTCATAAATAATTTTCCCCCGGCATCAACAAGAATGCGTGGCACTCAGTGAATCATATTTTCCTCACACTCTGCAGAAAGAGAGACACAAGTCCCATAGCTATTCTACCCAGATTTAGTGGTATCTCCTGCCATCTACTGAAAGTGCATAAGGAAGCTAACAGTGATCTATCTCTCTTTTTAAGAAATCCATTTGTCAGCAGAATTGATTCAATGAGCTTAGATTTGGCAAAATATAATCAAGACCTCAATCAAGCACAAATATATTTGTTAGTTCTATTTTTATTCATTTTATGCATATTTCATACAATTCCTGTTGTTTTACAGCTTAAGTTCCCTTCCCCTAAGTATTGTTAAGGTTCTGCTATCTCACATCCTTAGGGTGAATCAAAACCTCAGGTCCTGATCCTAAACCAACTTCTGTGCACTGAAATTAGAGTTGCACGTCGCCACAAAAAGACAAAGATGCTGATCTGCACATTTCATCGACTAGTTTACAATAATAGACAAGAATGTAGAATAATTACAAAAAAATTAATATATATGGAGGAAAAAGGCTGCATTCACACCCAGAAAAAGTGGCTTAAAAGTACCTTAGAGTTAGTAGCATGTAGCCCTTTTGTTTCCATCTCATCTCTAAACCATCCTTTCTAGGGAGTTTTTCCACTGTCAAAAAGTACCCATTTTTGCACCCATTTAGGACCCATTTGGGTGTGAGCTGGATGATCCCATTTCCACCACGGCACCCATTTGGGACCCGATTGTTTCCACTGCCATGGGGGAAATCCGGATCTAATGGGTACATTTTGGCCTTTAACCCAGATTTTCTGTAGACCCCATTAATGGGCACCCAGCTGGGCAACTGCCAGGTGGATAGAGGGCCTGTAAAGAGCAGGGAAAGAGTTTAAAAAATAGACGCAAGAGCCGTTTGAAACAGAGGAGGCTCTCGTCTGTTTTTTAAAATATTCCCTGCATGGGGACAGGCACATGAATCGACATTGACTTGAATCCGCATTGCCCCAAAACATGCATGGTGGTATGTATCCCACAATGAAAGTTGTGTGGGACTGACAGCAAAGTTGATGGTGATGCAAGTCACTGTTGGGGTAAGAGGACCGCACTCCCAAACAGGTGGAACCAAGCATACCCCCACCCCACCCCCTGGCCATTCTTGAAGACTGATAGGCTATGCTATTTGCCCTAGAATCACACAGTGCTGGTTTTGCTCAAAGGCCCCATTAATGAACAGAAGTGTTGTTTCCCTTGTGCCTTACCAAAGGCAAATTGAAGACACATTGTCCTTCTCCTTGCAGAGACAGAAGAAAAAGAGGAAGGCATTCATCCTGAGAGTGGGCTGTTGCACCCAACCCTCTGTGGAACAGGTGGTTGCCCAAGGAAGATGAAGCATAACTTCCACTATGCTTAGCATTTGTTAACAAAAATCAAAAAGAAGAGGAGGAGGAGAAAAAGAAAAGAAAAGAGTTGGCTTTTCCACCCCACTTTTCTCACCCATGTAAGGGGACCCAAGGCAGGTGACAAAGCTTTCTATTCTTCTCCCCGCTACAGACACCCTGTGAATTAAGTGGGACTGTGAGAGGTCAGAAAGAGACCTGTGACTAGCCCAAAGACACCCAGCTGGCTTCATGGAGAAGTGCAGAATCGAGCCACATGACTGTGAGATCTAAGTCCAGCACTCTAACCACAAGACCAAACTGGCTCACCATGAAACAGGCTAACAATCTGAAACATACTTAAAATTCACTTAATCCAAATTTAGTCCAATTTAGTCCAGGGAAAAACCTAGAAAAGCATTATTTTTTCAGGACAGTCAGAACTGAAAACGGCTTGGAAACATTAAATGGTGTGTCTGGCTGCACAAAAAATAGAAGATAACTGTTTTCTGGCAGCCCTTCAAAACCAAGAGCTGTGAAATTGCTGGAATCAATGAGGGCACCTGCAAAGTCACCGTCTCCACTAGAAACCTGTCAAGCTTTAATCTAAAAATGACAACAGTGGCATAATCAAAATACCATTAAAACAGCACAATGATAGCGAAAGCTTAATATGGTTCTGCAGATTCATATTGATGACTCATATCCAGCTTAATCCCAATTCTCTTTATTACTGTTTGCCCCTAAAACTGTGTGTGGAATATCACCAATATTTCATCACCTGAGGTGGAACTTCAACAAGCTAGGAGGATATAAAACCCAGATCAAAAGTCTGTTTTTGCCATGTTTATTATTAATACAAAGATGTCCTGTTCTTAGGTTTGTCGTTCAAGAGTGCTCTGTGTAAAGACTTTAAGGTTGGCTTCTGGAGACATTCCCCCAACTTTCTCATGGACTATGAATTCCCTACACAAAATTTCTATAATCTCATAGAGGCACACTACGCATATTCAGAGGCAAAGCAAAGGAGAAAACAACTTCGGCAGTAAAGGTGTGCTGCATAGGTAGAAACAGTTTGTAGCAACCTCCAAGTTTCTGCCCAGAGAAATTATTTGGGGCAAGGCAAGATGGGCAGAATAGCCAGTTTTTTTCTGAATGGTAAGAAAGAAAGAAAGAAAGAAAGAAAGAAAGAAAGAAAGAAAGAAAGAAAGAAAGAAAGAAAGAAAGAAAGAAAGAAAGAAAGAAAGAAAGAAAGAAAGAAAGAAAGAAAGAAAGAAAGAAAAGAGGTTGGGTGACTGTGAAGAGCTCCAAAGAGATAAATGCATATTAGGGGACTGGGTAGCAAAATAGCAGATGCCATTCAGAGTGAATGAGGGATCATGCATTGTAGTAAAAATCCTCATTACTCATGCACACTAATGGAATAGGAGCTGATTGTGGGTGCAATCACCATCTACAGCAGTAGACACCCTCAGGAAGACCCAGGGGCATGTCAGTCGCATACCCAGGGTGCCCACCGTCATAGATGATTCTGACAAGAGCACCACAGGCACTTCAGGTGGCCTCCAGCACGTCCTTCGTGAGATTGCTAAAAAAAAAAAAAGTACTCTGACAGTACTCCTGCCATTCAACATGCTTTCTGCTGCTGTTGGACAAACAGCAGCAGAGAATACAACATACAAAGCCTGCACTACACAGGCACTGCACTGGCAAAGGCTACTTCTGGAGGCTTTTCTAGCATGAGAAGCATATTTGCCCTGACTCAGCTCAAATACTGAGCTGTCAACTCCAAAGACGCCCAAGTTGTCAACTCCAAAGATGCCCTGGCTGTTCTTTAGAGGCACAACACTTCCAATACTGAAGATAGTCTGTATCCATCATGATTGCATGCTAGACAATTGGTCCAAGTCACAAGTGATGGGCCTCTTCCCGCTTTGCAAAAAGGGGAAGCCCATGTACCAGAAGCAGCTCCACAGAGGTTGGATCATCTTGTTAGGAGCTGTGTTCTTGGATAATAAATTTGAGGAAAGATTAGCTCAATCCCAGACACAAGGACTCCAAAGGGATGGTAAAAATTAGCTTTCATAATGAAGAATTAGCCAGAGCGGTAAGGTAACAGGAAAGCAACAAGATCAAGGTTCTTTGAAAAATAAAAATAAAACTGTATTTACTCCAGCAATTTTTATTACCTGTTTGGGGTGGGGCCAATGGCCCATTCCCTGGGCCATTCCCTGGGCTGGCCTTCACATGGGGTCAAGGTTTTCCCACGGAGAAGGGGAGGAGATGACTGCATGTGTCACAAGGAGGCCAGTGCAAAGATACTACTGTTTGTATGCCTTTCTTAGCTGAGGTGGATGACTCAAGTTGTTTACCAGTAGAGTTGCCCTCTTCGGGCGATGCAAATGGAGTTTGATGGTGGGGAATAAGGACAATAAAGACAATCTATACCCCAGATACCACCCTTCCTGCAGTGTTGCTCAACCTTCTGTAGGAAGCATCCTAGAGATTCACACTTTACCAGTTTGCACAATAAACTTGGCCCGAGTGACAAAAGATGGCTCAATTACATTTACTGATATTTTCAGGTGCCATCAAGACAAATCAAAACCCAAGACTGAGCGTAGAGTTTGCCTCCAGTTCAAGCCATTACTTGTTTGAATTTGAAAGTCTGACTGCTCTGTCCTGCCTGACAGGTGTAAAGGGAGGGGAAGAAAAAGGAGCAGGGAAAAAAAACATGTCCAGGCTTGACCAAAGATCCAAGGTTCCTATGGCCCTCTTTGGCCTTGCCATATTAATGCCAATTATAACCATACCAAGCATATCCCCTTGCAAAGCAGAACCAGGCTTTTGCATACAGAGATAGTCAATTTTATATAAAGAGGAGAGGCTATCAGTCCTCTGGCCTGGATAGCCATAGAGCATGAAAATGTGCTCTACAGCTATACTAGCTGCCACCAAGTATAGCTGGGAATGTTCTGTTCACACCTCTTCCAGGTGAATGGGGCGTGGGGTGGGACGGCACAGGTGCAGTTGCATGTTGCATTGCCTGGTCATGGCAGAAATGGCACTGAACATACCTGTTGCCATGGCAAGGCAGTCACCTAGTATACAGGCAACTGCACTTAGCTAGCACTTTCCCAAGGTCCTGTTAAGTTGAATGGATCAGGCATCAGAAGGTGCATACACCGGAACCATCACACCAAATAAAGGTGCAAGCTGGCCCTGAATTTTCACAGTGCCTGGGAAATTGAACAAACCATCTGACCTAACCAGCCACCAGGCAAGCACGCCTAGCCTTAATGGTGAAGGTATGCCTGTGCCTTCTATCACCTGGATTCAAACAGCTTACAGAACTCTAGCACTGCTATTGAGACACTGGTAAAATCAAGGCCAGATATCTTGTGTCAATAAACAAATTATTGAATGCTTGTCTTTGGCCACTTCAGGCATTTCCAAACTTGAGGGGGCTAGGACCACTTCAGCTTGTCCATTCCTACTGGAACAGTTCCATGTAGAGACATGCACAAATATTCATAAAATTCAATATTCATATGAATTCAGACAAATTCAGACATTCACATACGAATAGAATGTTGTGACATTCGTACATTGACATCTGTATCTGAATGCTTTGGAACATTTGTACAAAAACTTTGTTACATTTGTGAACCCAGGAAGTGGGAAAGTGGCTGCACTAGTCACATATGCAAGGGATCCAGAGTGCATTCGACGTAGATTGAGAATGCATTCAAAGTGTATTCAGGTCAGATTTTTCAGAGCAGATATGTTGGGGATACGTATGGGATATGTATCAGATATTTGTATCTAATTCATACGGAACATTTGTATTGAATAGAATCCCACCAAATTCAAAGGGGATCTATTCAAACGAATACAGATTTTCTTACATTCAATTCAATAAAAAAATGCAAAAAAAATACATTCGTGCACATCCCTCGTTCCCAGGTGGAGTGGTTCAACTGTCCCAGAACAAGACTATCTGCACCCGTGACAGCTATTCCAGGGCAGATGCCATGCTGCTCCAAAGTTTGTGTGATCTTTGGAGCCTGCAACAGGGACTCCAGCGTCCATGAATGAAAGTTCCTGGTCTTAGATCCCCCAGGGACCCATTTAGCAGTTGAATTTTGTGCACTACTGAAGCGTGTCCCACTACTAAACTGGCCCATGGAAGCAGACAACTCAATAGGAAGGCAGCTCAAATAATAACTCTCAATGGCAGCCTCAGATTGCCCATTAAAACTGATCAAAGCTCATTTCAGAGCAATTAAAGGTGAGATACCAGTCACTGCTTCGCTCCACATGAGCTAATGCTGCTGACCTTTCTCCCTATTTAAAAAGAAAAAAACGAAAGGAAAAATAAAAGCCTCCTCTCTGCTATTTGCCCCTGGGCATACTGTTCAGAATGTCAATCATCTTTTGAGAGCAAACAGCAGTGAAGCAACGTTTCAAGAAGAAATCAAGTACAAGTTCCAGAGTCAGACTGGAATTTCCCCTTTCCCTTCCAATCAAAGAAAGGCATTTTAAATGCAAGTATTCTATTAAAAAATAAAGAATTATTTTAATGTGTTACTTAGTCCTAAGGCGGCTACCTCAGCTGTTGTAACATTTCTTCCAATACCAAAGGCACACTGCCATGTGATAGGTCCACACATGCATTTCTTGCTGGTAACAGTTGCAAGGTGTAATTAAGCTTAGTTTATCTATGTGTCTCCATCAGGCAGTCATGAGGTGAAAAATACTGTGCTGCCTTCACACCTCACAAGTAATTTGACTGCATTGGAGAGCCTTCCTATTTAGAAACAGGCCCTTTGCATCAGGAGAAGCTAACCTTAAGTGAAAAGGGAGCTAGAAATAAACGTCATCATCGTCGTCATCATTGTTATTGTTATGTTTTGGGACCTACATTCACCCTTCATCAACGTAACATTTACATAAGTTTCTCTAACGCAGTGACTTCTTAGTAAACTGTACTCATTTTCATGCACAATTGTCTGTTTAAGTGTGCTTCCTTCCTATTGATTAGATTTGTTCTGTATTTAGTGAATTTCCTTGTGGGAAAGGGATTTTCATATTGATTTTACAAAATGAGGAAAAAGGGACCTGAAATATCATTGTATGGTAAGTGCTGGTACATTGCATTGTTATTAATGTCTACTAAACAGCTACACCTTGGAAGGAATGTGACCTCCTCTCTGTGGGTGAAAGAACATTATCAGCAGTAAAGAATGACTCATAATCTGTACATCCTGATATTTTGTGCTAGTAAACGGAAACCCTATCCAAATCAACCCCCTCCACAACCTCTGTGTTTTCCTCGGTAATGTTGCTGCCTTAGAGCCTAGAAATTCCTAGAAAGCTTTATCAATGTAAGAAGAAGAATAGTGGGGAATAAAATATTATGTGCAAGAGCCCACTAAGGTCAAGACTGACAATAGTTAGCAATTAGCACAATGGCATGAGATAGTGACTACCCCAATTTGATGTTAGACCTTAATTTGCTTGAGAAAAGAGAACTTATGCCCCCTTGTAGACCACTGCTACCACACGATAGCACAAACATTTTGGGGTTCTTGCATTTGATTCGTATTGAATCAAATGTAAGAAAATTTGAATTCGTTCAAATGGGTCCCCTTCGAATATGGTAGGATTCTAACATATCCACTCTGAAGGCAACAAATCAGCCCTGAATCCACTTTGGATCCACTCTCAAACTATGTCGAATTCACTCTGGATCCACTGCAGATGTGACCAGTGCAGCCACTTTCCCACCTCCTCATTTCACGAATGTTCCGAAGCTTTGCACGAATGTCAATGTGCCAATGTCGTAACATTCGATTCGTATAAGAATGTCCGAATTACTAATTCGTACGAATAATGAATGTTATATTTGTACACATCCCTATTAAACTGTCAATCAGTTGCGGGAGGAAGCCAGCTACCATGTAACAAAGCACGTAGCTGACTTTAAACTGAGCAGGCAGACTATCTGTGTCTGCCTCTTGTGAAGGAGTCCTAACAGAGGTTTCTTATATTTAATAACACTTCCCAACTTAACCAACAGCAGACTCCTCTCCCTTGTCTCACTGACTCTTCTCTGGATCCCAGACACTGAAACCCTCCTCCCCATCTAGCTATATTCTGCTCAATTCACTGGATAAATAACCCAACCACAACGAACAAGGGGGCTTCTCTTTATTGAAGTCTTCACCAGGCTGCAAGGCGGAAAGGGTGAGAAGAGAGGGTTCTTGCTCTCTCAAGTCTTTGCAGAGAGCAGGCTCAGAAGCCAAGTAAGAGGTAATGGTGGCTAACAAAGATACAGACCAGACCCCTTTCATTAGTCTGCCGTAAACTAAGGCTGGCATGCTCCAGGGACAGGAGGATCATTCACATTTGCTGGGAAGGAGGCTTCCTCAAAGGGTCCCTTACCGACCAGAAATGCGAATGGTCCTCCGTTGATCAGGCCATGCCACTACCATGAAAGTCAGGAGTCCCGTCTCCTCGCTGCCTCTATCGGCCGCTGTCAGCCATGTCACATGTTTTGTGACATGCTGGCAGGCCAGTGCAGAGGGGTGGGACCAATCCTGATGACATGTTGGTGGGGGGACATGCCCCACCACCACCTGGATCAGTCCCATTAATGATATGCTGATAGGCAGCAAGTTATGGACACTCTTGGAAGGCAAGCCAGACTCATGCAACACCAAGAAATCCCTTATAGATGGCTCTGTATACCCCGAAAGACCTGTAAGAAGCAATTGCAGATTTAAGTAGCCTCCAGACAGCAAGAGTCAATGAGGCAGTTAAATCAGATCATGAGATTTCCCCTTGTCACTTCCCACCAGACATGAAGAGCAATCAAAAGCTTACCTATCACCTTGTTTGGGGCTACCAGAAGCCAGTCAAGCACCCTCCCACTTCCTTTCATTGCTTCTTGCATGTCTGGCTGGCTTCCAGTAGCCCCCAGTGAGCTGCTTCTCAGAACTGTCAACAGAC
Organism: Aspidoscelis tigris stejnegeri; assembly: GCA_023333525.1. Lineage (NCBI taxonomy): Eukaryota > Metazoa > Chordata > Lepidosauria > Squamata > Teiidae > Aspidoscelis > Aspidoscelis tigris. The sequence goes on from JALMGA010000010.1 coordinate 21,087,455, forward strand.
ATGAAGGGAAATGTCACTATCACGGGAAACGTGGCACCATTGCTGGATTTCCTGTAATAATGATATTAGAAGTTTTTAGTCCCTTGAAGTGGAAAATATTGGGGATGTCTCACATGTGTCTGGCACCCTCAATTAGTGTCAAGGGCACAGCAAAATATATCTCACACTTGGAGGCAGCCTGAGTTATAAGAGAGAACATTTGGAATTTGAAGAACAGGGTTTGTGCTTTTTTAGGACTAGCCCACCTGTGTGCTTATTTCTGCAGCCTATTGTACTTTCACATTCAAAGAACAAAGTGCTTATGATCCCACCCCTGCTCCTTCATCTCTCATACAGTGAAAGGAATATTGACTGCATCCAGAAGGCACAAAAGTCTACCTGGTACATCCCTGTCCCCATCAGGCCTGCAGCCAACCTCCCAAATACACAAAAACCACTCTCATAACCAGTCTGCTGATAAAACTCTGGTATACAACTCCAAGGATGCTTTTCACCCTCCTGTGTCCCCACTACAACTATCTAGAGACAGGGCAGTAGAGGTGACCTACATTGATGGATTTCCACACACTACAGGTTAGCACTGGACCAAAAAAAAAAAAAAAAAAGCATTCCTCGGGAGCCATTTTCTGTCTAGCACTAGACTGTGCCAGACGGTAACTTTGCAGCTTCAAGACTGTGAGGTACTGGCCACATCCACAGTATGCCTCCTGCCCAAGCAGAAGGATCAGCGAATCCTGCCACAAAATGGCCCTTTCCATGGCTGAGAAGAAGCAGCAGCCATCTCTAAGTTTTTGGGAGCCCATAGGCACAGTCCGAGAAAGATTTGTCTCCATAAAAAAAAAAAAACCTAATGATGCTATATGTATGTATTAATGAAACAAATAAAATTGAGGAGCATGTCCAGCATTCTTTGTCATAAAATAAACTTACCTTTAAGTTATTAGCATTATTATTTACTTCAGTCAATAGATGGCACTGGGCTTTGCTCTATTGTGGCTGGAATCAGAAATTTCCTCTTGCTGTTGCCTTTTTCTTTCTCATGGGAGACAACAAAATTGCTTTCTTTCTTTCTTTCTTTCTTTCTTTCTTTCTTTCTTTCTTTCTTTCTTTCTTTCTTTCTTTCTTTCTTTCTTTCTTTCTTCTACTCAGAATACTCAGAAGCCATGATCACAACTGGCTGAACTAGACTGCCCCGTTAAGAAACTGAACTGAAGCTGTCCTAATCCTTTTCACACCCAATTCCTGATAATCAGTCTTCAGATCATCCTCAGCTTGGGCTGCTATGCTTACTCTTTTGATGTTATCTCCTTCTTTCTCCTTCCTTCCATTTTTCAGGAGCCTTTCCCTTCCCCTCCCTCTCCTTCAACCTCATCTCCCTCTCCCCCCTTCCGTACACACATACACAGTCAAGCACACATACTGCCCTTTCAGATTCACCTATACTGTGATCACCAGCAGATTAAAAGGGCAAGAATCTTTTAATTAAGAGCTCTTAATTGTCCCCATACCACACCGCACTGTACTGTCAGCCTGCTTAACTCGGTGATAAGCATGCGGAGCGTGTGTGGTCCTGGGTGTGAGAGACAGAGGGAGAGAGGGAGAACGAAAGAGGGAGAAACGGAAGCCGTGCAAAAGGGGTGCAGCAGAGAAATACATGGGGCGATCTGAGAGAGTGGTTGTGAGGTGGAGATTCAGAGGAGAAAAGGGAGAGAGATTCAGGAGGGAGGGCTGAATCCACCCACCCCAATGCAGTTCAGCCCCTCTAGCCCACTTCCCTGTTTACACATGACAACGGAAAACGGACTGTGGAAAAGTGGACTCCAGAGAAGCTGACTTGAGGAAGCGCAGCCCACCCCCAAGACGATCCCAGGGAAAAAGAATCTGAATGATGCAAAGAGAAGACAGCCAGAGGCCATCTTCTACTATGGGTGTGATCACGGCCAGAGTGAGCTACAATAAAACCATTATAAAAACACAAAGAAGAACTCACTTCAAGCACAAGTAACAGTGCCTGAAAGGAGAAACAAAGCTGATTCTTCATCCAAAGGCTCAAGTAAAGAGATACATCTTCACCAGACGTCTAAATGCATACAGTGAGGGAGCTAAACATACTTCAGAGGAGAGGCCATTCCACAGCCTGGAACCCACCACAGAGAAGGTCTTCTCATGTGTCCTTGCACCTTTACCTGTTGATAGAGGTGGCACTGCAGATCTTGACTGACAGGCAGGTTGTTCAGGGCTGTAAAAGTCAGAACTATGAATTGGGCTTGGTAGCAAATTGGCAACCAGCACAGTTCCTTTATTTATATCTATTTATTTATATTTATATTTATATCCCACCCCATATCCGAAGGTCTCTGGGTGGGTTACAATCTTAAAACAGCAGATTAAAACAGAATATACATTAAAACACTTTAAAAATTCAACAACACTAAAACAATACACATTATGTTTAAAATGATGGTGTCTGTCCTGGATGGGAAATATCATCAGCTCAGCCAAAGGCCAGGAAAAAGAGGTGCGTCTTCACCACCTTCCTAAATACATATAAGGAAGGGGCAAGACACACCTCGAGGGGGAGGCTATTCCATAGTCTGGGGCCATCACAGAAAAGGCTCTTTCCCGGGTGCTCACCAGCCTCACTACTGAAGGTGGTGGGACAACCAGGAGGGCCTCACCACTTGATCTTAAGGCACGGGCAGGTCGATATGGGAGAAGGCGTTCCTTTAGATATTTGGGGCCCAAGTCATTTAGGGCCTTATAAGTCAGAGTCAAAACCTTGAATTGGGCTCGGTAGTGAATTGGCAGCCAGTGCAATTCTTTTAAAACTGGCATGATGTGCCTCCGGCTAGATGTTCCGGTCAGCACTCTAGCAGCTGCATTTTGCACTAGCTACAACTTCCAAACCGTCTTCAAGGGCAGCCCCATGTAGAGTGCATTATAATAGTCCAAGCTAGAGGTTACCAGAGCATGGATAACTGTGGCCAAGTCATCTCTATACAGAAGAGGCTTCAGTTGACGAACTAACCGTAGTTGGGAGTAGGCACTCTTGGCCACGGCCTCCACCTGAGCTTCAAGTGTTAGCGCAGAGTCCAGGAGTACCTCCAAGTTACGCACCTGTCCCTTCCAGGGAATTGCAACCCCATCAAGGACAGGGTATCTCCCAACTACACGGACCCGAGACCCTGTGACACACAGCACCTCTGTCTTATCTGGATTCAGCTTCAATTTATTCACCCTCATCCAGCTCATTACCGCCTCCAGGCACCTGTCAAGCACTCCAACCGCCCCCCCTGATTTAGATGGCACAGAGAGATGGAGCTGGGTATCATCTACATATTGATGACACCTCACTCCAAATCTCCCCATGACCTCTCCCAGTGGCTTCATATAGATATTAAATAACATGGGAGATAAAATTGAGCCCTGGGGGACTCCACAAGTAATCTCCCAGGGTGTCAAATTAATACTTCCCACAACCACTGTTTGAGATCGGCTCTGGAGATAGGAGCAGAACCAATGCCAAGCACTACCCGCTACTCCTAAACTCTGTAGTCTATCCAAAAGGACACCATGGTCAATGGTATCAAAAGCCGCAGAGGTCCAGGAGAACCAACAGGGTTGCATTCCCCCTCTCTCTCTCCCGGAGAAGGTCATCAACCAGGGCAACCAAGGCACTTTCTATGCCATAACCGGGCCTGAAGCCAGATTGAAATGGGTCTAGATAATCAGCTTCTTCCTAGCATGCCTGCAGTTGAACAGAAACAAGTCTCTCGAGCACCTTGTCTAGGAAAAGTATGTTGGCTACCAGGCAATAATTGTTTACATCTTCTGGATCCAGGGAGGTCTTCTTCAGGAGGGGGCGTACCACAGCCTGTTTAAGGGCTATTGGAACCACCCCATCCCTCAGAGAGGCATTCACCACTTCCTGGATCCACCTGGTCATACCATGCCAGCTAGCTTTTATCAGCCAAGAAGGGCAAGGATCCAGACAGCACGTTGTTAGCCACACCCCTGCAAGCAGCTTGTTCATGTCCTCAGGCCGCAGTAATTGAAACTGATTCAAAAGAACTGGACCAGACAATTCTCTGGACACCTCCCCTGGACTTTGTCTAATTGTGACATCTAATCCCCTGCAAATCTGGGCGACTTTGTCCTCAAAGTGTTTTGCAAAACTCTCACAGCAGATATTACCTGGCCCTGGCTCACACTACCTCGAGCCCAGTTTTATAAGACCATTTACTATTCTAAAAAGCTCTGCTGGATGGTTACTTGAGGATACAATGGTGGCGGAGAAAAAACTACTGTTTTCCACTGTCACCGCCACGTGGTAAGCACGACAGTGTGCTCTAATCTGTGTTCGGTCAGATTCACAGCCAGATTTACACCACCATCAACCTTCTTGCTTCATAGCCTGTAGCACCATGGAATACCAAGGAGCTTTCTGGGCTCTACAAGCATGTCGAGGACACTTGGGAGCAATCGTGTCAATAGTCCTGCTCATCTCCCAATTCCAGAGAAAGACCAGAGCTTCAACAGGAGCACCAGTCTTGCCAGCTGGAAAATCCTCCAGGGCATTCAGAAATCACTCAGATTTCATAAGTCTCCGGGAGAAGACCATCTCAATAGGTCCAACATCCCCACAGAGGGGAGCAGCCACTGTAAGTCCAAACCTCACCAGCAAATGATCCATCCATGACAACGGGCTGACAACCAGCCCTCCTGTCAACAGATATTCTGTAGTAATGATTTGAGGCTCACACGCAGGATGGTTGCCAGGTGAAAAGTGTCTCTTCTTTACTGAAGATTTACAGGCTTTTTATGCCCAGTTACAGAATACATTTCTCAATGGAAATTTCCCCCTGGGGTGCCCATATTTGGCATAACCGGATAAGATGTTACCATCCTTGAATACTGTACATTGTTGATACATACACAGTGGATGTTATGCCTAGTGTTATCACTTCCTAAAACCTTGCATTAGAGATTAACAAAGTCACATTGCCCTTAGGAATGCTTCCTTTTGGCCTAGTAACTTCAACGTAGCAACAGTTGTCTTTTACTTCTTAGCCAGAGTGGGCAACTGCATCTCCACATGTCCCCTCTTTCTTTTTGTTCATAAAAAAGGGGGGTCAATTTGAGGAAGCTCATGTGGCCAGGGAAAGCTGAGATGTCATTTAGCTTAGAGCAAAAAGTCTCCATGAATCAACTTTACAAGCAACCAAACTTATGAGTCTATCTGTGACTGTGATGCATGTTTAAATTTAAGGAAAACTAGGTCAAAAGGGCACGTGCAGTAGCCTGCCACCCCCGAGGCGTTCCTACAAGGTGGGTTAGCAAAACTCCTGCACCCCCCATGCCCCGACTTTTTCCTTAATAAAATGTAAGCCTAAAACTATGTGAACCCCAATTTGTTACCAACCCCTTCTAATCAATTTTGTGGTCTAATTATGGTGTATGGTTTTCTTTTTTCTCTTAATTCCAATACCCCTACATATGTTCATGGAAGACACCAAGCCCCAGCTTTATAACACCCAGGGTCTGTCCCTTTTACTGGCCAAAAATACTTTGCTTCCTTGATAGACCAAATTTATAAATGACATAAGTGAAGATATGCTGCAACAACAAATCTTTGATTGTGACTCTGGAAACTCTTGTGTTCCCTTTTGGGAAACTTTTGAAATGGCCAAATTAATAATGCAGAATCAAATTGAGTGTGTGTGACTCTGTGAAACATATGAATAAGCTCTTTGGCTCCTTATATCAAGCATAGACACTTATGGATATTGTCTTTGCTTACTTATGCAAGATTTCAAAGTTCAGAAGCCATTGAGGATCTTTTTTAATACCTAAAATTTAAAGCAATCAGCTTTATGCTTGGAAAATGGCATTATGTTCAACAATCCAGGCCTTAGTTTTTTAATAAGGTGTGATATGCTGCTGTGTATAAAGAACTGGTGTTTTAACATGTGTTTTAGGCCTAAATGAATGTGTGATACCACAATTGACATATTAAGATGGAACATGGGATAGATGTGTGTGCTTCAATGGCATGAATTTGTTAAAGCCCATATTTTTGAGGACTTATGGTGTTTGCAATGACTTATTAATGTGGGACCAATATGCGAAGCATACAAACATTTTGAATGAAAGTATAACACCCAAAACCAAATTACAATGTGAACCCACATTAGCAATATCACAATTATGCAGAAAAGGACAATACAACAATTGTTAAACAGCAATTAGCATTAATAAAGATGGCACAAGCAATGCTTGCTAAGAATTAAATTTCCAAAGTTTTTTCAGTGACCAAATGATGGAATTTTTAGTCACAGGCTCAAAGCTTAAAAGTTCATGTGACCAGAAGCTGGATCTTGGCACAGGTACAGTTCTTAAATCTTGGCCTTCACGATGACTGTGGCCAGGCGCTGGAATCTTGTCACAGGTCTTCTTTTCAGGAAAAACCAGGTTAAAGTCTTGGCACAAATGCAAAAGTCCTTTGATCTCCAAAAGGATGAGGCACACTGCTGCTTCCATGTTGTCTGTGGCCTGGTGCAGAATCTTGACACAGGCACAGATGAATCCTTGTATGACTGGAAACCCAGGTACAATTCTTAGGTCTTGGATCTTTTCTTCCACGATGGCTGTGGCACCTCGTCCAGGTACTTCAGGCACATCTGTGACTTTGCTCAGAAAAAAAGGAGAACTGGCAAAATATAACTAAAACAGATTAGTTATCAATATCTTCAGAAAATTACAGAACAGGACCAATTTGGAAATTTCATTAATGGCTTTTGATTACAAAGCAAGCTGATTTGATTTGAACTTGCACAGGAAGGCTAAGCAGCCCCATTTAAGAATGCTGCTTAAGGAAATATTTTTTGTTGCCTCATGAGGTGCATGTCAGATTGGTAACTGTCACTTAATATAACTTTCTCACTGCTTGGGTGTAATAAGGATGTTCAATTGATAAATCTGCAATGAGTTTGCTCCAAAAACACCTGGTTCAGATTGTTAAAGAACCATCCTGTTGGTAATGGAATATGAGCATAATTAATGCACTTTAAATTCATGGGATAAAATCATGACATAAGCAATAAGCTATTAGCAAAATATAATCAATATTGATGTATGTCCAGATCTTTTCGAATTTCTCTGGAATTCTGTAGGATTTTTATAACTTGTTTTTCAGACAAACCAACAAAGAGATTCCCACAAAAGCCTTTTTCAACATGCAAAAACTCTTTCTCTTATCTACTTGCTCAAACCTTCTTATCCACTTGCTATTGCTTTATGATAAATTCCTTCCTCCTGGAAGTAGGCAATTTTACATCACTTTTTTCCAGTTTGCCATCTATTCATGTCTACACATTCTTACACATTCTTACACATTCTTAAACCCATCATCCATATTTCCCAAATCTTTCCTTCTCCCTTGCATACCTGCCACACACCCTTCAGTAACAAATCATGAGCTAACAATCCTGTCTCTCTGCTAATTTTACTGTATGCCAAAAAACACAAAGAACTCCAATTTATCTTTAAAAAGAACTCAAGGCTTAGTTCCTTCCTAGAACTGGGATATCAATTCTTTTTAGGTCTTATTAGGACCAAAATTATGACATGAACAATTAACTATAAAAATTTATCCCTCGTGGGCACATGATTCACCCCATTTCCAGACTGTCTCTGACCTGCATGACAGCTGAGTTTAGGGCACAACAATCCTGCTTAAAGAGAGAGATAGCTGAGGTAGAGGAGAAAAGAAATCCTAAGCATGCTTTAAATGAGAAGGGAAGGAAAAATCAGCTGAATCTGAGAGAGGCAAAAAAATGAAAAGCCTTAGCCTGCTTTCTGAGCGAGACTCAGAAAGGATTTTGCCTTAGACGAAAGTTTGCTCAGGCTCCTGTCCCAAGACAGAAGAAAAGGAAGGAGAAATTGTAAGCATCTTTTCAAGTTACAGTTAGTAGGAAAGGGGGGAGAGATACTCAAGCAGACAATTCTTTGAAAGAGAAAGGAGACAGCATCAAGTTACTGACACACAGACACAGTTTGCAGAAAAAGAGAGCAGAAATTCCATGTCATTAGCCTAATCAGAAGTCCCTTTGCAAATGTCCCTTGAGGGAAGGGAGGCGACCACCCATTTTTTGCTTCCTTTCCAGTTAGGAAGTAGGGAATCCCGCACCTGTTAAGAGCAAGAGGTTGCATATACTCACACACCCCAGGCTCGGAAATCTGACGCGCGTCTTTTGACCCTCTCCGGGCGAGTGCGGTTCCTGATTCCTGCGGTCTGCTCCTGAGTAGGCCCATTTCATAGATTTTTTCTTTTTCTTCTTGCAAGGAGTTCAAGTCCCTGTTCTCGGGTGCCATTTGTAGTAATGATTTGAGGCTCACACGCAGGATGGTTGCCAGGTGAAAAGTGTCTCTTCTTTACTGAAGATTTACAGGCTTTTTATGCCCAGTTACAGAATACATTTCTCAATGGAAATTTCCCCCTGGGGTGCCCATATTTGGCATAACCGGATAAGATGTTACCATCCTTGAATACTGTACATTGTTGATACATACACAGTGGATGTTATGCCTAGTGTTATCACTTCCTAAAACCTTGCATTAGAGATTAACAAAGTCACATTGCCCTTAGGAATGCTTCCTTTTGGCCTAGTAACTTCAACGTAGCAACAGTTGTCTTTTACTTCTTAGCCAGAGTGGGCAACTGCATCTCCACAATATTCCCCAGCCCCTCTGTGGCAAAAACCAAATTAAGAGTGTGGCCTGCTATATGAGTCGGATCAGCTTTCCACAGTTATGTGGATGGCAATTGTAAAAGCAGGTTACTGGACCAGATCCACCCTGGATCCAACCCAGGAGGATATTTCCTAACGTTCTCATAGGCTTATATTTTAATGCAGGTGTAAGAAACCTGGGCCACACCCCAGTTGCTTCTGGACTCCCAGCATGATGCAAGCTGAAATCCATCAATATATTCAAAAGCAAATTGGAAACTGATCAATATTTGGAGAATCACCGATTTCTGGGGCGCTACAGAACGGTGGCGACAGTGGTTGACCTTCTTCAGCCATTTCAGACATGAAGAACTGCATGCAGTGCTGACATTCTCAGTAATTTCTCAGGTCACTGAGAGAGATGGCTCGAAACCAACAGGAGCCCTGCCAAGAACGGCAGTATTTGGCCAAAGATTTGGAATCTTCCAAGGCAACGTTTTTTCTGACCTCTACTTTCTCCCCTCCCTTTTCTTTTCCAAACTCACATACACAGACCTCAGATCGGATGGTGGTATTGTTTCAGAGTTTGAAATGTGTCCAGTATTTGGCCTTCATTTCCCAATGGCTCAGGAAACATTCTGTTCTCACACTCTAATGGCTGTTCTCTAATGAGCACATGAAAATAACAACAAGGCTTAAAACTAAAGCAATTTTGTTTTCTAGGAGGTGTGCAGGGAAGCGGAGGGGATGAAACAACGAAAAGCCAAGGCCTCTATTTTCTGATTCAGCTAGAAATGACAGGGGGTTTAAAAGCTCACCTTTTGAAAGGGCAAATGCTGAGTTTGGGTCCACAGTAAAGCGATTCGTTTTTAATTATGTGTTTGTGATGGAGCTCATAGATTGCCAGACACACAGACCTGTTCTAAGAAATATCAGTTGGGCCAGTGGTGAGAGAAACAGGATGTAGAGTAAAAAACAAAAATAAAACCTCACTTGCTCAAAAGAAGTGGTCCCTCCCAAGTGTGACTGTTGCTGAGATTGCTACCTTTGCAGCAAAACAGCTTTCTTTGGTGTTTAATTATATAAGCAGGGCGAAGCTGCTTTCCCTGACTCCCGACATCAGGAAGCCAGGCACTATCAAACCCAACACTGCCCCAGCAACTCTACATCCCTTCACATTTTACATTTCTGGTGCAAATATGACCCCAGCTACATGCAGCATTTGTATCCCACTGGGCATGATGCTGTTATTGTTTTAATGTTTCAATGATGTTAAATGATGTTTGATTTTAGATGTTGTTACCTGCCCGGAGACTTCCGGGTATAGGGTGGGATAAAAATGGGAATAAAGAAACAAACAAATAATGATTTGTGTAACATTTGTGCAAGCAGTGCCTAAGATTCACGCTGAGCCACACAAATATTGCCCAAACTCCTTACTTTTGGAGACTGACACTTATCCCATAAAGGAACCCCTTTAGCCTTTGTGCAATTCTCCTTATTACAATACTTCTGGGAAGGAGCTGAGCTTATGCAGAAGAGCTTTCAGAAAGTAGTTTGGGGTAAATGCAAGTTGAACCCTGTCCATAATTAAAGCCTCTTGCTTCCAACCTTTCACTTGCGAGTGGAACCTGCAGATCAGTGACACCTAAAGCAACAAACAGGAATGAAGGAGAAATAAATCCAGATTTCAACCAGAGTTGATGCTGACAACTGGCCTCCTAAGGCAGCTGGCAGGACCCAACAACTTATTAGATGGGTCCGTTCCCTGGCACCAGGGATCCCTTCACTTCAATTCTAACAGCAGAGCGGGAGAGGGCTTCCTCTGCCCCTTTGTTGTGATCAAAGTCAGGGTACTCTCAGCTTTGATCACAACAGGTAAGGAAGCAGTGGCATGAAACAGAACACCATCACATTTAGAAGAGCACTGCTTAGATAGCGCTATTTTCAATGTGGAAGCAGAGAGCTGGAACACCTGAAATGCTCCATCTCCCCTCGGTGTTGATCTTACCTGTGTAGTCTCTAAAAAATATAAGAAACCTGAGTTGGTGTGGATTCACTTTTATTCAAGGTGGGACGTTTTCAGGCAGCAAGGTTTCAGTAGTGAGAGAGGAGACAAGCAAAAAATGGGCACCTACTTTCCCCTTCTGGTGCCATTAGCACTAGTATAGCTTTTGCCCTGCTCTTGGTTGTAGGCACAGGATCAGATTTGTGTGATCTGAGCCATTCCATCATTTCCTTTGTCCCTCTACAACTTCAGTTCCATTTCATTTGACCCTGAAACAATTTCCCACCAAATGCTCACACCATGCATTCAGAAGACCACTCTTCTCCTGTCTTCCTCCCATTTCTGCCTGGCATTTCTGAAATGCCCATGCTGACCCTCTGCTAAGCTGTACTGCACATACAGTTTTATTTTGGAAAATGGGTGCTGCAAAACTGGAAGAAATATCTTCTCAGTAAAGAAGGGGGAGGGGTTCTGCATACCAAATATATCTATTGGTAATCAAGCTTTCTTGCCAAACCCTCACAAAGGTTGTGGATTTCCACTCTGGGCAGAAAGGAGATGGAATAATTACATTAGACAGAAAGCACTTTATTACAGTTGCCAGAACAAAATTGCAAAACTGCCCAAAACATCTGTCAGTAACAATGAATTCCTTTGGTTAAGGGCATCCTTTAATGACAAACATACAGCAACCACTTTAGCCTTTGCTCACATTTAAGGCCCTTTCCAGCGAGAGTACAAAGCAAGGTTGTCTTTGCCCCACAACACCCACATCAGTTTTGGAGGCTAACCATACGCTGATTGTCTGCAGACCAAATCCCAAGCCCCTGCTCACGTGATCTCACAATCTTAAGAAGCTCCTCTCCTAGGCTTGACCAACCTGATACCTATTCGCACTACAGCTGGAACGGCTGTAGTGCACTTAGGCTATGACAATATGGGACGCATTCCTACCTGCCTACGTGCAAAAGGGGAAAGCATCCCAGAGTGTCGTAGCCTGAAAAGGCCGTCCCGGGGGCAGGACGCCCCTCCCAGGCCTGGCCGCCATTGGGTAAGGTAAGACCCAGGGGTGGGTAGACCTGTCAGGGCCCTTCTTCGAGTTCCTGCAGGTTCTAGGGGACCAGATTGGCTACCCTAGGCCCACAGGAACACCACCACCCCTCGGGCACCCACCCACCCTAGCCTGGGGATGCCCATGCCCAGCATCTACCTCATGGCTGTCTGGGTTTGAAGGGGCCTGGTTCAGCCAGAATCTCTGTGCATCTGTGCACAGGGCCGGCTCTGATTGGCCGGCCAGCCCACGGTGTGGTTCACTGGCAATCTAGGCCATCAGATTTGGCCTAGGATGGCCTAGGATAAATCAGTCTGGGCAGAAATGGCCACTGAGTCCTTCTGGCAGAATTTGATTTTATTGATTGATTTTATTATTGTGGTACCTTCTGAGAAGCTCAGAGCAACAGAGTTCTCCACCCTTTATGAAAACAGTCCTATGTCATAGTTTAGACTCAGAGAATAGCCATATATCTTCTCTCACCCATGGAGCTTTAGTGAGGATTTAAAGTTACAAAGGAACAGGAAGATATACATCAGCAGCCATCAAATTCCACTTCCCTGTTTTATAGGGGAAGGCCTTCCTTTGGAGAGCAGTAAATGGGAGGACTTTGGTCTACCTGAACCACTGAACAATTTGTTTTGCAGGAATGTTACTACTATTGGCTGAGCCTACGTTTATGCCAAGGGGCATAAATAAGTTTGATTGGAGCATTTAGCTGGCAGCTGAGCTTGGTGGTTATTATTCCACTGTAGGTATGATTTGGTCTGAGTCTATATGGTAGGAGAGTCTGTCTGGCTTTTTTTGTTAGAAACCATCCCACTCTGGCTACCTATTTTGAGTTCCCAAGAGCAAAAACTATCATTCTACTGTGTGAGGAGTACTATTTTGTTTTATTTGCAAATGTTACCCTCTAGTAGCTATATTTTTTCAAAAAAAATAAATGCTTTTTTTCAAACATTTATTCATGGATGAATTGCATGACCATTTTTCTACAAGTAGTTGAAATTGATTCATCTCACTGCATAATGTGTGCATCTCCAGAATCTGATCTGAACAGCCCTACACGCATCTCTGCATAATGGGAAAGCTGAATGGCGTAAAAACCCTGGACTGAAAGTTGCTTGGCTTGTTTTGTTTGATTCCTGCATGGGAATCAGGTTCTAGGTAGGATCTCTACATCTCTTTATCAGCTCACCCTCAGGGTGGGTGTAAAAGAGGCAGAGGCATTTTTTGGATGAGTGATTATTGTCAGCATTAAGGCTGTAGGCACTGTGCTTCCATCTTTGTCATCTCACAGTTTCAGACATGCTACTGGCCTTTCCCACAGGTCCTGCTTCCCCTCTTTATGGTGGTTAACTCTGGCATGCTGATAAGGTATCTGAGAAGTACACCAGGGATTGTGAGAAACAACTGAGCTAATGGGAACTGGGACTATTGGGAATGGAAGCTCAATATGTATCTGGGCCACTTCTTGGCCTTTTGTGTTCTGTTACCAATAAACAGAGTACTATAGAGTAATTGCTGTCTCTCTGCCTGGATTCTTCTGAATAGGGCCTGGGCAGTATGAATTTGGTTTCATGTATAACATTTGGTGATGCAGGGAAACTTGTCTTTTCCTTTATTAATTCCTTATGTGAGCCAGTTTGGTCTAGTGGTTTAGGGAGCCAGACTCTTATCTGAGAATACCGGGTTCAATTCCGCCCTCCCCCATGAAGCCAGCTGGGTGACCTTGGGCTAGTCACAGGTCTCTTCTGAGCTCTCACAGCCCCATCTCCCTCACAGGGGCCCCATCCCCATGCTGGCCATCTGGCACTGTTTGGGTGCTGTTTTGGCACGCATGGGCCGGGCGCGGGACCGGGAACACATCTTGGGCATCCCCGTGTGATTCCCATCAATGAGGGGCGGGTTTGGGGTTTGGCGTGGATGCAGGCATCCCCATGACAAGTGTGCCAAGCCCTGGCACAGGGGAGAAGTGCCACCTCTTCTCCACCCCCTCTGCCCTCATTGGAAGCCAGATCAAAAGCTGCAACTCTCAGCTGTCAACTGCCTACTGCCGCTAAATCGTTGCAGCTTTCGGTGTTAAATTTTTTTAAAAAAAAGTTCTTTCTAGTAATGAAGCTTTATTTGTGCTTCTTTTCATGCCTCCCACCCCAGCCCCCGCTGTCCCTGCCACTAAGGGAGGGGCGGATGCGACAGAGAGGTGAGCTGATAGTGAGCTCTGATTGCTAACAGGAGGCACAGACTTTTGCGCACCTCTGCTTGGATGGGAACAACGGCTCCCCAAACAGTACCAAGACTTCATTTTTCAGGTACCAAATTTGGCACCCTTCTGGCACTGTTTGGGAGGATTTGGTATGCTTTTTGCGTGCCAAATCCAAAGCCCATAGGAATGCACAGCACCAGTTGGGCGCTCAGAACTGTACCAAATGTGCTTGGGGATGGAGCCAGGGTGTTCTGTTGTGGAGAGAAGAATAGAAAAGCCTTGTCAGCTGCTTTGAGTCCCCTTAAATGGGTGAGAAAAGCAGGGTAGAAAAGCCAACTCTTCTTCTTCTTCTTCTTCTCCTTCTTCCTTTCTTTTTCTTTCTCCTTCTCCTTCTCCTTCTCTTTCTCCTTTTTCTTCTTCTTCCCTTTCTTCTTCTTCTTCTTCGTTTTCTACCCTTTCCTATGTGGAAAGCATAGACACGACACCTGGATAGCAGAGTGATAATGGAATCACTCATACAGGGCAGACCACCCACAGTTCTAAAGGGATCATTTAAAGGACACTCATTCTGATGTATCTTCTTAACATAACATCTCAGAAATTAATAGAGAGGAAAGCCTAGTAGAGAATTCAGTGGTATGGTTAGGTTTTTCTAGAGCCTGTTCGCACTTGGCTTTATTTTGGGATATATCCCAGAACAGGGGCCTTTGGTCAACGTACTACAGCAGGCTACAGCAGGCCCCAACAGAGGCCTGCTGGAGTTTACATTAGCATGCAGGCAACAGACATCTGTCATGAGATATATTCCAGAATACGGTCAAGTGAGAATAGGCCCCTGGTCTACTCTCTGCTCTTACAGGCTGCCTCTCATTCAGCAGCCATGTATCCAGCCTTAAAGACCTGCCCTGAGTTTAGTGCTGATGGAATCCCAGCCTCAACTCTAAAAAACCTTTTTCCAAAATAACACTTTAACAAATGGTTCCTGTAACAGAGAGCAAAAGGCTCTTGAGATTGCCTTTTAGGCACGCCAAAGGATTCCTTCCATATGAGTCAAACTGTGCCAAGTACATTCTTGCAGATATCCAGAAGGGTTGTTCATATTCCAACAACCATCCTGTTGATGTAACATCTTAAGAAAGGTGAGATGCCGCAAGAGGAAGCAAGAACACAATTCCACCCTAAAGGTCCAGGTATGATCCAGACGGTACCCCTATGGCACTCTGAATGCACAATGAGAGGGCTGCATCTGCACAACACTCCTCCCGTATTGTGCATTCAATACAGAGGAAGAGACGCTGCACTTTTCCCCTGCCATGCTTCCACAAGAGCTGTTATGATGCTTTAGTGGCAGGCTGGTCCCTAGAACTGACAGCTGTTAGCAGAGACATGCAGAGAGCAGCCTCCACATCTGTACTCAATGTGAAAGAGGGGGGAGCTACAGTTGTACTGCCTGCCTTCCCTCTTCCAGTGCAGATCCTGTGCCAGTCTACCAATATAAACCTGCATCCAGGTAAGGCAACTCTTGAGGCAGGAGATATGGTACCTGGTATGAAGGCAGGAGCAGCAAGCAGATGAAATTGGTCTTGCTCCTGGGGTGATTTTGCACTTCCCTTCCAATACGCTGGATGGGAAAGAGCACAAATGTTAACCAACGCTCACACTTGCAAGAGCTGGGCTGCATCCAGAGGAGGGGAAGAAAAACGAATTTAAAGCTAAAAGCAACAACCTGACATCCCAACTAAAAAGCAGCTTCGTAGCTTCCCCCTCAGCAAGCGCACTCTGCATGCGCAGTCACATGGGATGGGCCAGCCAATCCGAGTTGAGCTGCCCTCCTGCTCTTGTTCATCTCTTCTCACTGTTCTGCCTGGACTGGCGGGAAGATTCGAATTTTCTTAATACTGCACAGCAAGTGTCCTTAATCCAGAATTAAGGTAAATGCACAGTAACAATGGGGAAATGTGGAGCAATGATGATCCATTGATCATTGTTTGTGATGCCCCAATCACGACTGCGCATTCTGCTGCACAGAATAAATGTGTCAGAATTAATTAATTACAGCCCAAGCCCCACCTGATCCGTCATTCACCTGTGACCAATCCCAGGGCCGGTCCTCTTTAGGGTGCCACCATCTTTAGTGTGGCACCCTTCGCAACTGCGGATGCATCAGCACTATGATGAAGATAATGCTCTGCACAGTCACAGCTGCATCAGGAGGGCAGCAGCACTGCCAGTGCACTTGAGCAGGAGCTCTGTTGACCTCCTCGTCCAACAGAACCGTGAATGGTCCACGGCTGGGGGAAGGTGGGGAAGGCTGTGGAGCACAATTTCGTGCTCCACACCTAATCAATAATTAGGTGACTTCTGGGAAGGCAGGGGGTGCAGGGAGGCTGTAAAAGCCTCCTCTAGGTTAAGATGCTCTTCCCCAGATGTTGCCTGTTGACTATGGGCCAACGTGCGAATTGGCCCCTTCACTGCTGAAAGCAGAATTCCGTTCACAGAAGTGATATTTCTGCCTGGACCTGCTCTGGAGGACCAGAAATATGAAGAGAAATTGGCCATTTTTGGTTCCCTGCAGAAAGGGTCTAGGTAGAAATTGCACACAACCATAACCTTCTCTGTAGATCCACCCGGGGTTAGTGAGAGTGTCAGTCTCCACCCCCCAAGTTTAGTTTAATGCACTCTATGGTTCGGTTGCTCTTGGAGCCATCTGCACAGGCTCAGGAGCTGATTGGGGCCGGGCAAACCTGTACACCCTGCCCCCAAGCAACTGTCTGGATGATGCCCATTGGAATGGAGCCTCAGAGGCCAAATCATATGCCTGAATATTTCTCATTTCTCAGACAGCATTACATATGTGAAGTCAGATTTTGGCCACAGTACAAAGTAAAGGGATGCTGTAAAAACTGCATAACACAAGGGAAATAATATCAGTTGCATAGAAGCAAATATGTTCTATAAAAGGGACAACTGTAATTCAAACAGTAAAGTACATTGTGCAAAATAAAGGCGAAAGTTGCATTGCACAAATAAAAACACTTAGCCAGTAAGGTCAAATGGAGCATACAGGGAATTAAAAAAAAAATCCTTCTATCTCAGGGTGTAGTTTAAATAGAAACATTTTACAAAGATTAGTCACCTCCCCTTCTGCCAACTTCTTTTTAGAATCCTGTCTTTTTCCCACCCAAACCTCTGCTGTTAACTAAAAAAATCATAATCATTTCATTCCATTTGGGTAAAGATTTCTGTTTACACTTACCAAGGAGATAAGGATACAACCACCTTATCCTCTTCCTGATTCAAAACCTTGTTTTGACCTGAGCAGAAGAAGTCAGTCCCGAACAGATCCTCAGAAAAGAATTTGCACAAATTCAAGGCAAACTCCACACAGCTTACCGCCAGGCAGCATGCAGTGAGGTGTGGGTGACTTGTGCTGGGTGGCTCTTGTGCCACAGAAGTTAAGCGCTCCAATAGCAGAAGAGCTCCCCTGTAGTTATGTTTTCAGAAGGGAAAGGGGGCAGCTTTGACTGAACTTGGGGGAATTAGAACATCATCTCGTAGGTTCCATTGAGGCCCTTCATCCCTTCCTGTAATTCAAATATATAACATAAGAACCACGCTGGATCATAGTGTAGGGATGGATCACCTAGTTCTACAGCTATTAAACCCCACCCACCCACCCCCTGGTAAAACTGATGTCTCTTAGGCCGCATCCCCATTACAAGCTTAATCGAGTTTCCCTAAACCAAAATAATAGAACCCGTTCCCATTACTTTCAGCCTAATCACGTTCCATCCGGATTCTGAGGACCATATGTGACGTACGTGACTCAAGGAGGGACTCAAGTGGCTACTTTCTAAAAGCTGCTTTTCAGGGCTGCCCTGCCCTCTTCCTCCTGGCGTGAACGCGCCACCCATAATGGACCCCTTCACAGAGCCTGGCTGGGTGACTACCACTTGCCTGGGTGGAGGAAAAACAGTAGCGGGCAGCCAGCGATTCTCCCCATTGCCCAGGGCACATGGCAGCAGTGGCAGCTCAAGCAAGGGGGCTTTAAACATTTACACATCTCCCAAAACCTGTCCTGCTTTTCTTTCCCCTTTAAAGGTCAGAACTCTAAAGAGCTAGAATTGTGCAAAATTGCAACATTGTTATCAGGTGTGAAGTGGCTGGATTGCTACAGTGTAGCAGCTGCTGTGAAGGTTGGATTTTTACACTGAAATCACTGTCTTTGGAAGCAAGCTATTGGGGGAGGGAAACCCTAAACATGGATTCTCATCCCTTAAAATGGTAGGGTCCCCACAGTAAAAAATGTAACATGTATCAAGCGCACAATCTGGAGTGAGACCTGTTGAAATGAGGGTTAACATTTACAATGCTTTGGGGCGATTTAACACACGGAAAGCGTGTTAAGCCAAACTGACATGGGGTCTGCGAGGATTGAAAACGGTTTGAAACTGAAATAAGTGTGTAATGGGGATCCGGCCTTAGTCTATGTTCTGACATGACTAAAAGGGTGCCTCAGAGAGACACTGTGTGGCCCTCATGTTCCCAAGCCTCCTCTAACCCACCTTTTCAAGCACATGCTCAGGAGAGGAGGGCTGCCTCCAGAATTATGATATACTTCGTTGTCCCTCCAAAACTGCTTCCCGTCAATTGGACTCTATGATCAGAAACTGTGCAGGGAGAGCGCAGTCGCTTTCAGTACACCTGACAGGGCGACTGGAAGCTGCGCTGTCCCGCTGAAGCGGCTTCCCATCAGTCAGACGGGACGTGCCATTCCCTGAAGTGGGGGCATAGCATGTCCCCAAAAAAGCTAAGTAAAAAGATGCTGATTGTACCCTTCAATTGGACGCTGTGCCGCTGCTGCGGGCAGAAGAAAGCTGCACTGCTCTGACATGTCTGGACGCAGACGAGGGGCAGACTTGTGTGTGAACAACCCAACTGTCCCAAAGCAACCCAAGTGTTTCAATCTAAGCTGCCTCAGAAGAGCCTAAGGGTGTTTCCGTACATACAGTAAAACCACATTTAGACACACATTAAGGACATATACGAAATACATATAAACTTACCTTCCGCGCCGGAGGCCGGTTCTGGGTCCATTTTTGGCAGTGCTTCCGCCCAAGACCAGTTTTTAAAACCGGTCTTGCCCCCGAAAGCCATCTCAAATGTAAGACCTGAAAAATCAGGCCTTACATCCATCCTTCCCCTGGATGTGTGCAGAAGTGAAACGCTTCCGCACACAGCCAGAGGAAGAGCCGGATTCCCAGCGGCCGCCATGTTTGGAAGGGTGGAAGGAGGCCCGTCTGCCTCCTTCCGCCCTTCCCCTGCGTGCCGGTCACTGCCGTAAACACACGGTAACTGGCAGCTGCTTGCTCCAGTCCCACGGCTCTGGGGGCGGCATTGGCGGCGCGGGAATCTGGCCGTTCGGCCCTGGGTGCTGCAGCTTCCGTGTAGCACCCGGGCAATCCGGCCACCCGATCCAGCCTTGCTGTGGCCACCCCGCATATATGTGGATGCACCGGGCCTCTAAGGGTCTGTCCCGATTTGGGACAAATCCTCGGAAGAACAGCTTGCTGAAAAACATCCATTTGGATCAGTTTTTTGGCAGCGTGTGCGGAAAGACCCTCAAAGATGCTTTTATTTTCTGTCTCATCAGAGCCTTAGAAACCCCTAAACAAGACACACCAGTCTGACAGACTGTGCCCGCTGCATCCCTCCGCTCTTGTTTGTTATAGAGCAGTTAGGCCTTAGAATAGATCAAACCAAGGCCCAACGGCACAGAGAGGCTGTGGTTTCCACACATGTATTTTATATTCCCATGCCCGTTATAAATCAAGGCACGTGAACTTCACGTTTCCCTTTTCCTTGCTTCCAAGCAGACAGAACCGGACAAACGCAAACAGATCTTTCCATTATACTTCGACTTGGAAAAAATTTCCAAGAATAAAAATAAAAATTAAGCAAAAACCAAAGCACCACAGGGAAGGCACATGGGGCGGGGAGGCGGGGAGGGCCTGAGCATCCGACGCAGCAGCAGCAGCAGCAGAGCAGGGCAGAGCAGAGCGTTGAAAAGTTTGCAGGCTTTGGCCAATAGCTGGATGAGGAGCCGGGCCAGGTCTCCCTCTCGCTCTCCCTTTCCCTTCCCCTCCCGCCTTTTGCCAATGAAGTCATGGGTGAAATATGACATTCCTCCCATAAAGACAGAGGACGAGGAGGGGCGAAGAGGGAAGCCTTCCACCCTGCGCGCGGGAGTGTTCGGGGCCTGCCCTTTCCCCACTTTCTCAGAGCAGTTTCTTCCTCCTTTCCAGGGAAGAAGGGAAGGGAGGAAGGGAGGCGTGGGTGACGTCGAAGGGTGCCCAAGATCGAGCCTCCCGCGGTAAAGCGGCCACTCTCCTCCGCCTGCGATCCCGAGAGCGCGCCGGCCGGAGCCTCCTTTCCTCCCTGGGCTCGCGCGCAGCGATGGGCGAGGACGGCTTGCAAGCGGAGAAAAGCGGCGCCCGCGCCTCGCCCACCTCCGACGGGCCTCCGGATGGCCACGGCAGCCCCAGCCCGGCGCCGTCGGGCAGCCGCAGCCCCAGCTTGCAGCAGCAGCCGGCGGCGGCGGCGACGGCGGGCCCGGGCGAGGCGATCCGCGACGGCGGCCAGGTGAACGCCATCACGGTGCTGACGCTGCTGGACAAGCTGGTGCACATGCTGGACGCGGTGCAGGAGAAGCAGCAGCGGATGGAGCAGCGTCAGGTGGAGCTGGAGGGCTCCGTGAAGGGCATCCAGGGCGACCTGAGCAAGCTGTGCAAGAACCACGCGTCCACCGGCAACGCCGTGGCCAAGCTGCTGGAGAAGTCGCGCAAGGTCAGCGCGCACACGCGCGAGGTGCGCGACCGCATGGACCGCCAGAGCGCGCAGGTGAAGCGCCTGGAGCAGAACCACGCGCAGCTCCTGCGCCGCAACCACTTCAAGGTGCTCATCTTCCAGGTCAGTGGCCGACGGAGGGGCCGAGGCCCAGGGCGGCCTGGCTGCTGGCGGGCTCTTTCGATTCAGCCCTGTCCCGTCTTGCCAGGGTTGCCTCTGTGTCCTCTGGCGACCTTCTAAGCCTTTCCTCTTTCTTGCCGGGGGAGAAGAAGCCCACGAATGGGCTGTCAAAATAACTCACCCTAAGGGGCCTCAAGGAGGTCTGAGATGGCCTCCTCGTTGTCCTCGGATGCAAGCAGGGCACTTCTGGGCAGGTTTCTGGACAGAGATACAGCAGTGGTTTGCCCTCGCCTACCTAGGAGGAGAGGCTGGGGATCAACCTGGGGGTCCTCTCCTTTCCAAGCAGTTTGCTCTATGGCTGAGCTAAAGAACCCACTCCCGAGCCTAAAAGTGGCAAAACTGAGGTTCAGAAAATTCGACTCAGCACTGACTCTGAGCTCAGCCTAGGCTGTATTCTCATTATCATCCCTAGGTGGATTTGGCAATGCAAATTCTGTTTGTTTATCATTATTTGCTACTTTTGACAGGCTTTCACTGGCGTCCATATTTAGGCCCTTCCTGCACTAGGCCTTATTCCAGGTTTTATCCCAGAATGAGGACCTGCCCTCTGCTTACTGATGCAGACTAGAGCGGGTTCTGGGTGGGGTCTGCTGTAGGCTGCCCCAGCATGCGGATGACAGGTCCCTATTCGGAGATGCAATTCAGAAAAAGGATCGGTGCAGAAAAGACCTTAGAGCGCAACTCTGTTTTGAAGTAATTAAACCATTTATTGCACCAGATGTGGGGAGTGGTTATTCAGCCCATGCTCAGAGGCACAAACCAAGTAATTGCAACTGCATTCCTGTGGCTCAAATGTAGCTTGGACGTGGTAGATAGTGCCTCTAATCCTCATTCTAGGGCAGACGTTTTGCTTCTAAAGTGAAAAATGCGGATTGGAGGTGGGCCAGCTTGTTTCTACCTCTGAGCCCCTTTTGAGGTGCTTTTTTAAATAAAAATGTGTGTGGATGCAGCCTTTATCGCTGCTTCTAATGTTCAAAACAGACAAGAAATCAGGATGCTGCAGTTCATTCTCAATGCCTAAAGAGCATGTCCGCTCCATGCTGTGTTCACAAATCTAAAATAGATGAATCACCCTAAAGCTGTGTTCCAGTACTGTGTTCCACAAAGTAAATAAAGTTCTGGAAAAAAAAAAAAAGACAGTCAGCTGCTGGCACTGCGTCCCCACCCAGGGGCTGCTGCTACACACCTCCTGATGAATCACACCCGTTTCTTTGCTACAAATATTGCTTATATTAGTTAAAAACGGCTTGGTTTCTTATGTTTACTGAGTTCATTGGGGGTTTGTCCCAAGCGATTATTCCAGGGATGGTAACCATAAATTTGCCTTAGTTCATGAAGTCACATTTTAAAAAGTATCTATCAACTGTTGCGGCATGATCTAAGTAATTAGATTTCTATATATCTATGTACAGTTTTCTTTCTAGAATCTTTTTTTATTTTATAGGGGTAAACAAATACCAAAGTGAACAGCAGGGGCATTTCTTATAGTGGAATAATATGTCAATGTCAAACTTTTAAGGCAATGCTACACGAAGGCGCAGGAAATACAATTCTCGTTCTTCATTTTTTCCTTTTTTTATTTCAGAAAAAAAAATTAAGTGGAGGGGGAGCAAAATGGGGGAGGGAGAGCAAGCCAGCTTTTCTGCAGCAAAAAACAAAATCAAAAAGCTTATTTTTTCTGATTAAGCCTTCAGAGTGCTGGTTGTCAATTGTGTTCACATTTAGAAAGTAAGGGTTAGGTAACCTGTGCCCCAAGTTGCGGTTGGACTACAGGTCCTGGTCCATCTTTTGTAACCTTCTAGAACAGTGGTTCTCAATCTGTGGGTCATGACCCCTTTGGGGGTCGATCTCCTCTTTCACAGGGGTTGTTATGAAGTAGCAACAAAAATAATGTTATGGTTGGGGCTTAGGGTTAGGTTGGGGGTGACCACAACATGAGGAACTGTATTAAAGGGTCACGGCATTAGGAAGGTTGAGAACCACTTCCAACAGAAGATCAAGGGCACCAGGTGCTACACCTCAGCTTAGAAAGTAATTTCACTGCAAAACAAAAAGTGAAATTTCACAATAAGGTTAAAAAGGGGGATCTGGTAGCATCTTAAAGACTAACAGAGAAAAAGGAGGTGTGGCATGAGCTTTCTGATGAAATAGACTTGGTCTACAAAAGCTCATGGAATAATTTCTTCTCTGTTAGTTTTTAAAAGTGCTACTAGACCTCCATTGAAATACTGATCCAGACTAACATGGCTACGTCTTCAAATTCTTTCACATTAAGGGGTTTGAGATTTCTGTGCTTCATTCATAACATGGACTTAAACTACACTCTGTCTCTGTTTTGCAAACTGATACATATTTACAATGAAATATGTTGCAGCTTTCTTCTAGCTGATGCTGCAAAAATAAACAAATCTCAAAGCATAACTCAAGCTTAACTCTCTCAACTACTCTCTTTTCCTCTTCATTACTTCATTGTTTTGAGTCTGCTTAAGGTTTTCTCTTCACCCTGCTGATAAAAACTTCTGTCACCATTGTGTACTAAATCTGAGCTTTCATTTCCTGGACATCTGTCTGTAATCTGATGTTGTTAAATGGTTAAATATATTGCACTCATGATCTGGACAATATAATAAGATTTGATTAGTGGGGCTTGTAATGTTCCTTTTTTTTTCCCCATGCCAAATCATTTCTCCCTTTAACAGCAGTAACTGGTTGTTGTGGGTAGACGGCAGAGGCCGATTGTGTGCAGGGTTTTTGTGGTTGTGGTTGTTTGTTGTCCAGATGTCCCATGAGGGGGAGGGGAACAGAAATGGTTTTCCTATCACACATTTGCCCATGCAGTTTCATAGGCTGAAAAACAAGCAACCAAAAAACTGCTGCAAAGTGCTGCTGTCCATGATATACATCAACCAGAAGGGCCACACTGTGGGAAATCTACTTATTTATTTGATGTGTTTGGATATGGCTTCCCAGCTCAGAACCTCAAAGCTGTTTACATAAGGAACAGGAGAAATGGTCAGCATATATACACACACACACACCTGTATATGGTCAGCAGTGGGAAGAGAACAAGAACTAATCACACTGGGAGGACCTGGGTAGAAACAAGCATCTTTGTTATTAGGTACCACTGAGATGGTTTTGACTTTGGTGTCTACCATGAACACGTCCATGTAGCTTCTTGGCAAAGATGCAGAAATGGTTTGTCATTACCTTCTGGGGAGATGCTACAAGCTTCATCTTTTGATCCTCTGCTTTCCAGGCAGAGGGTGGAGCATTTTAGAGGGTAGATGCTCCAACGGAAAGGCTTTGGGCTTAAATAACTTCATTGCACCTGGATCATGAGGCATAATAGGTACCACACCCATCTGATGTGGTGCTAAGCACATTCACAGCCATTAAGTCCTACCATCCGCTGAAGGGCATATCCTCACAAAGTATAGTTCCGGTTCGATGGGCACTTCCCAATATTACTGACAACACTGAAGCTTGCATATACTTAGTTTCTTATATATTGTCATTTTTCATTTCACTCATGGAAAATACCTTCTGCAAATTTGGCATCTTGTTTCCTCAGTTATCACCCTTGATGCTTTGCGAAGGATCAGATTAAGGGCATCAGGTCACCCCCTCTACTAAATCCTAGTACGGTGATGGCCAACCTATGACACGTGTGTCACCTGTGACACTCCAAGCCCTTTTGGGTGACACACATGGTCACCCTGGCACCTGGGTGTGTAGTGCTTTCTTGTTCTTGAAGTGTACGAAATACCAACTTTTAATTGAAGATTTAGCAAATGAAATTCAGCAACAAAAGTCACTATATAAAGAATTGTTTTTGCTTTTAATAAAATACATATATCAAAAATATAACTTTTTTACTAGAGCTACAAATATCACTAAATTATGGATATTTCTAGATGTGACACAGCACCCGAATTAAGCTAAGTTTTCTTGTGAATTTTGACACACTGAGCTCAAAAGGTTCGCCATCACTGTCCTAGTACATTCACTTCCTTCTCCATCCCGTTCACTACTCTCTCAGGCAAATATCATCCTTGAAATGGAAGTCAGATCCTGCTGGTGTGTGATCTGAGGACACCTACATTGTGTTTTAATCACATTTGTATGGGTGGCATGTCAGCAGATTCAGCCCTGGGGTTTCTATGCAGTATCTAATGGCTCATCCCCATGCAGTCCATTTACTTTGGATTTGAATCAGGTCATTTCCAATGTGGATTGTAGTTCGAATTAACCCGTCCCCATGTGATTGAAGAGAGCACAGGTTCAACTCGAATGCACCTGTCCCCATGAAAACCGTGGTAAACCCCTGCATCGGGTAACTGCATCTTTTTCTCTCCACCACCTATATCCTGATAGGAAGCCGGGTTGACGTCACCATACCCTGTCCTGCCCACTTCAGCGATGACAGGGAAACACCTCCAGGTTATACCTCCATGAACCCAACACACAGCACACAAAAAGCTAAACAATGATAATAAGAGGCATAATGACGAAAAGCAGCTCATTGCTTGAAGCCACCACAGTTTAGCGGAGGTGCGAACCTTTGCATGATAGCGGGCACACCCCCACTCGCAACAGGTTTGAGTGATTCTGTGCTTCATCTTCTCATGCTGCATCTGGTGCAGGGGAGCCATGGGTGCATCGCCCATTAAGGCAAAGCAGCATTCGTGTGCAATATCAAGCCATCACCCACGTGTAGCTTGCCGATCTGGCGATCAGGGAAGAGGGGGGGTAATAATTGTAGCTGGAAAGCCACTCGTAGGACAAATGAGAGCCATCATCATTTCTCTTTCATCATAATTTATTGAAAGAAATCCCCAAACGGTTGCAATCATAGTGCGCAGGACAGGAACAGCGAGCACAGGTGAAATCCCTCCTGCTTATGATGCAATCACCAGTCTTCTCCCCCAATAACTTGGGAGTGTCCCCATTCCTCCGAGATAATCCCTGCTTGCCTCCCAGTTCACAGTGAAAACAGTTTGCAAGGTTGTTTTTACCGTGGATTTCAGCGATTTGTTCCGCATGTAGCCTGGATTAGAGCCTTTGCATGGGGATGCACCGAGTTGAATTCAGGTTCGCTTCAGAGTATATAGTGCATGGGGACGAGCTCTAAGATACATAGATATAATCCTGAGCTAGGTTGGGTTGGAAAGGTTCTTATTAAAATAGCTGACTTATCTGAAGGTTGACTTCCTCAACATTTACCCCATTTGAAAACACTTACAAGAAACACTTCAAATACCTATGTAGTTATTCTAGAAATTCTTAGAACAGACAGGTGTTAGGCTTAATTAAAGGTTGTGTCAATGGAACCCAGTCCTGTTTTTCCCAAACTACTGCTTCGATGGTGTGTAATTTAATAGAGGCATGCTCCAGGGTGCTTACTTTCTCTGTTGATTACAGGTAATATTTGGAGAGCAGTGGCTGGAGGAAAACAAGTTTAAGTAGTATGTTTTGGGGGAATGCAAGCCCGTCTGGAGTAAATATTCTCATCAGCAAGGCCTAAAATAATGGCTTAAAAGAAACAGCGCTATTCAAATGGCTATTACTGTTGCAGGGAGTGTGTATAAAAAAGGACACAATGCTAACTGTTAAATGGTTTCTCAGCAGGGAAGCAAGTGGGTGGCAAAGTAACTTTAGAGCTTGGATGTAATAACCTAGGGCTGAGGGTGAACTCTTTAGATGCATTTGTGAAAGTACAAGGAGACCTCAGTTTTGACAATGCCTGTGTGAGATTCTTCTTGCACCCTTGAGTTCCAGGATGGAAGAACAGGCACATATAAATGCAAGGATTTTGACATAATTTTGCATCACTTTCTTTAAGATGTGTTAAGATGTTTTGAATTCTCTCACGATCCTCCTGCTGACTATGTTTGGGGATCCTTATGTTCAGTTTGTTCAGTGGAACCCCAAAGTTCTGCCCTATAAATACCTAGAACAGTGGCAGCCTTTCTCATGGCCAGTTTGTGGCAAGGAAAACTGTGGGCCTTTTCGCACTTTGGCCCGTAGTTCACAACAGGTGAACATCTGGGCAAGTGCGTCTGCACTTGCAGGAGGAGGTGCTTCCAGCTTATAAGTGCCCCCTGCCTTCCCAGATGTTCACCTATCATGAACCAGCTGTGGAGCCCAAAATTGTGCACCACAAGTTCATCGACCCTTACCCCGTGCAACCGGAACTTAACTGACAGCACCCAGCCAGCGACCATTTACACCCTGCACGCTGGCACCTTTGATAACCCCCTGATGTGACTGTGACTGCACAGAGCATCACTGTTGTCATAGCAACAGCACTGACACACACCCAGTCATGGAGGGCGCTGCACTCAAGATGGCGGTGCCCAGAAGAGGATTGGCCCTGGGATCAATCACAGGTGATCGATCGCATGGGGAGTAGGCTAACGTTGCCTAGTGAATGCAAGTGTGAGTGCTAGTCAATGTTAGTTCATCACACACCTTTCCTGTCTATAGGATGAGAAGGGAAGTGTGAAATTGTCCTATGTCTCCTAATCACTATTTTAGACTGGGGTGTGTGCGTGCATGTGCGTGCGTGCGTGTGTTGGCAGGTACATAAAGTAGGTTAGTCAGAGAGATAAATAAGTGGAGCTAAGTTGTTGAGTGGCTTACTGATTCTGTGAGGCTATGAAATGGGTTCTATGTCGTAGTCTGTAGAGTCTTGAACCCTTTCTGTCATTTATGTGTAGAGAAAAACAGAGCTGCTACAACTTCTGTATGAACCAAAGAAATGTAAATCACCTATACACATCTCTGCCTCCACCAGACCAACCGAGAGATGTTTCTTTTTCTTCAGTCAGCATTAGATCAGAGGCAGGACTTGAAAATCCTGAGGAAAATATTCAATCACTTGGACTGTCATCACACCTTCCCTTGAAACCTTCTTCATCTTCATGTCTTGACTGCCTCACACCTTTTCATTTATTTGTAGACTTTCCTCTCAGGAAAGTCCAAATGGAAGGTGGAAAGTCCACTAATAAAATGGATAGAAGTGAAAAGATTTGAGCAGTCAGGCATGAAGATGAAGAAGGTTTCAAGTGGTGTGACCACAGCCTTGAAGAAGGGGGAGGGGAGGAATAAAAAAATGCAAAGTAATTAAAACAAGGAAATAAGTAATAGCCTTAAGACTAAATTGTGGGAAAGCCTACTAAATTGAGGTGTAATTTGTGTCATCATTGCTTCAGGCAGAGCACTGTAGTTCGTCTGAATTCCAGCCAAAGGAAGAGGCTTCATCCACATTGGCAGCAGTAAGCACCCAATGGATGTCCGAGGGACGTGGTGTCTGCATGCCAGCAGTGCTCCCATGTGCTCTGTCAAAGACATGTGAGGGCCAGCAACTACCCTCTGCAGCACCCCTCTTCCAAAGGAGGAAAAAGCACTCTGAGGGCACTTGCCACCTTCAGGTAGTTTCAGTGCCCAAGAAGGACTTACCAGTGCCATGATTCAGTTAGATGGTTTCTGTCATGGAGCTATCTCTGGCATGATGGGGAATTCCCATGTGCAGTATGTTCCACAGCTGTGAAGAGGCTAAGAGGGTGAGGTATGCAGCATAAAGATGTCATGTGCTTCGCCCTCAGGGTGGGAGCAAGGGCTGTTGCCTGTAAGATACAGCCAAGCAGTTCTTTGCTGTCCCTCTTCTAAAGGCAGAATTAATATCATAAGTAGTCAGGTTACCAGAGACAGTGCAGTGAAAAACCTGTTCCTCTTGTGTTGAAGGAATGTGGACAAGATTCTTGACATTCTCACATGAGCAAAAAGTAAGATATGAGGGATACAATCTTATGTATCTCTTAACTTTAGAGTGACTTCCTCTAGATTCAGTGGAATGTACTTCCAAACAAACAGGCACTGTTTTGACGCTCTTGATTCTATTTAGACTTATCTCTGGTCTTTCAGACTTACTAATATAAAGTTCTTCCACGTTTTTAGAGCAAGGCAGCCACCTTGCTAAAACAAGTGATATATAACTACCATCTGAAGGTGAACTGAAAGTTGCAGTTTGTAATCTTGCTTCTCCACTGGTCAAAGGCTGCATCAGACGTTGCTTACTTATTCTGCCATGTTTGATATTCCAGAATATTGATGCTTTATTCTGGAATATTCAAATATATTGGAACAAGGTAAGCAATGATACATTTATTTTTTTTTATAAAAGTATAGGTACGTAAGGTACTAAAAACAAACATATTTTAGTTAATAGTTTCTTTGCTTGTTTTGTATTTACATGGAATGTTATGTGACATTTGCTTCTTCATGTTTTATATTATCTCACAAGTATGTCTTTTTAGTGATACATTCAGGGTCTCAGAATTCAAAAATTCTCAGCAAAGAAGATTGTGTATTCCCCTTGGATTTAAAACTGTACAGTTTAATATTCTTGAACACTCCACAGATCTCATTTGATAGCAGTGAAGATACTTTATTGATAGTGTAAACAGTTTCCTGATCCTCCAAATGTTCAATAAGAACTCTTCATAGATGTCTATACATCCCACCCATATGGAAAGAACTTTAGAAATGTTCAAACATTTGCACATGAGAGGAAATATTGTTCTCTAACATGGTCCAGATTAGGGAGACCTGCTCAGTTTCATCAACTGAAATGATTAAATGTACCTGCGAGCATACCCACGCCTTTCATTTTCTTGGTTACTGGGGAAGACATTTCAGTGGCACACCATACTGCACCACGGAAATGTGTCGCCCAGAAACTCCAAAGCAAGGAACCTTTGTTTCTAGTGTCTGGAGGTGTCTGAGCCCAGTCTTAAAGCCCATGCATGCTTTGAGGCCACGGCATGGGCTGGGCTGGTGAGGCCACTGATCCAGCCCAGGTGACCTTTCTGTGGACAGAATTGGTGGGCTTGACTGTTCCAGACCGATTGATTCCAATTGTGGGACTTTCAGTGCAGAAAAACCCTCAAGCAGAATGTCAGAGATTATGACAATTATTTGTTTGTGAATTTTCATACAGTGTGTCATTTTCCACAGTGGGTCCCTCAGACATTAGCTCAATCACAACTAGCAATAGGTGACATCAGGACATATCACCAGGAACAGGACAACATACCACTCATATTGCTAGGGGCTGCTAGGCAAAAATGAGACAGTTCCAGTACTCAGCATGCAAACAGCCCCAGCTGTTCCTGCTGTTAACTTGCCTGGTATGGTCTTTGGAGATCATTTCAAGCAGGTAAGTGCAAATAAGGCCCAAGTTTACATTATATGGGAAGCCTGTCTTGCTTTCTTTTCCAGGGTTGAATTCCACCCTAACTCCACCATATAAAAGAAGAAATTGGTACAGTGATATACAAAAGTTCTCCATTTTGTTAATCTATACTATTGATTACTTGCCCAGCTGATTTACTGCCCCTTGCCTATTTTGAACATCTCAGCAATAACCCGTATGGTTGGGAGAGACCTGTCTATCAGCTTTTTATAATATTGTAAGATTTCTCACTCCCTATGTTTGCAGGCATTCAGGCTTCCATCTTATCAGTCCCAAGTTATCATGGGACTTTGTACAATTTTCCTCTAACTAGAAGAAGATGTTCCATTTTGTTATTGTGGAGAATATTTGTAGCTCAGGGTTGTAACGTTCCATCTTAGAAGGTTCTCCAAGCTTTATCTATTTGCTCTGGAGACATTCTGCTGTAAGGCTTCTCCACAGACATGTCACTACCAGGCTATGTAACTTAGTAGCAAAACATCTGTAGAGAAACAGTGTGCCTCCAGACATAAATTAAAAATGCGGACTTATCTTTACTGCAAAGTAAAGGACCTCCAAAGGGAGAAGGGATTGTCCCCACATTCTCCTGATCCTCTGAAGCAGCAGGCAGGGCTCTTTCATCCATGGGGTGAGGGAGGCCTACTGCATCTCTGGGATGTCTGCTATTTCCTGGGTAAGAGCAAACTATCATGATATCTCACCCTAACACCAGAAAAATATGGAGGGAAAGGCAACTCAGCAGCCAATGCTAAGATAAGTCTTTTTGTTTGTTTGTTTACTTTGCAGCACTGGGCTTTGCTTCTCAGAGACTGCGAAGCATTGTAAAATCTGCCTGGCAGACAGCAGCTCCACAGTCCCTGTGAAGCTTAGCTCATGTCTGGAGAAAGATCAAGCTTGTAGAACCTTCTGTGATGGAACAAGTTCCATTTTCTAGATCCACTCTCCTCCATGAAACCAGCTAGGTGGCCTTGGGCGAGTCACAGCTCTCTTCTGAGCTCTCACAGCCCCATCTACCTCACACGGTGACTGGTGTGTGGAGAACAGAAAGCTTTGTCAGCTACTTTGAGTCCCCTTTAATTGCTGCTTGTTCTGGAATACAATCATGTGAGATATGTACTTTCTACATCAGAACACAGACAGAACCAAGGATGGGTTAATGTATCATTTCCTAGAATGCGTAGTTTATAGGGTGCAACAAATAAGCATAAAACATCAAATAACCAGCCAATAGAGTTTTTGTGTCAAGATATTGATGGGTGATAAAATTATATAATGCATGGAGAAGAGAAGAGTCTACGAAAAGGTATATGGACTTCAGGTTGCTTCTGGGATTTTTAAAAAACATTTATTAAAATCCTTACTTAATTTTGCATTTCACCTGGCTGAAACATATGATTCCACTGAGTTTTAAATAGTGACTATTCTTAAGGGAGGGCCCATCTCAGTCTGGGGTTACCAACTGAGTGAGTTCAGAAATGGCTTGTTTTTCCTTTCTGTATTTTCACAGCTTGTAAAATCGTAAGCTTGGAGGGGGAAAAAAAAGCAGCTCAGCAGTGTACATTCCATCCCCTTTTTTAGCAGTGGCCTGGATTGTACAAAATCTAAATTTGAATCAAGTATACAAGACATTCCATTCAGTTCTAATATATATATATTTTCAAGAGGGGAAAGAAAGCTGCTTGATTTCATCGAGTTTGATGGAGGGTGTGGGTGTCTGTATCCCACTAACATTTCATATCAAACATTTCTTGCACCATTAGATGATAACCCTTAAATAAATATACTTGGTTTTGGTGGGAAACATTTGGTGGAGCTCACTGGATAACCTCCTGTCCTTCCTCTCAGGGAGGAAAGGACTCCACCCTCTCATTGTTATTCTCACTCATTAGTTTTCAAGATTATAAAACAAGAGAATGGAAAGGTCTTGGCATGGAAGCTTCTGCTTTCCATGTTTGGGTATTCTTTTCTTCATTCTTCCTAGGTTTCAAAAACAAACAAAAACTTTCTATCTGCATATCTATTGCATTAAAATGCAACAGAGAAACAAGATAAACACCCCGATCCTATTCGGCATTGCTTTGAAACAGGTTTCTGTAGGTCAAACTGCCTGGAAAGTAGAGGGTCCCCAATTAGATCCCCCAACTCTTCCCAGAAGTAGGCAATGGCTAACCACTTCTGTATCTCTGTCAAGAAAACTACATAGAGGTGCCCATGAAGGTGCCCATGCAGTCAACCAGGAGTTAGTGGTATCCAACAACAACAAAGTATGCCCAGGATTTAGAGTCAACCTTAAATGGACCAGAATTAAACCTGCTCTGTAAAGGGTGAAACCACCACCACCCCGCAAGGTCATGAGGGCGGGGGGGGGGGACTATTCTGTGCTTTATACAGGTGGCATATAAAGAGTGGCATTTGACTATTATAGCTGCACATTTGTTCTTGGCTGAATTTAAAATCCTTTGCAACATTAGATGTAAAATGAACATTGGGAAGAAAAACTTGTGGTATTCAAAGCCACGTGCTGTGTGGAAGAACAAGATAGCATTGTGGGACAGCATGAATTACTTTTCCACTGTCTGGAAAATTTTCAGCACAGTCCATCTGTTCCTATAGCTGAGAAACTTACTTCAGTGGACAATCTATTGGACCCTAGATTCCTTATCTCTAGGCTCATGACACACCCATTACGGCTACGGTATGAAATCAGTTACCTTTTGCTCTGGCTTGCATGAATGGTGGCTATTTTGAGTTTGAGTGACTTAAGGTCAACAAGTGGAAAGCCATGGAGGAAGTATAAGGATGCCTCCAGGCAGCAAAAAGCAATTGTGGAATCTTCTTTAGATCCCACAGTTGCCTCTCATTGCCACTGCCAGATGGCAGGAGGCAATCTGGCTGGGACAATCTCTAGCTATTCACATTATAGCTATTCAAAAATATCTGGATGTAGGCAAGGGCCTGCCCACTTCCCTTCTTTCTTTCTTTCTTTCTTTCTTTCTTTCTTTCTTTCTTTCTTTCTTTCTTTCTTTCTTTCTTTCTTTCTTTCTTTCTTTCACTTCTAAGCACCTAGGGCTGCCTCCAGACTTGTGGAATAAATCTGCAGTTAAACGTAAAAGCTCAAAAAGCAGCTCCATAGCTTCCCATCGGAAGCTGCGAGAGCTGATTCAGTGCACGCCGTCACACTGGTTGAGACAGCCAATCAGATTTGAGCTGCCCTTCCTGCTCCCATGGGTCTCTTCTCACCATTCTGCCTGGACTGGAGGGAGAATTTGAATTTTGCTTATACTGCGCAGCGAGTGTTGTTAGATTAGCATTAAGGTAAGTGTGCAGTACCGATCAGATAATGCAACACCACGACGATCCGTCGATTGTTGTGTGTGTTGCTTCAATTGTGTCTGCACATTCTGCCGTGCAGTAGAAACAAGTTTGGATGCAGCCTGGGTCTTTCAGCAGTAACCCAAAGAGCCGGCAGACAAAAGGATCACTATTATGAGAAATCCAGCACTGTTGCTGAATTCTTCATAAAAGCAATACACTGGACTTTCAGTCAACTAACCCACAGCTCCGTGGGGATTTCCATAGATATTTGTGGTAATCACAATATAGTCCCCAGGAGAATTGTGAGTTTTTTGTTGTGTTTGGAGGTAACCTAAAAGGCAGTCCACAGCTTGACTGGGATAGGCTAGATGCTTTCTGGACAACAGTGTTCATACCCTCTTCCAGACATGGCATGGTGAGTGGGTAAAGTGCTGCAGCTGTAGCTGCAGTCACACGCAGTGTCCAATAACCATGGTAATATCTGGGTGTCGCTGGATGTTGCCGCAAACATTGCCACGGCAATCCAGCCTGCCTTATCCTGACTGTCAAAGTGCTGCCGGTCCGGTACAAGGCTTTATTAGCACCTGAAGTACATATTAGTATATTATTATAGATATTATATAATACCTATTATATTATTATATAATTATGATTTTATTATTTTATATTATGCCCGCCAAGTAAGTGTGAAAAGGCCTGAAGGCACTGTCAAGATTATGATTAACAGCAGAGATTTTCAGGTCTAGAAGCTGTATGGATTCATATTTCTAGCATGCCTACGTCTAGGAAGAGACTCGCCACACCCTAGAACAAATCATAACATTTCTGTGATGTTCCAAGCTCTCATTTCCAACACACCCCGAGGCCTTTTGAAACAAGAGACCTCTCAATGCTGTTTCTCATATGAGTTTCATCAAGAAAAGACCTATTCAGCTTCGTTAGGGCACCTCTAGTTTAAAAACAAGGGGGAAAGAATTATGCAGAGAAGAGAAAACTTTAAAGACACCAAAGGCTGTAGTTTTGTTGAGTAGAGAACAACAAGCTTTGAAATTATCTGAAGTGAGCGTGTTTTTATCTCCCCAGATGGCATTAAACTTTCTCTTTATGCAGAACACATTCTGTGTATGCCTGGACTATGAGGTTTCAATTTAACTGTCCATTTTAAAAAAATGAGAAACAGATTAAATTTGGTGCTACAAGTCTCTTGTTCCTTATTTAGTAACAAAAAGATGTGAAAATAGGTGCATATATTTCAGTAATCCGAGCAATTTCTTGTGCAATTTGTTAAGATAGGTTGCAAAGGACCATTACTGGGAATTGGAAACTGATAAGAGAATACTGGAATATGTTGCAGAGTTGAATCAAGGCGTGTTTTCTACACATTTAATGCATGCTTCTTATAAGAAATTTTAAATGTATTTGATTGTACAAACAAATCTTGTTTTAATAACCCAAGATTTTTTTTTAAAAAAAAGTCTATATACTCCGCACAACTCTTTGTTCTTCTCTTTAGCTGACGTGGAACCAAGACAAAAAGCTATAGATAGTCTGTTAGGTATGGATCATGAAACTTTGGATTGGACTGTCAAAGGGTGTGTCTGCATGGAGTTAAAAAAAAAAGTGGGGTGGAAGCGAGACAGCTTAATGTGAATCTTAATTTGCACTAAGCTGTCCACATGGTAATGGAGGAGAACGCAGGTTCCAGGTGAACCCACTCGTCCCCATGAATACCGCGGTAAATGCCTGCGTCGGGATACCGCGGTTTTCTCCACCCCCTCCCCCCTTGCCTGAGCATGCGAACACACACACACATGCACAGATGGGGGGGAATCCCTACTCCTCCCCTCCCCCCTCTCCCTCTTCCAGTCTCTGAGCCCTTCTTCACACACACACACAGACACACAGAGAGACAGGGGAATCCCCCCTCCTCCTCCTCCCCTTCCCCCTCTCCCTCTAGTCCCTGAGCCCTCCTTCACACACACACACACATGCATGGACAGACGGGGGAATCCCTCCAGCCCCTGGTGAAAGCTTGCTGGCTTCTTTTCCCGTCAGTTGCCCTGCATACTAGAGCTTGCAAAAACAGTGCGGGGGGGTGAGGAAAAGGAGGGAGACAAGGAGCTCTCACCACGCTAAAATCCTTGCTAAAATCCTGTTGTTTGCTCTGCGTACTTGCTGGCTACAAGTCTGCCTTGTAGCCAGGAAGTATGCAAGGCAAACAACAGGATTTTAGCGTAAGGGGAGACAGTTGCCATCGCAGTGTTAGCGGTGGGGACAGCGAAGCCATACCCGCTAATGCTGTGATTGTAACCCCCAAGTGTCCCCATGCCCCCTTTATAACCTGCTCTTGCCCTGTAAATCAGGGTGAGTGCTGTTATAAAGGGTTTTTTTATTTCAAATTAGAGGATTTAGTTCCTATGTTAGCCCAATTTAAGGCTTTGCATGTGGATGCTTGCGAGGGGAAATAGCTTTTGCCTCGCAATCTCATTGCCATGCAGATAAGCCCAAAGAAACCACACTATGAAACAATATTTTAAAATTGTCCCACAAATTTTCAGACACCTTCCTTTCCTTAAACAATCCTTAGAATCATTTTCTGTCAGTTAATGAGAAAAGTTATGTTGGAAAATCATCTGGGAGCAGAGAATCTTTCCACTAACGTCTCATAAGTAGGGCTTTGTTGCACTGAGTCGGTTTTCAACGACTGGTCCTGACTATTTTTCATTCCCTGAATAATATTTCCAGTGGTTTGCAGTATGTGGGGCCTTCTAACGGTCACTCTGTCGGAAAATCTTGTGGTTGTAGAACTGGACTTTCTTATAAACACAGAAAAGTGAGGAAGTTATATTTAAAAGTGAGGGAAGGGCAGCTCAGGTTTCCTACCTTTGAAGAAAACTGCTGCAGATTTTTTTTTTTAAAGGAAGGACTTCCTATAGAAAACAACACCAACATTGTGTATCAGTCCCAGGATACTTTTGTACACAGTAAACAAACAAAAACAGTTTAGCAATGGTTTGCTGGTGATATAATCCACAGATTGTTCTGCGTCTCGCTCTCGGGAATATTTGAGGCTAGAAAAGGTGGATTAGAAGTGGGATGGCAATATGAAGGCAAGATGCTACAGTCCTTGAGGTACTTTTTTGCTGCATTTGACCACAGTCTTGATCGCTGTAGCTGGGCTCTGGAGGTTCTCATCCTTTGGTTATAGCTCAGAGGAGGGCTCCTGAATCAGTCCTTCCACTACTGGCAGCTTATTGAGCTCTTCTTTAAGAGTGGTGAGAGGAAGAGTACTCCAACTGGAAGCCTCTCTGTTACTTCTTTGGGCCAGTCTGGTCTTGTAATTAGAGTGTTGGACTCCTACACAAAGCCAGCTGGGTGACCTTGGGCTACTCACAGCTCTCCTGAGCTCTCACAGCCCCACCTACCTCACGGGGTGAATGTTGTGGGGAGAAGAAGTTTTGTCAGCCACTTTGAATCCCCTTAAGAGTGAGAAAACGGGGTATAAAAACCAACTCTTCTTCTTCTGACTGCACATTAATCCTCAAAGGGCAAATGCAGCTCAGGAGGGTATGTTAATATTCTCCCTCCCACACCATTCACACATGTGTCTGTCCAGCTCAAGAGATGTATTAGTGCAGGATTCCCTCCAGGAATCTGTAGTTTCGTTACACCTTCCTACAAATATTAATGCCATAAAGTCAGTGTTCAGCTGTGAACAAAATGGTGTTGGAAGGTGCTATGCTGGACAGGTATATAACATTTGTGAAGTCCCACCCCATTCTCTCTAGTTCCTTAGTGCCCTGTTGGTGGAAATCCAAGGCCTACAGCTACCTTCCATGGTTGCTTTTAAGTTCTAGAACTGCAGGTGGCCACAAAGGCTACAGAGAACTAGAAGGAAAAACACACAGGTCATAATTAGCTCAATCCTGCTCCTACCAAAAATTATAAAGAAATTTTAAAGTTCCCGGAGAACAAGGGAGAAAAAAATGAAAGCTTTTCATTAGTAGTAGTAGTAGTAGTAGTCGTCGTCGTCGTCATGAGGAGGCAGACTGCAAAATCAGGTACAGTTTGCACTAGCAAAACGCAGTAGTCAAGTGTGTCCATCTTTTTCTAACATCAGGGATAGGGATTGCAGGGCAGCAGGAAGGGGCAATAATCCATTTGGAAGCCTGCTTTTGGGTTTTCTTGAATAGTCATGTTCACCAGATCAAAAGGCACTACAGGGTGATTTAAGCAAGGCACACAGGGAGAGTTTAGCCTCTGGCCTAGGAATGTGCAAAATTTGTTTGAGTTCACAAATTCAGTTGAATATTTCATATTTGCAGACATTCACATCACAACAAAAATCTGTCTTTGTTACATATCTAAAACTTTAATTGAAACAAAGCAGAATCCTGCTTGCAAAAGGGAGCAATGTGTTTTTGGTCATGAAAAGGGCTTTTTAATGGGAAAAAATACATCTTTTTCTTTCAAAAATGAATGCAAAAATCCATATTTCTATTAAACTATTTAACAGTGAAACAAATTATCTGATTTTTGCTTCAACAGTAAAGTAGACATGATTTTTTTTCTACGCCCATCCCTACTCTGGGCCCAGTGCATTATGGTCCTTATCTATGAACAGTCAGGGCTGCCCATCGTGAAAGGGATCTGGCTAGTATAGACCCAGCAGCTGTGTAGTAGATTTAGTGGGAGTTATGAAATGTAGGAAACAGCTTGGGTTAAAATAATGTGCATAGCCATATTTAAGGGTCTTAACTGAAACTGAAAACATCAGAAACAGATTCACATTATTTAATTCTGTAACTCCTTTTCAGCCCTCACAACAAAGCATGATGCAAAGCAATAAATACTCAGGTTTTGCATTTGTTTCTTGTAGTTTGTTAAACTTGGTCTTTAAAAAGCAACGACACAATCTGAGGGCTTTTAAAAAAAAAAAACAATTAGACTTCAAGCCCTTTTCGTTTTCCTCTCATTTAGCGAAATGGTTCGCTTTTGCTTGTCTGCTATTCTTTCTAAATACGGCTGCAGGAGTTGTTATAAATACAAGCGACAGAGAAAACCTAACAAAATACAGAAAGAGCTCTTGTAAAGCCTTATTAAGCTTTGGCATTGTTCCTTTCTGCTTTGTGAGAACCATATGACCTACATGATTTTTTGCCTACTTGGGTTCAGAATACACATCCTTCAGCCAACCATATACCACAGAGACACAATAAATTAGGAAACGTACATGGCCATCCAAAATGGGGACATACTATCTCCCCCACCTTCAATGTAAGCCCTTTCCACGCTCACCTGCCTTAAATCCAGGGCCTATTTGCACTACAACCCATAGTGCATAATTAGGCAACTTTGGGGGAAGAGCATCCACACCTAGAGGAAGCTATTACAGCCTCCAGGTGCGCCCTGTCTTCCCAGAAGTTGCCTAATTATGCTCCACACCTTTACTAACCTTACCTGTTCTTGAATGAGAGACAGCAGCCCATATGCTAGTCGGGCAGGCCCGATCCACTCTAATCACATTGGGCAAAGTGTGGAGTAGGCTAGGATGCTGAAAATAGCACCCTAAGCTGGTATTGGTGTAGAACTTTGTAAAGAGATAGCCAAAATGGTCCCTGGGCCTGTGGAACGTAACAGGGGGGTATGTGGAAGAGCACATACCTCCCTTTTCCAGTTTAGCAGAGGAACTCTTCAGCAGCCACCAAATTGCAGCACTGAAATGGGACTGCTGGGACTCCAAGGCCAGGAACTTTCATTTCTGGCTATCGGACCCTGTGGAGCGGTCAATGCTTGAGCTGTCCCAGAGCAGCCATTCAAAGTGCAAATGACCTTGTTCCATCTGGAGCAATCCAGTCCTGCTAAACGTGGAAACGGCCACAGACAGTCCACTTTAGCTTTATGAGGTGCCATGAAATGCTCAGAAGGCAATGTTTACCTTAGGAGAAGCACGTGACTAATTTGAGGATACTCCTGGATCCATTGCTGACCCTGGAAGCTCCAGTAGCAGCACTGGCCAGGAATGCCTGCCTCGAACTTGGGCTCTTTGCCAACAAGGTCCTTTGTGGATATCACAAGTGCAGGCCAGCGGGATTGTTCCATTA
The DNA here is from genome assembly GCA_023333525.1 of Aspidoscelis tigris stejnegeri. Lineage (NCBI taxonomy): Eukaryota > Metazoa > Chordata > Lepidosauria > Squamata > Teiidae > Aspidoscelis > Aspidoscelis tigris. The sequence goes on from JALMGA010000010.1 coordinate 21,127,153, forward strand.
TGGAACCTGTTCCAGACAAAGTGGTTTCATCTGGAGTGATCGAAAGCCTCACAATTGTGGAAATGGCTAGGCACTATGATCTGTTGAGTCTGATGTAACTATGTAGGTATATGTATGTGTGTATGTGAACAAAGAGAGAAACCTTCCACAAAGTACTACAGTTTGTAAAAGTCTTGCTAATATTTCTAGTCAATTAACCTTGCTTCTCTTCAGAACAACTCCAGTCTGTTCCTCCCCCTAGTCAGTTTTTTTATCTCCCTCTCTGAAGATACTGTTGTCCCGCACAGAATGTTGTGGTTTGGTTCCAATAAACAACAACAATGTTTGCAAAACTATTCTGTAACAAACTGTCATGCGAGATGACTGTGTTTTCATTCAAACCTTGGTGTTTCCAAGTCTCAAGATACTTGTTTGCACATGGGCTTAGGGAAGTAGAAGAAAAACTCTCCTTTCTTCTCCCTGCTACAAACCTCCATGCCTTCAAATCTGGCTCTTGGGGACAGTAGATTATGAATAAGCTCTTATAGATGTTAACCTGTAAGAGGTTACTTATAGTATCCTTCCCCAAAGAGTCAGATTTTGTGATTACAGAGAATGGATAAGTTCAGTTATGAGCATTGCATTATAGAACACTTTGGTTCCATTCATATATATCCTTGGAAAGAGGTGGTAGCTTCAGGTTGGGAGCAGGAAGATGTTCAGTGGACAGTGTTTCACTGTAGTAAACCTCTCCATGCACATAAAACAATCTACAAAGCCAAATTCCCCAGCCGGAGATGCCAGACAAGGATCAGAAATAGGCCTAGAAGTCAGAAAATGCACCCTGGGTTGGCTTTTGGCATGGGGTCTATACAGTGGACATACATGCCCCCCCGCCTTTGCTGAATTGACTGTCTGGGGTTTCATCAAGGTAGTGTCTCCCACTCTTACTGGTTGGAGGAAGCTACATCTGACAAGGGCCCATTTGCCCACCTCTGGCTGACCCCATGTGGGTCAGAAATGCCCGTATACTGTAGTTAGTTGTGCCTTTGTTTATTTAAAACTAAGTTCCCAGATATAAAAAGTCTTGCAAGCTACAAATCAATAGGAATTTTGTGTGCTGGAGAAACAAATCCTAGCTGGCCATAACCCAGATGTTTAAAAGATATCGAGAGAACCTTGTAATGTCACAACGTGATAGAGCAGATCATAAAATATTTCATTGCTTTGAATTTTCCAAGTGCCCAAGAAGGGCAATATGCCACAAATTTTAAGTTTGCTATGTATCCCAAAGTGTTTCTTTCTAAAGTTGCCCTTGGTACCCATCAATAATCATAACTAGTACAAGAATGAATTGAACGAGAATGGCCTAAAATGCTGTCTTAGGGGTTGAATCAATAGTAACCAAGGGAGCACTTCCCACAATATAGTTTGTGCGTTGACATGCACACCTCTGGACAAACCACACATCTTCTCTCAGGTATATGGTAACAAATTAGATTCTCCTCCTCCCCATAAGTTTTATTTAATATTGCATCCTGTGCACTCTATACTGATTTTTTAATATTTGTGTTTACGGTTAATTTCCTCAATGTGGTTGACAGATGGTTGCAATAAATTAGCGAATAAGAAGCCAAATAACCAGTAATCAAAATCCATTACAGATTTCTGCTTTAAAAACTGAGTAATGACCAAATTAGGGATGAGATCTGTGCCTGGTTTTATTTTAAAGAGTATGGTCATAATTTAATCTATATAAAAAATTCATCCTTCCTAAGCGAGGTGACAAATGTATGCTTTGCAGTCTGGGGTTTGAAACTTTGAAAATAAGAATCTCATCAAAAGTATTTTCATGCTTCTCACAGAAAACAACCACTATAAGTGACCCTTAAGTGTAAAGTTAAGAGTGCTAAGTATTGCCAGTTGTGGCATCATTGGAAATATGGCTAATTTAAGGCTGTACCCATCCCAAGAGAAAAGGACATTCTGTGAGGGCAGAAGGCATGTGGAGTCTGTATGCTTGTCCCATCTTTGGGCCAGTTGTGTAGGACAAATGATTCTGAGAACCCTTGTTGCCCTCTTATGCCCCTTCTGTGGAGATGACTAGTGTCAGCAGGAGAGACTTATCTAGCCCCTTCATGGTAGGCACCAAAAGTGGCTTTTCACCCAAGGCAGGATGTATGGATCCCACTATAACTTTTCTTTTCCACATTCTGTGGATGAAGCCAAAGTTAACATTTATAGCCAAGCCTTTTAAAAAGGTAATTGTTCAGAATATTTTGGTAGATGCATAGTTCAAAGGTTTTCTGCTTCTGATGTTTAATAGTGTTTAATAATAAAAGGAGTGACTTCAGATGTGGGTAAAAACCTGTAGTTTTCCTGGAACTATATTGGAACTGCCACACATATCCATGGAGTCCCAATATAACCTCAAGTTTGATCAAAAACCCAAAGGGTGCTTCCGCACAGGCCCTTTAACACCCATTAAGCACAGATTGCTTAATGCGTGTCCACACACGCATTGCTGTTTTGGACACTTCTGGTGAGGAGTGTCCGCACAGCAACACAGATTTAACACACTTTCGAGTGTGCGCGTCCGCACACTCAGACCTATTTAGCACACTTCCAGTGGGGTGCATCCGCACCTATCTGTACCTAAAGTGTGCTAAATGGGTGTTAAATACACACCACATTTCATGTGGTCTTAATCAGTGCTCCACTGTGAAAACGCATCCTTTTAATTCCAGGACAGTAAAGGAGATTATGTGTGGAAAGGACAATATGGGGTTATATGTTTGTCATCATTAGGTGTGAGTCCTGGGATAATGTGGTTGTAGTAGATGACCTCTGAACTACTAGTTGACTCCAGATGGTGGACCTCCATTAAGAACTGAAGTAGAGTTTGAAGGCTTGTGGCTGTTGTAAGCCGATGTGTATGTATGTTTGCACATACAAAGGACGCGTTCTGTCTCAGGCTGCAGCCAACCAGAAGGTGCAGAAACCATTATGGGTACAGATTTGAGGCCTTGCAACAGCAACCAAAACATGACTCAGGAGGAATACTGCTCCCAGCAGGCAAAATACTGGATGGAATCATGCACAGGGTCCAGAATTATGGTCCAATGCCCAATGGTCCAGCTGCACTATGGGCTGTTATTTCAGTATTCAGCTTGTCTTCTTGTCTCCCTGCACATCCACACAGGAGCTGGGACTCAACTCTACTAGTAGGCCATGCAGACAAGGTCAGGACAAAAGCTTGTTCTGTTGTCTGATGCTGTTAAGATAGTTGCTGTTGTTACTGACTACTTTTGCAGGAAACTTTACAGGATGGGGAATCACCTCTGCTTGAACTGTGCTGCAGGACTCTATAGGGATCTTTTATATGGTTTTTATCTTTACTATTATCGTGATTTATGTAATTCCCCCCCCCTCCCTCTAAACCACCTTGAGCAATAATTGGAAAGGTGGTTTATGAATAAACTGATTATGACTCTGGAAAGCTGAGCTACAGAATCAAAATTCACAGGTATGGTGTAAATAACAGTACCAAAACAAATCAGCATGTTCAGAGAAGTTTGGGGTTCTTTGGAAGCTCATCTTGGTCTCTTAAAGAGAAGTCAATGGCAGACAAGATTTCTTTTAAGGCATCTGACATTCAAGCATATGGCCTACCATATGTAGAATCTTAGCCCAAATTTGTAGATATGGCTGGTATACATCAGGCCTTACTGAGCAGCTTCTGAGACAGAGAGCCTTTCTGTACTCATCTCTCCTTGGCCTGGACCACACAGACCCACTTGATTGCACCATGGAAAGGCTCCACAGTTTCAGGTAAATCTGCACAATGGCACTGGTCCAGACCAGCCCCTAACCTGGTCCCAAAACTTGCACAAGCTTCATGACAGGCCCATGAAGAATCCATCCTACTGAAGTTAAGTGAGAAAAGGTCCTCTGATGCTTGGAAGGCCTTGCCAAACTTCAAAGTGAAGGAATACGGTGGGATTCTGAATACTGGGTGTGTGTTTTTTTCTTCAGAAGGGGCATGTTTTCTAAAAGGGGCACTGGAAAAAAGCTCTGACTGATCCTTAGTCAAACTCAAAGCTCAGTGGTGAATCCTAAAACAGAATTCTTTGAAGTCCCCATGATTCACTAGGGGGTCATGGCAGAAATACAAGAATTTCCTAAATGAGGCAATGATAAGGGGCACAATCCTGTGACTAGGGTGCTGGATTGGATTCAGGGGCTGGGACTCTATTTTGTACATTTATGTCAGGATTTATTGCAGTTTGGATCCAACCCGCATTGCTTAATCTAATCTAAAGCTGCTTCTGAAATTATGCTGTGAAAGGCAGAAGGGAATTGAAGAACACCATTATTTTCCAGGATAAAACATGCAATAGAAAACTGAACTCTCAAATTCCAAAGAATATCACATGTGGCTCTTTTTATTTTTGAATACGGCAGCCTTGTGCACCTTGAAAGAAAAAGCAGGACTTTACAGTTTTATCTTCTGCATTCAAAATGATGATCTGGCATTTCCAGTGACGTTATTAGGATTTATCTGAAATAACAAGCTGCTTCTCTGAGTGTGAGATGACACCTTCAGCGCATTCAGATACTCGCCCTCAGGCAACCTTGCCAGTAACCTTTACTCCAAGAAACCATTTTGGCAAAGGCATCGTGTTTTCTCTCCACTAATAGCTAAAAGCAACATTATATCAGGGATATTTTGCAGTCAGTTTCTCTCTGGGATCAGAGTTGAAACAGTCACATTTCTGATTGTCCATCTTGTTCCAAGGCTAAAGATACTCCCCTCAATTATCTGCTTTCTTCACAGCAGAAGGAAGATTTATCTCATGAGCGTTATCTGGTTCAGAATAATGAACTAACTGCATAACAGTGAACTGAGCAAAGGAGAATACAGTATGCAGCTATCGCAAAGGATAACATTACTAATAATTCCTAAATAAACATGCAACCAGGAAATGCTCTTCGGTTTTCCATTTTTATGGGCAAGATCTAAGCAGGCACCAGAGTTCTGCTTTCTCTTAGGCTCACTTTTATTAATGCAATTACTCAGAGCCATCCACATCTCAACCTATTTTGAAAAGTAGAAGAGGGACAAATGGCAAAGGCTGTACACATGTATATTTCTGGGGACTTTCCATTATACATGGAAGTTTTCATATGGTTGCCAGGTGATCTCCCATTCAAGGTGTGCTTACGAGGGGGGGGGCTTATATCCAGACCATGGGCATTTCTGCACTTGCTTTCCCACCCGTTGGATGGGAAAGGTGCATGATAGGAGCACTAGTACACAATAGCCTAGCAGCCCATTTGCAATCAGTCACTTACCTGGGTCTGGTCATGCATCCGATCCTCCACAGGGCACTACCATCTTGGTTGTGGCACCCTGCGCAACTGTGCACATGCAGCCGCATCAGGGATCATCTGAGCTGCCTGTGCAGTTGGTCACTGCTGAACACCCCCAGGTAAGTTCCCAGTCGTATTAGGATAAGGTTAGTTAGCTCGTGGTTCACTATTTCATGCACCACAGCTACTATGCAATTAGTCAACTTCTGGGAAGGCAGAGGGCATTTGTAGGCTGTAAACGCCTCCTGCAAGTGCAGGTGCACCTGCCCAGATGTTGACTAATTACATATTACAGGACAAAGTGCAGAAACACCTCATGCTTCCCCCCTTATATTTAGCCTCTTTGTATGCAGGTGTGTAACTCCACACCCACCCACATGGGGTGGCATGAGCATGGCAACTTTCACATGCAGTTAGAAATACTTAGCATGCACATGCAAATAGCAAAGTAGGATGTGTTATCAGCCCAACCAAATTGTGACTCAAATAGTCTGAGTCTAGCAGGATTTAATCACTCTGTTTTTCACTCTTGAAAAGGGGTTTCTTCCGTGGAAAAAGAAAAGCTATTTGTTTTTGAATCAGTTCAAAATTGAACATAACCGTGTGTTCAATTAACCAGTTCACTGTCAAACCAAACAAATGTGTGTGCGGTTCAATAGCAAACAAAATACAAGATTTTAGTTTGTGCACCTCTCTAACAAGCTTTAAGGTCTCCTGGGGAGAACCAAACACAAGAGAAAGTCTAAAATTTCCCAAAACACAAATAGCACAATATATTTAGATAAGTATTAGGAATTCTTGTATATGAGAATATATCAATATAAAAGTTCAAAAAGCTTTATACAATCAAATTTAAAATCACACATAGACTCTAATGTCCTCATAACTTGGACCTACAGTTAACCTGGATTAATAGTCCATTCTTAGTATTTCAGACCAGAGGTGATTTCAAGTAGCTGTGTCCAGCCTGTCTCTACCCTTGCCACATGCGTTGCAACAGCTACTTGAAATCACCGCTGGTCTGCAATATTAAGAATGGACTATTGATCCAGGAAAACTGCAGGTCCAAGTTACAAGGACATAATTCTTGGGGATAGAACCTCCATAGAGTTCCATTTCTAAGCAAAGCCTGAGGTTCTTTGGCTCAAGATTGGGTCTTGGCTGTGGACTTCCCCAAAATGTAGTGGGGGACTGATACCATTCAGGTTCAAACATCAAGTGAAGATGTATTTCTTCCTCTGGCCCTTTTAAAGGTTGATCTGCTTTGCTAACTCCTTGGTTACTACACTGAGTCAATTTCATATGTTTGCATAGTTTTTTGTGTGCTTTCATCATTTTACTGAAGCGTTTTGTTTATCTGGCAGTGACACATGGTCAGTTCATTAATAATGAAGGGTGGGACTGTAGAGACTTTGATTGCAAGCAAAGTGTGCAATTCTTCAATGCATCAGAGTGTTGTTTCCCAGGACCACAGTATAGTGGTGAATTGCCACTTTGCCCTTCCCCTACTTCCTGCTACACAAGTTAGGACTGGGGTGGGATATAAATTTCTTTCATCCATCCATCCATCCATCCATCCATCCATTCATCCTGCTCTATACCTGAAGGCCTCAGTGCACGTTGCACCAATAAAAATCAAATGTAAAATAAACACACTAAAAACAGTGGCTGGAAGGGATCAGGAAAAGCTGATTCCTTAGCCAAGGGCCAGGAAACAACATAAATGGATTAATTGCTGATGGATGCAGATTTGTACAACTTTAAGTACGCTTACCTGGTATTTATTGAGCCCTCCTTGTGCCTGCTTGCTGTGTCTTGTGGCACCTGAGTCATTAAATGTCCTTCTAAATCTCTTGAAAGCTTTTTAAATTCTTTTGCATTTGCCTGGAAGGGGCTAGCTTTATTAGAGCTTAAAAATGGTAAATGGTAAAACACAAAATTAATGACTTTATGAAATAGTTAATATAATGGAGGAATAAAAATTAAGGGCTACACATGTTCCAAGGTGAGACCCAACATTCAGCTTGCCACATGCCCTTCTGCTCGCTGTAAATAACTTTCTTCACAAGTTAAAACTTTCACAGGTCAAAAAGGTTATGTTGTGCCATGGCTAAAGAGAATTAAGCTAATAATTTGTTTTTGTTCTGGTGGTCGATCTGAAGGTGACTTGCATCTTTAGGCCCAATTCAGCTATAATTTACCTTGTTTTCATATTTGCCTGTGCTATCTTTGTACAGAACAGGCTTCCCTGTACCAGATTGCTCCAAGAGGTAGGAACAAAGATTCCTGGCCTTCACTTCCCGCAGCCTCAATTTCAGCAGCACACATTGTTGTGCTGCTGGAACGGGTTACCTGTCATATACTGGACCATAGAGGCATGCCGTCCACACACCTCTGTTGTCCAGTATACCACCTTGACACCATTTAGGAACCCTTTAGGAACCTGATTGGTATCCAGTTGGTACCAATCAGGAAGGTTTTGTCCCCACGTGGAGCCCATTTAAGGCCCCATCTACAAGGCCCTGTTCCCACGAGGGCAACTGTGAACCTGTTTAAAGGTGTCCACGATGGGGTCTTCAGGGATGAAGACACCATTAGTGGACACCTGTCTGCACAACTTACCTGCTGATGGGGTCCAGGGACAGGCTAGCTGGGGTGAAGCTCTGGCAGCTCTGGCTCCACTATGCCACTCACAGCTACAGAGTCTTGCACAGGCTTTGTAGCCGTCTACAAAGCCTAACACAGGTTTCACAGCCATCTACGAGGCTGAGCACAGGCTCCATAGATGTGATGTGGCTTTCTACGTAGCCGCTTTGTAGAATGGATTTGCTGGCAGCAGTTACATAGCCACTAAGTAACCACTTCTTAGAATTTGCCAGGCTCCGTAAGCCATGGCTCTCTGCTGCTCCCTCTCTCGGTGGGAGTATGCCTTGAGCAGTGTTCCTGCTGGCCAATCGTGCTGCCCCACCAGCGTCCCTTCCAGTTCCAGCTCAACAGAGCCTCAGAAAGGGTGCTATGGCATTCAGTCGGCGCCCCATTTAGCACCCATTCCAATTGAGTGTTAGAGGGCTCGTGTGGATGCATGGGGTCTTCCTGGAGATCTGGATCTTCAAGAGCCAGATCTCCAGGAGGACCCTATCTCAAAGATCCGGATCTTGAAGATCCGGATCTTTGACTCCTCATGCAAAAAGGGGATGGTCTACCAGTTCACAGGACTAGGTCAACAATTTTGGGTATCCTAGTCCAGCTTATGTCCCATCCTCTGTGGATAGAGCACATTAGGAGGATACAGAGTCACCATAATCCTGCACCAGTGTGTGGAAGGGAGGCTCCTGGATCCTTCCCTATACTACAGTGAGGGCATGTGGGGGAAAGGCCTTAATTTCCTTCTATGGTTTCTGCTAAGGCCCCTCATAGTACATACAAAAATAATATAGTCAAGCATGCAGTTTTGTTTTTAAGTCTTGCAAAAAGTCTTAAAGCCCTATCAAGAATATGTGCATGTGTAGAGGATTGGGTTTAATCTAGTTTGAGAGGGTTTCAGTTCCCACTTCCAGAGTGAGATTTAGTAGTGTGATGTACATATAGGTAATGATGTTAAACACCATATGAGGAATTAATGTTCTAAAAAGATAAGGTGACAGAGAGGTTAACAATTTCCCCCCACTGCAGCAAAATGTCCCCAAACCAAAGCAGAGTCTTTGGAAATTGCAATTAACTCCTGTACTAAGTAACAAAACAATTCCATAAGGAAGGAAGTGATTGTTACTGGTTGAAACTTCTCTTGGAACAACAAAAGAGGGGGAAAGCTTCCCTTACCTCATTCTTGAAAAGAAAAATACTGATGTTTTTCAGGGCTGTTCCTTGTTTATCAAGCCATTGTCATTTGAAATCTGAATAACCATATGTCAACTCTTTACAGGAAGAAAATGAAATCCCTGCCAGCGTGTTTGTGAAAGAGCCTGTTCCCAGTATCACTGAGGGTAAAGAAGAAGGTGTGGATGAGAATAAAGCTTTGGAAGAAACGCTGCACACTGTGGAGCTGTCATCAGAAGACGAAGCTCCTCATGATGAAGAAGGTGGAGATGACAGCATGGATGAGAAAATTGAGGAGTCACGTGCTGAGAAAATCAAGAGATCAAGCCTCAAGAAAGTCGACAGCCTGAAGAAAGCATTTTCCCGACAAAATATTGAGAAGAAGATGAACAAGTTCAGCACCAAGATTGTCTCACCTGAGCGCAGAGAAAAGATTAAAAAGTCTCTCACCCCTAATCACCAGAAGTCCTCCTCATCAAAAAGTTCATCTTTCAAGGTCTCGCCTCTGACTTTCAATGTAAAGAAAGTCCGTGAGGGAGACACTGGTGGAGAATCAGAAGAGAAACCAGCAGAGCCTACAAGCAGTGAGCACACAGCAAATGATGAGGAGATATCCTTCTCTGAGGTTCATTCAGATGTGGTCCCCCCTACTACTCCAGCTGAAGAAGGAAAAGCCCTTGCTGACTCCCTGGAGAAGGAAACAGGAAGTGAAGGAGAAGCAATGGTCAATAACAACATTGAGCTTGCAATCGTTGAGGAAGATGACGACTATAGGGGCTCCATAGAAATGAGACAGGAACTGTATGATGGAAGGAACAAACCAGCCTTCGGGGAATTGGAACAATCAGATGAAGAATCCAGCCAGGCAGCTGTCCTCCATGTAGACCAAATGGCATAAAGTGTCTGAGCCTTCTTTTATTGTTCTAAATGCAATTCTTTAGTTACATCAATAACCAGGTTTATACGTCTGTTACACAATAAACACAGGGCAATCAGTACTTAACACAGAGTGGTCCTTTTTTTCCGAATGTAAATTTCCATCCAAGGCTAATGCTGTGGAATTAGAGTTGAAACCCACAATGAAAAGTGGAATTTTATGCCCAGTTTAAATTTAACTCTTAACAGCATTTCTTGACCAACTCCACTCCTCTCATTGCATTAGAAGCAGTTACCCAATTACTGAAGTGCAGTAATAGTCTATTAACTGAATCCCTTTAAATTCATTTTTGTTTCTTTCCACTGAATCTTAGGAGTTATACTCCAGTGATGCTAAGAATTCTAAGGGATCTGACTTTACAGCCTACCCTGTCTCCAGTGAACTTCAGCTTCTACAAGAAGAAACAATGACTATAAAGCATTTGTTTTGTAAGGTGTAGGTGTTGTTGTTTTTTAAAAAGTCTTCAAAATCTAAGTTCAAATACATTTATTTTGAAGTTTTCCAGGCACTCTGCTTAGAAAAGTTAAAAGTTAAAAGGGTAAAAGCAAACCTCCATTTACTAGTCCTTTTTGAGTACCAAGTTCTGTTGACTGCATGGGCATCTCTACATGGTTTTCTTGGTAGAGATGCAGTAGTGGTTTGACATTGCTTACTTCCTGGGATCAAACCAGCAACCCTCTGGCATTCCAGGCTGGTTGCATTATCACAGAGCTACTGTCCCTCCCACATTGACTAGCACATTCATGACATTCTGATTTGCTAGTTGTGCCCTTTATGAACAGATCTGCTGACCATGGGAAACATTTTGAATAGGAGTCATTTGGAGAAGATGTTCTGTTCACTAACATTTTGGGGGCTTTTCTAAGACATTGATTTTGTGAGTTTTAATCTATGTCCTCTTTCCTCTGTGTAGAGTTATTTGTGCTGCCTGCTTTTGTTTTATCCCTACAAAATATTTTGTCAGATGCTAATTTTTCAGTTCTGTAATGCTACAGTAATGTATTACTTGTGTTCATCAGGATCGCATGTCAAGAGCTGATAGCTGACCATTTCAGCATGAGCTGAATAATTGAAAATAAGGGTTTACACCAATATTCATTTATAGATGTTTACAGGACAGACAGGGATGCACTAAAATGAAGTATTTTATGAGTCAAAACTGACATGGGGGGTGGGGGGAAGCAGGTTTGAGCTACTTTACTGCACTGTGATTCTTAATAATATTTGGGCTCCATTATTCCTGACCTTTACTTTATGAGGAGGAATATTTCATTCCTTCTTAAAAATGACAAAAGAAGAAAGTTAGAAGAACCCAGATAATAGTATAAGCCTATATTGTCTACTCGGAAGTTAGCCCCATGGAATTCAGTACGAATGTAGGTGGATATAGGATTGCAGCTGTGGTGTATTAGAAAACTGATAAGTGATAGTACCAATGCAGGCTAATTTAAATAAAGGTCTTTCTCACAGGTTCTGTATTATAAATGGAAAATGAGAGCTCTGAAAGAAGGATAAGATACATTACTGCAAATAAACCTAAATATATTTTACCTTTGAGTTAGAATTTTAGAATGCTTACGGAGGCTTTTCTAGAATACCCCCTCCCTCCCCGAGGCAAGTACAACAGGCTCTTGGTCAAATTCATGAGGGAAGAGATGCTGTCTGGTAGTTCTTTATCACTTCAAAAACTTGTGTTCCATCACATTTTGCTAACTTTCAGTCAGGAAAGTTCCCATGGAGAGTAAGGTTGGTTTTGATCTGTAAGCAGAACAATCCATGGCATCTGATTAAGAGAATAAGATGGTGGCACATATAAATGCCCTTCATGGTTTAGTATGCCTTGCTTTTTTCCCCCAGGTGCTTAATCAAGGATGGATGGATGGATGGATGGGTGGGTGGATGGGTGGGTGGGTGGGTGGGTGGGTGGATGGATGGAACCATGTAGTCACCAGAAATCAACTTCAAGGTACATCTACCATTTCCTATGTGTAGTTTGGTATATTTTAAGTTGGAATCATTCCTTTTGAAATGCTGTTCACTTAGTAAATTCCCTAGGCTGAAGTAGCAAAAGGGGGAGAAAGGTTGTTGTCTAATATAGATTATTGAGCAGATTTATATATGTAGCCTACTACTGTATTTAAAAGTGCAATGTGAGAGATGACCTGGCATGTTGCAGTGTAATCTGATGAAAGTGAAGAGGTTTATTTTGAAAAATAGAGGACACTAGGGTTGTGTCCACACCTAAGTTTTAATTCAGTCCCAGCCCACCTTCAGAGCCAGAGAACACATCAGCAAAATGACTAGCTATTTTCTTTCCACTTTATCTAACCCAAGGGTGAATTTTCTGAGTTAGATAATGCTGAAAGAAAACATTCTCTCACTTTGAAAGTAGACTGAAACTGGATTAAAACTTAGGTGTGAATGCAGCCTAAGAGTGTACCTGACTAATATATTTGAACTTCTGGAAAGATACATTTTAATTCCAGATCTCCTCAAAATCTGAAGTATTTTCAGAATACAGCCACAGTCCAGCCAAGCCTCTTTTTTCCATGGTCTTTGTGCATGCATGAACTATATTACCTGTTACCTAATACTCAAAATCTATGGCCTTTTTTTTTCAAAATAGAACAAACAGAGGGAAATAACGACCATTCATAAGAACATAAGAACATAAGAGAAACCCTGCTGGATCAGGCCACAGCCCATCTAGTTCAGCATCCTGTCGCACACAGTGGCCCACCAAATGCTCATGGGCATCTCAAGCAGAGACAAGGACAAACCTTCTCCTGCTCTCGAGTCCCAGCAGATGGCCTTAGAAGTGCCCCGGTTCCTCCCGCCCCCAGCCTGAAAGATGTACCTAGGCATTCATTCTAGTAGCCATTGATACATCTGTCATCCATAAATTTGTCTAACCCTACCTTAAAACCATCTAGACTGATAGCTGTCACCAGGTAAGCCAGACATGATGAACACCCAATACTATGCAGTAACTCTAGTGGGCCTTTCTGCACTCACCTTGCCTTTTCTAGGCCAGTGGCTCTAGACCAGCAAGGTCTGTTGGTCCAGAACATGGCAAAGACAGTCTTGAACAGGGACGGTGCTGGTCCAGACCAGTCCCCACTCCTGCCCCAAAGCTCACACAACCTTTGGGCCCAAACCCCAAAGAGCTAGTAACTAAACATTCTTAGCTTTGGAGTCCCTGGGGAATTCATTTTGATGGTTTACTTTGGTGGCCCTTTGCTCTACTATATAAAGACTATTGATGTGAATTACACTCCATCTAATGCAGATGGAGTGTACCAGGAGTGAACAGGGCCTCACAGATCTGCACTAACATGCAGATTGATGAGGCACGGCAGAAGACTACAAGAGACCATAATCCAGATTAAAGGTAGGTGGAGAAAGGCCCAATAGCAATAAGGTGACAGTCCACTGAATCTTCTTAAGCTCGTTGAATGAAATTCACAAGGACAGTCTTTCAGTTTCTACATTCTGGATGTTCAAAGTGAACAGAATTCAGTATTTACTTTTTCAGCTTGTAATGTTAAATTTGTTGTTGTTTATACTTTGACATGGTAGTAAGCACAAGGCATTCAGGAGTCTCTCTTGGGCAGGCTCAGCAAAAAATCTATTCATGTATCAATTTAATTCCTTTCAGCAGAACTTAAATAAATTGTGGGAGTTCTATCCACAGTCTTTTGCTTGTTGAAACATGTATGGAAGTTCAGGATTTTCTGTTAAGCATTATAAATTTCAGCCAAAACACAAGTATGCTCAGAAATGAATTTGCATTCCTTCTCTATGTTCCTTTTTACTTCTGTATCCCACTTTAGCACAAATGTAAACCAGCAAGAAATAAGTGGCTGACAACCCTATTTTGTATGTATTTTCCCCTTTTAATACCGATAAATCTGCTTTTACATAGTATTGCACTAAAGCCTTGCTTTTTTCCACAATACAGTATTTAGAAATGCAAATTAAAGAAGTCTTTTATGAAAATTGATGGCAGTGAGCTATTCCGTGTAGAAAGCTTTGAGCAATCGTTTAAGAATTACTGAATGTTTGATCCAAGTTGATTTTTCAGTGGGACATCTAATGGCTAGACTTTAAAAGACAACTTTAAAAACCGATGTTATAAGGTAGTTGCAAGCAGTAGAAATAACTGTGATATAACTCATGCCAGCTCATCATATTTTGATTTAACAACAATGTTTGTTACTAACTACAGATTTGATCAAATAAATAAAATTCAATTAAAGTAAGTTGTGCTTGTCTGGAAAACGTCATTGCAGAACTTGGCAAAAGGAAGTTATTCAAAAAGAGGCATTGTGTCCTCTGTTCAATATGTTGCCAGTGACAGCAAGGCTAGTTACATCTTTGGCTGCATCCAGACACATTGATACTGCACATTGGAACGCACAGTCCCGATCAAGCCATCACACGGGACGATCGATTCATCACTGTGCATTATGCGATTGGGACTTCACACTTACCTTAATGCGGGATCGACAACACTCGCTGAGCAGTATAAAGAAAATCTGGAGCTTCAAGCAATGTAGGCAGGAGGGCGAGAAAAGGAGACGAGTTGCTGGCAAGGCAGGAAGGGCAGCTCAAAATTTGATTGGCTGCCTCAACCCACATGACGGTATGAGCATCCTCAACTCTCGCAGCTCCAGTGGGGAAGCTTTGGAGCTGCCTTTCCAGTCGGGACACCCAGTTGTCACTGTGCAGTAAGTATACTGCGCTTTTACATTTAACTGTGGATTTATTCCACTAGTCTGGAGGCAGCCTTAGAGCCATGGATCCATTATGGAACTCTCAATGCTGTTTTCTTAAATAAGGGTGATTTGACCCTGACCAATATATCATACCCGCAAATGTACCAGGAGCCTTCCTTCCACACTCTGGTGCATTCTAAGGAAGTGTTGAACAAAAGGGGTGCAGGGTCTCCCTTAGACCACACCAGTATAAAGATGGGATCCTCCTAGTACCTTTGCTAATCTAGCATACTGGCCAGGGCAGAAATGCTCTAAAAGCAAATGAGGCATTCTAGTAGAAAAATAGCAGTGGGGAGGATTGCATGTTTTCTCCACACCAGATGCTTTTTTAACAAAGGGTGTTTTTTTCCACTGTCACTAGAAGTACCCATTAATGGGTACAAAAATGCCATTACGTACCCATTAATGGGTACTTAGTGGGTACTTCTAGTGACAGTGGAAAAACACCCAAAATCTCCTTCCATTGCCTCTCGCCCCAAATTCTCCCCTTCACGAACTTTCTGCATTGTATAGTTCAAAATATATGTATCTTCTCATGTAAGAAAATTTGTTCTGCATGGGTTTGTGGGTGGAAGAAATAAGCTACTCTGGAAAGAGTTAAAACACACGTTCATGCTGATTTTGTGCTCAGTCTACAGGACCTTTTTCACTAATAAGGTTGCTTCCAGATCTGAAGAGGTGGGACCTTGTTTAGATCTTGCAATTGGCTCTCACCTTCACTGCCAAATGGCAGGTCAAAATCGCAGGCCCTTTCTGTCAGGATGCTCACTCTCACAATGGGGAGGTTCATATTTCCAGGTATGACGATATCACAAAACATCTGGAAGTGCACAAGCACTTGATTGGTAAACTTGCTAGCTATTCTGGGAAAATCCAAGTTGGAATTTGATTTTCCCAGAATAGCGCTAACATGAAATTCCACCCCTTCATTCTGGGGCTATGTTGGGTTTACCACAGAAATGTAGGGCAACCTCAGCCTAGCCCCAGGCTAATCCCACACTTTAGGCCCTGTTTGGACCCAGCTTAAATAAAAATATCTCTAAACTCCAGAGTCATACAGTTATATTATTGTCAGCCAAGAGCCAGTTCCTCACAGATGTAAATTTCTACTGTTGGGAAATTTCACTTCTGCCTTGTCTAACCTACCTTATAGGGTTATTCTTTTAATTAGATGGGAAGAAGAACCAGGTAAGCCACCTTCAACTTCTGTACAAAAGGAAATTAATGCAAAGGCAGGAAGCCATCGACACTGATTGTAATTAATGTAAATTTTCCTCTATTTTCTTTGTGTTTAAAAAAGTGAAAGAAAATCTGATAGCAAGATAAATTTGAAAAAATGGTGCCCTGCTTTTCTAGCTCCATTTTGCTTCAGAGCTCTATCTGCATTTTTTTCACTATATCACACCAGGCTGTTAATATGGTACCTTAAAGAGCTCTGGAAATCAAACTGAATTGAAGTGGATGTTCTGTTTATTCACACAGATACACTTGTGTCACACAGAGTGCCACATAGTCTTTAGAAGACCTAATTTTACTGACAGACTAAAGCATGTATGTTTAACCTTCATGGGATAGCTGTCAACTTCCAGCAGCCCTTTAACACTTGCCAGGAAATTGAACATCATGTTTGCATTTCACTCTCAGCTACGCCTATATTGTTTATGTTCCTGCAAGCTTTAAGTCAAACAATGCTGCTGCTGGAGAAACAGCCATCAACAGACCTGTTCTATCCCTGTGTTCAAAGATTTTTGAATGAAATGCATACATTGTATCTCCAGAATATAAAAATCTTCTGGCGGTTGCAATAAAACAGGAAAATAGGAAGAACTGGCAGGTGCCTTCTGCTTTAAAACAACAACAACACATATTTAGATAAATATAGAGGTTGAGGTAGACGCACATACATGCACATTGTTTACAGTCATCCATAGTATAATGTATGCACAAACCAGCACATATTATAACTCTTGTTATAAAGGTAGTTGACTTCTACGGAAAACTGGGAGTCAGGGAAACCAGGAAGAGCAAGATAACCCAATGGCTCTGGAGGGGAGGCCCAGAGCTTAAGTTTTCCCAACTCATGTTTATTGCTTCAGTGACACCATCAGTGACACACAGCGTCTGCACCCAGAAGTGTTCGCTATACCTCAGAAAGGATACTTTGGAACTGGAAGAAGGGCAAAAATTGGAGACCAGAATGATGAAGGGGCTGGAAATTAGGCTTAAAGGTGACACCACTTCAGCCTTGAAAGATGGCATGTAAGAGATTACCTGATGAAGTTCATAAAATCATGCAGAGTTTAGAAAAGGTGGATAGAGAAGAAAAACTATTTTCTCTATTGTGCAGCACTAGAACCAGGGGGCACTCCATGAAGGATAGACAAAGGATTTTTTTTTTCACCCAGAGGATCACCAGTCTATGAAATTTATTGCCAGAAGAGGTGGTGACAGCAACCGGTTTTAGAACCGGTAGGAAAATTCATAGAGAAGAGGTGTGCCAATGGTTACTAGAATGGGATGGTACTTCCTCCAGGCTGGAGAGACAGGTAGAATGTCTCTCAAGGGAGTTGTGAGCAGGTGAAGGTTTTGCCTTTGTCTTCTGCTTGAGATGCCCAGAAGCAATTGTGTCAGATAGGATGCTGGATTAGATGGACTAGATGATCCGGTACAGCTCCTCTTGGTCTTATTTTAATCTGCGCCCTCAAATTGCAGCAAACGCTAAACCTTGTGGCGTCAGCTGCAGAACTTTCAGTGATGCTGTTCATTTTCCTCTGGTTGGAAAACAAGGCCAATATGTAGCTCCCACTAGTTGGTATCACTGAGATCTGGATAAGCATGCTGAACAATCAACAATCAACACTGCCCTACGCCTCCCTAATCCTTTATGCTTTGTTCAACTGCAGACTAAAAAAGGGTTTACTTTTGTCAGCAAAGCATAGCTGAAAGTACTGCGGAAATGCAAGCTTTATTCTATCACATCACTGGCATCACTGGCAGCATTCCAAGCTAAATTCTCATTCCTAGGCTTTCCCCCAAAGAGTAATTTAATTATGACAAAGGAAGGATACAGGTTGATCTAAAATTTCAAATAGTCTATGGATTCCAGTTTCTGACTCATGCAGAAACTTCATCTTAAACCTGTGGCCAGAGTGAAAAAGGAGCATGAAATAGGGAGCTGTTGTGTTTTAAAACCAATTTTCTGATCACAATGCATCTTTAAATGCATGGAAGATTGCATTGGCTATATTCACTCATGCCTCCACAAAGGCTGCATACATTTCACCTCTGCCCTGCCTAATCCCCTTGCTTGAAAATGGATGCAAGGCTGTTCAAAGGCAGAATATGTATCAGCATACCAAATGCTGTAACCCTTTGCTTTCCTAGCCCTGCTTGTTGCTTTTCAGAAGGCATCAGGCAGGTGATTGTAAGAAAAGTGAAGCTGGCCCTGATGGACCTTTGCTTGATCTAGCAGAAGTCAGGTTGACAATTTGGTCTTAGGTGCAGGGCAAGAGGTTACTGCCATGGCATAGCAAGCCATAAAGGGCTTAAAATGAACACAGCTCCAGTCAAAAGGGCTAACAAAGCTATCCATCAACCCAAAATGGTGCATAATCATCCCTTGAAATTTGTGGGGGTTCCATTCCATGCACAGCAGTCTCTCACAAATACTGAAAGACCCAGCATGCTCAGGATTGCCCAGCATGCTCTGGGATGGAGCATACACACACCATGGTGCTGCTTCCATTCCGCAGCAGTCCAGAGTACATGGAGCCATCAATATTGCCTCTAGCTGTAGAGCAATAAAAACTGCTTCACATCTTAACTGAGAACACCTAGGGCTCTCTCAGTACACTCTCAGATGCAGCATTCACATTTACTTCCATATGCGGACGCTGCATGGGGGCAGACTGTCTTGGCTGCAGTTGCAGCTGCAAAGTCACATGCCACATCACATTCACCATAGAAATGGCCCTGGCTGGTGCATTTTGCACGATCAATTTTCACCAAACTCTACTGTATAGAATAGAGCAAAGCTGACAATAAGCTAGCTATAGAGGTCACTTGGGCTAGTTCTAACTAGCAATAATGATCCTAGAAGCACCCCACCACACCCCCAAAGCACTGCAACTTCCTACCCTCCTCCGAGTCTCTGTCATGTCCAGGATTCCACCTCAGTTCACAAACCCTCATCCAACCCATCTCTGCATTCAGACACCTGCTCAGAGAACTCACAGCCTCCCCAAATTCTAATGTCATGGAAAAATACAGGTGTGTGTCATTAGCTTACCTATGACAACATATTCCCCAGCTGATTCTGGTAACAAAATAGTGCCCTGTGGCACCATGTAGGCCAGCTGCCACGACTCAGAGACACAATCAACCAGCACTAATTTCTGCAATTGTCACAAGAGGCAGGTGAACAACTCGGTAGCGGTTAGAAAAAAATCTGGATCCAGGGCCCTTTCTCCACTAGTTGTTATTCCAGATTATATCTCGGATATGGGCCCTGCCATCTATACGCTAGTACAGACTATAACAGATCTTGGGTGAGACCTTCTACAGTATACTCTGTATCAGCATGGGGATGGTAGGTCCCTATTCTGGGATATAATCCAGAATATGGCCCAGTCCAGAAAAAGGCCCAGGAAAGGATTCTT
Source organism: Aspidoscelis tigris stejnegeri (assembly GCA_023333525.1). NCBI lineage: Eukaryota > Metazoa > Chordata > Lepidosauria > Squamata > Teiidae > Aspidoscelis > Aspidoscelis tigris. The sequence continues at coordinate 21,146,694 of JALMGA010000010.1, forward strand.
CAGTAGTGGACACACCACCATCATTTTCAAGGCCAGTGGCTCCATTTTATTATAGAAAGGTGTATTTACCACAGTATGTTCTCACCAGTGATCCCTAATTGCTTAGCGCTAATGAGCCAAGATGAGCAAAAGTCAAGAGACCACGTGATAGGCCAGAAAGCTATAAGCATCTTGTCCATGTCAACAGCCTCAAAAATTGAAACTGATCTCATAAAACAGAGCATGATGGTGTCAAGGACTCCCACTAGATGCTGTGTCATGAGCAGCGTTCAACTCAGCATGAAGAGGAGTCATTTTGTCTTCAAAGTGCCTAGCAATGTCATCACAGCAGGCTTCACAGGGCCCCAGAAGCAAATATCCTAGAGCAATTGACAAGAGCTTCTTCACCTCTCTAAATAGCAGTCATAGAGGCCATGAAATCTCAAGCTGGAGTGTCAGAACACTCAGCGTGAATGTTGCAGTACTCCAAGATCACTGACCAGCACCATGGCAGAAACCATCTCTATCAGCTCAGCTAGGAAGGCTGTTGTGCAGTAGAGTATGCAACACATTAACAATGTTCCCAGTTTCTGTTGACCCAATATTGGGTACAGGCCCTCTGTCGAGAAAGTTGGCATTTTTGTAAATTATAACAACTCCCCCGCCCCGCCCCTCCATATTGGACTGATGCTGCACTGAGAAACTTGGGTCACATCTATTCCAATGAGCTCTCCCATCCAGAGGCCTTAATTAGGGAACTTCAGGGGAAGGGCGTCTGCATTTGGAGGAGGCTGCTACAGCCTCCAAGCACCCTCTGCCTGCCCAGAAGTTCTCTAATTATTCACTACGTGTGGAGCACAAAATCGTGCTCCACACCTTTACTAACCTTACCCAGGAACTTACTAGAAGTGCCCAGTGGCGAGCATCTGCACATCTTCTGGTGCTCCAGGGTTGTCTGAGGTACCGCACAAGAGCTCTGCCACCTGGAATGACCATAGGCGCAACTATGCATGCGCAGAGCATCAGCGTTGTCATGGCAATGGCACTGAACCATGTGCAGTCGCGGAGGGCACTGCAACCAAAATGGTGGCACCCAGAAGAGGACCGGCCTCGGGATCAGCCACAGGTGAGTGACCAATCACACCGGGCTTAGGCTGTAAGTGACTAGCACTCACAAGCGCAAGCACTAGTCAACATTGGGTGATTATACTCCTTTTCTGCCCAACAGATGGGAAGGGAAGTGCAAAATCACCCCCAGAGTAGGTCCCCTCAACCACAATCAAGACTCGGAGATGTTTTATTATGAACTGGCCTGGCATTCAACAGCAGAGTCATCGGTCATGAGAGCTCAGAAGCAACCAGATACCTGTGTGGGAAAGGGGGGCACTAGTGGGGAGATTATAAAATTTGACCAGCTAAAGCTTCTGGTAGCATGTCATCTTCTTCAGGCCTCATATCATCAACAACCTTCTTTCTATTTCTTTTCCACCCCTAGAGCATTTTCAGTATATCACATAAGCATACAACAGGGAGACAACTAAAAACTATTCATCCCCCCCCCCCCCTGCAAAAAAAGAAAATTATTGAGTAATACAGGAATAAAAACAGCACAATTGAAGGCAGGGGTTAAGGGTGTGGCCTTCACCCTCAACTCCTCCCTTCCAGAAAAAAATTATACTCCCCCATGCCAGGGTAACAAGAAGGAAAAGGGGTGAGGGAAAAATAAGATCCTGATTGCTTCTTGTACTAATGTCTCTTTCTGCTAATTTGCGGATAAGGCACTTCAGGCCTTCAGAGGAGGATGGAATATTGCAAAGACACACCATTTGTGATTCCATCCCCTCCACTCCACCGTCACCAATCCACACGCCTTCCGTTGTTTTAGTTCATTTCAGTCAGCATCTTATCTTTTATTTCTAATGGTTTGTTTTGAGGGGGGGGGGGTATGTTCCCTTTTCCCACCACAGTATAATAATTTAATTAAATGCCAGATCGCCTGCTCAGGATCCATTACCAGTCACTCAGTTGCACTCATTCCAAGTAAAAGGCTCTGCTTTTTTTTTTAAGGGGCTTGTGTACTTGCAGTATTTACTATTAATATTTAAAGCTTTTGAAGCCCTCCTGCCTAATCTGGTCGTCCAGCCCAAGATGCATTCCAGTGTTGATACAAAGTTAGTTTAGAGTTTGGCTCAAGTCTGATTATTTATCTTTCTTTCAAAGCAGGGATTAATATCTCTGCGATGGTTGGCACAGACTTTCTTTTCCATAGCAACACTCCAGGGAACATAAACTATGAGTCACTATTTCTCTGCAAAAGACATTAATAATAATAATAATTTAAAAAAAAAATCAGCCTGGAGATCTCAAAATGTATTCTCTGATTTCTACTGTTTGCACTTTTGCAACTCTGTATCACAGAACCAATATGCAAAGAGAGGTCACCTCCCTTAAAGAGGGAGTGGTTCTAATTTAGGCATTTAACCTTACCCACCAGGTACAGTTGCTGAGAGCTGCAGACCAAAGACAGCTCTCAGATGTGCTACCTAATAAGGCTTCCCAAGAGGAACTTTATATCATCTCTGTAAGAAATCTCATTAGGTTACTTACATCCCTGCAAGCTTTACTCAGTGTACAGCTGTAGGAGGTTCCATTTGGCAAATATCAGAATTAATCCGATGATACTCTAATTAGTAACTCTATTTATTCAAACCTCCAACTAGCCAAAATCCTAGAGTTCAGAGTGTATTACTGCTGTGCTTCTCAACAGCCAGTACTGAAAATGACCCAATGTAACACAGGACAGGTGGCCATGTTATATTTTCATACAGCTCATTGGCTCAACCTCATTGGCTAAGCCATTGTGAAATCAGAATGTTCTGGAACAATTGCACTGTTAACAGAACAGCCAGAATAATTCAGTGTGTTCAGGCAAGCTTCTATGAAGAGAGTAGAAACTGTCGGTTTTGCTGGGGAAAAAACTAACATAAACTTCAGAGACAGAAGTTATTTTATAGCCACATCTAAATTTTTTAGACTGCTCAGTATGGCTGCCTCCAGATGGGGTCTAAAACTGAGAATTATCCTAGGACACTATTGGGATTGTTAGACATATCTGTGGCAAACCCAACATACAGTAGCCCTACAATATACAGCTGAAATCCCAGCATATCACTATTCTCGGAAAATCAACTCCCAGAGCAGATTTTCTCCAAATAGCATTATGGTCTACCTGTTCTAGGTGCTTCTTTCTGGAATCCATTTTGGAAGCCTCCACACAGGGATAGAAGCAGCGAAGTCCCTTTGCTGTTTTCAGTGCCTGCAATATTCAACACACACACATCAGCATCTTTTTAATGTGCACTTACCTTTCAATGCTCTTCTACCACTGTGGGCAATGGAGCCTCCTGTGTGGTAAGCTGAAAGCTGCTCTGCAAAGATGCTGAATCTTTTGATCCACCAGTCTGGTGAACCAGAAACCAATACAGTGCTTCTGCGATGCTTCTGATCTACCACAAACGATGAAGCCACTGTGCAGGGACGACAACATTTGGAGGCACCCTTTGTTGAAAATGGCAGGCACGCTAATGTGGGAGTCAGAGTTTCCACACCTCTGGGTATTTTCCACCATTGGGATACACAGAAATGTGCACTGTTCCATCACAGGACCAAACACCCAAACAGGTCAGAACCACTTTCGCCCTGCTACCTGATAGGGACAGCAAGAGGCAACTGCAGGATGTAAACAAGATCCCACACATTTCTCTCGCCATCTGGAGCTAAAGAAAGCTTCATGCTTAAACATAGGCTGTGTTCCGACTTGACTATTTTAATCCGAATTGGACTATTTTAATCTGGAATCAGGACCGAGTGCGCATTCTGGCTGCGTCCTGCGCACCTCCTGAGTGGCCAGGGCTGTGCCTGACAACCCCTGCCCTCAGGAGCCGTTCTGCGCAGGCGCACTGCCCTGACTTGCGTGCGGGCCAATCAGGGGGCGTGTAGGATGCAGGCGCGCTGCATCCTGGGCGCCTGCTTTCAGTTTCGGGGTGACACTGATGAGGTAAGGAGGGGATCCGGCACGCTCCCCCCAGGGTGGGCTAGAGCAGGCTTTAGGGAAGCTCACCCTGGCTCCAGAAGCGTCGATCCGGCACTTCTGGGGCGAGGGTGAGCTGAAAGGTAGGAGACCCCCAGCTCGCCAGGCTTGGCTACGGTGAGCCAATCATGGCGGGCCGGGGGAGGGTCATGTGTTAGCACACTGGCGTTGTGCAGCGCAAAACCACATGATATGTGGTGTGCAAGAAACACCCATTAAGCACGCATTAAGGCCGGATAGGTGCGGATGCACCCACCGGAAGTGTGCTATTTAGCCCCCGCTAATGCAGACACTCCGGTGGCAATCTGGTTTTGCCGCCGAAATCCGCATTAAAAACGGGCTCGCTGTGCAGACACCCCTCACCGGAAGTGTCCTAATTAGCAACCCGTGTGCAGAGGCGCACATTGGAATGTGTGCTTAATGGGTGTTAAAGAGCCTGTGTGGAAGCACCCTTTTAATCCAACTTCAGTCCACCTTCAGGACGGCAGAACACATCAGCAGTCATTTTCTTTCTGCATTATCTAACAGATTTTATGCGTTGGACAATGCCAAGTGAAAATATCTTGTCGCTTTGCTGATGCATTCTCTCACTCTAAAAATGGCCTGAAGCTGGATTGAAATTTATGTGTGAACACAGCTCAGGAGGCCTTCTCCATTCCTGGTTCTAGACGAGTTGCTTTGCAGAACTCTTGTTTTTGAGTAACCTCTACCACTAAATAGACTTCTGTTAATACAGAAGAGAAGCTGTATTCAAGTTCTCCTTTGATTATTACTGGTCCTCACCCTTTCCCTCCCAGCTCCTTTTGCTTGATGCTCACACCTGTAAATCTGTGCTGTAATTCTGTATTTCTGAACTGAGACATTGGAAGCACTGAAACTCTATAGCTGATGGCTCTGAAATTGCAAACGTGAGGGTTCATGACAGCATCCTCTTTTAAGAAAGACACTTTGACACAACAGCCTGCTTGCAAGAAGATGGCCTGAAGGGTCTTTTCCAAAGATCCTAAAGGACAAATGGATTTAAATACTGTATAGAGACAGAGAATGTTCTAGGTATGTTGATCAGAAGTTCCTTGGAGCCTTAGACATCAAACCTTATATGTGGCTTACATATAAGGCACCCAGAACAGCTTGATCAACAACGCAGATATGTGTGTGCAATACTTTTAAACAAGATATAAGGACACTGTACATAAAGTTCTTCATACTAAGCTAAGGAAAGGAGATGTCTTTAAACTCATTGTGCAGATGGAACAGTAAAGCATTAAAATAGCACATGCTACTGCCATAAGCAGATGGCAACATTTATAAGCATGTGGTGGACATATGAAAAACTTGTTCTTTTGGATGACATTTTTAAACAAATGCATAGCAAAAATGTATAACATTTCTGGGATGCTGTGAAACTTCTTTAGAGTTCTGCATAATATATGCCAATATTTTATGCCAATATGCCAATATTGCCATAATATATGCCAATATTCATTTATTATTTTATTTATTTACATTTTTATCTTGCCCTATACCCGAGGGTCTCCAGGTGGGAGCAAGATCACCCCCATCAGAAGAATGGGCTCAGAGTTGGTGGGCTATGGATCATACTTCACTCTAATGCCAATCCTTCACCTTGAATTTTAGGCCACGTACAGGTTACTCAGTCTAGCTTCCAATGGAATGTCTGGTCTTCAGCCAGGAAGTTCAGCCAAGAAATTCCTTTCTGCATGCCACATGCCACAAGCAGAGACTTTCTGGATTCTGCAGAGAAACAGAGTGCAGCATTGATTATTTCACCAAAACCTTTCCATTCCCATGTAGGCTCCCACAACAATCACCTCCATTCATTCTAATTGGGGCTTCACTTGGATGGAGCCCTATGTAGGATCTGCACTGGGAAACCCCAGCAACACTGTAATTAAAACACTGTGAGGGATCATACCAAGAGCCCTATGACTGTAGCTCTCTTCGAAGTGACCACAGGTTGATTGCATACCTGCCACTGCTGCAAGCAACACATATTGCAGGCAGATAACTTGAATTCCCCACTTTTAATGTTGCTGGCCACAGACTTTTGAAAAGAGAAAATGATCTTTGGGCCATGTGCTGCATTTGATGACACAGGCCCACTGGCAATCAGACGAAGTAGGTTTGTGCCACCAACGGTAGTATGGGACAGCATGGCTTCTGTAAGAACAAAAATAGGCTCTTGGGGAGTGTGCCCCCCCCTCTCTCCCTCCCTCTCTCTCTCTTTACAGCACTTACACTGGGATGGTGGCTGAATGGGTTGTTGTCCATACAGATGCCACACTAATTCAGTGTACTCACTGTGTCAGAGGAAGCAGGGACTAAGAAAATCTAAAGTAGTGCGTGCACCTGAAGTTATGGGATTTTTGCATTCTCCTACAGATTTGCTATAAATATTCATAAATTCATTGTTTTCTCTTTTTTATAAGTTAGAAGTTAAAAGGACGTAATCCCCAAAAATAAAAATAAGAGCAGCACAGGCAAACTACAAGGAACAATAACTTCTGGGAAAGTAGAGCTTACTTACCTATTCCATAGAAGATGGTCCTTGGAGGGCTGTGAGAGCAATAGGCCGCTTCTGTCACTGTTCCTCTCAGCCTCAGCAACCTAAGCTCAATACAGAGATATTGCAATATTGATCTCTCAGATCGTCTCTTGCACTACCAAAAGCAGGTTTGTGTGCATGTGGCAGAACTCAGTAGGGATTGCAGGAATCAGTCAGAGAGGCAACATTAATTGACCCACTTGCTTCCCATTTATACATTCTTAAGATGGCAGAGTAATTGGACATGTTCACGTGACAGCTGCAATTATCACTTAGTAAACATAGCATCAATATTCACCTTCATTGGAAAGGAGAAGGTGCAGTAATAGAAGACTTTCATCTAGGACCAGGAGCAAGACAAATGAAACAAAGGCTGTGTTCACACACAACTTTTAATCCAGTTTCAGTACATTTTCAGAGTGAGAAAATGCATCAGCAAAGGGCTAAACTGACTTCTTTCAGCATTTTCTGACTCAGAAAATCAACTTTTGGGTGAAATAATGTGGAAAGAAAATGATTGTTCACTTTGCTTATGTGTTAACCCACTCTGAAAGTGGACTGAAACTGAGGTGTGAATGTAGCCTTAGGCCTCACCCCCACTGCACAATTTAGTGAGGCTTTAAATCCAGATAAATTTAAACCGCATTGAGCTCATGTCCCCATTTATAGCTTATTATGCAGATTTAGGGGAGAAACCCTCTCCCCCCCTACTTTTGCATCATACCCCAACTTTATGGGGGGAGGTCAGACTCTCCACAAATAAAGCAACAAGTGGAGGGGAGGGAAAAGATAAAGCTCTGGTTGCTGTCTCTTTAAAATCAGACTCTCCAGGAATAAAGCAGCAAGGGAAAGGAAGAGATAAAGCTCCAATCGCCATCTCTTTAAAATCAGACTCTCTATGCATAAAGCTGCAAGGGGATGATAGAGAGATAAAAAAAGAGTCCCTCTTCTCTGCTATTGTCAGAATCTCCTTGCTGTTACAATGTAATGTATCTCTTGTAACTTTGCAACAGCAGCTGCCAGCTCTGCTCTAGCTGCTACAGCAGGGAGAAAAAGGAGGGAAATAATGGGTGATTGTTAGGTCAGGTTTACTGAAGAGAATGTCCCTTCCTGACACCCCCTCCCCAAAAAAAGACCTGTGTGTTCCCATTCACAAAAAGCGAGGATTATTTCTAAATCCCATTGTGAGATATCTTTTTATCCAAATATAGATAGTATACATTTGGGTACCTTTAATCCTCAAAAAGTGTGGATTCTTCTAATCCATTGGGACCCCCCAGCTCTGAAAATGGATTCAATTTGCTTAAAAACTTCAATGCAAACACAGCCTTTGAGGACTTTTGAAAAGAGGTAAGGGCTAAAAAACAAAGAACACCAAGAGCAAGATAAAAGTTTTTTTTTTCACCTTTTAAGGAAAAAATAATTCTTATAGGCCCTATGGCTTGTTTGGCATTTTGTTGATAGAGATATATTGACTCCCCATTTTGGTTTATCTGTCACACCACTCAGGCAGAAACCAGAATCAGCCTATGCCCCTGTTTTTCTCTACTGAGTTCGGTGTTGAACTTGACTGATAATCTCCGCCAGAATATCAAGTTTTTCCAGGCTTAAAGGGGTAGGCAGACTTTGGGGCATACTGAGTATTCCCATGCACATACTCACAATAGAAAGAATGTGCCAAGAGCACTTTTTGTTTGTGCTGGGCATCCCTCACTTTGCCTCTCAAACTTAATGGCCCACACACGCAAAATCAAAAACAAAGTGGTTGAGTTGTGGGAGGGATAGCTCTTCTCCAGATAACATTTTTAGCACAAGCAATGCAGTTGACATATTAGCTGAATGCGATCCAGATGGCTTCCCTTAAAGGAGCATTTCTGCTGTGAGAATATTGCTTTTTCCACAGCATTCAAACAACAATACATTACGCCAAAAGCCACTGAAGTGTAGCATCTGAAATGTTGGTCTTAAAGGTGGAGAACCAAGATTCATCAACTGTAAATCTTACTAACAGTAGCTGCCTGTCGTTCAGGGCACATTAAAGGGCCATTTCAGGGTGTTTCCAGGTGTGGCTACAGACACCGGCAACCCCTGGATATTGGGAAAACCCATAGCTATATGGCAAAGCCCACTGTTTACATAAATATGCATCCCAGCTTCAATGCATGATATGTCCAGTTAAATGTATGTTTAAGTAGGCCGATTGCAGGTAATAGGAAATAACTGTAATAAATAACCCTTCTCAGTGAAAGCAGAAAATATTGGACCAAACACACTTAAAGGTATAAACCGTTCCCAACGTTCCCACTTGTAAAGATAAGGTAACCAATATCCAGAAGAAACTAAAGATACTTCCGGGCACCAGGTAAACTGTGTGATACTTCTGGCATTGCGTTGAGATCATCAGACATCAACATTTGGTGAAGTGTGTATGAAACTGTCTCACTGGGAACCACTGGGAGCTAAGTGATCGCCCCACTACCCTTTGTTTTGTTTTTTGCTTTATTCCTTGCACTCATGGACATCAGGTGTATTGGTGGCAACTGTATGATCATCTTGTCCTGTATGATCATCTTGTCCACCAAGCAGAGCAGATCAGCCTCCAAGGCCTTTCTCCGATCTGGTTGGTAGGATCAAGAGTGAGGGCCTTTTCAGTGGCTGCCCCTAAATTTTGGAACTCCTTCCCCATGGAGGCACCTCTGAAGTGGCTTACAGAAGGCTTTGAGGTGGGATTGTCCACACACCAGTCTGCCCCTCCCCATTCTAGGACTAGAGAAGGTCTGGGGACATGAGGGATGCACATTATCTTCTGAGGTGCCCCTTTTGTTATGTCTGGACGCAACCACAGTTTCCACAAGGGCTCCCTGTCTCCTCTAGTGAGCTGCCACAACCGCTCTTGAGGAGACAGGTAACATTAAATCAGCAGCAGCTTTTCCTGTTCCAGCGTGTTGAAGGCTTGGGAATTTCTACCAAGGAAACTGCATGAGAGCTCTAAGATCTCAGTGCCAGATCAAAGAGGGAATTGCGGATGCACCAGCACAACAAAGAGTTCCAGGGAATAAGCACATTGCACTGGGCGTCTCCAGGAGTGCCTGTGCTGCCAGCCACCATTGGAAGACGGTCAGTGTTTCTCTTTCTTCCTTTTCAGAGATGCCGTGAAGAGATCCCTAAAGGAAGAGGCACAAATAAACAAACTGTACTTCTAACACTCACCCACTATCTCTTTACACCGCTATGATTTGCTTTCTAATTGTTATTGGATACCATCAAGTCATGGCCAAAACCTAGCTGATTGCACAAAAGGCACCATAGGCAGCTTTCTTGGCAGAGATATAGAAGTGGTTTGCCACTGCCTACTTCTGGGGAGAGGGTGGGGATCGAACCGGTGACCCTCTGCTTTCTAGGCAGTTTGCTGCACCATCGAGCTACAGCCACTCCCAGATTGCTTCTAACGAGGCTACATAAATACCACAACCTTCTTTTTGAAAGGGCCTGTGATATTTTGGAACAAAAATCTCAGCTGAAGCTGTCTGTTGTCAAGAAAGTCTCTCAGGATCAGTCTCCCAAAATTAAATCTGAAGTGGACTTTGTTACAATGCAGGGGGGTTAGTTCCATCATTTTAGCCTGCCCTCCCCACAGCAGCAGCCATATCAGTTTGGAGCCTTTAACCACAACCGTCATACGAACTGGATTCTGGGGTGAAAATGACAAATGGCGTGTTCAGACCTCAGTTATCTCCACAGGGTTGAAACAGAGGCAGACGGTGTGCTGGAACAGCATGCTGCCCTCCCTGTTGGGCCTGCAGTCTCCCTCAGAGGGGTGGAAAGTGCCCTTGGAGGTATCCTGCAAGCAGACCACTGGAGACCAGTCCAAGAGCATTTATTGCCCACTTTAGCCCAAGATGATCCAATTCCAGCCTAATGTTTGAAAACTAGTCAATTTTACCTTCCATGTTGCAGGCTGTAACAGCAAGTTCTGCTGTTCCCAAGGTTTTTTGTTTTGATTTGATTTTAAGATAAAAATAATAGCACAAGCCACTGGAGGAGCAATGAGTTCTCAGCCTATAATGTACAAATAAACAAACAGGAAAGAACAGATCAAGTATTCTTCCAAGCAACAGGACTTTGCTTTCTCTCTTATCAGTACAGCTTCAACTGATACTGCTGTTCTTCTGTCAATTAGAGTTTACAAGTTCATTTGAAAAGCAAAAGTCACACACATATGGAAATTACAGTCCTTCAGATAGTATCAGCTGGGCTTTGACTTTCACCAATTCCAGCTATTTTTGTAAACAATCAAGGAACTGTAATCATTGAGAATTTCTGCCTGTGCCACTTGGCACGGGCAGAGGGGTCTCCTCTTGGAGTGCAGAAATCAATTCTGTTTGAGCTGTCAATTTATCTATTCATATTCAAATATTTATTTATATTTATATCCCGCCCTATACCTGAGGGTCTCCGGGCAGGTAACAACCTTTAAAATTGAACATATCAAAACTATATCAAAACAATAATAACCAATACAACATTTAAAAACCAACATGATAAAAACAATGAAGAATCGGTTAAAATAGTAGTGTTTGCAGTGGGGGGGAAATGTAAGCAACATTTAACCAAAGACCTGAGTGAAGAGGTGCATCTTCACCACCTTCCTGAACACAAACAGAGAAGGGGCCTGACACACCTCCAGGGGGACCATTCAATAGCCTGGGGACCACTACTGAGAAGGCCCTCTCCTGGGTGCCCACTCGCCTAGCTGCTGAAGGTGGTGGACAACCAGGAGGGCCTCCCCTCCAGATCTTAAGACACGGGCAAGTCATTTTGGGGGCCCAAGTCATTTAGGGCCTTATAGGTCAAAGTTAACACCTTGAATTGGGATCGGTAGCAAATTGGCAGCCAGTGCAACTCTTTAAAGCTGGTGTGATGTGCATCCGGCCAGCTATCCCAGTCAGTACCCTAGCGGCTGCATTTTGCACTAGCTGCAACTTCCGAACCGTCTTCAAGGGAAGCCCCACATAGAGTGCATTACAATAGTCCAACCTGGAGGTTACCAGAGCATGGGACTGTGGTCAAGTCATGGATCTGATGAGAATGTCCAGAAACATCTGAAGGGAACTGCCCTTGTCTTATAACTAAGCATTACTGTTGTCATATATAAAAATAACATTTGCATAGCAGTGATTATTCTTCAGTCTGTGGTTAGATGTTTTAGCTGGTTACCATTTTGCAAAGTATTTTTTTTTAATTTAACAAAAAGAAACATAAAGAGATAAGTAAATAAATAACAGTAGAAAAGAAAACTACACAAAACAATTAGATGGGTAAAATATCACTGAAGCAGGGTGACTGGAAAAAAAATAACATATATAACACGTAGTGGTGAAACAGAATGTAAAGTACAGTAACGCATGAGCAATATTTAATGTGCAAAGTTAATGTTCTCATTTAGCCAAATGGTTGTAAATTCACATGGTAGATAGACAGCTGGCAAAAATCAATTTCACTTAGGTCTTCATCATAAAGAAATGAAAACACAAGCTTTAAATGAGAAGAAACATTACTGAATGACTGTGCCCACCATTTGCATATCAATGAGATCATTTATTAAATTAAAAAACCTAATCACAAATCAGCAATGCATAAACACATTATTTTATAAATGCAATTGCAAATATTAATACAAAAAAAACCCTTTAAATTAAAATGTGGAAAAGATCAGCAAGATAACTCAAATTCTAAGTTGGATAAAAGGCACAAGGAGCACAATTCAAAAACACCTGCTGTAATGGAGCAGTCTTCAGTGATGAGTACAGATGGGGTTCAGTTGGTTCTCCCTTCATATCCCAGCAACAGGAACCATGGCGCAAAGGGTGAACTCTCTGTGTGTATTGGGTTAAGCCACCATAGGTTTTGTGTGGCACCTTTTCATGGGCTACGTACTTTAAGGCCCTTTGGCACGTGGTTATTACAGACTTCTATCAAAAGAGAACTATGGAGGTCAGGATACAGTAGGATTAAAAGAGAAAGAAAGTTGGGCAGTGGGACAAATAGCAGAAATAGAAGAGGAAATATTGGCCTCAACAGAACTTATATTGGCCTCCATAGTTTACAAAGGTCAATAAATGTGTCACTAATTTAGCACAGAAGACTTTGGGAGAATTCATACCTTCGCTGAATTCCCAGGGAAGTGAAGATGGGGGATGGATTGGGCGTCTGCACTTTGCAATGTCCAGTCCATCCCAAAACTATCTGGCACTTCACCAAGTGCCAGGAAAGTATGACTGCCTGTATAATAGAGGTGATCACCTCACCACAGCAATGGCAGCAACATGGCGCTGTTGCTGCCATGACCAAGCAACGCAGTGGACAACGACACCTGCACACAGCATTTGCCCAGAAGCGTGAATGGTGCATGCCCAGTACATTTTCGTGCTCCATTGCTATCCCAAGTGGGGACACTCTGGCACACATGAAGTTGTTTCCAGAACAGAAGCATCTCGGTACAGTGTGAATGCTCCGTCTCTGAGCATCTCCAGACTCCCCCTCTTCATAAAGTGCAAAAAATCCCTTTATTTGTCACAGTTCAGGGCTTTGATCAGGGTTCTGTTTGTGTCAGCTTACACATTTGTGTGACAGAATTGAAGAACAAGTGTGAAAAAGGATGGTCAGTGAAACCAACTTAAGGAATTGGAAAAAAATCGGTGGTAGGTGTGTGTGCATGTTCTCAGGAAGTGAGCTCTAACTGATAGTTTCCTCTGGAAATTCTTGGTTTGTAAAAGCAAAGCAACAATGGGTGAGATCTACTCCAGAGGAACAGGAAAAAAACAATTCCATCACAACCTTTCAGATAGAAATTGGACCTATCCATCAAATATCTCACTGCTTCAGGACAATTCCACATGACATGCAGCAAGAAGTCTGGCAGCATTTCCTTATCTACTATCTTGTAACTCCCCCCCCCCCCCCAGAAACCATGCATAACGTTCTGCCAAAGGAACAAGCCCAACTCATGGAAAATCTGTATAACTGTCTTATTCAGTTGTGTCAGAAACCTCAAAGGTTCCAAGTCTTCATCACAAGAAAAAGGAAAAACATGGAGATCCATCACGAAAGCACCAGGGCAATTAAAAATCAACTAGCTATATATAGCAGTAGGTATCTGACTTAGACTGTGCCAATATACCAAGAACTGGGTGCTTGCCAGGAGGTCCTGGAACACAGCAATCATACATAGCCATTGGACCTGCAGCTTATCTTCAAGGTGGGACATCCATCTGGAGGGATGGCAGATGTGGTGGCAACTTACCAGGATCATTTTCTGTACAGCCCACTTTCATGTCAGATTGAAAATCTGACTTCTGGAGTTATTCCTCTCCAGCACTAAACTAAACTGGACAGAGCCCGTGTCCCCATGCACTCTGTTTAGTTCAGATTGGCTTATTTTTAGTCTGGATGCAGGGCCGAATTCAAATTTAGCCGTCCCCATGTGTTTGCTGATATCACGGGCTCAATTCAAATACGGGTGTCCCCATGCAAAACACGCTAAACCCCTGCACAGGGGAAACAGCATCTTTTTCTCTCTGCCCCGCTCTCCCGATAGGAAGCTGGGCTGACGTCACCAGCCCCTGTGCCACCTGCTATAGTGACGGCAGGGAAATGACACCTAACACCTCCTTCCCCAATCATGGTACATAGGGCCGAAAGGCAATAAAAATATTATATTTTTTAAAAATGAAAAAGCCAGATTGTTCTGCAAAGCCGCTACAGGATTTGGTGACAGTTTACTGGAGGTGCACACCTCCGCTCCACCAAATACTGCAGTTTATTGCTCATGTGCTAAATTAAGCCAGTTAAATTAAATTATCATCTCTGGTTTGGTGATCAGGGAGGGGGTGGTGCAATAATGGTCATGGAAAGAGACTCATGGAATGGCAATTGCATCTTTTGCTGTAAAACTGGGGTGCTCCGTTATTGTATACACTTTTCAGAAGCTGCTATTTGTCTTGCACATTCACCTGACTTGGCAATTGGGGAAGGGGGGGTAGAATAATGGTTGTAGAAAGAGACTCGTTTCTGTTCAGTCACCATTTATTGCCAAAAATGCCCAAACAGTTGTGATCTCCAGCACACAGGACAGGGACGGTGAGAACAAGACATGATACCTGTCCGTTAATGACTCAAGAGTCAATCTCCTCCCCAAATGGCCCAGGAGCATCCCCATGCGTGGACTCAGCCTCCAGAATAATGCGGACTTTGCTCCCGAATTGTAGCGATAACAGTTTTGAAGAGGACTAAATTTAGCATGGATTTGGGGGATTTGGTCCGCATGTAGCCCAGTTTGGAGGCTTTGCATGGGGATGCTCCTTGCTGAATTCAGATTCAATCTGGATTTTATAGTGCATGGGGACATGACCAGAAACTTAGAAGTCATGGAACCTTGGTGCCTTTGCACATGGTGCAGATTATCTAGTGCTGTGTTAGACCAAATCACATAGTTTCAGCCTACAATATACCAGACTGCTGCAGGAGTATGTTAAGGACCATCTGCATTGTAGGCAGTCCATCCTGGCTTAACTACAGAAGCCAGGAATGAAATCTCCTGGCCTCTAAAGTTCACCAGTCTTTCCCTCCACTTTTCACAAACATTCTAGGCTAAAAAAGGCAGATCAGAAACAGGGTGAGATCATTAGGGTCACATGCTAGTTTCTATGGATGGTCCTCAGTGGGCAATAGACTGTCCCAATCGACCCTCCGGAATGCCTTGCCTGCACTGCAGAGCAGGCTGCACCTTCCAGTAGAAAGCTACATCTGTGTTGGACAAGGGGTTGAGCCAGACTATGGTGTGATTATCACACCTTAGCTCCACTCCAGCTGTGGACCACTCGTAAACAGTCCATGCAGCATTCCAGGCTGGTCCAAGAAACTGAGGTTGAGAAGTGGTCCACTCTGTATGCCTGGCTAAAACAGCCCCAGCCGGCAACTATCGAGGCTCAGAACTTCCATTCCCAGCCTCCTAGTTGGGCCAGAATAGGTCATCCATACTGTGGACTGCACTAGTCGCAGGCCACCAGCCACTCATTCCATCCCGGGCCACATTGATCTCATTCAGGATCCATACAGTATGACACAGGACAATGCATGCTGTGCAGAAACAGTCACATACACCACTGGTGTTCTCCGTCCACACAAGACAAAGCATAATCCAGATGGGATGGGCTCATTTAGATTACCAATGGGCCTCACCAACCTAGACTCACTGTTTTGGATCACAGCAGGGCAATGTATAAAGGTCCCTAGATTGCAAATACAGTTCCCACTCCAAACAAGCTCATCATGAAACCATGTCTACAGCACAAAATGGAGAAGTAGAGTATCATGTCTGTAGTAGTGATGTGCATGAATGGGGGGGGGGGGTTGCATTTGAATTCAAGTCGAATCAAATATCCAAACATTCGATTCAATTCAAATATTTAGAATCCAAATGCAACAAAATCCAACTGAAATCGAATACATTCGAATCTATTTATTTGAATGTTAGATTTGAATCTGAAGATATGAATGTCAACAACACTTGTATGCGTTATATGTATCTGTACGAATTTTGTACACATTCTGTTTTATCCCGTATGCATCCCGTTTTCGTCCTGTACTGTCAGTGAGAATGCATACAGATACGTATGAGATTTGTATAGATACGTATGTAATACATACAAATCTGCACATTTGAATGTTTTGAATCATTCGAACAAATATTTTGGAACCTTCAAAATTCATTCGAATGTTTAAATTCAAATGGGTAGACATTATATTCGAATTCGAAAGTCCACATTCGATCGAATTCAATTGAATTCTGAATATTGTGCACATCCTAGTCTGTAGCTAGGGTGAGAAAGTTTCACATTCCCATCTCTCTAATCAGGGAGGCCTACCTCTGACAGTGTAAACAAAACTGTAATCACCCTAAGGAGAGAAACAGGCCAAGGGCTATCCTCACAATACCTAAAATTGTATGTGTGCCAAGCCCAGCAGCTCCTGCCAATGCCAGGAATAAGATCCAGGGGGTAAAGCTGACCTGATCTGGCCTATTGTGAAGTACTACCTGGTTTCTGTTCTGATTTGCCTTGTCAAGCTAGAGCAGGTTAACAGGCAGCCTTAATCTTTGACTGATAATTCCCACAAGATTTATAACTGGCACAAGATCTGCAATGGCTCAACCCCCGAAAATACTCCATCTTCAGGGAGGTTGATCTCCTTATAGTAATCCGGGTTGTGATGCAGTTAGGGTTGGAGGCCGGAAACAGCACTGAGCATGCATCAGGCTGTTCCCACAACCAATCTGCAGGCGTACACAAGCACACCTGCACCTGACACTCCTGTCCGCTGCTGCTGCCACCCTAGCCTCCTCCTCCTCCTCCTCTGATCCTGCAACCACTGCCACTCCCACCATCTGCCGCCTCCTCACCCCCCCTCACCATTGCCTCCTCCTCCTCTTCCTCCTCCAATCCTGCATCAGCTGGCTGCCGCAATCCCCATCCGCCGCCTCCCCACACTCTCTTCCTCCCCCTGCAACAACTGTCTGATGTCATCGCATTCCCTTCCCTGCACCCCCCCCTCCCCAGTCACTTGCTTGCTTCACTCACCCCAGCCGCCAGCTGGGACTAAAATCTGGACTGGACCAGAAAAGTCCTCAGTAATGAGGTGGTTATTTTCCCCAGATTTCTTCAGGGGGTTCTGCAGAAAATCTGGGGAAAGGGAAAAGGCATGGGGATGACCCTTCCTGGATTCGGACAGCTCGAGAATTTAATGGGATCACTTGATCCTGAGTGCAAATCCAGTCTGAACTTTAGTAGCTTTGGGAATACACCCATAGAGAGAGAGAGAGAGACAGATTGATATAAAAGCAAGTTCCTTACCTTACACTTTTGCTGCAACCTCACTTTAGCAATCTGCTGCATTTAACTGAAAAGACAGGGCATGCCTGATAGAGCAATTTCTTCCCTACTCCCTCTGGAATTACTGCTTTCTCACATATTTATTCTAAAACATTTGGTGTTCTGGCTTCTTTCACTTTCCTGTTTTAGTTTGCTTCCACAGTCTCCTGGGACTGTTACACAACTGTCTGCTTTGAAAGAAAATTCTAATATGAAACCACTGGATATCTAGGATAAACCAGGAGATTTAGTCCTTGTTAACAAAATTCAAAAAGCAGCATTAGACTGTACAGGAATACAGGTATGCCCAAACCAGTTTTGCCTATTGCACAACATTGCTATGATGGCATATTAAAATCATACACATATACAGCTGGAGCAGAGAGAAGGGTGCTGGAAGGAAAAGTGACCACTGAGGGACAATGGACTTGATTTGAGGCTGTGGAGATTATCTTAAATGTGACAAGGAAACACCTGGAGTCAACCAGAAACTCCCCCGCCCTTCCACATACATGTTGCCTCTAGTTCCTTTCCAAAAATCAACTTGTTTGGCTGGTTGCACCACAAAATCAGCATAAACTCATTGGAGAAAAATATAATCCAACTAAAATCAGATTATTAAAATTTTATAGCATGCCACGCATAATCCCTTACAATATTGCATGTTTCCTATAGTTACTGTACAGAACCTGAAGACACATCTGGAATTTTGATGCAAAACAATTAGCCCCCTAGGCCATTTCCTCAAAGGGGGGAAGAAGAAGAGGAAGAGGAGAGTTGGTTTTTCTGCCCTGCTTTTCTCAAAGCGTCTCACAAAGCTTTCCATTCTTCTCCCCACAACAGAACACCCTGTGAGGTAGGTGGGGATGTGAGAGCTCAGAAGAGAGCTGTGACTAGCCCAAGGTTCACCCAGCTGGCTTCATGAGGGAGGGCCGAATCAAACTCAATATTCCCAGATAAGAGTCCAGCTAGACCAAACTGGCTCACTCAGGCTTGGGATTGGGTTATATGGGACCATGGAGGCTTACAGAAAACATGCACCTGTGGTCCAATATACTATGGGGATCCACTTCAGCAGTGCAACAAAGCACGCTGCCTAAATGGGTCCCCAGGAATTCTTGGCCTTCAGAGGATTGAGAGGCACCTCACACAAGGTCCAAAGTTGGTCCAAGGTTCAAGGCTGATATGGGTGGGTGCTGGTGCAAAGCAGGCTGTCCCAGTATGGATGGCCTTGTTCCACACCACTTCACTCCAGCTTGAGATAATGGTTGGGAGGGTGAGAGAAAACAGCTGGAAGCTAAGTAGGATTCAGAAGTTTACTAAACAGGGAATCTTCATTGATCATGAGCAGTTCCAAGTGCTGCTTCTTCCTCTAATTCAGGGGTCCTCAAACTACGGCCCGTGGGCCACATGCAGCCCAATGAGGACATTTATCTGGCCCACCGGCTGTTTTTGCCACTGCTGCCTGTCCTGCTTAGCAGCTGACTTGTCCCGGGCCCGCAGTGCATAGGAATTTGTTCATAGGTTTTTTAAAAACTATATTCCAGCCCTCCAAAGGTCTGAGGGACACTCAACTAGCCCTCTGTTTAATAAAGTCTGAGGACCCCTCCTCTAATTAAATGAGAGTTGAGTGTACCTAATAATCAGCTATCAAAAATGTCACTGATTTGGCAAGCTGCCTGTTATATTTTTACCTTTGACACATACCATGTGTCTTACGCTGTCTTCAGATGGTCTTTGAAAAGCAGCAGGCATCCACTCCCACAGCACCTGGTCATGGGTGCCTGCTGTCTATACTCTGCTGTAGGGATGTGGAGGGGACAGGAGGGGATATGACAGAGGTATGGAATGAAGCATTCTTCCAGCACTTCTGCAGCTCCCGCAGTGCTAATTTGGGCATGTGTGGAACACACTTGGCCAACACAGCAATGAAGCTCTCTCAGCCGAACATAAGGCCATAAAGCCTACCACATGGTAGGGGTGTGCGCAAATGCAATTTTCAGATGACTCGATTTGAATTGAATATTCAAATATTCAAATTCGAACGAATAGAGAAAAAAAACTAACACATTCAAATTCGAATCTGATTTGAATACACTCGTGTCTATTCGTACAAATCTTCTATTCGTATCTGAAGATACAAATGTCAACAAGGGGCCTTTCTGCACTTAGCCTTATTCTGGATTGTATCCCAGAATAGGGGCCTGCTGTCCACATGACCATGCAGGCTATGGAAGGCACCAAGTGAGGCTTACCATACTCTGCATTAGCATATGGACCACAGATCCCTATCCTGAGATATAGCCCAGAATAAGGCCAAGTGCAGAAAGGGCCAAGATTTGTATGTGTCTGTAAGCATCCATATGCATCCGTACACATCTGTATGCATACCAGTTTTATCCCATATGCATCCTGTTTTCATCCCACACATATGCATACGGATACAAATATAACATGCGTACGGATATGTATGTAATGTGTAAATATCCGTACACATATAAATATCGGAATACTTCGTATGAATTACTCAAAACATTCAAAAATCGTTCAAATGTTGAAAAATGAATGTATTGACATTCAATACAAATTTAAATGTCCAAATCTGAACGAATTCAATTGAATTTCAAATGTTTCAAATATTCTTGGACATCCCTACCACGTGGCCATAAACCGCCTCATGGCATCACTTCAGCAAGGCCCCAGTGTGCTGCTCCAGCACTGGATCCATGCTTTCACTGGTCCATCTGAACCTGGGGCCTATTTGCACTTGGCTTTATTCTGGAATATATCCTGTAATAGGGACTTGCTGTCCATATGCTAGTGCAGGCTTCAGCAGGCCCAACATGAGGTCTGCCAGAGTCTGCATTAGCATGTGGGCCACAGACCCCTATCCCGAGATATACTCCAGAAAAAGGCCAAGTGCGAATAGGCCCCTGGCCTGGAATTTCTCCCACTAAAAGCATTATCCTCGGCTCCCGCAAGGTAGAACAGGACACAAATATGAAAAAAATGATAAAGACTAGATGAAATGCCGGATATAGGAGCAATATGCGTTCTTCCAAATGCTGCTGTTTTCTTGCCCTCATAGTAATTCTAAGTCCTTGTTTGGTCCTTTTCAGTTCCATTTACTGCCTTTCTCCTCTGGCTCCTTCCTCATCCTAAATTGCTGAAACAGGTGACCTAGCCTGGTTTCCCCTCACAATTAGAGGAGGGGAAACGGATGAGATGAGGCAAGTCCCAAATGGAAAATAACTTTTTCCAGGGCAGCGGCCCAGCAACAGACACATTTATTTGATACCTTCCCTGCTGTCCTTTCAGCACAAAGATCCATTCAGTTTTCTCAAACTTTTTAGGTATCTCGTTCCCTGCTTAAAGCTGGGTTTGTGATCCTTGTGGCTTTTCACTGTTTTATTGCCTTAGTACAGTACCAGATTTATAATTCTAATTGCAAAATGCCCACCGGACACAACTGAAAGGTCTTCTACAATACATACATACTGTCATCTCTTTTTAAAGGCTAATGAAGAGTTTTAAAAAATACACACATGGGATTATTTCTAATTTGACAGGGTAGGCATTTGAAATAATTTGATTTCTAGTGTCCATTTCAATTAAGTTTTACAGCACAGTTAGGCTATGCCCAGGTGCATGAAAAGTGCTGGCAACATGCTGGTACTGCCGCAAGACTGGCAGACAGCCCTGAGGCCATGTTGGGATGCTGCCAGTCTATTGCCAGTTCTGATACCATGTCGGGATGCTGCCAATCTATCACCCTAAAATTCTGAATTATCAGGAAGGCAGGACATCCTGCACTTCCTCACGCCAGGATCTTGTGGCACAACCACACATCCGACAGGGTTTCTTCCAGCGTACCAGACTGAAATTCTGGGGGCCCACCGTGTGAGCAAAATAAAAAAAAGAGGAAAAGGGCTGACTGTGGCAAGCTCACAGAAGGAACCCTTGTGTGCCTGGCAGGTTACTTTTCAGGAACATGCCAGGCATCCGTAAAGACCTTGCACTTCCCTGTACCATCTGGTAAGTTCCTTTGCTTCACAAAGCCCGTTTCCTGTTTCTCATTCTAAGCAATTGCCATTTCTCCTTTGGAAAGAACAACACTGCCACTGACAACGAGAATGCCCCCAGAGTGACACACAGCTTTTTCACAAGGTCTGTCTTACTTACAAGGAGTACTTGTGCTTGCCTTACTGCCCAAAAACCTCTGCTTGCTGGGTGGTCCAAGTGGGAGAGATACGGAAAGCAGAAGGTGTGGATTAATTATTTATAATCTTCAACCTGCATATCAGGGCATGTTTAGGATTATTCATTCAACTGCAACAGGCCCCACAAGTAGCTACGTGAGGAAAGACAAGCAAACCTTGCATTAGCAAGTCCTGCTTCCAGGACGATTGCAAAACCTGGTCTAAATGGGAAGGGAGATGGTCTCGATCTCTCCATCTTCTGACCACATAGAAGTGGGAAATGGTCCTCCCAAGGTTAGAGTTTCAAAATTATATCACATCTGACATCCACAGAGCAGGACCCACAGAGGGCAGAGCTGCACAGAGTAACCAGTATTAATCCTAGGATTTGAGGCAGAGCATGTTCAGGTTGGACACAACCTACAGGAATCCCTGCGTCACGGCTGTAGGGTTTTATTTTGTTTTGTTTTTAAAAAGAGAAGCCAGTAACAACAAGTGACTGGAATGGGCCTCTTGTCATAACATGTGGAATAAACAGAGGAGACAATAATGACTGTTGGACTAATAATTTGGTATTGGGGGATGGGTGGCAGCTTCCAAAATAGATCACTGAAAGGTATGAAACATTGGGGTGTGCAAATCAAGTATGGATGTGCACAAATGGTTTTGTTTTGTTTTTTTTGCTTCAATTCGTATTGAATTGAATGTAAGAAAATTCATATTCGTTTGAATACATCCCCTTCGAATGTGATAGGATTCTATTCAATACAAATGTATTCGTATAAATTCGTATGAATATCCGATATGAATGCATAGGTATCCGATATGTGTCAGATACGTATCCTAAAACATATCCGCTCTGAAAGCATCAAATCTGCCCTGAATCCACTCTCGATCCATGTCGAATGCACTCTAGATCTGTTGCAGATGCGACTGGCACAGCCGCTTTCCCACCTCCCCAGTTCATGAATGTTCCAAAGCATTCGTATGAATATGAATATCAATGTACGAACGTCATAACACTTGTTTTGTATACAAATGTCCAAATTTTGGTGAATTTGTACGAATATTGAATGTTACAAATATTCATGCACATCCCTAAAATCAAGTAATCATTTTACACCTTTGCAGCCTCTACAGTTACACTTCAGTGTGATGTTCTTCTCAAAATAACAACTCAAGTTGCTTAGACCAGGGCTGAGGTGACACCCAGTGTTTAAGATGGCCAGCCTCAAATGGACTGGACCGGCGGTTCCATTGGGAACCACCCCAACCCATCCCAGGGTGTCCTACACGCGAAAATTCACTTTTGGGATAGATAATGTAGAAAGAAAATTACTGGTCACTTTGCTGATGTGTTCTCCCACTGAAAGTGGACTGAAACTGGATTAAGCCTTAGGTGTGGCCACCGCCTTAGTTACCATAAACAAAAGAGGACAGGGTTCCTGGTCCTTTAATAGTTGCATTGAAGAGAGTATTTCAGCAGGTGTAGGTTTTCACACAAGCAACACCTATCAAAATTCCCTCTTCTACACTATTATTAAGGAAGCAGGAACCCTGGCCCCTTTCTCCTATGATAATCCTAAAGCAGAGAATAGCAATCAACTTTGCACATCTTCATTACAGCAAGCCCAGGCAAAGCCTGCTGCATGTGACTTTGTCATTTACTGCCAATGTTGAGAATGCATGGAACAACGCACAGGCAAGATCTTCAGTAATTTCTATACAGTAGTTTGGGGAAATCACGTCAGCTTTCATTACAGGATCCATCAGTGGCCAAACATTTCAACAGCAAGGAGCAAATTCTTTCAGATGCGAAAATCATCCTGGCTGCAAACGCGTCGGGGCCTGAACGTTTCTGGACTCCAGCAGATTTTGATGTTCAGCAGGCCTTTAAAAATGGCAGCAGGCCTAGTTTGTCAGCAGCTGGATTAGCATGCACACGAACAACAATTATTATCTCAGCATGCACCAAGAAGCAGTTTGCTTGTTCACAGGATTTCTCTGAATCTGCCTACAATCTCCTTAGTTTATATCTTAAGCATATTAAGAGGTAACTTCCATTGTCTTACAAGAAGAATCCCATGAGGTGCTTATACAGAGCCAGTGCTGGCCGGCTGTCACAACCAGATTATTGTGTCATAAGTAACACCACAATATGTGGTTTGGAGAGATCAAGGAGCATGGCTTCTGGAACTTCAGCCCTCTCTTGCTGCCCTATGGGCTTGATCCACAGGTGGCCATCTGTGCCATGTGACTAAAAGCTGATCCAAAGCACAGTCTGGCAGAAGACCTTTTCCTGAGAAAGTGTTTGTTCAGATTTTTTTGTCTTTTCACATGACAAAAAGAAACAATCTGCAGGATTTTCTTTAAGTGTGCTTCCCACTGTCTATGTGTTTATGTGCACGCAGGGGTGGCCATCATTCTAACTCAATAATGCCAATAATAACTGAAGCTGGATTAAACCTTAGCAATGGCTGTGGTCACCCCTAAGGTTTAATCCAGCTTCAGTTCACCTTCGGAGTGAGAGAACACATTAGCAAAGTGACTAGTCATTTTCTTTCCATATTAGCTATCCCAAAGGTGAATTTTCTGAGTTATTTAACACTAAGGCCCAGTTCCCACTAGTACTTTTTGAGTGTTCAAAACGATTTCAAAACACTTTTAAAAACATTATTTAAAACTCTATTTAAAATGCTTTAAAACTAAGCAAACGTGCATCTGGCAATCGCATTCAACCCCGAATTGTGTTCCCACATTTCGAACAGTTCCAAAAAAATGGATTGGGGAAAGCGATTTTTTCCCCTCCCCACCCTTTTCCCACCCCTCTCTCCCCATTGGTTTTGATCCAATGATGTGGGAAATCCCGGCCCCCTCCCTCCTGCTTTTGCTGCCCTTGTTTGATTCCACAGAATTTTTGAATAATTCAAATAAACAGATTCTTATCTATCGTATACAAATATGCGTGAAAATTATACGTATTTGCGCATATAATGCGAGATAAAATGGGATGCATACGGGATAAATACGTATTTGCACAAATTCATATATCAGATACAAATCTTATTGACATTCATATATCCAGATATGAATCAGATTTTTGAAAATCCAGATTTTTAAAATTTGATTCAAATCAAATTTTTGAATATTTGTGCACATCCCTACTTGGGATTAAAGTGCCAGACTATTCTCTGGTAGTCTCCTGGTTCAACTCTGCACTGCCACACAAAGCCAGCTGGGTGACCTTGGGCTAGTCACAGCTGTCTTTCTGAGCTCCCACAGCCTCACCTAACCCACAGAGTATCTTTGTGGAGAGAAGATTAGAATGTTTATCAGCTGCTTTGAGTCCCCTCAGGGTGAGAAAAGCAGGATAACACTGCAAAATTTATTTTGATGTCATCTGATTTCTGCAGGTCATATTCACATAGTTTCAAAGCCCCTGAATATTTTAAAATGTAGTTAATAACAATGAGAGAAGCAAACCCTCTCGTCTAGCAAAAAACATTTAACTTCAGCCAATTTTGTACCTGAGTGAGAAAAGAGGGTATAAAAACCAATTCCTCCTCTTCCTCCCAATAGTGAACAAAATTCTAAAGCAAGCTTTGTACGTTCAGTCCTCACTAGGTTATTGTGGAGATTTGCTACTATAGTTTTCATTATTTGTGCATCTAAGCCTGATCGTGCTGTGCTCTTTTGTGGGTTGTGTGTGCCTTATTTGCCCGCAAGAGCAACAACACTCACAGACTGAAAACTGCCAATATAAGAAATGATTGAAGCAAGAGCTGCTTCAAGCCTCCCAGCCAAAAACACTCTCTCTGCATTTTGGTCATCAAGTGTCAAAAACATCATTCATCTTCAAAAGGAGTTTGCAGAGCAAGAAGAGGTTCAGAAAATAACTACATAAATTATTGGGGCACTGAAGTGCTGGAAATAAAATGGTGGGGGAAAGCCAAGTAGCAATCTTTATTATCTTTCAGCTGGACCCATCTTGCAATGAAACCTGTGAGAGCCACTTCTGGTACAGCCTGTCATGGACGCGTGACACTCTGGAGTCAAGCAATTACATTGCTTGACAATTAGATTTAAATTTTTTTAATGTTAAATTTCAAAAGAGCTTCTGGATTAGTGGTCAAGACAGACGTCACAGTCACCACTGGTAAAGTGTTTATTTTGCCTTTATAGGGAAATAGCTTGGGAGTTCTCTTGAGTAAGACTTGTATGGTCTTTGGGACCATTCCAGCAGTGTGCTGCCTCCATGATGTCCACACGGCACTGTAGTGCAGTAATGCTAGGACACACGGGGACGGATTCCCCATTCACACCTAGGCAGGTAAGGTGCGAATGGGGCATCAGTCCCCATGTGTCCTAGCCCCAAAAGGCCGACACGCGATCAACCCAGTGGCAGGTAGTCAGGCTCCAGCCAGCCAGCTGTGCCCTGTGGAGGCCCCCTGGGCCCAACCCCCACCCAGGGCCACATGCCTCCCTCATACCGCATGCACGTCATAACTTTTCAGGGTCCAGGTATGAACTGGCAAGCCCAGGGTGGGTGGGGCTTGCTGGGTTTGGAGTGAGGCGTTCTGAACCTCTGATTGGGTCAGCTACAGCCCACAGGACCCGAGGGGCTGTTGGCCAGAGAGCCCGAAAGTGTCCAATGGCCATGGGGCTAGAGAGCCCAAAAGGTTCCGATGGTCATATTCGCAAATGCTCTCCCTGCAGGACAGGTGTAGGACAGCTGGGGACAGCTGGGGACAGGTGCAGAACACAATTTCATGCTCTACATCCAGAACGCGATTAGGCCGAACATGTCTGATGGCCCTAGTGCAAATAGGCCTCAGGCCTAGATCCATTCAATAGCTTGTTCCTCGGCAAGGAATCTGTACCCAAGACCACTCTGGCTGTAAGCTTCTTCCAGACATAACTTAATTATTCCACATTATTTAGATAATCTGGAATAAAATGTGTTTTATTCTAGATTATCCAAATAATGTAGAATAAGTAAGCACTGTCTGCATGAAGCTCTACAGTAGATTGCATCAAAAAAAACCTTGTCATTGGTCCTGTTCACACTTATACTTAAGTGAGTGTAGTCTACTCACTAGTGAAGTATGCCTGCATTCCGCCAGCACCTCCAGAGTTAACTAACCTCCCTCAGAACAATCCAGCTGTGGATTGGTAAATCCAGCTGTGGATTCCAGCTTGACTGGAATAAGCTAGCCTTCTCACAGATAGCAGCACCTGCACCCCCTTCTAGGTACAACCTTGCCAGTTGGCATGGTGGTGCAGCTGCAGCTGTGCAGTTGTGCCGAGAAGCCAGAGCACCTTGAGAATGTCTGGGCATGCACCGCATGTTGCCCTGGATGTTGCCATGGCAATCCAGCCCGCCTGCCCATCTGCACACTGAGAGCTGCTGGCCTCAATTGAGTACACAGCTGTTCCAGCACTCGAAATGCAAATGGCCTTCACTAGGCTTGGTCTTTAAAAGAAGAAGAGTTGGTTTTTAAGCCCCACTTTCCTCACTCATTTCAAGGGACTCAGAGCAGCTTTCTATTCTTCTCCCCACAACAGACACCCTGTGAGGTGGGTGGGGTTGTGAGAGCTCAGAAAGAGAGCTGTGACTAGCCCAAGGTCACCCAGCTGGCTTCATGGAGGAGTGCGGAATCAAACCCGGTATTCCCAGATAAGAGTCCTGCTCCCTAACCACTAGACCAAACTAGAAGATTCACATCCAAATGCAAAAAAATGTTGCCAGAATGTTCTCAACCATGGTCAGAACATAAGTTAGTATCTTTTGAGATTGTGATAAGAATGCACCAGTTCTGGCCGGTTTGGCAAGGCTCGCCATTCAACCCTGTAAGGGAAAGGGTGAGGTCACAAGCAAAACACAAGACTGTACGTTTAAAATGGAATTCCCTTGCCTCAAAATAGAGTTCAGGTTGTCCGGTTTTAAGGCCTCCATGCACCCTGATCCATGCCCTGAAGCTGCAACAATTCATATTTATTATATTTTTAGCCTTTTTTTTTTTACACTAAGCATTGCTGGGCCTTATGCAGCAGAGCAACTTAATTAGAAGTAAAAAGCACACATTCTAACAGCAGCTTCAGAGAAGCAGCTATTTTCAGCAAGAATATAAAAAGAGGCTGCAGCAAGCCAGGCAAGTGAGCCAAATCAAATGTTCAGATATCAGCTTCGGAGCACCCAGTGGAAAAGTTTGCCAAACTCACTGTATTGTTCAGAACGCAGAAATGCAAGGGGTTCAAAGAGCACCATGAAAATAGAAACATAAAAGCATCGCAGAAGCTTGCATTAAGACAAAAGAGTTGCTCTAACTCTGGCAGTCACTCGCCTGCAAGCTGATGAAACTGGAACAATAATGTATAGACAGTAAAAGCTTAGAGTGGAAGGACTTCCAGGGAACTTGGTGGCAAATATTTATAACAGTTCTCTGCTCCTCCAGTTATTTTGACTTGGGTGTCGATGAGCAACCAGATGCAAAGTTCAATGCATCTTCAAGCCACAAAAGCAGAGGGGGAGAATGGGAACGCAGATTCCTTAACAACTAGACCCTTTAATGATATTGTCATCTAAAGCCATTTAAGAACAAAGAAGTTACGACTGCATCCCCATTATTAGCTTAATCCAGTTTCCCTAAACCGAAATAATAGAACTGGATGCAAACGCAAATTTGCCTGATCCCATTACTTTCAACTCGATCCGGATTCTGAGGATCATAGGTGGCCTACATGACTCAAGGGGGGACTCAAGTGGCTACTTTCTAAAAGCCGCTTTTGGGGGCTGCCCTGCCCTTTTCCTCCTGGCGTGAATGCGCCACCCATAGGGGACCCCTTCACGGAGCCTAGCTGGGTGGCTGAGTGGCTGCCGCTTGCCTGGATGGAGGAAAAATGGCAGCGGGCAGCCAGCTATTCTTTCCCTTCCTCCCCCATTGCCCAGGGCACACAGCAGCAGCGGCAACTCAAGCAAGGGGGCTTTAAACATTCATGCATCTCCCAGAAACTGCAGCTGCTTTCCCTTTTTAAAGGTCAGAACTTTCAGAATTGTGCAAAATTGCAACATTGTTATCAGGTGTGAAGTGGTTGGATTGCTACAGTGTAGCAGCTGCTGTAAAGGGTGGGTTTTTACACTGAAGTCACTATCTTTGGAAGCAAGCTAATGGGGGAGGGAAACCCTAAACATGGATTCTCATCCCTTAAAACAGTACGGTCCCGACAGTAAAAAAATGTAACATGTATCAAGCGCATGAACTGGAGTGAGACCTGTTGAAATGAGGGTTAACAACGCTTTGGGGCGATTTAACACACGGAAAGCGTGCTAAGCCAAACTGGCATGGGGTCTGCAAGGATTGAAACCATACTGAAACCGAATTAAGCTTATAATGGGGATGCAGCCTACATCACTGCAAAAGTTGACTGAAAGGAAATTTGGTCTGAAAGCACATGAAGCCATTGTTGGGTACCACTGAGTTGCAGCTGGTTCTGGTTGGCTGTACAAGCACCTCTATGGGCACCTCAGTGCAGTTTGATTGGCAGAGATACAAAAGCGGTTTGCCATTGCCTACTTCTTGGCGGGGGGGCTGGGGATCTGCTTTCCAGGCTGCTTGCCGCTCCTGCACATGGGGCCATTACCGTCTCACATTTAAGCAAGGGCGATCTACATGAAACAGGTGCCCAATGCCATATTCATCCTTCATGAAGTGTGTCTGAATCAAGCCTGAAGAAGATGGCACATCCTGCTTCAAAAGAGCCAAAATATCAGCCCAGCCTAAAATCACCCTAGGACACCCTTTCCAATCAAAGAACCCAGAGATGAGCAGGTGCTTGAAATTGTGGAGGGCATCTTATGGGCAAGGCATGAGCACCCACAGGACAGGGCTTGCTCCTAAGGGACGCAGTGCTAATACCATATTCATCTCATGCCAAAACTGCCAGCCTTGCTTGCTAAGGAAAGCTCCTAAGGATGTGCACGAATGTATTTTATGTATTTGATTTGTATCAAATCGATTGCAAGAAAATGTGTATTCATTCCAATAGATCCCCTTCAAATGCGGTAGGATTCGTATTCAAGACGAATATTCAATCCCATACGAATCCCATATGAATGCATACAAATAGCATACAAATCCAATACAAATCTTTGAATGTGCCAACATTCAAATCAAATTCGAATGTCCAAATTCGGCCAAATTCAGCCAAATTTTGAATGTTATGAATATTCATGCACATCCCCAAAAGCTCCAACTTTCCTACTGGTCCCCTGATTTCCTTGGATTTCTTTGCTGTTTACTTTCCAAAGCAAAGGCAACAAAGGGCGGAGTTTGTAGGAAAGTGACAGAACATCACTTTCCTCCTGATCTCCTTCCCATCCTGATCACCTCTCCCAGCTTCCATTTATTCTAAAGTGCAAATGTAGCTGGATTCTTGCAGCCTGGAATGGTGCCTTTATGCACCATGTCAGCAGAGACCCTTCTTTCTGACCCTGCCTAGCCACAGCCTAGGTTTGACTTCTAGCGGTGTGAAAGGCTTGGTCTGCATTTGAAAATTCAGTCAAACAGCTCTTTCTGCAAATGCTGGGCACCAAATCAAACAGGTGGTTGTTTGAACATCCATAAACTTACTTGAACTGAACCAGTCTCCCACTCCCAAACACAAGCATTTTGATCGAGCCGTTTCACTTTGTTTTTACCCTTGAAAAGGACTCTTCTTTTCCCCAATGGGGGAAAAAATGCTTTTTGTTTGTTTTGATTGTTTTCAAACAAGTTTGAAATTAAATATGAACAATTGTTTGTTCAGTTAACCCATTCACCATCAAACCAGACAAACAGGTGTTTGGTTCAATTGCAAACCAAACATGTGATTTCCATTCAGGCACATCCAGATGGCTGACTTCAAGGAATTTATGAGAAAAGTAAGGAATTCGGTTACCGTCCAGATGTTATGGGATCCAGCTGCTCATGGTCTTATTCAGCAGAGCCAATGATCAGCTGTGATGGCATCTGCAGTCCAACACCATCTGTAGTCCAACACCATTGCTGAGCATCGTTCCCTGTCAACACCCTTGCATTAAAGTGGTTTAGGGTATTTTTACAGAATTTTGCTATGTAAAGGAATCTCACAGCATGTCACATTCTCCTCTGAAATATTCTCAAGAGTACGCTGAAGGTTGGGGTTGTCCCTTCTCTGTCCCTTCATGGTTCCAAGACTAAGAGCGGCAGTTAAAAGACGAGTCTGACTGCAGAACACGTCCCGCTCCAGGTGCTATAAACAGACTCTGCATCCTTCCCACTAAATGTCACACTGTGGCAGGTTACAAATGTTTTGCAAGGAGATGTCTGCAGAAGGGAAATGGTACTGTAATGGGAATGTTCTCTGTGCACAGTGGTTTCCATTTCTGATGCATAATTTTCATGGCTGGAGCCCTACCCTATGTCACCTTTAATAACAGAGCAGAGCACAAATGAACATAAAGTGGTTTGCAGTTGCGCATTGCTTCCTCCCCTCCCTGACACTTTTCAGACTGTGTTGTTCCAAGGACAACAACAAATGTTGCACCATTTAACAGGCAGGCCTTTCCCAACGTTGTTATCTGGCCAAGTTCGTTTTTCAGAGACGGGAAGAGCAGCAACAGTGGGCGCAGGAAAGCCCAGTGTGTGAAAGGAGAGGAAAAGCACGACCTTGGAAAGTGGAAAGGGTGTCAGGGGTACCTAATGGTGGTAGAAGTCAGAAGATGCAGAAGCAGCAAACACCAACATGAGCAACTTAGTTACTGTATATCCTGGTGAATAAGAATACTTATTAACCCAGGAAAATCTTCTCAAAAGTCGGGGGTCGTCTTATATGCCAGGTGTCCTTATACGTCGAGTGTATCCCAAACTCTGTATTTTAACTGGAAAGTTGGGGGTCGTCTTATACACCCAGTCGTCTTATACGCTGGAATATATGGGTATGTATCACCAATTATGTTGGAAATTATCCATAAAGGCTGAAACTGTATGGACACTTTTCGGAGGGAAGTGTGGACAGCTCCTGCAGGCAGCTATGGAAATACCTATCAGTGGTCCCAAGGGGGCATAAGAACATAAGAGGAGCCCTGCTGGATCAGGCCACAGTCCATCTAGTTCAGCATCCTGTCACACCAAATGCCCATGGGCATCTCCAGCAAAGACAAAGGCAAACCTTCTCCTGCTCTCGAATCCCAGCTAATGGCCTTGAAGCATCCTGCTTGTCCCCACGGCCTGAAAGATGTACTTAGGCATCCATTCTAGCAGCCATTGATACATCTGTGATCCATAAATTTGTCTAACCCTTCCTTAAAGCCCTCTAGGCTGGTAGCTGTTCCCACCTCTTCTGGCAGGAACATATGGTTACCTTTCCCAACATATGGATACATGATTTAGGCTGTGGTCATACCTAGGGTTTAATCCAGCTTCGGCCCACTTTCAGAGTGAGAGAATACATGAGAACAAAACGACAACCTGTTTTCTTTCAGTATTAAATAACTCAGAATACTCACCTTTGGCATAGATAATGTGAAAATAAAATGACTGGTCACTTTGTTGGTGGGTTCTCTCACTCTGAAGGCAGACTGAAGCTGGATTAAACATTAGGTGTGACCACAGCCTTAGGAAGAAGTGCCTCCAAAGCCCACAATGCAAACTAAATTGCTTTTGAGGACAGAGAGAGAACTATGGTGCACTTTCAGATGCAGCACTGGTTCACCATACACCTGTGATCCCCACCAGAGGGGTTTTCACTACTATGAGCAGGAACTTGAACGAAATCCAGTCTGAGTCTCAGATGTCACCCAGCAGGCCACATATCTTCCATTTTAGGGAAGAGCTAATGTGAATGGTGCCAAAGCTAGTCATCCCTATTCTCAGTGCCCCTAGTGGCCAATTGGGATTTTGTTCTTGTAGAAGTCTGCCATAAAACTGCACCCCCTGCAGTTAATAACACGTAAAGCAAAGTCTCTCCTACTCAGATACACTCATGTAAAGCAGGTGCCACTAAAATAGCACTATAGAAAGCTCTCTGTGAGCCCAGCTGGCTTTGACCTCTCATAAACAAGAGAGAGAAATTTCACCTGTTCATAACTTCCCATGTGGATCAGGAGATAAGCATGAAGGCCAGCAAACACCGTGAAACATCTACGTTTTGTCAGGCACTGGATTCAAAGTTAGCCAGGTGCACCTTGCAAAACATTTCCATAAATCTGAACAAGAAGCCTCATTTGCATTAGTTACAGGGAAAACTTGTGCTCATGACATGTGAGATTCTGTACTGTAAAAATTGCAATATTTATTTAGGGAAAAGGGGCTTGCATCGTTTGCCTCCCATGCAAATATGAAAACAATGAAGCCTTATGAAGTTTGCATGGCCTGTACTGCTATTCTACCCTCCTCAGGAATTAAAAGGCTTGTCAGGTATTTCAGCTATTGGCTTTTGTGAGACTAAAGGAAAACGACCCAGGACTCAGTTTCAGAATCCAAAGAAGATGGAAAAACCAAAACTGTTGGAGCAATGTAGAAGGTGCAGAATGTCCTACTGGGCAGTGTTTATTAAAAATCCAAAGAACGATGAAATAGGCCCAGGAACACCATCACGGCCTCTGCAAAGGTAAGGGAGACCACCGGAATGAAATGGGAGGCCAGGCCTATTTAGGTGCTCTTCAAAGGCCAAATCAGTACTTCTAGTTTTGGCCTTTGCTGAAGCTTCAGTGGATACCAGATAATGTGATTTGTGGACAAATAGCCATGGCATTCCCTATATAGTTCCAGGATACTGAAGCAGTATTCTGAAATGGAAAACTGAATGATAGTTTCCCATAATACAATTGCTTACCTCTGTCTGCTGGTTCCTCACCTTATTCTTTCTTTTTCCAAATATTCAAATGCTAGCCAAGTGTGTAGGGGGGAGGAGGCACAAGGAAAGTGGGTGGGTGCTTGGTTAACATCCAGGTATTGGAAACAGAAGTAATAACAGAAGGAGCTGACAGACAGAGGTAAGACCCCAAGCAGCTTTCCTCCAAGCAGCCTAAGAGAGCACATACTGTCCTCTTCCCTTCCCTTTTTTTTTTTCACAACAGCCCTGTGAGGTTAGTAAAGCAGAGACTGACACTAGTGAAGCTCCATAGCTAAAAGGGAATTCAAATTCACAGGGCTCCTGAGTTCTAGCCCTGCACTCCAATCATTTCATAATCCAGGTTCCTCTTTTATCCATCAGACTAACCAGGTGAGAAGAACACTTGGTTGCTGATGTTGGTTGTGAGCCAGTTTGGTTTTGGTTGCTGAACATGACTGTGAGCCAGTTTGGTCTTGTGGTTAGAATGCCAGACCTATCACATCATCAATGGCTTTGATTCCACACTCCTCCATGAAGCCAGCTGGGTGACCTTGCGCTAGTGACCTTGGGCTAATCTCTTCTGAGCTCTCACAGCCTCACATACCTCACAGGGTGTCTGTTGTGGGGAGAACAGAAGGTTTGTCAGCCACTTTGAGTGCCCTTAAATGAGTGAGAAAAGCGGGGCAGAAAAGCCAACTAATGGTTGACTTCGGAAACACTATTTGATATTTAGATAAAGCCACTGATTTATGAAGCAGCCATTCTGAGGAAAGTGAGCTTAAGAATGTGAAAAGCTCCCTGTCTCAGGTAATCTGCAACAGGATGACCCCTTTACACCCCACTTTTGAAATGAGGAGCAAACAAGTCCACTAGCAGTGTTCTGCCTGAGGCTGGGATAATCGGAATGATGGCGCAGTGCATTTATCTGTTACCACAAATCTCTGCTGCACACCGGCCATGGATGACAATTATTCATCTTAAGACTGACTATGAACCTTCAGCTTGGTCTTGTGGGCCAATTTGGACTTGTGTTTAGTGTCAGGTTCTTATCTGGTAGTCTTCTGGTTCAATTCCACACCCTACACAAAGCCAGCTAGGTGACCTTGGGCTAGTCAAGGCTCTCCTTCCAAGCGCTCACAGCCTCACCCACCTTGCAGGGTGTGGAAGGTTTGCCAGCAGCTTTGAGTCCCCTTAAGGGTGAGAAAAGTGGGGTATAAAAGCCAACTTTTCTTCCTCTCCTTCTTCACCTTGTGGCCACTGTGTGATTTCTTCCTCTCCATCACCACTTCTTGTATTTCTTCTTCCATGCTTCATGTGGGAAACTGCAAAAGCCAAACAATACTGGCAACAAGAGCACATGACGCTGTCATACAAGTTGAAGATTTTTTTATTATTATTATTATTTTATTTTGCCCCAGAATAGCTAGAGGTTTGTTCATACAGGCAACTGTAATATAATTGCTGGAAATCAATGGCAAAAGCTGCCTGCGCTGCATTTACTGCCCAGAGGTATTGCGCTCTTGTCTCTAATGGTACGTCTTGAAGGAATCTGTCTTGGTTCTCATTGCTACCATGTCAGACTCATAAAAGTGGAAGCTTGCAAAACTGACATGGAGATCCCTGAAGGCATGAAGAACATAGGGCATATTGAAGCAGATAGTTAATTTGTAGCTATAAAGAAATAATGATATCATCATAAAAACAGCTCTAAAAATCAGATTGCGCTCAGACTCTTGAAACCAACCGGATGTATATACATATGGTCATTGACATAGGCGGTTTAAGGAAGACAACCGAGCATAGAGGAGCCCTTGTTTCTATGGGACAATACTGCCATCTGCTGGATGTGGGTGAACTTCAATGCTTCTACTCAAGTTCAAGCGCTCAGATCATCTAAAGTTGTTTATTCAAAATTAAAACTTCATCAGACTAGCGCCTGAACTTAATTCTATTTTAAGTGTGTGAACTTCAGCAGAGCACAAGTCACCCTGTACTGGAGGGGACTGGACTGAAGAAAATACATAACAGCTGCCTTCAGAGCCAACTGTAGTGTGGTGTTTAAAGCTTTGGAATAAAGCCAGATGCCACACAAATGCAGGGCTTTTTTTTATTTTGAGTTTTGTTAGCTGCAGCTTAATGGAAAGAGTTCTGAGTATTGTACTGAATAGTTCCAAACCTCTACCAGATACACATTCACAGCTTTGCTGTGAAAGAAAGCCCACTTCCCCCACAGAGAGCAGGAAAGTCTGTCAGGTGGCTTCCAGGCTTGGGTGGGGTAAGCTGAACTTTTCATCTGGCAAAAACAGAGGACAAAAGATCCAGGCAGAGGCCTGCAGTGTGATACCTGTGTTCTTCAGCCTCTCCTTCCCCAGAAGATCCCATTTAGAGAGATCCACTGCTCCAACATGAGGCAAGAAGTCTACCTACTTGGACAAAGGCAAGCAACTCCAGGACAGCAGCATCTGAGCAAAGCATGCCTGCTGCTACCATGCCAAGAGCCAAAAGGAAGGCACATGAGTTAGGAGAAAATAGAGCATACACATTGCGCTAAGAAACTTCTACACTACAAACATCCCTGCATGTTCCAGAATGTCCCACAGCCAAGATAGGTGTGGAGCAAATTCTTGGAAACTCACCTAGTCACCAGCGAAGAAACTCCTGCAGACACGAGTTCTGGGTGGAGAAGTTTCGAATGGAGCATGTGACTGGGTGGTGCAGGTGTGGTTGTACACTGCATCACCCAGTTGCCACAACAACAGCACTGCACATGGGTATTGGCACTGTCGCTGCAGCACCACAATTGCCTCCTTGTTGGAGGTGATTTGCACTTACCGAGTAAGTAGGTAAGCACCAGCTAAGTTTCAAATGATTTGGGCATCTCAAAATGTGGGCACCCAAACCATTCAACACTCTCACCTCCCTGAGACATTGTACCAGGGAAGGAGAGGTGCAAAACGATTCTAAATAATTGCAAAACATAAATGTGAAATTACGTGATGGAATTATAGTTAGGGGTGTGAATGAATATTCATAACATTCAAAATTCGTACAAATTTGGCCGAATTTGAACATCCGTATTTGAATTGAAAGTTGGCACATTCAAAAATTGATATTTAAATTTGAATCAAACATTTTGATACATTTGTATTAAGCTTTGTATGGGATATGTATGGAATTCGTATGCATTCATATAGGATTCATATGTGATTAAATATTTGTGTCAGATTCGGATCCCACTACATTCAAAAGGGATCTATTCAAATGAATATGAATTTCTTTGTATTCAATTCAATACAAATCGAATACAAAAAAAAATTCATGCACTTCCTTAATTATGGTAGCTACTCAAGAAAATATAGATTATTGTCAGTCCACAAAGATGTTGGCATACTGAGATAATGTGATAATGACTATAACCCTCAGCGCTATAGTTTAGTAAGATACATGGCACACCCAGAAATAGTTGTATCTAATAACAAAAAGTGAGAATTCAGAAATAGTAGTGTCCATGGCTCTCGGAGATTATTATTCACAATAATCCATATTCTATCAACACATAGAAATTCACATTTCATGATTCTGCTTCCATTGCTGTTAAAATTACACCCAA
Source organism: Aspidoscelis tigris stejnegeri (assembly GCA_023333525.1). NCBI lineage: Eukaryota > Metazoa > Chordata > Lepidosauria > Squamata > Teiidae > Aspidoscelis > Aspidoscelis tigris. The sequence goes on from JALMGA010000010.1 coordinate 21,183,919, forward strand.
CAACATCTGTGAAACCTTTGACCATAAATTTTAGAGTTCACATGCAGTAAATGTGAACATTCAATGCATTAACTCTATCCCTTTAAGGGACATCTTACAGATGTAAACTGGTTGCACATTATCAAATCCCTTAGCAAAATGGGCAAACAATACTTTTGCTATTAAAGATTAATTCCTAAGGCCCACCATTTAAACAAGTTGCTAAGCCTGAATCAAAAGGGACTGTTTGCACTTATCTCATTGCAATCCAAACAGGTGTGTCTGGACCTTCAAGGTCCTCTAGTCTGGACCATGGCAAGGTGCGGTCTGGAACAGTGCTGACCGCAAGGCAAAACTGGTCCCATCTAGCCCTTGCAGCCACCCCCAAAAACACATGAGCTTTGGGGTTCTCCTCCAAGGGCTCCAACAGCTAAGAACAAAAGTTCCTAGCACCCAGGGAATATATTTTGACAGCATATTTTGGTGCACCACTGAAATACTCCCTCTTCTGCATGTCTTCATAATCCAGACTGAGACAAACTGGTACACTTGGCTGAGCTGATAGAATATTGAGGACGACCATTGATCCAGATCAGGAGTCTCCTGATCTGGATTACACTCTGTCCTGTGCAGACAGAGCATACCAGCAGTGGATGGGGCCTCCCATATTCTGCACTAAAATGTGCAACCGCAGCAAGTGCAGAAAGGCCCTAAAAAATGCAAAAGGAACTTGAAATCAGAGATTAGAGTGGATGCTGATGTTTCCCATCCCATCTCTATTCCACATTAAACTTTTTAAAACTCACTTTGGAAATGCATTCCAACAGATTTTAAAAGCTGTGTTCATTTTCTTTAGAGCAAATGTTGACAGCTTAAGGGGAACTGGAACAAGGCAAGAAGTGAATTATTTTGCATCACTTCCCCCCCACCCCACCCCAGGAAAAAAATGCAGTGAATGTTATTGCTTCCTTCACAGCAGTGGTAGGTAGGGTTGTGCATGAATATTCGGCACATTTGGAATTCAGATGAATAGGTACGAATTTGGAGATCTGTGGACAAATCAATGGAGAACTGGGTGTGCAAGACCTGGAAATGCCTAGGATGGCGACACACATTGGCAGCGAAGACAGGAGAGGGAGGGGGCGGGAACAGAGGGGTGGGGTGGATTGCTTCATTCATCTGAATATTCATGCATGAATATGAAGCTCCCCCACATTTGGCTGAAGCCGAATTTTCCAAATCAAAAGTGGGAAATTGGTTTCATGCATACCCCTAGTGGTAGGAATCTTCTCCTGTAGAATGGCTCCAAGGTATTCAGGAGTCTGAAGAACCTCTTGCCTAAAAATCTTCTTCAAACCAGTATTCCAAGACTTGGAAATGCAACAATGTTTGCAGCTCTTTGGGAATTCCGAATGCTTCTTCCTTGGATGCCCTATGGACTTCTATAGGTAAGTCCTAAGTTGCAAGATACTTTGTGAGTTTGACTTCTGAGTAGATGAATCTTCATATACATTTTAATTTGCCCTAGAGGTGTGGCAGGAAAATATCTAGTATCCCCGAGGAGGTTAACTCAGGAATAATCTTGGCAGTAAGCTACCAAGTATCCCTTGTGAGTCAGTTTGGTCTAGTGGTTAAGGAGCCAGACTCTTATTTGGGAATTCTGGGTTCGATTCCACACTCCTCCATGAAGCCAGCTGGGTGACCTTGGGCTAGTCACAGCTCTCTTCTGAGCTCTCACAGCCCCACCTACCTCACAGGGTGTTCTGTTCTAGGGAGAAGGATAGAAAAGCTTTGTCAGCCGCTTTGAGTCCCCTTAAATGGGTGAGAAATAAGCAGGGTAGAGAAGCCAACTCTTCTTCTTGTTGTTGCATGTTGCATATTCAGATATATTCCCATAAAATGTGCACTTACAAGTGTTACATACAATTACAACAACCCTTGTATTTTATAAACAAATTCATTTAGCAAGCACAATAGCTGTCAAGAAAACAGAATTGCCTGGGGCTCCCTGTTGAATATATACTCCAGATGCCCGCCTTACCAAATGTTGTGTGCTAAGCTCGCAGCAGAAATCTCCATGCTTTCAAGCATCACGGTGGTCTCAGGAAACTGCACAGTCATCTCTTGGCTTCAATAGCTGCACGCTTTGTGGTTCTGTGACAGCAGAATTGTTTAAGGTTGTGTTATCTGCTATGGGCATATTCATGAATTAGGACCAGAGCATGGGACGTTTACCCAGGTGGAGAAACTGCTGGCTATGGTCAACTCAGCATTCTGGAAGTGTTTTATAATTCTGAATATGGATGATGTCAACTCGGACAATAAGGGATGGGCAAAACACGTTTGTCACCTTCGCAATTTGTGCAAATTGCGAATGTTTGGAACTTTGCAGTCAAATTGAATATTGGCTATATTCAAAGACTGACCTTCACATGCAAAGCAAAAGCTTTTGTGCCTTCGTTCAAAGCTTCGTTACCTTCAAAATGGCTGCCCAGTTGCCTCCAGATCAGATTTGGATTCGGAAGGACAACTGGCGGCAGCAGGGGTTGACGAACATTTGAAGTGAATTTGAAGCCTAGCACGTTCAAAGCGGCCCTATTTGCATGAAGGCGAATTTCTGTCCCATTCGCTTTGATGTGAAGCAAATGGGGAAAATATTTTTGCGCACATCTCTATTGGCAATATCTGCACAAGAGGAGGAGGAGCACTGTAAGCATAGCAGTCTTCACCCTACATATTAATAGGATCTGGGTTGCTTTTCTCAATGCAGTGGCATGTTGTTTGCACACTGTCACTGTCACCCGCTATGGTGGTGGGCAGTCTGGAATCCTTCAGTGAAGGGTGGGATATATATGTTTGGAATGGACAAAGGAAATCAGTAGCAGGAATTCTGCCCACTTCGAGTATGCTAGGATGCCTCTTAGAGGAACTCAAGCTGGTTCCACATTTCTTCTTCATATTCTGGGACAAGGAGCGGCACCCCATTCCAGGATACACAACCCATCTCAGGCAGGGAAGGGGTACCTCTGTCTGCATTGGGACAGCCTGTCCTCCACCATCCTATGCTGCCAGTTCCAAATGCTACACTAGTTACAGAGCCAGCACTGGAGACTCTCGAGGTCCAGGGTGGGGGGCATTTTGACAGTGGACCTTGTGGTACCACTGAAAGATCCTTCCATAACCCAGAAGAGGGGGCTGTGTGACTTCCACACAGGGCCTTCTATTCTGATACTGCTGGGGCTTTTGTGTATGTTAAAATAGCTCATCATTAGGGGTGTGCACAAAGCCCATTTCCCACATTTGATTCTCCCCCACAACTTACCTGTCCTCACCACCACAGCACCTTCTTTTAAGGCACTTCTGGGTCTGCGCACACAAACTAGAAGTGCCTTGTCTGGGTTCCGGAAGGCCTACTTCAGCTTTCAAAGAGTGCAGAAAGAGTCCTGGGACTCCAGCGGAGGATGCCCCAAAAGGTAAGGGGGTCTGTGAGAGGCCATGGGGAGGAGGGGGGCCTGGGGGAGGCAAGAGGCCATGTAGGGGGAGGCCCCAGGGCATCCAGTATCCACCAAAGCTTTGACCAAAGCTTCTACAAATACTGGATAATCTGATTCATGGACAAATAGGGCCCTATTGATTCAGCCATGAATCTACAAAATTGTACATATTCATACAAATTCCAGATGTCATGAATATTCATGCACATTCCTACTCATCACAACTGTGTGTAGCACTGAGCATGACCTATGATGTCAAGATACTTATTGGGTTGAAAGACCAGACGGGCTTTTGTTTTTACTTTACTTGTTCAATTAAAGTATTTTAGTTCAGCTGAGCATTAAAAACAGTTTACATGAGCCATTTGGGAGCTCTGACCTTGCTGAGTTTTGGCAGTGCTTAAGGGTGTCTGAGTCAGTGGTATCTATTCGCCAATAACTCCTTATAGACTTAGGAAGTATTAGAAGCAAGCCATGTCTTGTGCTTCTTCCATTTTTTTTCTCCCTAGAGTTTGCCAATGTGACTCCCGCAGCTCCTAATTTCTTGTAGTCACATTGATTTAATGTTTGCACATTTGAAATTCACAAAGTTTTCTAGGAACTTCACTCTAGTGAATAATGATGGACTACCATGCACCAAAGTGCCTCAACATTGGGAACATGGTTATTCCATGGATGCAACCTTTTTTGGGTAGTTCCTTTAGGGTCTGGAGCTGCCAGGCTAATGTCCAAGAAAACAATGATTTCCTTGAGAGCTCCCTCTGTTACCCACAAAGTTCCTCTGTTTCCCCATTCATTGCTTCCTCCCTAATGAGGAGGCATGAGCAGTCAACTGTTCCCTCCATTGAGAATAGGAAGCTGTGTCCTTCTCAGTCCCTTTACCTCAACTGCTATGAAGCCATTGAACTGTAAAAGTCACATGTCCGTTTTAATTGTAATGAAGCATTTTCACAGTCATCATGCGAGGTGTGTGTGTATAAAGCAAGATGTATAAAATGAATTACAAATAAAGATTTAAAAAACCTCTTGCACAATCAAGCGATAGTGAACAAGACTTTTGCTTATTCTCTCATTTCATCTACCGTATCTCATCTCTCTTGTGGGGACACAGGACTGGTAGTTTGTTGGACTGCATTTGCATTTGACATTCTTTTTGAAAGTGGATGACAATCCAATGAGGCACTCTTAGGTCCAGGGTGACCTGCCCTTGGGCAACAAAGTGAGAGTTGGAAGGTATCACAGTATGTCCCTACTGAAGTCAGTGAATTAATGTCTAGGATCTTTTGAAGAGCAAAATGATCAGACTAGAAAGATCCAGAACAGGTCGTCTAACACAGAGATCATCTTTTATAGTCATAATCCAGAAAATATTTTGTTTAAAAGACCTAGAAGCCTGCATTCTATCTGTCTAGGAAAGAAATAGCCAAGAAAACTACATTTTGTTGCATCATATCCAACCCACTTAATCCACTGGGTGTTTATAGTCAGATACTTTGGCCATCATGAGCATCTAACATATCTTTGTGCTTATGAGGTACAGGATTTCACCTAATGTTTTGTACAGTGGTCAAAGCATTTCTTGCTATGCTTTCAGCCATCCCTTAAGGCAAATCATACTTGAACTAGGTTCTCATAAGGCATGCTCCCATCTTCACTTTAAACCTGCTTCAATGCGTCTTCAGGTCTGACTGCTCACACCTTTTAATTTCTGTTTTATTTGTGGACTTGATATCCTCCATTTGGACTTTCCTGAAAGGAAAAGTCCACAAATAAAATGGATAGAAATGAAAAGGTGTGAGCAGTCAGAGCTGAAGGTGGACTGAAGAAGGTTTAAAGTGAAGGCCACAATGACCTGAGAATCCATTTCATTTGGATTTCACTACTTGCAATATCAGATGTTCGTGACAAAAATGTTGTTTAACCATCATTCATTTCTGCCATAAGAACAGCTGACCACTTTCCTGGCCACCACAAACCTTCCACAGCTCAGGGCAAATGGACCATGCAGTAACTCATGTTTAAGATGACATTTTGAACACCCTGTTCATTCTCCATAAGTGCAAGATTGTCATGAACAGAGAAATCACACCAAGATCCAAGTAAGGTTGCACGCTGCAATCCTTAGTACGGTGGGGAAAACCTTCTGCCTCACTGAAAGATTCACAAAAAAAGAAACTGAGCCCCAGAATACTGTATGCATTTACAGCTGTAGATGGACTTCAGAAGTAGTCAGTGCAAGGGCAATTACACCCAATCTTCTCTTTAATGTTTTATGGCTTTATTGGATTTTAGTATCCTGCAATTTTATCTTGTAAATGGCTTTGTCTGTACAAGAAAGTACATCTCCCAGCCAAACTAAAGAAAGTAAATCTTCCAGCCAAACTGAAAGAAGAGTTTGCTTTTGTCTGAGGACTGTCTTGCTATTGCATTTACATCAAATATTTGGGGGGTGTAGAGGAATTAATTACTTGCAATCAAACAGGCTGCAATCTCCGTCTCTCGATAACACTTCAGAGACACTTCACATTCTCACTCCTTGTATGTGGAGAAATTATTCTTAGGTTGAACTGGGACGAAGAAGCTTGATTATACTGTGTTTCCGTTTCCTATGAAATCCCCAACCACAGTTCTAAATAATTGTGGAAGTGTCATCGGAGTTTTAAAATTTCCGAAGAACTGTCCTCAACCCATAATCTAAATTTTGGGTGATTTCCAGGTCTGACCAAATTCAGCCTTTTAGATGGCACTGAATTACAGCTCCCATAATTCCACATCAGATACAGCCAGTTTAGGACATCTTAGTGGTGGTGATGGATTCTGCACATAATCAGTATGGTCAGCCAAGCTCTATTCCCATTATATAGGATAAAGCTGAGAATACAAAATTATGGCGGTGAAACTATTATCGTAACACCTGATCTGACAGCAGCCGGGAAGAAATGAACAGAAATTTCTTCACCCAGAGGGACATTGGTCTATGGAATTTGCTGCCAGAAGAGGTGGTAACAGCTACTAGGCTAGATGGCTTTAAGAAAGGGTTAGACAAATTTATGGATGACAGGTGAATCACTGGCTGCTAGAATGGATGCCTAAGTACATATTTCAGGCTGGGGGGACAGTCACTGCTGCTGTACGGGGTGGATTTTGACAGTGATCAGAGGGAAAGTGTTGAGAGTGAATGAACAACAATTGCGCAGCCGATGGCTGCAGCCGCTGCCTTTGCCGGCACAGGAAGCCATTTCGGGGGGCGGAGATCTGGGAGACGAACAGAGAACCGATGGCTATTTTTCCTTTGGACTTGTCGGGGGTTTCTTCCTGGTTATGGCTGCTCAGAGCACAGTCCCTCCCCATTCCCGCTGGCACCCTATCGACAAGAGAGGGAGCGGGGAAAAAAAATGCAGGCAAAGAAAACATGCTTCCGTGGGGACAGTAGGTTTTAAACACGCATTTTGCTGAGCCTCATGTGGACACTTATTCCGGAATTGAACACCACTTTTAATGTTCACTGGAATACAGGGACGGTAGAGGGAAACTAGAGAGGCAAATAAGTTGCTTGGGGATGCAGCCCCAGAAAGCTTAATAAAATCACACGCTACAACTATAACCCTATGCCACGATGCCCAGCGTTCCAGTAAGTGCCTGCCCTCTCTGAGGAGTAGCTTGGCCCTGTTAGGATACTGGGTTCGTGCAACGGCCAAGTGAATACTACAGCGTGGACACAAAACACTGGTAGCAAGCGTTTCAACAGTGAACTAAAACAAGTTTATTATTATACACAAGCAATACTAGAAAATAATAAGGTTCAGGTAGTTGTTAGTTTAAATTTGCAAGTCTCTTAAGGCTAGGAGCTACCCCTTTCTCTAAAGGAAAATAGTTCCCCTTTTAAAAGTCAAACCTCTCCACGTTCCTCTCCCTCTGGCTTGCTTCTGCCACAGCTCAAGCCAAGCCAGTGTACCCAAACGTGGCCCTAGATGATCACAAGGCCCAGTCCGTCCTTGCTTGTCCGATCATCCAGCCTGGTCAGTTGCTAGTGAAGTCTCCCTCAGAGCTACAATCCACCCGATTGCCTCCTTCAGAAATCACTCAGCCCAAAAGACCACTGGTCAGCTACTGGTTCCAGCTCCCTCAGGATCAGCTCCTCTGTTCCCTTCAGCCTCAGTCCCAGCACGAAGACCCCTGGTCAACTACTGGTCTGGCTCCTTCAGGTTCAGCTCTTCTTCTCCTTTCAGCTCTTGTCCCAGCATGAAGACATTCTCTGCTGTACTCTGTGTTCATTTATACACACACCCCTGATCCTGATTGGCTCTAGCCGCAATAAAATGCTGCTGGAGACTCCTAACAGAGGTTGCTGTCCCTCCAGCCTGATTGGTGGGAACTCCTTCTCTAGCCCCTCCAGCACTCAGATCCCCGGACAGCTTTTCCCTCCAAAACCTTACTCCAGCCAATCACTGCAACAGGGCCCGCACAGGATTCCCCGCTCTTTTTGCAGCCCAAATCCCAGGGTTTGCAACAAACTTTTAGCAACAAGGCTGGCTATTGCAGCTAGCTAGAAGCCTGCAAAGCCAGAAAGCAAAACAGTTTGCAGCCTGTACCCAGAAACCGTCACAACCCCTCCCTTCCCCAAAAAAGACAAATGTACCTGGGGCACAACTGTCCCATGGACATTTGTCTCCCAAGGAGGAGTGTAACTTTACATACTAACTATCTAATAAACACACTCTATAAAAGTCCAAAGTCTCTGTCAAAGATTTTCCTTAACTAACTATATACAACTAAACACAGTGTCCCAAAGTCTTTAGTTAAGATGCTCAGCCACTGAGTTGTCCTCTGCGCCGTCCTCAGAGGATATCCGCTACTCCTGATGGCAGGCTGGCGCTGTCCTCCATGGCTCCTCCTCCTGACCTGGGCCGCAGTCTCTTTGGTCCGTCCGGTCCATCTGGTGCCACTGGTCTAGCGCTGTCCACTGCCATTTGCCTCTCTGGAACCAAGTACGACACGGCATCCGCCTTCCAGTCCTCTGCCCTTTCCATTTCCATTTTTTTCATCTCCCGCTCATACTCGAGCCTCAGTTTGAGCTCAGCGAGCCCCTTGTCCTGTGCCACTCCCGGCACAGCTTCAGGAGTCCCTGGGCCTGCACCCACACTTGGCTCTGGGGTTGAAACCTCCTGTTCCACCACAGACTCCATAATAGCTTTCCTTGGTTTGGCTCTGGGACCCTTGCCACTAACACGCCTAGCTGGCAGTCCCCCTGGACCCTTTGGAACAGTTTTAGCCCCTTTTCTAGTTAGCATCAAGTGTGGGACTCCCCACCACTTGATCTACCGTGCTGGCTGCTGATATTTGTAGCCAACACACAGGGAACGTAATTCCCTCCCTGGTTCCGTACTTTACCCAGGCAGTTTACCTCTGGAACCAGGCTTACTTGGGTGTGGCCACGTGGTTCAGCGTCCGGCTGGTGACCGTACTCTATTACCTTCAGCAATTACCTCCGGCCACCAAACCTACTGACCCCACTATATTGTGGCTATGCTCACCCAAATACTAGGGCTGACAGCACAACAGGTCCTTTACAAAGTACCCAAAGCCTTTACCTCAGGACCTGTGCCTGCTTGCCCGTACCTACTAGCCCTCCCTGATGTCTAGCACACACACACTTCAGGGATGGAGGAGTTCTGACCCACAGGCACTACCGTAGGGCTCTGTGTCCAGACACCAGACTCAATCACAAAGGAGCCAAACTCTGGCTGCCCTTCTCAATCACACACAGTATTGCTTGCTACTGCAGTATTCCGGCCAAAGCGGACTGAATCAAGATTCGTCCCGAGCTGCCACCAAATTGCCACGATGCCCAGCGTTCCAGTAAGTGCCTGCCCTCTCTGAGGAGTAGCTTGGCCCTGTTAGGATACTGGGTTCGTGCAACGGCCAAGTGAATACTACAGCGTGGACACAAAACACTGGTAGCAAGCGTTTCAACAGTGAACTAAAACAAGTTTATTATTATACACAAGCAATACTAGAAAATAATAAGGTTCAGGTAGTTGTTAGTTTAAATTTGCAAGTCTCTTAAGGCTAGGAGCTACCCCTTTCTCTAAAGGAAAATAGTTCCCCTTTTAAAAGTCAAACCTCTCCACGTTCCTCTCCCTCTGGCTTGCTTCTGCCACAGCTCAAGCCAAGCCAGTGTACCCAAACGTGGCCCTAGATGATCACAAGGCCCAGTCCGTCCTTGCTTGTCCGATCATCCAGCCTGGTCAGTTGCTAGTGAAGTCTCCCTCAGAGCTACAATCCACCCGATTGCCTCCTTCAGAAATCACTCAGCCCAAAAGACCACTGGTCAGCTACTGGTTCCAGCTCCCTCAGGATCAGCTCCTCTGTTCCCTTCAGCCTCAGTCCCAGCACGAAGACCCCTGGTCAACTACTGGTCTGGCTCCTTCAGGTTCAGCTCTTCTTCTCCTTTCAGCTCTTGTCCCAGCATGAAGACATTCTCTGCTGTACTCTGTGTTCATTTATACACACACCCCTGATCCTGATTGGCTCTAGCCGCAATAAAATGCTGCTGGAGACTCCTAACAGAGGTTGCTGTCCCTCCAGCCTGATTGGTGGGAACTCCTTCTCTAGCCCCTCCAGCACTCAGATCCCCGGACAGCTTTTCCCTCCAAAACCTTACTCCAGCCAATCACTGCAACAGGGCCCGCACAGGATTCCCCGCTCTTTTTGCAGCCCAAATCCCAGGGTTTGCAACAAACTTTTAGCAACAAGGCTGGCTATTGCAGCTAGCTAGAAGCCTGCAAAGCCAGAAAGCAAAACAGTTTGCAGCCTGTACCCAGAAACCGTCACACCCTATGATCCAGGAAAGCCTGGAACTGCACCAGTGTTTTTCTCATCTTCTAGCAACCTTTACCAAATTGGGTAACGCAGCAGAGACGGAAAAGGAGCACACTTGGTGTGAATTCCCTACTAAAAAGCACTTTTTGTGCTATGCTTTTGTAAGGAATGCTCTCGAGGACATTGTGTCTGCAAAAACGAACTGATAAGAATAACTGGTCTGAACCAGCCAGCCATTGGACTTGCCTCTATTGCGCAGGTCAGAGAAATCTGATATGTATTTCTTTTCCTACTTGGAAGGCGTTACTGGAAATATTGTAATTATCGCCCGGGTTTAGGTGTATTAGATTATGCTGGAAGTGGGAGGTTCGAAGTTCGTCTTGATGGGGTTCTGAAAAGTAGACTTCCTATGCTGCAGCATACCAAAGTAAATGAATCTTTTCTCTCTGGCCCTTTCTGCTTATTTAAAACTAATATGAATAGCATTTGCTGATAGAGTGGCAACTTGTTTCATAGTGGTCTGGAATTTTCCTAACACTATTTTCTCCACAAGTTGGATCACATTGTACATCCGATAATGCAGACTGCAATTTGGTGTGTGTGTGTGTGTGTGTGTGTGCTCGTTCCAGTGGATTAGTGTGTGTGTGTGGAGGCCCAAGCTGTTTCCTTTAAAAGAAAAGAAATCCAGTCAAAGTAAGATATTTCTAAGTATCCCTCAGTACTGCAGTTCCTGCCACACACTCTAGACCAGTAAGTGCAGGATCAGGAAGCAACTGCTCTTAGTGGAATACAGAGGTTGAACAGCCCTGGCTGGTAGATCTACTTTAACAACTGGGGAGGGGGGATTCTTTCTTCTCAGAGGACAATGATGAAAAGAAAGAAAGGAGGAAACTAGCCCATACCAGCAGGAATTATCCCGAAGAGCAACAAACAGGGAAAAGCCAATGAGAAGAATAAAATCTCCTCTGAAGCTGCTAAGGCACTTCAGTCAGCCTTCACATTCCTTTGAAGCCCCAGCAACCTAGGAATTTACTCTTAAAAAATAATGATCAAAAGGAAGCAGAGCTTGCATAATGAAGACTACTCAAAAGTCTGCTTAATTGTGCATGGGGAGGGGGGGGAGGAAGTATCAGGTTGCCTCCAGACAGCAAAAAGCAATGCAGGGTATAAACAAGGTCCTTCAATTGCCTCTTATGTCTCCTGCCAGATGCTTGCTACAAACGCCTGCTTACCTACGTGTCTGGCGAGCAGCATATGAGATCAGCCCACTGGGGATTTTGAGGAGTCAAGTACCTGCCCACTTTTTTCTGTTGTTTTTCATGGGCTTGGCTTGCTCCTAGAAGTCCTCGGCAAGCTGACCTCGTATGATCAATTTTTTTTTTTAGTACAGCCACTAACCTAAATCAAAATGTATAAAAAGTACATGAAAAATTCTTGTCATATTTAAAATCACCATGTACAATTATAATAATGGTCTGGGCTGTAGGAAAACTGTACATTAGGTGTGGTTGTTCCTGTTCTTAGTCTAATTGCTACTGAGCAGAACCTAGACACATTTAAAATATTCTGGTTATATCTTCTAATAAATGTTTCAGACAATGTTCTTCTCCCCTGATTGAGATTCAGGCCAAAATGGGGGTAATAAAGGTTGTGCATGCCTCCTCATAGAAGCAACAGCGTGCCATGGAGTGTGCTATATCTTCTACTTGGTTCCGTCCACGTGGGCAGCTTCGTTCTGAGTCAGGTACTCCATCAGGTCTGCCCTGAAGGAGAGATGAGGGTAGTATGTTGAATCTTGCCAAGGTAAATGCCTTCCTATATTTAGGGATGTGCCGTTTATGCAGATAAATTGTCTGCGTAAGGGACTTTGAAGTTACTTTTATAATTGGATATCAAACTGCATCACTCATATGATCTTGAAGGTCCGTGTCTATAATCTTTGTTTAACAGTATCTCTTGCTATCACCTATGCTAATACGAGGAGGGCCTCAGGTGTGAGTCTTATGCTTCTCAGCCTCTGCTGCAGAATGACTCTTCATTTTGTTTGGCAGGGGTCCAGTAATGTCAGAGGGGCTGGCCTAGCCAGAAGAAAAATCAGTTTTAACCAGCAGTGGATATCTTAAGGGTCCAGATCCAGGTCTCAAATTTGATTTGCCCCACTTCGAACAGTACCACTGCATTAGGCACACAAGTTGGCGATCCTAAAACTGTACGGAGAAACTTAAGTTTGTCGTGTTTCAAAAGCAGATATGCTTTTAACTGTGAACATCTGAGATCTGTGTAAAAGTTTAGGGATAAGCTTTGTTTAAAGACTTTAATGGCTGCTGAAATAAACTGACCTCCGGTCTTGTCGTAGAGCCTTATGACTGCTCTGACACTCCTTTGGGCATCTGCTATGGCACTTTTGATGTGAATAGTCCAATTACTGACCTGGTATGTTGCCTGCCAGATGGGCATGTAAGTGGGGGCTATTCCAGAAAATCCAGTGTTGTTGCTGTGATGGCCACTCCTTACCCAAAAGGCAGGTTCCCTGCCCAGACAGGTGCCCTTTCTGCACTGAGCCTGATTCCAGATTATATCCCAGAAGAAGGGCCTGCCATCTGCTTGCTAGTGCAGTCTTTGGCAGGGTCTTCCCAAGCCCAGCTGCAGTCTGCACTAGCATGTGGCAGACACATCCCTATTCCAGAATATAATTTGGAATACAGCTCAGTGCAGAAAGGGGCAGGGTTGCCTGAATGCATTGTTTCTAATGCTGTACTGCAAACATATCTCTGCTAAGATAAGAGGAAAGCAAGGAGAACAGATGTAACACTGCCAAGAATGGTGCATAAAGTTCACGGAAAGGAACTAAATCTTTAATTTGACCCAGTGGTGTTAGAAGGGTCATGATACTGCTTATTAGCATCCTAAAAGACCTGCCTACAGCCAGGCAGCTAGCAGGCTAATTAGGGAGTAGGAAGGTTATTAATCAAGACCTAATGCAGCGGACATGCATAATAGTCATGCTGGCGTGACACTAATGCAACCAACCACATTGTTTGTATACCATAAGCATGTGTATAAATGTTTCTGTCAGAGTATGTGAAGGTGGGCAAGATTTGAGAAATGTCTCCTGGTACCCCTTACTGCTTGCAATAAAGAGAGTTGCAACTCCTATCTTGATGTGCTAATTGGTGTAGCAAGGAACAAAAGCTTTCACGGCAATTATAGTTGATATCTTATTCAAATGTGAAGTTTTGAACCTCCACAGTTCGTATGAATTGTGAAGGTGACAAACATTTTTGGCCCATCCTTAGTTTGCAGTTCCACAAGTGAACAAATGACTGTTTTTGATAAATGAGGGGTGCCCAGTAACATCTGCCTGCTATTGGAAAGTGTACTTTGAAGTACCAGGAAACAGGTAACCTTATTGTGGCCTAACAGTTACAAACATAGGCATGGTTGAGACTGAAAGGGCTGCTTTTTATTTTAGGACAAAATGGCCAAAATGAGGACTGCCCAAGGACCGAGTGCACACAGCCGAATTTAAAAAAAAAAAAACCTATACCAAGAAGGCACTACGAGTTTTCATGAGGCCTTGCCTTGCTTTTCTCAGTTGTGAGTCCAAAGGCAGCTAAATAATGGAACACTGACTAGAAGATGGAACCAGTAGTAGCCAGTGCCTGAGGGTCAGATGAAGGATGGTTTTGCAGTATACGTTGGGCTCCTAGGAAGCCCAATGAATCTCTGTATCACACTTCCGCCCACCAGCTGCTATTTCCTGGCAGTTAGAATTGAAGGCCTCTTCAATCCAGGGAACCTGAGATTTCATTGTCACCAGATAACTTCCTTTTGGTAGTTTCGGGAACCAATATCTTTCCTTTGTACATTAATAGCATAGGCCGCATTCCCATTACAAGCTTAATACAGTTTCCCTAAACCAAAATAATAGAACCGGATGCAAACGCGAATTTGCCTGATCCCATTACTTTCAACTTAATCGCATTCGATCTGGATTCTGAGGATCGTACGTGGCGCACGTGACTCAAGGGGGGACTCAAGTGGCTACTTTCTAAAAGCCACTTTTCGGGGCTGCCCTGCCCTCTTCCTCCTGGTGTGAACACACCACCCATAAGGGACCCCTTCACGGAGTCTAGCTGGGTGGCTGCCGCTTGCCTGGATGGAGGAAAAACGGCACCAGGCAGCCAGTAATTCTTTACCCTCCTCCCCCCATTGCCCAGGGCACACAGCAGCAGCGGCAACTCAAGCCCCCTCCGCCCGTTCACCGCCACAGCCTTAAAAACATTCACACATCTCCCAGAACCTGCAGCTGCTTTCCTTTCTTTTCTCTTTCTAAAGGTCAGAACTTTCAGAATTGTGTAAAATTGCAGCATTGTTATCAGGTGTGAAGTGGGTGGATTGCTACAGTGTAGTGGCTCCTGTAAGGGGTGGATTTTTACAATAAAATTACTATCTTTGGAAGCAAGCTATTGGGGGAGGGCAACCCTAAACATGCATTCTCATCCCACTAAAACGGTACGGTTCCCACAGTAAGAAATGTAAAACGTTTCAAATGCATGAACCGGAGCGAGACCTGTTGAAAAGAGTGTTAACATTTACAACGCTTTGGGGCGATTTAACACACGGAAAGCGTGTTAAGCCAACCTGACGTGGGGACTGCAAAGATCGAAACCGTTTCAAAACTGTTTTAAGCTTGTAATGGGAATTCACCCATAGTGAGGCCAGTAAGCCTGGGATGGGAAATAAAAAAGACCAGGAAGTGGTGATGTGAATCCAAAAAAGTAAAAAAAAAAGTTTAATAAGTGCAACTTCCTGACTTCCATGTAGCTGAGAATTACATAGGTATACAAATTAAAATACAAAAGTTTAACGAAAGACCAAACACCAAAGGAAAAAAAAACCTGGTTCTTCTGTTCTGATTGTGGTCACCCTGATTTGAGAATTCAGTGAAGCAAATGGTGGTCCACTGCGTGAGACAGGATGCTGGACAAGATGGGCTGTGGTCTGATCCAGCAGGGCTCCTCTGATGCTTTGAGGTTCTCTTGTGTTCTTATGTTATGAAGGCTCCATAGCACCCAGCCATTGCCAGTCCTTCAGTAATTTTGGGACTTAGCTTTTGTCTTTTCTGCACTAGAAGGACAGGAAGAGTTGGCTTTTCTACCCTGCTTTTCTCACCCATTTAAGGGGCCTCAAATTGGCTGACAAAGCTTTCCATTCTTCTCCCCACAACAGAGGTAAATGGGGTTGTGGGAGCTCAGAAGAGAGCTGTGGCTAGCCCAGGGTTAGCCAGCTGGCTCCTTAACCACTATAGAAACTGGCTCACTAGGCCTTAATCTAGATTATATCCTAGACCAGTGTCCTCCAATCTGCATGCTGCTGTTGACAACAGGCAATTATATGGATACTTGGATGGCTTGGCATTATAACCAGTATCGGCTGGGGACAAATCCTGGGGGTCAAATTGAGATTTTTGAGGGATGAGATCAAAAAGAGATCTTCAGCTTACTTTTGACTTCAAAGGAATCCAATAAATTCACGCACTGTGCTTCTGGGAGCTTCTTAGTACACTTATTTTTGGCCACTTCCTGTTATTCTTTATAAGTACCACTTCAAAGTCAAACTTTCTTTGTACTTGCATTTATTTGGATGTATCCTACCTACCCTACCCTGTTCCAAAGTCTTAGGGAGTGAACAAAATGCAGTGCTCCAAAAACAAAACATATAAGTCCATGAAATGCATCCCATCCCAAAAAGCCATAAAATCTGCGACTCACAATAAAAACAAAAAGTCCATCAACTACTGAGTGAAATCAAACCCTAACAAGAAGAGGAAATGTTAAAGTAATCTCCCAAAGCCTGGCAATGAATGTGCTTTTAGCAAGCACCAAAAAAGCATCTAATATTTGCACCTGGCCTTCAATGCCACATCCTGCTTCTCTTATCAGAGGGCAGCACAGGCAAGGATGAACCGGGGGGGGGGGGGGTGAATTTAAAAAAATCAAAACCCACTAAACCCCAGCAGACATTAAAACAGTTTCAGAAGCACCTGGAATTCCACAAAAGCCTGGACCTTAAGAGATTACTCATTATTTTCTCACAAATATTACAATGCTGAAGAAACGTTTTTAACTGTTTACTTTCAAAAAAATCTGGAATTCAGAAGGAGATAACCAGGGCGGTGTTTGAAATTTCCAGAGCACAACAGATGAAAAGGCCTAATATATATACCAGGTCCATGGCAATTGCTAAGAAAAGATACAAAACACTTTGCTAATCAGTGCAGGAGGCACAAAAGTAGGCTTACGCGCAATTCAAAATGCTTTGCAGTTGCTCTTAACTACCTCTCAATACAAAGCAATTTTATGATTTAAAAGATTCCTTTAATTTCTAAAGAGACCTGGCGGCACACCAGCAATCAACAAACATCTTGGCAGGCATTCAGACAGCGACCACTGGCAGGTTCTATAATTCCATCTCATTATTATGTTTACAGGAACATGTGCTAAAATCAGCTTAACTTGGAAGAGAAGGTTAATCAAAGCAAATACAGCATGAAGCAGCTTGTAGAGACAGAGTGATCTTGTGCTGAACATTTTTCTTCTGGCTATGGGTAATTTTAGAAAATTTGAAAGAAAAATATAAAAATCTAGAATTTTTTTTTCTATAGCCGTTGCTGCAGAGACCCTTAATACAGATGAAGGGTCTGTGCTGTACACATCTAGGCCTCCAGATCCTCATGTTAATACAGATCTAGGAGACCCAACACCACCACCACCACCCCACACACATACTGGCAGGAGTACACCTCCATCTGCTTACAACAGAGGCTGATCCAGGTTAAGGAGGCTCTTAATCCAGATCACTAGTAGACCTATTTAATCGGGGTCAACCAGCAGACCAGTAGCCTAATCCAGAACATGGGAGTCACACAGAAGGTTTGCCTCCTATGTTCAGGACTATCAGGGGCAAATTTCAGCAACATGTCATACTGTGCTGCCAAAATGTACCCCTCAGAGCCCCCAACCTGGCCTTTGGAGGTATGGGGGTGTGGACACAAAGTTTGCATGAGCTTCAAGGCCATGGCATGGGCTGATCTGGATCAGGACCATTGGTGCAGACAGTGCTGACCCTGGCCATGTCTTCCTGTGGTCTAGATCAGCGGGTCTGGCTATTTGAGACCCACTGATCTCGATTAGGAGGGGGCAAGCACAGAAAGGGCCTAAGATTAATATCAATGAGTTTATGGACTCCATTTGGAGAAGCTTTGCTCTTCTGAAACAAAATAAGAATAATGGCTTGGCAGGGAAATTTGGCAAGGTTACCACTCATGAGTGAGTTTGTATAATAGAACAATAACCATGTGATGGCACGCCCGAGTCTATGAAGAAAGCTATGGTGTCTGGTACTTTACTCGGAGGCTATCTGTATACCTTCTATTAAGATTAAGATCCTTAACACACAGAAACACTTTAAGCCGGATAAAGGATAACCAAAACAAGTTTACTGAAAACAAATGAAGGGTTAACTCCACCGGGACTAACATGAAAGAACTTAAAACAATACATTACAAAGGGTACTTAGGTTGATTGCAGTCATCTTTCTGGGATTTGGAAATTGCTTTTGGTTCTGGTGCAAGGTGATGGTACCACAAGCTGGTGCCTGTAGACTTTCTTAATCTTCTTTCTGGTGAAGCTTAAGCTGGTCAAAAGCTTCGTTTGTCACTAGGACTGGTGGTATAAATAAACATACACGTGCTAAGGATGCCTGTTTGGATTGTTTGGGCCTAGTTTACCAGACAAACTGAAGGCCTCTGGTCTCTGTAGTTCTGTTGCAGAAAGAGAAACTAACCTTCCTGCTTGCTTCTATTTATACAGGCAAATGGAAGAGACCAACTGGGGCTGGCCTCTAGGGGGTTTCTATAATCCACCCAGAAACTAATACAGAAAAGGCATCTACACTAATGGGAAAACCCATAAACAAAGGAAACTAAAGGAGAGGGGAGGAAATGGCAGAGCCAAGACTTCACAAACCATATAATGACATAAAACATCATGAAGGTAGAGAGCTAGCACGGAGAAACAGACTTCCCCATCCTCTGCATTAAATGTCCCATATATGATTATCTGCCTACAGGCAAAAGTCATGAGTGCGTGCTCAGTGCAGTGAGTTTATGGACCTCAAGGAATATGTTTCTTCCCCTGAAGCCAAGGTAGCTTAGCTGAGTCCTTAATCTAGTTTAAACTCCCGTGATATTTGGATGTAGGCCTCTAGATCCACACGTTAATGCAGATCTAGGCGGCCATGCCCCCAGTTGCTCCAGCCATGTCTGCATGAGACAGAGTGAGATCTAGGTTAAGGCATGACTCTTGCCTGGCATCAGAGAGTCAGGGGCATGGAGGTTCAAGCCAGGTGACTTGGACCTTAACAGTGAATGGATGAAGGAAAGAGAAATCTTTTCTTTTTTTCATGTCAGAAAAAAAAAATTATTTTTATTTTTAAAATCTGTTTTAATCTTTTTTTGTCTGTTTTGATTTTATTTGTTATTTTCTTAAAAGATTTTTACTTATACCAACAATTAGTAACTTAATACATTATATACATAAATTAACAAATAAATAATGACTATTTAAAACTTAGGTTGTGTTACAGGTGACTTTAACCAATATACAGTTCCTGATTTGGCACTGGCTATAATTTATATGAGATTCATATATCTGATAATTTAAACCTGTGGCATTTCTAACTATTTCAACAAAAAGTTTATGGCATTTTCTGATATAGCCAATTCCTCCAAGTTCTGTGTTAGGAAATCTAACAGCGGTTTCCATACCTCTAGATATATATATTGTTCTTTTCTGTCTACATATTTACAGTATTGAGAGGTAAAAAGCTCATTTTTTGCATACTCTATAACTTTGTTATATCAGGTCTGAACATTCAGTGACTTTTTCCAATTTCTGGCTATGACATTTTTTCCTGCTAATAGCAAAAACTGTAACAGGAACACCTTATTCTTATTTATTTTTTCTGAGGGCAGAATGTCCAGTAAAAATATGGTTGGAGAGAATTCTAATATTTTGGCTATTTCCTGTTGTACTTGCGTCCAAAATTTACTGATATAAGGGCAAAACCACCAGAGGTGTGCATAAGTACTTATTGAATCACATCCATGCCAGCATATTTTTTTTAGTAAGACAAAGAAATGTGATTCAACCACACAGGAGTTGCATACCACGTAGTAATAATTTTGAGGAAAAAATTCTCCACTATAATGTATATTACCACGCGGAAATTTGTTTGTCCAAATAGTTTGCCAACTCATTGGAAAGAGAAATCTCTATTCCTAAGTGATTTCAGTGAGGCTCTCTGCTCATGGCATTGTTATGCCCACTCCACTACAAGAGGACCATGTATACTTGTTTACTATGAGGCAAGGTGTTATGCCAAACGAGGTGACAATAAATCATTCAACAGCCAAGTACTGAAGAAGATGGCACAGACAGAGCAAAAACACAATACAGCTGTTGCAGTTTGTCTCCAGGGGTGTGTACCAAGTAAGTCTGACTATTTACAATCAGCCAAGCTGTCTCTGAGTTAATCAGGAAGGCACATCAGAGCAGTGGGGCTAGCTGAGTGCTGACCTAGAGTAAATATGCGTATCACTATTACATGCCTTGAAGTGTTTCCTCTCAGTGCTGTTACTATTTCTTTTAGCAAACTATCTCTGAAGCCAAAGGAGACAGGGAGACTCATTTGCTCACATCAAAACAAGGTATTTTTTACTGACACAAAACGATTTCTTCTGTCCATAGGATTTTAGGGAGTCTGAACCTATACAACCATACATGCCTCACATGCCTTTGCATAACAACTGCAACAGCACCACCGAAATGTACCCCTCAGGAGCCCTGGAGGCCAGGAACTTGCAAAGAGTGATAAGACATCAGCAAAGTGGCTGTTTCCCTTCCATATTATCCATCCCTAAAAATGGACCTTTGGATCAGATTGATGCAGGAAGAAAATAACTGTTCATTTTGCTGATGTATTCTCCGAGGCTGTGGCCACACCGTCACTTTCAACCTTCTTCAGTTTATCTTCCGATCACGATGCTCACACCTTTTCATTTCTATTTTCTATCCTTTTTATCTGTGGACTTTCCACCCTCCATTTGGACTTTCCAGTGTCTCGTCTAACCCTTTATCAAGATACAAATGTAGCAGCAGGATTCAGGAGCAGTTGCTTGGATATTGATGATGATGATGATGATGTGTGACCTTGGCACACATGTATAATGTATAATGGCAGGCTTAAAGAAAAATATTTTCCTTACGTTCTTAAGTAAGGAAGAAAATAATCAACCACTTTTACAAAGAGGGCAAAGGGAATAAATTGCTAGTTAAGGAAGCAAGTTATAACAGCACAGCAAGGCTATTAGGGCCTTTATGCACTTGCCAGTAGTGTGGAATAAGTAGAGGTCTGTGGATTTAAGGGAAGTCCATTCCCCTCCTAGTATGCATAGGATGGAATGCAGACTGGGCTAGGGTGCTCAAAATGGTGTCCTGATCTCATCTAGGGGAGATATATTGGACCAAAGAGGAGTGGGGGAAGCACACCTTTGTGGTCTAGTATAGTATGAGGAATCCATTTTGGCAGCACACCAGAAGGACTCCCCAGGAGATGCCAAGTCCAGGGACTTTTGTTCCTGGCCTTCAGAGCATTCAAAGGCACCCCATGCCAGCTCTATGGTTAGTGCATAAGAGGTTGTTCCAATGTGGACTGCCTTGTTCCACACCAGGGAGAATCCATTCCAGCTTGTGACAGATTTCCTATCCTGGACCTGAGTATCCCACTCTGATCCAGTGAGAAGGGGGAGCAAGGAAACAGCCGCAGATAGTATACTGAGTGTTTTAAGACTTCAAAATCATGTGTTTGCAGCATTTTTTTCTCCTGTTCAAATTGGACTGTTTCTTCTGAAACAGTTCCTTTATTCCACTAAGGCAAAGAAGAAAATTATGAGTCTAGCATAGTATTTTTCCATCCAAACATAGATCAGAATCAATTCTGAAATGAACTGAGACACTAGGGATGTAATGCACTCTTAGAAATAACAAAGCCTTGCTTAAGATACTGAAAGAGAAATTGCTTGTAACACCTATGCCACGGTAGTCTCTCCAGCTTTTTCTCTCTCCCCATATATATTCATATATATGTATAAAATCTCAGAGAATACATGCTGTAGCAATGTATTTACTCCACTGTTTTCCCAGTACGCTTTTTGCATCGCATTTTAAATTACACTTTAAACAGCAGAAAATAGCAGATTTCTATTTTGACAAACACCAAGATCCGACCGTAGGATCTCACTCCTACCAAATATAATTTCTTTTTATTTATGATAGGGAAAAAATAAACAGCAGGGTATAATAAATGGATTTTCAGCTAGAAATTTAATTCTAGCCATCTAGTTCACTCTAGATGCTCCTGGTACCTAGGAGGAAAGAAGGGACTCTGTACCTGTAACAACTGAATAGCAAATTATCTTTAATATTTCTGCCCCCCCCCCCGCTTTTTTTATCCATTGCCTGCTCTGAAAGCCCAGGGTGAGAGGTGAGTTTCAAACAGAAATTTCAGAAATAATAAATAATAAATTTCAGAAAGTGTAACTTCAGATAGGCTATATTTACTGAAGTTTCCTTTACAATTCAGCATATAGGAGCCCCATTCCTTTTTCTATCTGGCCACACAGATGTACAAAAGATTGTCCCAAAAATACAAGCGAGGACAATCATTTTTTAGCATTGACTACTGAAAAATTGAGTGATAGATGATGCAAATACTGTCACATAGGATTTATGTGGGTTTAATCAAAACTGTTGGATACTGCCAAATAGTCCTTTTATCCCAAATATATTATGAATAATACCAGGGGGTCAAATGCAATCTACAACAGATCACTAATAGCAGAGACAGATAGAAAAGACGAGAAGGGCCCTATAACTTAAACAGCTGAGGTGGAGAAGGAATTTCAGCAGGTGTATTTTTTTCTGCAAAGAGCACCAACTGATATTCATTCTCCAACACAAATACCAAAACAACCAAGAGGCCAGTATTGTTCTTCTTTGTGGCTACCCTCATCACATGCCATCGAGACTTTTCTTGTCCATCTACACTGGACAAGCAGATCCACCGCAAGGAGTAAAATGATAAAAGCACATAAACCCAGCAGGGAAGGTAAACTATTCTAAGAATATTTCAGTCACCCACAATCCACAGAATTACTGTTTGCACCTTCAAAGGAAGATCCCAGCATTTATCCAAAGGCCTGAGCAAAGGGGTGTGTCTTCCTGAACATAACGAGAGAAGGAGCCTGACGCACCTCAAGGGGGAGGCTATTCCACAACCTGGGGGCCACTACCAGGAAGGCCCTCTCCCGGGTGCCCACCAGCCTCGCTACTGAAGGTGGTGGGATAACCAGAAGGGCCTCTCCTGCAGTAACACAACCAGAAGATGATCTGAAGTCCTCTTAAAAGTGGACTTTAGATAAAAGGTGGCCTTTAGATATAAATCTTTTCTGTGGGAAATTATTTAAATAGCAAGCACTGTGCAAAGTTTAGATTGCTACAATGATGGTTCAGCCTGATTCAAACTCTGTAGCTGGGAAGAGCAGGCTGAGTAAATCAAACGGACTGGAGCTGTATCTGATAAAGGGCACTGCTGTCGGAACAACAGCTAAAACCAGACAAGCATAGCTGGTGGGTGGGAAGAATGACAGGGGAAGCATCAATCCTTGTTGGCTGAAGATGAAAAGGTGTTCACCACAAGGAAACCCTGCTAGACAGGGATCTGGATCCTATTTGCAGGTAACCCTTTTGGGAGGATATTTGAGAGAAAAACAGAAGGTTGGGCTGTGTCTTATTGCATGAGTTTGGCCTGTTGAAGAATGCTGGAGAACTGCTGAGCTATACTATTAGTTATAGGAATTTTATAGGCAATCTATAAATACTGGATAACAAACAGTAATTGCTAGTAAAACAGTCATTTGTAAAATTCAGACAGCAATTAGAGGACAAGGCCTGTCAGGTGTTTTCCCTAACAGCCGTGTGGCTCTTTTCAGTACCACTCCCTTACACAGTAAATGCACAGAGTAGGGAACTTATTCAATTGCTCCACGTATCCTTACTGATATTATAGGTCTCTTCATGGGCAGGCCTGCAATGTGCCTCCGCACAGGTAAGTGTGGCATCATTGTGCATGCACAGAGACTTTCAATGTTGCATAATATATCAGACACATGCACAATGACATCAGATGCATGTGCGCCAAGACACGGCCCCACCCATAAATGGGCCTATAATGGTAGTGCAAATGCATAGAGCAAGCACATAGATTCTTCACATTGTGTAGCTTATTCTTGGCTGCATCCCCAAGCAACTTATTTGCCTCTCTAGTTTCCCTCTACTGTCCCTCTATTCAAACAGACTTTAAAAGTGCCGTTCAATTCTGGAATAAGCGTCCGCATGAGGTTCGGCAAAACGTGCGTTTAAAACGCACCTACCATCCCCACGGAAGTGTGTTTTCCTTGCCCACATCTTTTTCTGCCCGCCCCCTCCCTGGTTGATAGGGTGCCAGCGGGAATGGGGAGGGACTGCGCTCTGCACAGCCATAACCAGGAAGACAACCCCCGACAAGTCCAAAAGAAAAATAGCCATCTGTCTGTTCCCCCCCCCCCCCCCGCAAAGGCAGCTGGGCTGCAGCCAGCACTCAGGCAGAAGCAATTCATTAGGCTATGGCTTCCCATGCCAGCAAAGGCAGCGGCTGCAGCCATCGACCACACAATCGTTCGCTCATTCACTCTCACCCTTTCACTCTGATCACTCTGGGCTCTGATCGGGAAGTGAAAAATAGAAAAATAGCCATGGGTATTTACAAGTTCTCTGTTCATCTCCCCTGCCCTTTGCTTCCAAAGGTAGTGATTTCACTGACAAAAGTCATTACACTGTAGCAATCCACCCACTTTACACCTGATAACAATGTTGCAATTCTCCACAATTCTGGCTCTTTAAAAGTTCTGACCTTTAGAAAGGGAAAAGGAAGGGAAGCTGCTGCAGTTCTGGGAGATGTGTGAGTGTTTAAGGCTGTGTGTGTGCCCGCGGGCAGCAGAAGCAGAGCCAGGGTTCTTTTTTCAGAGTTCTTGGCCACCAATCCCCGCCCCTTTTGCCACGGAGTGTCTCCATGCACACTGTTGCTTGGAATACCCGTGGCTTCGAAAAAGTGTGCTGGTAGTCTTCTTTAAAGGGCAGTCTTTTTACCACACATTTTCCTCCTTTTGTGCCGCTGGAAGCTCGGAAAAAAGCCAAGCATGGGGGCGCTCAGAGGCAAAAGAACCTTTTTAAAAGACTTTTTATTGCTTGGGGACAGGGCCCTTGTGTAAGGAAATGGTACCAGAAAGAGCCAGAGCTGTTAGAAAAACACATCATAGTCCTTGACCCCTAACTGCTGTTTGCATTCAGTGAATGGCAGTTCAGCATATCTCTAGTTGTTGTTTTTGTTTAGCATTGTGTCTTTGAATCTGTATCTGAAAGTGGCATCCACAAAAAGACAAACCATTGTCCAATTGGTGTCAGCAGCAGTCTGTGAATTGTGAAGAGCATATGGGGCCAGGTCAGACACAGGTCATAAAACATGGATGCTCAAGAGTGGGGAAATCATTAAGGGGGGTAGAAAACCCTGGGGGAAAGTTTAGTAACTAGGAAACCAGTAACATTCAGCTCAGTGAAAAAGTTAACAGAAGCCACGCATCAGCCATGAAGAAATTAAATAGGTTAAGTATTTTTATGCCATTAAAAGCATAGAAGTGATTCAGCAAAATTGGCAGTTTGACCTAAAGAAGGAACTGAACTGGGCCAACATTTTCATCTCAGCTGAAAAAGGAACAGACATTCTAAGGTTGAAAATGCGTAAGTTATAGAAATGCATCACCAACTGAATAATAAAGTCTTACAGCAGAATCTGAAAACCTTTTGTCTGCCGCATGTCATATGCTCATTTCTTTTTTGTGTGCTGTACTTAGCACATTTGTAAACGTACCTAATTATCCTCTCTGAAAAGATACTGTATTTTAGTGCTTGCTGAGCGGAGAACTGAATTCTTATCTATAGCACTGAAACTCTCATTAAAATTAGCCCAAGCTTACCTGTAGCAACATTAATGAATTCTAATCCAGTGATTACTCAGAGTTGCGTTAATTAGTACTAATCCAATGATTACCAGGTGTTCCATTCTGGAACTTAATCAAGGCCTGTTAAGAGGTAGCTGCCGAATACTCTTGAAAATTTTTTTGTTTTTTCTTCACAATATATAAAAAAAGCCAGAAAATAAGAACCAACCTTGTTCCCGCTTAAATTTTAATCCAGCTTCGGTGCACTTTCAAAGCGAGATAGGATGTCGAAAAATTGATAAATTGCTTCCTTTTGGCTTTATTCTAATTCAGAAAACCTACCTTTAGGTTAGATAATATGGGGAAAAAATAACCAGTTGCTGAATTAAAACTTTGGTGCGAATAAAGCCCTTGCCTGTCACTAGTTCAAATATTTCTACAGAGAAAAAAACATACCTGTAGAAAGGCCTGAAAAGCATGATCTCCGTGAATCACAAGGAGCAAGAACCAATCCCTTCAAACAATAACAAGAATTGCAGGGGGAAAGGAAGCCATACACAGGCTGCCTCCAGACGGCAGGCAGATATAGCAATAGAAAGCAATAACGCAGGGTGTTGCTCCCTTCCTATTATTGCTTCCATCTCAATCTGGGCAATTTGGCCACCATCGAATTCCCAGGTGTGTACATTGCCACCTCAGTGCCCGTATGGTCAGCTGTTTCAGCCTCTACGCATGCGGACTGGACAGAGTTCCAAGTGCTGCTCTCTCCTGAAAGGTAAGTGGCCTGCCTTAAAAGCGCTACAGCTGAAAAACCTGTGAAAAAGCTAAACGGCATTGTAGGGGCAAAAAAGTAGGACTGTGGTGGAGTTGCCTACAATATGTGAGGCGACCCCACCATAGCAGTGCCGCAGTGGTGCTATATACATCCCATCTCGATGAATCCACAGTCATCCCATGTATAATGCCTTGGTTTGGCCATAATGAATCTCTGTGTAGTTCAAAACTGTGTTCTGCAATCGCCACATGTCGAAAACTAGGAACGGGAGAAACTGGAAGTTCCTGTCTAGGGAAGTTGCTACAGAGGAGAAGCCTAGATTATCAATAAGTCAACAGCACTTCAGAGGGAGACATAGCATATAATCAGACATGCTTAAAGAGGCACTTAATGAGTAAATTTGAGGCTGTACGTAAGAATATAAGAGGAGCCAGCCTGGATCAGGCCACAGCACGTCTAGGCCAGCATTCTGTCACACACAGTGGCCCACCAATTGCCCATGGGCATCTCAAGCAGAGACAAGGGCAAACCTTCTCCTGCTCTTGAATCCCAGCAAATGGCCTTAGAAGCATCCTGTTTGTCCCCTCCAGCCTGAAAGATGTACTTAGGCATACATTCTAGTAGCCAGTGATTCATCTGTCATCCTTAAATTTGTCTAACCCTTTCTTAAAGCCATCTAGCCTAGTAGCTGTTACCACCTCTTCCGGCAGCAAATTCCATAAACCGATGACCCTTTGGATGAAGAAATACTTCCCCTTGTCTGATCCAACTCTCCTACCCATCAGCTTCATAGAGTGCCCCCTGGTTCTAGTGTTGTGTGATAGAGAAAAGAAATTTTCTCTGTCCACCTTTCCTATACTGAATTCTATACTGCATGACTTTGTATACTTCAATCAGGTCCCCTCTTAAATGCCTTCTTTCCAGACTGAAGAGGCCTAGACGTTGCAGCCTGGTTTCGTAAGGGAGGTATTCCAGCCCCTTAATCATTCTGGTTGCCCTTTTCTGTACCTTTTCCAGTTCCACAATATATTTTTTGAGGTGTGGTGATCAGAATTGTACACAATATTCCAAATGTGGCCTCACCATAGATTTATAAAGAGGCAAAATGACACTTGCTGACTTGTTGTCTATTCCCTTCCTAATTATTCTAAGCATTGAATTAGCTTCTTTTTTTGTTGTTGCTGTTGCTGCTGCTGCTTCATTGAACTGTCCACCAGAACCCCAAGATCCCTTTCCTACAGAAAGCTCAGCCCCCATCAGTTTATAGACATAATTTGGATTTTTGGCCCCGATGTGCATTAATTTGCACTTATTAGGATTAAAGCACATTTGCCACTCAGTTGCCCACTCACCCAATGCTAAGAGACACCCCTCTGGAGCCCCTGGCAATCTCTCAGTTTATACTATCCTAAATAATTTAGTATCATCAGCAAACTTTGCTATTTTACTATGTACCCCTTCTTCTAAAACATTGATGAATAAATTAAAAAAGCATTGGTCCCAACACTGAACCTTGAGGGACCCCACTTTTTACCTCTTTCCACCCTGAGAACTGGCCATTTATTACTACACTTTGCTTCCTACCCTTGAGCCAGTCACAAATCCAGGACAGAACCCTGCATTTGCCTTACCTTATCTTGAACCCTCAGAAAGGACACCTATTCAAAATTTGGAATTTCATAGATCTGAAGGTGTCTCATTCTTTAAGTCAGGTTGGACATGAAAATACATAAGCAAAGTCACAGAGGTTTCCCACCAAGCTACCAATCAGTTGCCTAACTTGGGCCCTGGTCACATAAGTAGTTTAGGACAACCTCAGCATTGTATTCAGGTTGTGTTACTCACATTATTCAGTTCATTTTCCATGCCGGCCTACCACTGTTAGATCATTCTAACCCAGTGGTTCTCAACCTGGGGGTCAGGACCCCTTTGGGGATCGAATTACCCTTTCAGAGGGGTCGTGACGAGTCTCCCGCTACCCTTTCCTCCCACCTCCCAGCTGCTCTGCCCCTGTGGTTGGTGGTCTCCACAACATGAGGAACTCCATTAAGGGGTCGCGGCATTAGGAAGGCTGAGAACTGCTGTTCTAACCAGAGTCCTCTTTTCCAGAGGATTCAGCCCATCCTGGCATTCTAGGCGGTCTTCGTTTACTCAGTGTGAGCAGGGGGACAGGCTAAAGGAGGCTGAACCATGCTGGGGTGGGTGGATCCAGTCCTTCCTTCAGCCAATTGGCACATACCCTCACCTGCCTTGAGTGACAGAACGGCATCCAATCAGAAAGGAGATAGATTTGATGCAGGAAAAGGGGGTGGACTGCCAAGAGGAGGCTCAGGTGGTAGTTCCCAGGCTGTAGAATGATATCCCTTCTGGAGTGCATTTAGCCCCATCACGGCACAAATTTAGAAATATGATGAAGATGTACCTCTTTGCCCTAACACCTGGAGAAATTGATTGCTCTCTCCTTTCAGGAACTGTTGTCTGTTTTCACCACTGTCCACCTAAAACAGTCTCCGAGGCTTCCCACCAATTCCTGAGGCTTACCTGCTGTGGACAGCTGAATAGCTGTCCACAAACTGTCCATCAAAAACAGTAGAAGACAAGGATGAGACAATTCTGGGTGTTGCCTCTTGAACCAGCTCACTCTGACTTCATGCAATGTAGGTACCATCCTCTCACTGAACCATGTTAAGGTTAGGCAGGGCATCCAACATCCAGACACAAGACCTGATAGATGGCTATCTGCATGCCTGTTACTGCTGGGAAGAACCAGAATGTTCTTGCGCCTAATGTACAAATGACCCCAGCCATTCCAGACATTAGCCGGCCTATTCTAGTGAAAAAGTGCAGTGGGAACAGGGACAAGAAAGCCATTAGGTTCCCAATTCATTGAGGAAGATGCAAAAGGAATAATGACTCTTCAAATCACACACTTTCAAGACACCTACAATGTCACATGGGTGCTATTTGTGTTAATTAGGATGATGCCATCTGCCAGAGCCAGGATAAAGCATCTGTTCACCTTATGCAATGTTTGAAAATTATGCCCCTGCTGCAAGTATGAGATCCATAATTTTATTACTTATAATACGGTTTTATTTACTTAAAATTATTGGCCTTTACTACTCAACAGACAGTCCACTCTCTGTTTGCCAGGGGATTAGGCTTCACATAATAATAAGCCCTATGACAGCACTGCAGTTCAGCATTTGTGTACAACCTCTAGTCTCCTAAAAAGAGTGACAGATTTTGCTAACAGAAAGAGCATTTCTACATCCCCCCTTGTTTATTATTTCCCGGTATAGGTACCAAAATCCAATCACTATGCTGGATTGTAGCAGCTATTACAGCAACTTCTCCATTATTATCAGGTACAATATGAAACATTTCTGATGGGATTCCATCAGGTCTGTCTTCCTTGTTTCTTTTTTTTTTTTTACGAACTTCTAACTTTTGCCACTGACGATAAATTCTGTACTAGCTAATCATGTTTCTTCTTTATGCATCGCTTCTTCTAAACATCTCAACAGTATCATAAAATAAGTTTAAAGCATTTACTAACCTATATTTGAACGTTCATGTAACAAAACTTGTTTTCAAGACTAAGTAGTCCTGCAGGGAACAAACATCCCAGAAGCTGGTGTTCAGCAGCCATATATCTTTTTGCAACAACACACTGAAAATCAAATCTGCATAAATTTTACAGAACTTCACTGGAATTTATGTAATTTCCCCCCCATACTGCAACAAAGGAAAGAGAACAGTATCATTGGCTGAGGAACATCCGCTCCTTATACAGGCACTGGGATGGATGGATGGATGGATGGATGGATGGATGGATGGATGGATGGATGGATGGATGGATGGATGGATGGATGGATGGATGGATGGATGGATGGATGGATGGAATTAATTAGAGAGAGAGAGCGCTAATATAGACTTCTTCCAGACATCACTTATTTATACTACAATTTATAAATTTACCGGTATAGAGCACATCCAGAATGATTACACATTGTCTAGATATTAGATCAGTATCCTGTGTTTTATCATTTGACACCTCAACAGAGTGGCATTACAACTGTGAGGCCGCATCACCATTACAACCTTATTTCGATTTCAAACCGTTTTCAATCCTCGCAGACCCCACGTCACTTTGGCTTAACACGCTTTCCATGTGTTAAATCGCCCCAAAGCATTGTAAATGTTAATCCTCATTTCAACAGGTCTCACTCCGGTTCGTGTGCTTGAAATGTTTTACATTTTTTTAACGTGGGAACTGTTCCGTGTTAAGAGATGAGAGTTTCCCTCCCCCAATAGCTTGCTTCCAAAGGTAGTGATTTCACTGAAAAAATCCACCCCTCAAAACAGCCACTATAAAAATCCACTCCTTAAAGCTACACTGTAGCAATCTACCCACTTCACACCTAACAATGTTGCAAATTTGCACAATTCTAGCTCTTTGAAAGTTCTGACCTTTAGAAAGGGAAAAGAAAGTAAAGCAGCTGGAGGTTCTGTTTTAAAGGCTGTAGCTGTGAAGGGGGGTTGAGTTGCCGCTGCTGCTGTGTGCCCTGGGAAATGGGGAGAGGAGGGGAAAGAATCGCTGGCTGCCCGCTGCCATTTTTCCTCCAGGCAAGCGGCAGCCACCCAGCCACCCAGCCAGGCTCCCTGAAGGGGTCCCTTATGGGTGGCACATTCATGCCAGGAGGAAGAGGGCAGGGCAGTCCTGAAAAGTGGCTTTTAAAAAGTAGTCACTTGAGTTCCCCCCCCCCCCATGAGTCACGTACGCCACCTAGTGAATGCGATTAAGCTGAAAGTAATGGGAACAGGAAAATTCGCGTTTGCCTCCGGTTCTATTATTTCGGTTTAGGGAAACTGGATTAAGCTTATAATGGGGATGCGCTCTGAGATTTACTTTCCACATGATCATACCCTCTCATCACGCCACAGAGTTGATCTGCAGCATCACATGAAGTACAGGTAGCAACACCTCATGCCACACTCTCACTGTCCTTTGTACACAGTAATCCAGACAAAGCTGCAATTACAGAATAACAGGATTTTGTGCTATAATCATTTTACTGGAATAGTGATAACTCAGTAAATTGGGTCTGTATTCTGGGACAATATCAAGAGCATCATGATCACATCTGACAAATCAGGTACAAAATAGTTATGGGATTTGACCCTGTCTGGACACTTTCAACACATTTTCCCACTTATTCTTAATTGTAGACCTGAAAGTTTGAGTCCTCTGGCCTTTTTCCTTCAGAAATAGAGATTTGTGATATTGTATGTATGTATGTATGTATGTATGTATGTATGTATGTATGTATGTATGTATGTATGTATGTATGTATGTATGTATGTATGTATGTATGTATGTATGTTTACTTTGCTTATATGTGAATTTTAATCAACTTCATGTGGTTTACAAGGTAAACAATAACAGAAGTAACAAATCAAAACAAACAAATTCTGAATGAATCATAGTCACCTTATTAAATCCTGTTTTATGGTTCCTGAGATTATCTCCCAAGAACCAGAGGATGGATCTTTTCTGCATCAACTGCCTTTTTTAAATGCACTTTTTATTTTCTTAAATGGCCAGGTTACTAAATCTAATAGATTGAAAGTAGGACCCTCGTCTTATTTTTGTATAACATGAAGTCTGTTTTGATCCCATTACATAAAAATAGAAAGTAACACTTGAGCATTTTAAATCACCTTCTCCAATTTTTATACATCTTGAGAGCTATCTATGACTTACAATGCAATTCGACCTATTGTTTGATGGGTGTAAGCATAATTAAGCGCAGAGGGAGAGTTTTTCAGTACTTTTGAGAAAAATTACATACATTTTCCACTGAATATAATTTACTGGCAAAATATTTGCTGAAATTTTCCCAAGCTCCAAAATTGGTAGCAGCTGTCAGTATTTAAAACTTTGAATACAGGCTGACCTACATCTTGTCTTCAAGCAGTGACGGCATATGTTCTTTTTTGAGGCTTAGAGCCACCCTCCATCCACAAAGTTCACGTTGAAAATTGTCCTTCTGAGCACCTTGAATAATTCGTTGGTTTTACAATTGTGGTTTGTTTTTGTTTGTTTGTTTTGCAGCCATGGTGCTTTTTTATCTGTTAATCTGGCTTGCTTTTTTTAGAGGGGATGCTCACTTCTGTTAGCTTATCTGTGGGTGCAGGGGGCTTCAAAGAGGTCAATCAGGGTGTTTTCTCCTCAACAAGAGTTCTGTGCAGGGAGGCAGGATCCTAAGAGCATTAGCAGGTTCGATGCTTGATGGCCTTGGGAGATGCCACAAAAGAAGGTGATAGTGACACTGCTTCCCCTCTTTGCTGTTGTGCATTTGAACTTCAGTTCTGTGGAGCAAAGAGTAGGGATGTGTCCAGACTTACAGATTCTGTGCATTCTGATGTGCAGTTGGGGTGTAGGCGTGAAATGCCTATCCAGTGGAGAAAAATGTTCTTTTGAGTGTGCATCACCCAGAACACCAAAACTGACTTCTGAACAGTAGGGATGTGTACTAAGCAACAGTGCTCCCAGCTTGCAAATATGACAATTTTTGCACTTTCGCAGTGAAATTAGGTTCTTCAATGGGGAAAAAAGCTGCAAAAATGTTTGGCCATAAATGTGAAAGTCCCAACATTCGAACACTTTTGGACATTTGTTTTGATTGCAAACTGAATGTGAATTTTACATTTATACAGATCCCTACTGAACAGGCATCAACCAACTTCAGCTCCTTTCTTTGTAAACTGGCACAGCTGGGGAGAAAAGAGTTTTTTAGGTGCTGCTGCACATAGATTATCCCTTCCTCACCCCCCAGCTTGTACTAGATTTAAGGGCAAGTAGCCAAATGATTGGGAAGAACCAAAAGTCTTTGCCATATCCACAACATATTTGGGCACTAGCCAACTTCCAGCTTGTAGAGTAAGAGGCCAAAAGCTCGCTGTCACAAAGGAAAAAAATACTTTTGCCCAGATGTCCTGCAAGTTGGCCAAAGCAGGGAAAGAGGGACAGTGTGTATCTGACTGACACAGGGCACTGAACATTTGGGCCTTTCTCTTGTCTGCCCTTGCTGAAGTGAGGAAGGCCATGCGCAGTAACAATAAAGAACCCTTTCTGTCCTGTTTTAGTGTACCCAACATCTCTGCGCATAGAAGTTATTCTTCTTAGCAGAGTACTGAATCTGATTTGAAGAATGAATTGTAGGACTTGAATAAAGTTGGAAGAGCCTGTTTTGAAATATGACACATCAAATTCTTACATAGGAAAGATTTTAAATCTTCAGTTATAATTTGGCAGCCCCTCTAGAGAAAATACAGAGACAAGTTATGGCTTTTCATATTCACAGAAAATGTTACCAAGTACAACTGCTTGCATTGTAAAGCATAACTGCCAAAATCCTCCTTTCCACACAACTTAAGCATGGAAGCTGTGTCATATAGTAAATCTAATGTTATGGAGTCTGAAGATATATATATTCATAGTATGAAACTGCACTACTGGAAAATCATATGAGTTGCTCCCTTGAGTAGGCCGTTGCCCATGAAATTCTACTTTCTTCTGAGCAAAAGATCACTCCATAAAATAAATCTGCAATTTTTATTTTGTGGTGCCATTTCCTTTGATAGCATACAACAGTTAAAGGCTCTGGCAGTTTTCTTGCTACCAGAAAGCCTATATTCTTAAATCAGCATGAAAAATGTGGATCATGATACACCCCTTCTATTTCATCTGCACTTTCTCCAATGGTAGTTCCATATTCTTGAAGGGGAATTTCCTGTGTACTTCCTGAAGTATATCGGACGAGAATGTTTTAATTTAACTATATTGCCACAATAGGTGAATGCATATACCCCTACTTCCACAGGAATGCCAGCACTGAGGGCTCACATGAGGAATCATGTGTGACCACATTAGACGTTCATTACCACCTGTGGAGATGGTGGGGGGTTTTGTAATCTCCTTATATTTTGGTGGCTATAATGATTTGTATGATCAAGAGACTATTGGACCATTCCAAACGTGTTTGTAAGCTCTTCAGGGAACTCAATATGTTTTCAGGTAAGATATTCTAGATAATAGATACTTGGCCCTTAGCTCTCATGGTTACCATTTTGAATATTCTTTTAAAAGCAGTATGGCTGCCTATTTCATTGGGGGGGGGGGTTGTTTACCATACCTGATGGTTAAGAATGTGGAAGATGACTTAATAATTCATCCATGGATCTGAATTGATACCAATACAGTTCTTGATTTCTATATGCTTGATTTGTGGAATTATTTCACAATAGGCGCAATAGGAGAGAGTAATAATAGCATTGCATTAATTATTTTTGCCATAATGTAAGGGTTATTTTTCTTTTCCTTTTTTTAAATGCAGAAAACAGTGGTTATTCTTTGTTTTGTTCTACCAACTGTAAAGTAATGATAGAAAGCATCAAAGGTATTACAATACCATAGTAGGCTGATACAGTTAAGCGTAAAGCCCCATACCAGGCCAGCAACACTTGAACAGCAGATGGCCAGACAGGACAGGCTGGATCACTATGGCAATGGTCCCAGCATCTGGCATACACACAGATGTTGCACTGGTGATCAGGATAAAGTATGCAACTGCACAGCTACAGCAGCACTGCCACATCCACTCTTGTGGTTAGAGTCCCAGACTTGTATCTTGTAGTCATAGGGTTTCCTTCTGCACTTCTCCACAAAGCCAGTTGTCTTTCTGAGCTCTCACAGCCCAACCTACCTCACAGGGTGTCTGTTGTGGGGAGAAGAACAGAAAGCTTTGTCAGCTGCCTTGAGTCTCCTTAAATGTGTGGGGAACACATGGTATAAAAGCCAATTCTTCTTCTCCTTCTCCATAGCATTGCACCTGGGAGTGGGTAGTACCAATGCTGCTGTTCAAGAGGCACCTAGCCTCTCCCGGTCAAGATATGGACTGCTTTTTAGCATTCCACTGCTGCTTAACTCCAGAGAGGGGTTGGTAAACTCTAGGACTGCTGTGGCTGTGTCATCATACAGAAGCACTTGTCCAGTGAGTGGACTTCTGCTCAAGGTGCGAACAAGGTGAAGTTAGGCAACCTCCATCTGCTGAAAACATTAGGTTTCCAAAGCTCTCCTTTAGCTAACCTGGATGGTTCTTTAGAAATAGGAATGGATTGATTTTATTCTCCCAGTTTTTCAATATTTGGGTTAGGAGAATCAATGAGATTGTTTGAAAATAAAATAAAAACTCAGACAGCACTTTCATTTGCATTGTGGCTAGCCTTAGATTTTTTTAAAAAAATCCCATCTTAATAAATCCTTATTTACTTTTTCCCACGAAAGGATGTAACCGTACCTGATAACTGTATTGAGATTCGTGGGAATAATTACTCCCAAATATTTGTTATATTTGCAAGCTATTTTTATATAAGGTTTGGGTTTTTTGTTATGTTTTTTTTTTAATTTCTAGTTGCCTTCTTAGAGGTGGGTTTTTAAAGAGGGGTTCCAACTTTTTTAGGTTGATATTGAGCCACAATATGATTCCAAATGAAGTGAGTTCAGCACAGAGGGGAACAGTTGTATTCTGTAGGGTGTTGGAGAAAATCATGATATCGTCTGCAAATAGATTTATTTTTAGAAGAATTGTTCCTAGAGGATATCCTATGGTGAGCAGGTTTTGCCTGATTAAGGTTGCTAGAACCTCAGCAGCAAAGTTTAATAGAATCGGCAAGATCTCTGCTTGGTGCCTCTTTCAATTGTAAACCATTTTAAGAGGATTTGATTTACAAGAATTCAGGCTGGGAAAAAAGAATAAATTTATTCTACAACCTTTAAGATGTTGATTTGGAAATTAATTTGATCAAAAATTATGGTTTACCGAGTCAAACACTTTTTGGATGTTTAGGCAAAATATTCCATGAGCAGTGCCAAACTGCCTGCTATGTCCTAATACATATTGGGCATGAGATATTTTGCCATGGAATCGGCTAAACAGGTTATATCTATAAAGTGGGTAATATTCTTTTGAATTTTCTTGGACAGGATAGGTGAGAACAGTTTGCAGATATATAACAGATTTATAACTAAATCTTCCCAAGAAGTGAAAATAGAGTGGCCATTCAAGACAAGAGTTGTTCAGCTCACCTAGCTGTGAAATGAGAATGTACTGAATGTCATCAAGTCTGGGACTATTAATAGACTGATTTAACTCATTCATAATTATGGGAGAATTTAGATCTTCTTGTTGTTTGAGAGAAACCCTGGGTAGATATACAGATTTAAAATATTTTTCTGTGTCTGAGTTATCAGACTCCTCTTTGACACAAAGTTGCCTATAAAATGATTTAAAACAGCTAGGCGACAGCGAGAATTTGACAAGATTATTCCAAAGTTAATGCAATGTGGACACTGACAGAAAACAGCAAAATTCTTAACATAAGAAATAGGCTCCTAATATTTCAAACTGTATCAATGCATTTTTTGCAGGAACATTAAATTGCTCTTTCTCCCAAACTGTAGTGTCAACAGTACATTGGTTGCAGAAAGGGGTCACATGTTAATTGAAGCATTAATTTTAAACATGCATGCTTTTTCTCCTGTACTAAGCATCTGAAAGCAACCATCAGAGAGTACCACTTAAAGCATAGCCATTTTGCAAAAATAATCAGCTTGCTTCCCTTTCAACAGCATAGGGATTTTCGCATTACTCCCGTTCCGTTTGGAATGGGAGTAGGACGGGAAGCCTAAGACAGCTCACGACGCTTTGAGCATTCACACAGAGGGGCACAAGGATGCATGTAAACGCATTCCGGAGCGCCCGTGTGCGAATGCTCAAAGCGTTGTGAGCTGTCTTAGCCGGCAAATGACTGCAAGGGGCGGGGAGACAGCTGAGGAGGCTCCCGCAGCCAGTGCTGGCTGAAAACAGCTGATTGTCAAAGCTGTGCCGGCGGGGGAGGCAAGCCCACGGCTGTTAGGGAGAGAGAAGCATGCGCCAACGCTTCTCCTCCCGAACGCCTGCGGGCAGTTCGTGCGCGCCCGAACGCATGTAGAGCAGTTTAAAGTGCTCTACATTTGGAACGCACGGAAGACAGCTCCGGACATGCCGGGACGCAAACTCGGCCGCAGCAAAGCGAATGCTGCGCCCGAAGCTGTCTCCTGTGCATTCCAAACCCCCATGTGCGAAAACGTCTCATGTTTGCTGTGCAGTAGGCAATCTGTGAACTTATAGTAGTGCTTTGCCACTACTGTGATAGACATGTTTAAATGAGGAGTAGCATAAGCAAGCCAATTAGGATCAGACTAAGTAACAGGAATAGTAATAAGGGCATCAAGGGCTCTGATCAGATGGGTCATCATTGAGGTAGCATTGCTTCCATATCTAAACCATTCGGTGTCCAAATGCTACATCACATGTGTGCATCCATGGGCTGCCTTTTGAACCCTTTCCCATTCATCAGACAGATAAGTAAATCATTTCCCATGCCTGCATGCTGATTCTGTGCTTGAAGTATCACCATTTTCTGTGAAGTAACGACTTGTCATCATCTGCTCTTTACTTCCACCCGGACTCTCTCTCAGCCATTCAAGCAACTTGCAGAGAGGGGTGGCCAGCCTGTGTTCCCTCCATGGTGGTCACTTTGGTTAAGAAGAGTTGGCTTTTCTATCATGCCTTTCTCACCCATATAAGGGGACTCAAAGCAGATGACAAAGCTTTCTATTCTTCTCCGCACAACAGACACCCTGTGAGGTAGGTGAGGCTGTGAGAGCTCAGAAAAGAACTATGACTAGCCCAAGGTCACCCAGTTGGCTTTTTGGAGGAGCACAGAATCAATCCCGGTATTCCCAGGTAAGAGTCCGGCTCCCTAACCACTTGACCAAACTGGTTCTTTCATTAATCATTTCATTGCTTTGGCAGGTAACAAGCAAGGGACAGAGCAGGCACTCCACTGAACACACCATGTCCCACCTGCATGCTCCTGTCTCATTGCTTCCAACATTCCTTGTAGTGACAAAGCCCTTCAGAAGCATGTGGCGATTTCTCTTCCCCACTTCTCCAGATAACCACTGAAATTCTGTCACAAGTATGGAATGCGGGCAATCCAGGAGTACCCAGGTATGACTCACACATTCAAACTAACTTGCCAGCGTCCAACTATTTTATTTTTGAGAAATTAACATCTATTAGGTGATTTATCAGGAAGTCAATATTGGGTCTGTGGTTATCTACCAAGCACTGTAATTCTACTCGATAGAATAGTGATCAATAATGTCTCTGTCAGATCATATGTAATAGCTGAAATGTGGTGCACACTCCTAGCAAAATGTACACCAATTGGCCAAAACAGTGTTCTTTGCTGAAAGGCCATCTACACCTATGGCAACAGATATCCTAAGGAAGCCCTAAAGATGCAGTGTTCCGATGCCAGGGGTACCTATAATTGTACAACTTTCTGAGAGCCTCCAGAAAATGTCCTCCAGAGCAACTCTCCTCAGAGTGAAGGAAAAGCACTGAGGGCACTCAACGCCCTGGGGTGCTCTTGCTGCCAGTGTGTAAACACATGGCATCAGCAAAATCAATCTTTGTGCCTGCTTTGCACAGGTATGACACTTTCAGGACAACAGAGGCCTTTCCTCTTCAAAGCCGACAAATCAGCTCCAAGGCTCAAAGATGGCAAGGAGCAAGGCATAGGACAGTGATGGTGAACCTTTTGAGATCGGTGTGTCAAAATTCGCAAGAAAACCTAGCTTAACTCGGGTGCAGTGTCACATTTAGAAATATCCATAATTTTGTGATATTTGTAGCTCTAGTAAAAAAGTTATATTTTTGATATATGTATTTTATTAAAAGTAAAAACAAACAATTCTTTACATTTGCTAAATTTCAATTGAAAGTTGGTATTTTGTACATTTCAAGAACAAGCAAGCACTACATGCCCAGGTGC
The DNA here is from genome assembly GCA_023333525.1 of Aspidoscelis tigris stejnegeri. Classification (NCBI taxonomy): domain Eukaryota; kingdom Metazoa; phylum Chordata; class Lepidosauria; order Squamata; family Teiidae; genus Aspidoscelis; species Aspidoscelis tigris. The sequence continues at coordinate 21,223,097 of JALMGA010000010.1, forward strand.
CAGGGTGACCAGGTGTGTCACCCAAAAGGGCTTGGCGTGTCACCTGTGACACGTGTGTCATAGGTTGGCCATCACCGGCATAGGACATCTGGATGTCCTACACTCCACCTCAGGAATGGGTGGACCTCAGTAGGCCCAATGCCTCTGAGATCTAAAAACAGCATGAAATGCTTTTTTATAAATACTTTTTATTATTTTCTCAAAAGAACCTAAAACATACATCAATTAGAAAAAAATAAAAATATATAACCACTAGTCTCTTGATTACCTGTCTCCTTCTTGGTGTTTCCTTGTACCTCTAATGTTTTGGCTGTCCCCCCTCCAATTTTTTCCTCTTTTTCTTCCATTTTGTCTAATTTCATATTTAGTCCTCAAAGCCTGCAATTAATATATCCTTTTCTTTTCTCTATAAATAATCAATAAAAGATTGCCTGTTTTTTGTAAGATTTGCTGCTGACGAATCTCTTATCAAATTGGTTAATCTGTCCATTTGCAAATTCCATCATCTTAATTACCCACTCCTACTTTTGAAATGTCTTCCATTTCCCACCTCTGAGCATATAGAAGCCTGGCAGCAGTTAACATATATTGAATTATTACCATCCATTTAACCAAGTGTTTTATCAATTAAACTTAGTAAAAACATTTTAGTTTTCAATGTAAAATGCACTCAACAGTGTTTGTATTTCTCTTTGTATCCTGAACCAGAACTGTTTTGCTTCTGGACAAGTCCACCACATACAATACATCATTCCTGTACTATTTTTACATTTCCAACAATTATCAGAGTCTTCAGTGTACATTTTTGACAACCTTTATGGAGTCAAATACCATCTGTACATCATTTTATATAAGTTTTCTTTCAGCATGTAACGAACTATACATTTCATTTCTTGTACGCATATTTTCTTGCACTGTTCCATATTTATGTTGTATCCAAAATTTCTAGCCCATGTCACTGTACACACTTTAACTTGTTCTAAATCCATTTTTAACAGTAATTTATAAAACATTGCAATCTCTCTCGCCTTTTTTCAATTCTAATCCCCAGTCTTGCTTCTCTTGTTCAAATTTATAGTTTATTTTGTCATCTCAATCTATCCACTAGTTGCGCATATAACAGCCATTGTATGTCAAAACCCTCTTGGGCTAATTGATCTCTAAATTCATTTATTCATTTTCATTTCTTTCAGTTTCATTTCACTAACTTCTCATTAGTCATCCGTTCTCCCTTTCTACCAGATTCTCTACACAACACTTCACATGGGGAGACTGAAATACTGTAATGATGACCAAAGTTTAACATAATGGAATTGTTTAAAACAAGTATGTAACTGCACACAGAGATTTTAAAAAGCTGTTCAAAATCAGCTTAGAAGTAGTAGCATGTGTAAATGGTATGAGCTCGCAAAATTTAATAAAGATCTAATTACTAAATGTTATCTCAATACATGTAATACCAGAACTGTAAATTCTAGAAATTTTTCAGGGTGAAAATCTTAAGATTAACCCAAAAAAGTACAGTATATGATTGGTGCAGCACAATGGACAATCTCTAAAAATTGGAAATTTGAGAAGACGTACAAGATTCATACCTGATAAGTTGTGTGAGTATTTTGTTGATGAAGTAATAAGGGTGGGAGAAGGGAATAGATTATGTCTTGTACTAGAAGGGGCATAATAATGAAAGTGGTATGGAGCCAGTTGCTAAGGGTGGTTTTTAGCAAGTAAAAAGGAAAATGATCATCAAGAAAGATTTTGATTTAAGTAAATGAATAAGAAAAAATAAATGTTTACTATACAACATTATGAAATGATTGGAAGGACTGTACCTGTGTATTTTGCGGGGAGTTATGAATTGATTATATTTGATGTACTTAAAATCAATTAAATAATTAAATAATAAAAAGTCCACAGCAAAAACAAAAAAGAGGCAGTAGCATGTGGACACTAGAGTTCCCATCCCACCTCTAAGCCACATTAAAGCTAGAGAGTGAATCCAAGTGCATTTTCTGGATTTCAATATGGATTAGAGCCACTAGCATGTGTATGCTACCACTTCTCAGCCACTTGTTTGTTACTGCATGCAGAAGCAACCTATGCTTAGTTGTTTAAAATGAGATGTTTTATGATCCTCTGTTTATAAAAAAAATCATAGATTTGGCATTAGTATTTATTACTTAGCAAGGTGTTAGAAATTGATATGTTTTGATTTACTCTTATTTTTCTCTCCTATCTGTTTACTGAAACTCATTTAATGGTGTAATTACCTTTGTATTAAGTAGCTACAACTTGTCTTGCAATTCAAAACAGCTGGAAATTACTATTGTTAGGGTAAGAATAAGTCTAATCTATTTTGTATTTGATTGACACTGATTCATATACTTAGGCCACGTCCCGATGTAAGCCATTTGGCACTGATTGGGCACACATGGGACCGGGAGCGGGTCTGAGATCGAATCTTGCCCTTCGTCATGCCATTCCCGGTAACACAGGCTGGGTGTGGGTTGGGTGCAGATGCAGCCATCCCCATACAAACCGCGCCAAACATTCGGCACGAGAGAGCAGTGCCATCTCCTCTCTGCCCCTCTCTCCTCATTGGAAGCTGGATTAACATCAGCCCACCCCTGTGCCACCAGCTGCAAATGCTGCACCCCCCCCCCCTCCCTTAGTGGCACAGAAAGCCAGGACTGGGCTGGGAGGCACAGAAAAAAAATTAAGTTTAATAAATTTTAAAATAATTTTTTTAAACCCAAAGCCGCTATGAGCTTTGGGGGCAGTTGAGTGGTTGAACAGTTTTGCGCACCTCCGCTACACCAGGAACCATGAGAACGCCCGGCAAGCTTAAAAGGGAGAAAATCAAGCCATTATCATGATTACCTTGGCGATCGGGAAACAGGGTGGAATATTTGCTGTGGAAAAGGGACAAAACTTAAGCCATTATCTTGCCTGCCTTGGCAATCAGGATTTTTTCACTCCAATGCACAGGGCAGGAACGGCAAGCCCACCCCACCTCCCAATGATGAGCGCCAATCTCCTCCTTGAATACCCGGGACCATTCCCATGCACAGACTCAACTTGCTCAGTGCGTGCTGGACCCTTAAACCATGCCCAGACTTTTTTCAGGTACCAAATTTGGTCCTGGTCTAGTACAGTTTTGGGCGATTTGGTCCACAGAAATTGGACCAAATCCAAAATGCATGGGGACACCCCTTGCCAAACCCGATTTCGGTACCAGACCAAATGAGCATGGGGACACGCCCTTACTGTATGAGATACAGTCCCAAATTATATATATGTGGTAACCCCACCATAGATCCATTGTATCCCTATGGAAAACTATTGCTGGAAATCCCAGTGCTAATAGTGGTTTTCCGCTAATAGTGTGTTTACTCACCTTCTGAACAGAGCCGCCATTATTGCTCCATCTACCACACATGCATGGAGGCCAAAACAGCCACACATGCATGTGGTGGCACTACAGGAATTTGGCACTAGCTTTAAATGTCCAAAAACAAACTGGCCAAGGTGCTAGGCTAGCAAGCAATAATGACTACCTCCAGACGGTGCAGTACATCTGCTATATCCTTATAGCAGATGATAATGCTGAATAAAGTACCTCCTCTATTTTCTCTTGCTAAGTCAACAGCACTATTTTCACTCTATCTGGACAGAGCCTATATCAGCATTGTTCCTTGCTAGTGGGATATTCAGGTGATCTCAAACACACAGTTTTTAAAAATAATAATAATAATAATTTGCACTGTGCCATGTTTTGGAGAAAACAAAACTATGCTATCAGAAATTGCACTGTCAAATATTTACCAAACCATTCACTACGTTATATGAAGAGGACAATTTACTGGCTGATCGTATAGGCGCTTTCAGATTTCCTTCTTTTATTTCAGCACCTGAGTTTCTAGCTAAATGAAATGTAGACATGACTTTAAAATGTTTGAGGCACTCATCCAGAAAATTAAGGTCAATGTTGAACAGATGGCTCCTGTGGGGAGAAAAGCCTGTTTCAAACATTTTAATAGTTTTAAAAAAATAAATTAGAAATGAGGGAGTATTAAAAAAAAATCATGGCACTTTGTGTCATATGCTTTTCTAGCTATTGAAATTTCTTCTGCATCAGGGAGTTTTCATGCTAAAAAAACCTTACAGCCTTCTCATTAGAATTTAAATCCAAAGAAAAAGCTTCCCTTCCAAATTCTGTGCCACAGGATCCCCTGACCCCAACTCCCAAAGTGCATATCAAATATGTTATTCATGATAAGTATTGTAACCTAAGAATTTACTAGAAATATGGGCAGTTCTAGAGAAGAAAGCTTGCTTCTGCATTTTTTTGAACAAGTTGGAGAACAGAATAATCATTTCTGCTCTTTATTATCACTCCTCTAGAAGCTAAACATTAATCCTAGGAATTTCAAGCCCTTTCTCCATAGAACACTGTCCCATTTTGAAAAAGGTCCAGAGGCCTCCCTTCCACGCATATTGGTGTGATTTAAGGGAAGTCCTGTCCCTTCCTAGTATGCCCCACCCACACAGGACAGAGTGCAGACCAGGTAAGACATCCAAAATGGCAACTTAGTCCAGTTCAAGGCCTATTGGCCTACCAGGGAATGGCATCCCTTCGTGGTCTGATATACCGCAGAGGACAAGTTTTGGTAACGCAACAACGTGCACCAATTAAATGGGTCCCTGGGAGTGCCAAAGGGCAGGAACCTTCATTCATACCCTTCAGAACATTCAGAGGCCCCCTACATTGTCTCCAAAGCTGACATAAGTTTCTGAACCAGTGCAGGGGCTGGCACAGAACATGCCATACCAATGTGGATGGTCTTGTTCCATCCCAGAAGTAATCTATCCCAGCTTCGGACAAATTGTGTACCCTGGTACAGGGTATCCTACTCTGTACTGCGACAGCACAATATGTGGAAATGGAATCAGTTAGAAATGATGTAACACTGGTTCCTGAACAGTGGAATTCATGTTACTATAAACAAGCCAGTTTTTGAATGGAGAGCATAAAAACTGCCTTGATGGGTTAGACCAAAGGCATTCTGTTTTAAACCACTGACCACTAGGAAGCCCACAGTGCATGTTGTTATTAAGCTCATTGCTCTCATCAGGACCTTGGAATCTGGACTAGACAGTGCCAGAGACCATTTGTTTCAACGAGACTTACACTCAGGTCAGGATCCCATTCAAGGCAATACAAATGAAATCTACACTAACTTCATGCATCCCCCTTCCTTCATAGGACTGTTCAGCCTTGGGGACCAGCAAGACAGATTAACACACCATTATCCAGAACCCTGTACATGCTAGCTTGTGAGTAAGAGTGCTTACACTTTGATACATCCATCCATCACTGAGAAGATTGTCCATGAGCAAGAGAAGACCCCAAGAAAGGTATACTACCCTTGTTTCCAAGGTTAATTGCCTCGCCTCTCCTACTACTCCTCTCTTTTTCAATTTGCACTGGAAGTTAATTCTCTCTCCGCCCACTTTTATCACTTTAAAAACTCTTGCTAAAGAAACTCTTCATTTTAGTGAAAAGGGAGATTATGGTTTGGTGTGGTTACCGCCCAGTTCATTTTAGAGGCACAATTGATAGTGGGGGTGGGGGGATTGTTAGGATTAGAACAAAAAATCTCAGGTAAATAGTTAATTGAATTGAGGGGCTCCAATCTGTGGCACCAGCCCTCACCAGAGCTTAGTCTTATTTCTTGCAGAGTTGTTCCTGCCCAGGGCTAGCTACCAAATTCTGATTGGCCATGAAAATCCCCACACTGCTTGCCTTGCCAAGTCTCTCTTTTCCCACTTCCTTAATCATTTAATTGTGAACTCTGCTGCTTGGCCTTAAGCCCAGGAAACAGCAGCCACCTTGTATTTTCGGCTGGAGTCAGAGCCAGCTCTTAGCTCCTGGCCAGCTAAAAGACTTCTGCCCAGGATTCTTACCCCTTGCAAGTAAATTGATTCTCCTTGATGTCTCTGAACAGTGGTTTTAGTGTGTTCACTTTTTGGGACCCACCCTGAGACCCTTGGGTATAAGGTGGGATAAAAATGAATAAATAAATAGAATAAATAAATAAACAAGTGGAGCTACTGCCTATTATTTTGATTAATACACTTCAAAGTGAAAATGTGCCTTATACATTTCAGTAAGAAACGTAAGAACAGCCAAGTGTTTCCCCTCCTTGGGATCAGTTCCACACCCTTACTGGTTAAACCAAACTCATAGTGCTGAAGATCCTGAACACATGTGGGAATGCTGCTAAATCCATGTCTCTAGAGCAGTTCCCATTACAGGAAAGAAAAACAATCATGTGCAAAATGCCACCCTGAATGTCTTTTCAAGTGCCACTCTTACATATGGGGCCATGTCTGCTAGCCCTTGCCTGAGCTCGTCTTTCTTCTGGCTGCCCCTCACAGCCTTCTCAGAACACGTGGGCAGGGCCACCTGGCATTGCAAATGTGAAATAATTTCAAGCTTACCAGAAATTATTGGCTTCAGCTCCCAGACTCCAGATTTGAGGATCACTGCACAGAAGCAACAGAAACTGCCTTCATGCTGCTCCTGCCAACAGCTAGGGAAAATTAAGACAGGGTAGTAGTGCAAATGCACTATACATTTGGAGCATTCACATATGCTTGTGCTAAGTCCACTAGTGTACTGTTCACAACTACTTAGGATGATCTACTGTTTTGCTCAGTAAGATTTAGGGCCTGTTTGTGCATGGCCTTATTCTGGAGTACATCTCAAAATAGGGGCCTGCTGTCCACATTCAGACAACAGACCCCTATCCTGAGATATATTCCAGATTGCCAAGTGCAAAAAGGACTTTACTGTCAGGGAAAGAATTAGAGGCCGGTAGCTTAAAATGTCTCTTGAATTCAGGGAACTTTTAAAAGCACAACTTAGAGGATTTCAAAAGCATCTAATCTGTATGAAACTTCTTGTTGCAGCTGTGCCGGTCTCAGATCCGCCCCCCCCCCCCCGGCCTCCTTTAATTGTAAGCTACTTTCTTGGGAGGGGGAGAGAGTTTTAGTGCCAAATAGCATATAATCAAATAACTAAGCAAACATCTGTGGATGAAAATTTGAAAGCAATTAGCTACTTAAGATTGCTGGGTGAAAAGTGCAAATATGTTTTCAGCACTAAATAAAATGTGCTACTCTATAGCCAAAAATTAAAAAAAAGAAGGAATAATATTGCTTGCACTCAAAGGCGTGTTTATCTACGGAGATGCCCTCTTAAGTTGTTTCTTGTTGTCTCCTGCAATGTTCACACTAGGGATGTGTACGAATATTTAAAACATTCAAAATTCGATCGAATTCGTTCAAATTTGGACATTCGAATTCAAATTGAATGTCTATAAATGCGAATTTAAACATTTGAATGAATTTTGAATTTTTGAATCTATTCGTTCAAATCATTTGGACATCCGTACTTGCCCGTACGCATATTTCCCGCTTCCAGACACATTTGTACGGATCCGTATGGGACGAAAACGGGATGCATACGGGATAAATACGGGATGTGTACGGATGCGTATGGGCACATACTAATGTTGTTGACATTCATATGTGCAAATTCAAATAGAAAACTCAAACTAATAGATTCAAATTGTTCAATTCAAATTGAATGTGAATCCATTAGAATTTTAAAGATTCAAACTGAATCACATTTTTGGATATTCGAATCAAATCGAATTCCAAACAACACTGCATTTGTGCTCACCCCTGGTTCACACTCTTGGCACAGCTATTGGACCCTGAGATCATAAAGCTCTCCATTGTAACAAAACAGAATTCTCACCCATCTTCTTACATTCCAATTACCAGTCTCTGAAATCTATCTTGTTATAGGAGGGGATGCAGAGAACAAAGCAGTGAGAAGGAAATGATACCAGAGGTCAGTCTAAGCAAAGTCCTGTTTATGGTCACAATTCTATTCAGCCCCGCACAAATGCTGACCCTGATGAACACAGTAGATTATAGGCACGTAAGCCAATCCTGAATTGAAACATGCATGATAAAAGAGTGATCTCAAACTCTGAACTGCTTAGCAGGGTGCTGCTCGCTTAATCCTTCTGGGCAATTTTCCTCTCCCAGCTATTTCATAAATAAAAATGCAGTGGATGATGAATGCATTAACTCCGTCATCACAATTCTGTCACCCTGAATGCAGCATATGCTGCAAAATGCCTCCCCATGGCAGAACTCCCAGAGCTATCAAGCTCATGCCCTCTTGAGCATAATGCCTGAAAATCTGCCCCTAAGATCTTTCCTATTTTCTTCTTTCCTGCCAATTCAAGCTGCCTTAACTTGTCTCAGCAGTGTTCTATAAATGACAAAAAGTTATCTGGCTTAAACTGATGTAAAGATATCAGAAGCTGAGAAGCTGCAGTCTCCGCGTTTGCGCTATATTAATGCTCTATATGTTACTTGTTACTTTATTACTTTATTTATATCCCGCCTTTTACCCGAAGGGACTCAAAGCAGTGTACAAGAAATTAACAACCCAATACGATATATAATTATAATTATGTTCAATATGTTTGATTGTAACTTGCCCTGAGATTTTAGCTTGTAGGGCAAGCTAAAAATACAAATAAATAAACGTAAGGCCCTTCTTGCTCACATTGTTAATCCATAATAAGGGACTGTGGAGTCTCTTCTGGGCCTCATCAGTCCACTCTAGGGATGTACACGAATATTCATAACAACTGAAATTTGTACAAATTTAGCCAAATTTAGACATTTGAAGATTGACATTTCAATTCAAATGGAATGCTTCTGAACATTCGTAGAAACACTCACTACATTCATGAACCTGGGGAGGTGGGAAAATGGCTGCCCAAGTCACATCTGCTATGGATCCAGAGTGGATTCAAAGTGTATTGAGAGCAGATTCAAAGTAGATTTAGGGTGGATTTGTAGCAGATATGGGATTCGATTTGTATCGAACATTTGTATTGAATTCATATTGAACGTTTGTATTGAAGTTGAATCCTACCACAATCAAAGGGGAACTATTTGAACAAATATTGATTTTCTTGCATTCTGTTTGATACAAATCCAATAAATTCAGGCACATCCCTAGTCCATATGCTAGTGCAGATCTGTGACCACCACTGCCAGTCCTTCCAACCATGGCCTACCAGCAGACCAGCGGGCCTTGGTCCAGAACACTGAAGTATGCAGAAGGCACCCACCCCCCCACCCCCGTCTGTGTTGGGGACTACCAGGGGACCTACTTCAGCAGCACACCCAAGTGTACTACAATGAATTCCCCATGGCTCTGAGGCAAGGAAAATTCATTCATTCAGCCCCAAAGTTTACACAAGCTTTGTGGTCAGTGTGGGGGCTGGTCTAGATCAGCACCATCATGCTGTTCCAGACAGCGCTTTTCCATGGTCTGAATCAGCCAGCCTGGCTTGTCCAGATCCCCTAGTTTGGATCACACAGAAGTTAGTATAGAAAGGGCTTAGGTTCTGAAGGAGCATTTTTACAATTCCTTTAACTATATTGTTCCTGTGTGCCATGTGTAAGTCTTGCACTCCCAGAGCCAGTCAGTTGCTCTCAAGTTTAATAGAGGACACCATCCATAGTCCACACTGAACTGAGATTCAGCACCACATCAGGAGAGCCTCTGTATATTTGGAAAACGCAAACGTCTTTTGTGTTTGTTCCTGTAGATCTTTGAATTCAGGCTGTGTAAATAGGAGTGAAAACTATTAGTGTGTGTCAGAGAACAGTGGTTTGTACAGGGCTGGAAGGAACAAGGAAAGAACTTGGACAGGAAATGGAACAAAATGGTTTCATGTCCTTGTCTTCTCTCTGTTCTCCAGAGCTGCTTCCTGAAACAAAAATGTCAAGAGGTGTACCAGACTTAGGGGTTAGCATATGATAGGCCCCTTCTTGCACATATACACCAATAAATACACAGTCACTCCAATCTCAAACATGCCAGAAAACTGGGATAGAGATCAATGTTCACCTTGAGTATTTCAAAACAGTTTTAAAAAGATGTGATTCTGAGTTTAAACAGCCTGTTTGCTTCTGCTACTAAAGGCATCATGGCAACAAGTGAAATAATGCATCCTGAGACAGCCATCACAAGTATCTAACTCGTTTCCCTGCTTATTTTTTGGATGTGGATCTTCATAAAGTGAAGTTCTGGAGTGTAAAGTGAGTGCTATTCACCAATTTCAAAGGGAGGAAAGGGATATGTCCATGCTGCAAACGAATCGCCAGGGTTCTTTACAGAAAGTCAAGGGAGGCTTTCAACAGACATAGTAATGGATAAACTGAAGGATGCTGAATACTGCAGTCAGAGTTTCATCCCTTCTAGTCATTTCACAGAATCATCTCCAGTCCCTAACAGAAAGGAATGTGAAATTGGACAGAGGTACAAAGCGTTGTGAATGCTGGGCATCTCACCCATTCCATATGCAAAGTTGGTCTCAGAAACTGCTGTACATCTGGATTCTGCCAAATAGCTTTTCATATTCTGGAATTCTACACAATCATTTCTAGCGATCTAGGCTAGACCCCGTATGCAAGGGTAGAACTCTGGTCCTCCCAGCAGGCCTTTGCAGTTTCTTCCACTCGTCATAAGGCTGGGGAACCGTCTGAAATGACCCCTCATAACTCTGGTGCTCTCTGAATATTTTGGCTCCTAATGCCCAACTCTCTTGTTAACCTTGCTGGCTGGGCCTGATCACAAGGTGAAGAAGAACAAAGAAGGTTCTAGCTAAACAAGGGAACAGCTGCATTCCAAGATTTTCCCTGAGCAGAAAGTGCCTTTCTAATCATGGATGACATTTCTAAACATAAAGTCATTTTGTGTATTTTCCTAGAAGACAAACAGCTTGTTAATGCGTTAGGTGACCCACAGCAATTATTGCTCAATGCATTATGGATGCTGGGTTTCCATTCTTATATAGAAGCCAAGTTAGTGCAAGTCTGGCTTCTCTTGCCACACCATACTGCAATATTGAACTAAGCTGCACCTCCAGAAATACTTGTTTTTATTTCCTGCAGATCTGGTGGCCTTATAAGGAACACCCATCCTTAGTACTGACTTTTTAAAAAATGATGGAACGTAAGCTTGAGTGAATCCATCGAGAATGAGGACTTCCTTCTCCCAGCACTAAATCTTCCACAGGCAAAATGAAATGCAGGTCTAGATGATGAGTAACAGTTGTGTTGCTGCAGGAGACTCACTCTTCTTATGATTTAACCAGGCAAAATGAATAATCTTTCTTATGTTAAGGTTCATTCTGAAAGACCAATTCAAGGTGCTGACACTTATAAAGCCCTAAATGGCTTGGACCCTGGGTATCTGAAGGAGAGCCCCCTTCTATATAGACCTGCCCATGCACTAAATATATATAAATGAATGAATGAATGAATGAATGAATGAATGAATAAACAAACAAACAGCATCCAAATGTCTGTTACATATTCTACTATATTTGGATATTCCCTAATAAAGCAAGGACATTCCAGAATATTCATACTTTATTCTGGAATATCCAAATATAGCAGAACAGGTAACTGAGGTCTGAACCAGCCTAAGAGGTGAGAGGTTGACCCTTACCTGTGCTATTGGCCCCGCTATCTTCTGAGAACCAGTCACTGTTACTCAAGTGAATGTTCATTCTGGAAGACAAGCAGGCAAATGGCACTGTAAGGGTTAACTTCTGCTGCTCTGCAGGCCCATGTTATCAGCAATGTCATAAAATGTTAACCTAGTACAATACACCCATTTTCGAAAGGGCACAAGCAAACAAAGCAAAACAAGACCTCGTATATACTATGTCCTTTTCAAACATATTTATGCAGTTGACTCATATTATGGTGTCTTCCCTCTAGTCTGGTGAGGAATGTGTGGGCACACCTAGAAAGTTGAGTATATTAACAGTGACATTCATCTAAATGCTTTGCATCAAATATTAACATTCTTCCTAAGGCGTCAATGAGAAAAGTGCCACAAAGCCTGCGTAACAGGGAGAGTCGGATCAAGATACATCCACGTTTGACATCATGTTATACTGACAACCCTTTCATCATTCTGTTCCACGGCATTTCCTTCCACTCACTTCACAGACTCACCACCTACCCTCACCGTATCATTTCAATTTAGGTGCCGGCCAGGCTCCTGTGACTGATGAAAAAAAGATGCCAGCATTCTCCATCTCAGTGCCCTCCAACCATTTTAGATCCCAGCGAGGAGGTATTATAGTCCAGCAACATCTGGAGAGCACCGTGTTGAAGGAGGCTGACATTTCTGAGAAAAGTCTTACCCTTATGGACAGAAAGGCTATGGCAAAATACATGGGACTCATTTGGGCCATTCATTCCACTAGAGGGAGCAATGAGTTAACCTTTGCTGTTAAGGTTTGCTTATTGCTCAAGGAAAGCTTCGGTAACCAAAATCCACATTCTTAAAAGCTACTAGGAATCACAAGAGTGACTCAAGTTATTTCAAAGCTGGGCGATCAAATTGCAACGTTCCTGGATTCAAATACACTTGTATGCCCAACTCACTTCCACTAAAGCGTCCTACCTAAAAACTACCTCTGGGTGAACTGAGGGTGGAGTGGGGGGTATTAATGGCTATGTATTCCCTGAGTATAGTACATTCTTATTTACATATCAGAGCCAGTCCAAAAGTTTGAGATTTCACAGCAAACCCATCACTTCTTTTGGCAATTTTCGTGCACTCCATAGTCCACCTGCTTTGCAAACAAAAGGCCCCTTCTTCAATGACCAGTAGACTGAAATATTGCTCATCAGTGAGTAACATGGATCTATAGAGTGAGACCTATATGCTCTGCTTTACTCTAGCAACAAGAATTCTAGCTATTTCCTGCTACCGGCAATCCCAGAAGATGCCTCAGTTGTCATTTCCTGGAACGACACCCTGCCGGGAGAACTTTACATCACACATTAGAAGGCATGCTGATGCCCTTCCTTCCTTCCTTACAGCATTTCACTTAAAAAAAAACAAACAAAAAAACCAGTATTGATTACAGTAGCTGTGAAGTTGTCTAGAGGGAAGTGTCAAGTTGAATGTTTGGATACATGTAACTTCTTTCTACCAAGCCAGCTCAGGAGAAGTGGTCCACACCTTTTCCCTGAAGTAGGCAATGAGGCAGTGGTGCCTCAGTCCCACAGGTAGCAAGGGCACAGGTGCTGGCACACACTAGCTACTCATAATGGAGCAGGGAGCAATGCACTTAAGGCTGCTTTTACATGCAGCAAAAATAAATCAACTCTGAGGTCCCTCAGAGATGCTGGGCAGGAGAGACTGTTCACACCTCTCCTTCCCCCATGAACATTCTAGACTAGAAATTTTGTTTTATTACAGACAAGGGTGTGAGGGTGCTTTTGAACCATTTCTTAAGGCACATGTGACGGTCTTAAACAGAAGAACTACATGATTTCATTCTGCAGAAATCCCACAAATGATAAAAAGTCAATGTAAGGAAATGCCAATGTTCAGCCATCTTATTTTAAGGCAACATCCCATTGTGGGTCCTTCAGATGGTGAACTGCAAATTCCTGACCTGGCCAGAACCAAAGAATGATGGGAACTGTAGTTCAGCACTATCTCAATGTGCTGAACTATAGTCCCCATCATCCCTTCCTTGCGGCCAATCTTTTGCTCTGGAGATTCAACTTTACCCTCCCTACATAGAACACATCATGGAGAACACATCAGGGGCTAATGTTTCTTGATAACACAGACAAGTTTTTTCTTCATAGAAAATATGTGGCTATAGCATTTGCTTTAAGGAGCCAAACGTGGACTCTAACACCACTATGACAGAGGGAGAGGAATTATGGGAGCTGCAGTTTAGCCACACACTAGCCCACTGAGATCCTGCTTCTTAAATTCCATGGAAAACAAGAGTGTGGAACCCAACACAAAACTTTTTATCTATGCAGGAAGTGATATCTATGAATATACTGGTAAAATGAGTAGAATTTCTTCTTGCAGTCTTGGGATAAGTTCTCTTGGCTTGATAACAGTGATATTTTCCCCCTTCAGAAAACAAAAGACAAGTGGTTAATGGAAAGATAACATGAACATCTAGCTATACCTGCACTAAGAACCTCTGAAAATCTCCACAGGGCACCCTTGAAGGATTGAGAGACAGTAGAGAACTGATCTTCTGTGCTCAATACAAAACCAAGAGCAACACTACCCCACCATTAAGGGTCAGTCACAAACTGTTTCACGTCCTTCCAAGTTAGCATTTTGACACTTTGTACCACGGTACATGCTTTAGCCAGAACTGAGACTGCCTGAGAATATAAAGGAATGTATTAGGTTTTCCTGCTCACCAGGGTTAGAGCATGGCTAGAATCTGCTGCTGCTGCTGCTACTCCATCTTTCACAGAAAAACTAATTTTTTTCAGCACCCAGAAGCAAGGTGCTGTGAGCTACATGGCTACCATAAAAATTACATTCTAGCCTCCAACACCAATTTCAAAATATATAAACCTGTAGATTACAATGGGGGACTGAAATGAGCCCATTTTACCTTGTATCCCATTCATCTAAGGAGTAGGTCATCTAAGGAGGAGGCCAACAGCACTGCTCCTGGAGCAGGTGACTACAGTGGCAGGGAAATTCCAAAATAAAAGGCTGTGGGCTTCCCCTTAAATGCTGCACTGTTGCTGGGAACGCTCAATCACCCTGTCTGGACAATGGGAAACAGGTGCACGGTTGCTAGGGAGTTGCCATGCAGCTTCCGGTTGTCCCGTCTGTCCCATGGGAAGCAGCAGCATAGCGGCTGTGAAGTTATAAGGGTGTCTGGAGGCGCCCTGAGCTTTCCCTTCCACTGTGTCACTTGTTTTCAGTGAACCCTGCTTTCCAGCCTACCACTTACCAAAGTTCCAGCAAAGAGTATCCACAGGAACATGATGTAAACCAAAGATTTGCAGGCATCACTGCATTTTGTTTTGAAAACATCAAGAAGATGCCTTTTCAAGACATGCTGTGCATAATGCCTCGTACTGACCTTGCCTGCCCCTCTCACCAAGCTCATTATGGGACAGCCCATATTCCTTGGGCACTCTGGCTGCTTCCGCACTTGGCCTTATTCTGGGATATATCTCAGGATAGGGGTCTCTTGTCCACATGCTAATACAGACTATGGCAAGTCTCACTAGGATCTGCTGTAGTCTGCAATAACATGCAGATAAGAGACTCTTATCCTGAGATATATCCCAGAATAAGGTCAAGTGCGGAAAGGGCCTCTGTGCTCTGGTAATACTGCCATTTCTCCAAGGCATCCGTTATCTACTTGCATTGAAGTCATAATGTCACATCTTTGCACAGCCATGACATATTTACAAGTAGAAATACAAGGAAAGAAGGCGAGACACTTCTGAGCATGTAGATTAAAAGGGAAGCCAACAATCCAAACCATCCCTGTATTATTGAAAATGGGTTGTTGAGATTTGTTATTGTTGGGCACTGACTCCTGGCTAACTGCATGGGCACCTCAATGCAGTTTTCTTGGCAGGGATACAGAAGTGGTTTGCCACTGTCTACAGCTGAGAGGCTGGGGATCAAACAGTAGTTTGCTCTACCCTCTGAGCTACAGTCCCTGTTGGGACTAAATAAACATGTTCAGTTGAAGCCTCACATCTGAATTTGGAAGCAGATATCTCTCAATAGTTATCTTGATAAAGAAAAGGTTAGGGGGGTTTTCTTCGGGTTTTTTTTACATGGTTAGTGCAACTTTTATTTATGAGGTCCACTTCAAGAACATAACCAAATAAAGTCATTGTACACATCTGAATCATGTTGAAATGCAATTCCCCAAACATCGCTTTTACAAAATTAGTTCTCTAACTACTTGGTGTAAACAGACACCAAGAGAATGTCAAGTAAGAGAGCGAATGCACTCAGTTTAAATGAGGAGTTGGATCACTGGACCAATTTTGCTACCCCCTCCCAAAAATATCAGTAGTTTGAAAGCCATCTGTAGTAACCAGTGCAAGACAAATCAAGAAACTGACTCCAGATGTACATATGTGCTAACAGGCACCTGTTTTGAGTTCAGATGGAAACTCAAGAAAGTGAGGCTATAGCACTGATCACAGCCAATTTTAACTTCTAGGTCTCCTGCTTTTGGACACATTTTGGACTGGTTTATACTATCAAAAGGGTCAAATGAAGAGGTATGCTCTATGTTCTGAATGTGACATTATCTGCTCCCCCCACTCTTCACTGCGTGTATTGGTGGATGGATACTTTCTAACAAAGAACTAGTTAGCCAAGGAGACCGGTTCAACTCACGCCTCTGCCACGCGGACGACTTTTCCAAACGCCCCCTAAATGAATTTGAAACCATGGCTCTTTCTGTACTGGGCCTTATTCTGAATTATATCCCAGAATAAGGACCTGTTTCCACATGCTAGTGCAGACAAGAGCAGGCCTTGCTTGGGCTTGCCACAGTCTGCACCAGCAAGTAGATAGCAGGTTCCTATTTCCAGGATATAATCCCAAATAAGGCCCCGTGTTGAAAGGGCCCCTCGTCTGTTGCCTGAATTATCTGAATGCTTCCCATGGTGGCTTGTATAGTCTGCAGGACTGAGTAGTAAGGAACCTCTGGATTTCAGTGCCAATCACAGAAGGATTCTGAAGGCTGGATATTCTACTAAATTTTTGTCGTCTACAAAACAAGAGTCATTTTAAAAATTCTACTTCTTCATTAAAAAAAAAATAGCCAAGTTGTCTGGCATATTAGTGAGTCGACCACTATAAGATTAGAGGTTGGAGAAGCAGCGTATTCATTTTGGCAAGAGACGTTTGGCCTTCTCTAGCTCCATATGGCCACTATCACCGCAACCCCAGCAACACTGGCAAAGAGATATGAAGACACTCTATTCTCTGGGGCCTCCATACAACTGGTCTGCACTTCCTGCTGGAATATTTCAACAGGGATCTGAGGTTCTTGCCCTCCTTTCATCACACACAACCTCCCTCCCACCCACCAGCATGAGCATCGCTCAGAGGAACAGCGACGAGACAGCATACATCTTAAGGCTCTCAAGTTCAAACTGAAACAAAATCTTAAAAAGCATCCAACCAAACTCGGTTGCGTTTTTATAGAAATCAGCATCTAATAGTCAACAAGGGATTCTATATTCCAACTTGGACCACCTTTCTAAGGTGTGGTTTGTTTGTTTGTTTGTTTCCTGGAGTTTAGTAGTAGTTTCAGCAGCTTCACCAGATTTTCCAAAGGGGGTGTAACACTTCCTTCCCTCCACACAGAAACAAAAGGACAACCCCCTTTTCACAGTTAACCATAAATAAAAGTGCAGCAAGTGTTCAAGCTGGGCATAAAGTCTGGGTGGACAGCATGGTATTTGGCTCGGTCATCTTTTTGAGGCTCTCCGGGGGTCCCTCCCGTTACTTATTGTGCCTGGATGGGGACGAGCATTATTTGACGGTACTGAAGCGGGGACGGCTCCTCGTCCACCGGCCCTCCCAGTACCACCACAGGAGGAGGCATGATTATAGGCAGCTGGCAATCCCGCCGGGTCTGGTCCTGTCGGCAAACCATTTCCTGGAAAACACAAATAAGAAAAACAGACCAAGAAGTGAACAAGGCCGCATCATCAGTCTCTGCCCCCAGGTGGCACTTCCTTGGCACTGATGGCAGCTTCCGTTTTAAGGCCGCCCATCCAATGCAAGACTTAACACCAGAGGCCTCTGCAGAGATCAGGCAGCTGCCTCCTGCAGTGTCTTAGCAACATCTTCTCAGGTTGCCCAGGCACCAAAGTTCAGGGCAAACAACCTGGAACTGGGGCTCAGAGGAAAACGGAAAAAAACAAGAATACAGCACAGGACTCATAAGCAGCCTACACTGCAGCAGCAGGGACAATGCAAAGTAGTTTGCCCGAGTAGCAACTCACACAATATTAACCTACAGCCATGCAGAAGGCTGATCTATAACATCCACCCCACTGAAAAGAGAATTTGACCACAGCACCAATTTCTGCCGGATAATCTTCTCATCAAGGATCATGTAGCCACAGCAGACTTCTTAAGGAGCTGGACACAGGCTTGTCATGGTCAAGTCCTGGTTGACTGCATGGGCACCTCCAAGAACGTCTCCATGCCGTTTTCTTGGCAAAGATACAGAAGCTGTTTGTGACTGCCTGCTTCCAGGGAGAGGCTGCGGATCAATCTGGCAACGCTCCGCTTTTGCGGCACTTTGCTCTACCACTGAGCTACAGCTACAACTGGATATAGGTTACTATTAAATAAATTGGTCAACTCCTGCCATTTAGTCATTCATTTAGTCATGAAGATGTGCAAAAAATAAATATAGAATTGTATATCTGGAACCACGCTACTGACAAAAAAAAAGCAGCAAAGGAAGGAAACCTAAGGAAAATTGGTAGTATAAACAAATGCAGGAAGGATTTGGAGTATTACAGCTGTTAACTGTACCAAGGGCACAGATGTTTGTGGAAGTGTTTCTTAGCAAGAGGCAGTTATCACAGTACAGTAAAGAGAACAGGGATAGCCCAGCATCAGACCAACGCCCATCCCTTCCCCCAAACTGGGTAGGTGTCAACTGTACCTTGCAAAACCAGACAGTTGCCACAGCTTCCTGAAACGCATTGCCTTAACTGCATTTTGTTTCTTTCCGCTGTTCCATGATGCCGAAAGCAGGCACCATGTTCAACAGTAGGTCTGCTGGCTCACCGACTGAACCATCTCAGCACATGGGCTTAGCTACCTTGAGATGCAGGGCCCTCTGTTACTGACAGCCAGAGCCAAAAAAAACCCGCATGGTGGCACTTCATTCCAGGAAGCTGAGATGACTTTGTGCTTCTGCAAGGCTCAGTCCAACACCAGCCCAGGCCAACTGGAGAAAAGGAGTCCTGGAGCAGTGTTGGTCAACTTTCTGTGCATCCTTGATACATGCCTACTATGCTGTCTCTTTCTGCCTTCCAAGATACATAATGAGATTCTGAGATGCGATGACTCCTCCTTCCTCTTTGCACTACAGCTTTTACAGAGCAGGTAGAAACCTCTAACCCACCCATCTGCACATCAGTATGTTCTTTTACATGCTCTTCGTAGCTTTCTAGCTGAAAGCAAGACCTTCAAGGGGCACATGAAGGGCAGCTGGGAGACCATGCAACATTTATGCCCCAGCTGGCAAAAAAAAAAAAAAATCATCATAGGTCCAGTGAGGGTAAGAAAACAAATGAGTGATTATTAGCTTCTTGTTTCTGTTGCACAAAAAAACCCAGGCTCCAGTCCAATGCACATTCACTCCAGAGTCTACACACAAAGCACTACAGTCATAGGTCAATTCTGCATTTGCTGGTACACTGGATGAGCAAGTTTCTTAGGAGCTCCTTTTCCACATATTGTTACAGCCTAAGGGAGGCACTGCCGCCTGCTAGTATGTTCCATCTACATAGGATGAAGCACAGACTGGACCAGGAGGCCCAAAATGGCAGGCTGGTCCAGTCTCCTGATAGGCCTTCAGTGGCTCTGAAGCTGCTGCAAAGGCTCCAATGGCCAGGAACTAAAGTCCCTGGCCATGGAACCTCTGGGGGACCCATTTTGACAGTACAATTTTGTGTGCCACCAAAATGGGTCCCCTTGCTAAATGGGAAAAAGGAGGGGTCGACCCTTGTGAATACCTCCCTAGGTTGGTTCACTTGAGAGTAAACTATGGTAATCTTTGAAAAAAAGGTCTACTGCTGTCCTGGTCTAGACACCTAGATTAGGTTACACTGCATCCAATGTGGACACTGCACGCTAGGCAGGGTCGTGGCCTTTCTTTTCCATTCCAGAGTGCAGAAGAGAGAAGCCCAGAAGCAGGCTAACTTTCACACTATACCATTTTAAAGGTAAATGTGGAAAGGCCCTGGATGTAAACAGCAGCAGGGTTACCGTTAACCTTTTGGAGAAACAAATAATAAGACAAAAATTAGCCATAGTTTGAACACAAATGCTCCCCCATTTCCTTTGGTGCAGTCAGGACAGAATACAAGCATCTAGTTTCAGATTAAAACTATCACAGTTTATTATCACAATTAGCTTAAACAGTGGCTTGCTGAAATATGCCAAGATCAATGTTTTTTCTAGCTTAGATTTCAAAAAGACATTGTGTTTTTGAATGATCTCCCCCCCTCCTTCCTCCCCCCCCCCACACATTCACTCACAAACATGCACTTACCAGTTGGCCCAAAAGTACAAGTACCCAAATTACTTGAAGGGATATTATTATTCTGTTCACCCTGTGCCTTTAAAAGAAATACGAAAGAGAAAGACAGACAGTGAGACAATTCATATGCTTTCTAGGGCTCAGAAAGAAATATGGAGGGTTGGAGGGGAGGAGAATGCCTTAAACTCTTGGTTCTTTTCTTCTACTGCTTTAAAGGCTCAACTCCTCCGCTTAAGGGCCAATCCCATCATAAGTCACACATGAAGAACCCTCTTTTTGGGCTACAGAAGACTCTTTGTCACACATGGCTAAACATACCACTTTACTGGACTGCCCAGGGTGTTCTGTGTTGGGCTCACTGAAGTTGGGCACTTCTGAATATACCATGCAAAACCTGTAAAAAAAAACAAGCCCATGAGGCAGTGTAGTTGTTTGCTAAAATTATATCTCTACCATCTTCATCTCATCTCTATGGCCAGAACATCCCTTGGATTCCTGAGTCAACAACTCACAGGAGTTTCAACACTCAGTAGTGTGATCCCAACTCAAGACCAAAGCCTTGAGAGATACATAGGGTAAACCCAGAAATGTTTATTCAGATATTTCTATGGATTACAATGGAACCTGCATCCAAGTGCACTGTAATTCCAATGATTTTGTTCCTTTGCAGAGATGCATTAGGCAGATGACACACACTTAAAAGACTCATGCAGATACAGAAGGGCTTCAACCAACTATAGGTTTCCTTGAATTAAGACTTATTTCTGAGCGAATATGCTGAGGGCCAGGCCGTGCAAGAATGCCAGTGGCAAGGAAATCATTCAACTAAACAGGTTCAGAGCAAGATTTAAGAACAGGAAGTCCCAATCTGCAATCTTGTACTGAAAGTCAACCATTCTAAACAACCATGTTTCAGGGAATCATGTTAAACAGGCGTAACAAAAAAGCATCCAGAGAATTCTCAAATCTTAGGGCCTTTTCACACTTACCTTTAGTAGACGGGACTTCTCTGGGATGGATGACTCCTGGATCAGAGCAAGGTTGTGCACACTGGAATGGCCTGTTCTGTTCCAGCCCCTGTGCCAGTTCTGAAGCTCAACAGCTTTGGAACTGGCACAGGGGGGTCTCCGAAAGCTCCAAGGCCCAGAGGGCCCATTGTGCTGGTGTGACCTGTTGCACCAACACAATGTGTCCCCTGTGGTATATCAGACCACTGACAAATGCCATCTGGATACCTCCATGGTCCAATATACCACCCTTTAGAATGGCAGTATAACTTGAAAAAAGTCAATCAGTAAACCAGACTAAGCTGCCATTTTAAGCCTCCTGGTCAGACTATGCTCTGTCTTATGTGGACAGAGCAAATTGGTAGTGGGCAGGACCTTCTTTAGATTGCATCAGCATGCAGGAGGGAAGCTCCTCATGTGCTTAGTGGTCCACTAAACTGGCCAGTGTAGAATAGCTCTTAAAATTGAGATCTGCTTGTTTCAACCCTGCTGCTAGGAGCCACTCACCCTTGGAGAAATAACTATCATAGATAGTTAAGTCAAAGGATCTATGGACATCCTAAGAGAACCAACTACAATTCATTACTATTTCTTGGCACTTCATTCTTTCTGATCAAAAGTTACCAGTTGTATCACAAAGGTCTGTATCAACGACCCTATACAGGCCTGCCACAACCAGTGATGTCAGAACTCCACATTAATCCTGCCTAAACCAAAAATGTTACTAGGCTACAATGTTTAAAGGTGAATAAAAACTCATTTAAGGTTCTATTCTTGTACAATCATCTACTTCAGCATCCATAAAAATCAAAGTGAATGGGCAGTATTTCTATACCCTGATGGGGTTCAGAAGAATAATCCCAACTCTAACTGGAACTCTTTGATTTCAAGGATGACATCCCATACATCTTGGGGAAGGGGGGGGTCTTTGTTTTTAGAGCTCATAGCGGTATGTGGTGTGACCATGGGTTATTTTTTCATAACCAAAGGCCTTATTCACAATTAGAAATCATATTCTGCATATGTAGTCACACAGAGCTTTAGAAGATCAAGTTGTGCCCTTTTGAGTCCTATAGGACCATTTCTGTGCTTACCAGAAGCACAGAATAGGAATGCATCTATAGCCCTCCTTTTACACACTAGCACTGCTTAAGGGAGTAGGTTCTGTCCTACAGCACAGAACAGGGTAGGGCACCCAAAATGGAGTCTCAGTCCATTCTACCAATACATCTTGATTCTGAGGTCTACCAACATAGTGGGTGGTCTGATATACCATGGAGGACCTATTTCAGTAGTGCAACATGGTGCACCTGGACCTCCAAAGGCCAGGACCTTTCACTCCTGGCCTGCAGAATATTCAGAGACATCCTGTACTGGCTCCAAAGCTGGCACGGGTTTGGGAGCCATCACAGAACAGGCCATCCCAATGTAGACGGCCTTGATCCATGCCAGAAGCAATCCATTCCAGCTTGGGACAGGCTGCCTATCTCAGATTGAAGGCTAACAGAAAGTAGTGGCAGAAACCACTCAGAGCATCCCCTTGGCTTCTGGGCTGGTTCACTCAGGCACAATCATTTAGCTTCTACACATCCCAAAAGTGGCCACTAAATAGATGATCCATCTACAGAGAAACCTTATCTTTGAATCCATGTGAGAAATGAGCATTTTACACAAAATGCTATGTTATATCTTATACTTGCAAAGCATTGGGCTCAATTACTTGTGTGAACCAGTCCCTTGAAGAACACCTTTAAACTTGGTACCAACACCCAGCCCTCTGCTTTTGAACTCCGACTACAATTCTCAACAGATAGCCTATTCAAAATTGCTACAAAAAGAGCAAACAGCCCTGCTGGCTAACGGCAGCTGTAGTCCAGAACATCTATACAGCATCAGGTGGCTTAAGGTTGCTTGAGATCATCATCACCATTATGATCAAGAGGGGGAAATTTACCTTTACACCCCTAGAGAGGCTGGCTCCTCCAGGACAGACTGGAGCTCATTACCAGAGTAGAAAGTGGAAGCTCGCATTGCGGCTGCCTCTACCGAACCTAGCCTGTGGATTAAATAGAGGACTTCAGTTTTCAGCCTGCAAGTCCTTGAAAGCGATAAAGTGTTAGCCCAAAGGAGGCCACTTGTATAGCTAAACTTACCTGCTCATGGCTGCACTTGAGAAAATGATTTCAGGTCAAATGGAAACCACTGTGGGATGGAGGAAGTGACTAAACCACCTTCTATAAGCAATCACACATGAATAATCCAAAGCATCTTTTGAAAAGCAGTATATGGGAAAGCAAATTCCAGATATGGGCTTTTGGCACAGTACTTACTAAAGCCTCCAGATGTAGCAACAGGCAGACAGGGACTCAGATCCTTAAGGCCTGCAGTCTTACATACCTACCACTTTAATCCACAATGTGCAAAGCTTCTAACAGAAGTGTATGTGTCAAACTGAAGATACTCACTCCCCAATTTTTTGGAGTTCGCCTCCCCTTCCAGTGTAAAGCGTAAGACATCCTTTCCACAGAGATGCATACCTAATCAAGAAAGCACCAGCAGCATTAGAAGTAGTGAAAGGAAAACGTAGGTGTTTGGATTCAACTGGAGAATGAAGCTGGTGCTCAACATGGCACAACAGAAACCGAGTACTTGACTCTGGATGAACAGTGTCAGTTGCACATCCAGCTGAAAGCCTTTTGTGATTTCTCTAGCAATGGCATATTTTGCTATTAGTCAGCTCCCAAGATGTCTTCGCTCTAAGATATCTTCTGAAACTTTCCTTTCAGGTTTCTGCTTACAGCATCCCATCCTATGCCAGTAGCACTGCCTTAGGACCTTTCTGCACTGACCTCTGTTCCAGATCTTGGTCATCTTCTGGGCCTCTTTTCTCCACACAGTGGTGCAAATTAGAGAGGTCTTGCTCCCACTAGCCACAGCTGGTATGCTCTGTCTGCATGAGACCGAGTATAGTCTGAATCAGGAGACCTAAAATGATCTCCTAGTCAGCTTTAGATCCAGAATAATGGAAGACAGCAATGATGAGGTCTACTGGCCTACTAAGACCATGGGGGATACAGTTCAGCAGTGTGTCTTGCTGAACTGCTAAAATGGGTAGCCCAGGGGCTCCAGGGCCAGGAACCTTTGAAGCAGTGCAGGGGAACAGATTTGGACCAGATCTGGACTAGTGCTTGACAGATCAAGAGCTGCAGTTCCAGATCCCAGAAGGTTAAGTATAGAAAGGCCCTTAGTGAGATCAGTCCCACTTCTTTGCCACAACAATTTTCTAGCACATTGTTCCTAGTAAGAATTGGTCAAAGGACACCATCCAGAAACATCAAGAATAAGAGGCCAAATTATCAGTATGATCCTGACACTGCTGCTAAGACTTGTGTTCCTGGTGTCAGGCATGGATGCAGTTTTTACAGAGAGAATCTTTGTAAGCTGCTCTGAGAGCTATTTAGGGCTATAAAATAGGAGATACTATCTAAATAAACAAGAGCAGATCTGCTGGCTCACACTAAATTCCTATCTTCTCCAACATCTTGTTTCCCATGGTGATCAACCATGTGCTCAAAGAAAACCATAAGCTATTAAGCTAGGATTCTTTAAAATCCACAAGCAGAAAATAAGCACAGTTTAACTGTTCGGTTCTGATTAATTCAGTTATTAGTACTTAATTTTTAGTTGGAGGACTCATCTAGTGCAAACTCAGCTAATATAAGCTATATCTGAAAACGGGACACATTTATAAATTCCAGCATCACAAAGAGATAAACAAATCCTGTTCTTGCATTCACCTTTATCAGCTCAGGACAGAGCAGGGCACCCTGCCCTGCGACATGTAACCCATCCCGTGTTGGGAGGGGCTGCATTGGGACAACTCCTCAGTGCTGGCCAAAGGCATCCAACACTATGCATAATCTTTAAAGTTGGTACTCTGACCCTGAAGGCCAGGAATTTTTTGTTCCTGGCCTTCAGTTTCCGGAAAGGCCCTTTTCAGGACCACACCATTTCCTGGTGCATCACTGAAATGTTCCCTCCCTGCATAAGGGGAACAGGGGGCCATGTGACCTCTGTACATAGCCCTGCTGTTCCAGACTAGAGTTCCTAAACTGCCAGTAGTTCTCATCATTGCTGTTTACCAGTACAGGGGGATAAGGCACCATTTTGGGCATCTTATCCACTCTGTTGCTATGTCCATGTGGACAGAGTAAGCTAGGAGGTGGAAGGACCTCCCTTATCCCACACTAGCATGTGGAAGAGAGCCCCCTCCCCAAAGGACCCCTACCTAACATGAGACAATGGGCAGTGTAGAAAGGGCCAAAGAGAGAACACATGTTTTGCAGGGTTTAAAGTTTCTGATTTAAACTGTGCTTCTATTTTTAGAACCCAACAGTGTACCCTATATTAAAAGAGAAATATCTATGTAATGCATTAAAAATAGTTCTAATATTTATTTAATATTTATTGCTTTTTCTCTAGTCACTTCCAAAACTGTGCTTTTGCTAGTCTTTCATTTGTCCTTCATTGCTCCTTCATTCTTCAGCTGCTTGCTTTAAGTTAATATTCTAACAACAAATACTATTCCTTAGAAAGACAATGAGGGGATGTTTTCTGAAAAGGAGAAAATGATATCCCTAGTAAGCATCTGCAGATTACACAAATATTGCAGATTTTATCAGTATTCCAACAAGTTAGCCTTTTGCTCTTCACTAGCAGTGAGTCACATATTAATTCTGCTCAGAGGACGGAAATGAGAAGTGACCTTAACTTAGCATTTTGTGCCAGGTTGTAACTTGACAAGATTACAAGTTATCATAAGGGCAAAATCCTGTTACACACACAGGTAATCCAAGAACTCTAAAAAAAAAAAAACTCTGAATAAGCTGTTGTGTTTGCATTTTATATTAAAAGCACAAATTATTGTACGTCCTTGTCTTAACTCCTGGCTTTACTCTCCCCAACCCTGTTGCATAGATATTTAGGCTTCTCTAAAACTGCAATCTGGATCTTTCCAACCCACAATCGCATTGTCATCTCAGTAAAAGTGCGCCATTTCTGAATTTACGAATGTCCTGGGACCGATGCACCCCATGGCCTGCTTTGGGGGCTCTTCTGTACTCTGGTGTAGACCAGACAGCTCAGTGCCCTGCAAACATGGCTACCCTGAACATAGCATGTAACAGTCCAGGCAACCCAAATTGTTCACCTAGACTGGCACAGCAGTTGGCCTTTTTAAAAAGGTCAAGCAGTGTCCTATTTGCAAACTGGCACAGGGGTGCACACTCCCGTGGGCCAGTTTAGCAAGGGGGACCACTTCAGTGTCACACAAAATCACACCGAAATGCCCCCCCCCCCGGGGCTCCAAGGCAAGGATCTAGTCTCACTGGACAACATGGGGTATGGCTTAGAAGACGGCGTAATCTCTGGGTCTGATGCGTCAGCTGGCCCAGAACAGCCGGCCAAATGCGGACAGCTTGTTCTGGGAGAGTAGGAACAGTCCAGCTATGGAACAGCTCCTCCAAGCCTGGGGCATTTCTGCACTTAAGCTTCCCATCCGTTGGACTGGAAAAGTGCATAATAGACTAACGCGTACAAGCGCTTGCACTTGGGAACACTAGTACACATCAGCCTAAGCACCACACGTCCAGAAACTTACCTTGGTCCAGGCATGTCCGATCGCTGGCAGTGCCCCGCCATCTTGATCACAATGCCTGACACAACTGCATGTGGACCGGCACCGTTGCTATGGCAATGGTGATTCTCTGCACACATGCAGTCACATTTGTGCATGAATGCAAAGCAAATGGTGCGAATGCTCACCAGCTGGAATGACCCGTAAGCTTCCAGGTAAGGTCTGTGTGCGGTACATGATTTTGTGCATCACTGTTAGTTTATGGTAAGTTAACATCTGGGCAGGCAGGGAGCATTTTTATCTTGTAAACACCTCCTACAAGTATAGATGCACCTGCCCAGATGTTAACTGCTACAAATGAGATTGAATCCAGCCTAGAAAGACTACATAGGACTGCGCTAGTTCTTTATGTTCACTCTGAAGCAAGTCAGCTTCTCAGCTATGTATGGAGGCAGTTTTTCAAAAGAGGGAACAAAAAATAACCCAGTGCTACAAGAAAAGCAATTGTTAAAAGTATTATTATATTGAATCTTCAGCTCCTTGGAAAAGTATGTAGAAGGCCCCAAGTTCAGTCCTTGGGCTTTGTAATTTAAAACCAATTAGGGAACCAAAGCTATTGCTTTGCAGAATCTGACCATCCATGCAGCCCTCTACGTAAGCAACTATAGGAGTCCAAAAACAAAGAACTGGGTTGCCATTATCAAATCTAATTTGGTCCTGTAAAAACCAGTGGAATTTCTGCTTCCACTGGCCTCCAGCCATGTTGGTTAATTCTCTAAAAGCGTTAGACCCAACCTTCCCCACCCACCTTGGGCATGGGAAGGGTTAACAGGAACACGCTCAGTTGGCACACTTAAGTTGTTTTCCCAGCTAACAAAGGAGTCGTTCTGAGCTCAGCCTTACGTCATCCTAACCCCACATTACATACCCTTTGGTCAATCGAATAATATCACCAGGCTGGATGAGACTGCCAAGTTCATCCCACACTGAGATGGTGATGCTACCGGTCTTGTCTGCTACTTTGCACGACCTCACCTCGTGACCATCTTTGGTTTTGGTAACTCGCCCTGTATGGAAATATTAGAGAGGGAGAGGAGAGACAGTGACTGTTCAAAGATCATTAAACATATAATGACAGCATTGTTTTTTAAAAAAAAAATGGTTCCCTTGAGCAGAGTGATCCAGAAAGAGGTGACAAAATAATGATCAGGTGATAAAGCAAAACACATGCCACTAAAGAAGGGTAAAAATAACATTTACAAGAATAGTAACAAACTTGAGTCCAGGAAAGAATCCATTTTCTCTGACTGAAAAGGGAGGGGGGCGCTATTGCTAGACGGGAGACACGGAAAGGTGGAGCACAGCATGGACAGGATTCGTCCCGAGCTTTTCCCTTAAGTGACCACGTGTCACAAACTCTTTGAACACTTACTGCCACCTGTCTCCTCCTGAGCCGAGAAAAGGAAGACAGGACAGCAGCTAGGAACGGAGAGGAGGCGTAAAAGGGAAAGAAAGAGAGAGAGAGAGAGGAAGTTAGTTAGGAAGGAAAGAGAGAGGAAGAGAGAGAGGAAGTTAGGAAGGAAGGAAAGAGAGAGCAAGAGAGAGAGGAAGTTAGGAAGGAAGGAAAGAGGAAGGAAGGAAGGAAAGAGAGAGGGAGAGAGAGAGGAAGTTAGGAAGGAAGGAAAGAGAGAGAAAAAGAGAGAGAGGAAGTTAGGGAGGAAGGAAAGAGAGAGAAAAAGAGAGAGAGGAAGTTAGGAAGGAAGGAAAGAGAGAGAGAGGAAGTTAGGAAGGAAGGAAAGAGAGAGGGGGGAAGTTAGGAAGGAAGGAAAGTGAAAGAGAGAGGAAGGAAGGAAAGAGAAAGAGAGAGAGGAAGGAAGGAAGGAAAATGCGACGGTTCCAATGGACCCCCACTTACCGATCTCCAGCACAATAAAGATGACATTTAAATTTTTCAGTCCGGGCTTTATGTCTTTAATGAAGAGATATGATTCATTTGCCATGCTCATGCCGCTTGCTCAGGAGGAAGACGCGGACACCGCCTGGGCAGTCTGAGCACGATAAAGCATCCCTTAGGCAGAGGGACACTTGGTCTCAAGGTGCGGTGGGGTGGTGGGGAAGCGAGCTTGAGTTTGACCAGCTCTAATGGGGCTACTCCTGGAAGGTGCAGGGGGGACGGGGGGGGCGTATGACTGACGGCAGGCGGCGACCCCCTCGCTCCCAACACAAGCTCCCCGCTACCCTCTAGCCAGGGAAGAGACGCGACCACAGAGGCTAAGGCTGGATATGGGGGGGGGGGAGCCCGGGCCACTGTGTGGTTTAACAGGCGGAGTTTGGCAGGCTTTTCCAGCTGCTGACGCCCCTACTGGGTGAGAAGGAAAAAAGCACCTTTCCCCCCCCCCCTCCCCACCATTCACTGCCCTGGTTCCTCAAAAAAAGGGGGGGAGCTCTTTTTCCTCTTGTTATTAAACAGCGACTCTTTCACCCCCACGTTAGCAGCCCCCCCGACTAGACGCCTCCAGCACGTTCGCGCCCACACAGCAACTCCCCTCCCGCATCAGCACTTCCCTCCGTCTAAAACGAGGCATGTGCCGCGCTGTACTTTTATATCCCGGCGGACCCGTCCATTTTCTCTTCCGAGGGGGGGGACAAAAAAAGGATACGTAGAAAAAGAAGAGAGAGTCGATTGAGCTCGACGGGCTAAGAAAGGAGCTGGATTAAGTCAGGCTCGGGACCGCCGTCGAACTTTGCCAGCCGGGGAGGGGAGGGGAGAAAAGTAAGCGGATCCAAAAGGTGACCGGGGCGAAATGGTACCGTCCACGGAACGCGGAGACACCAGAATGGAACTGAGAGTGACAAAGTGCCCCGTCAGAGGCGCTGATTGGCTAGCTGGGATTCTTTTGTCCTCTGACCTAGAATCCTCTCCCTCGCCCGCCCCTCCCTCCCTGTTCGGTGAGCTTGTGAGGGGCAGGTTGGAGCCTGCCGGTGTTGCCAAAGGACAGCGCTGTGTTGCACCATCTGCAGACTCATCATCATGAGTTTTGCGGGAAAGGGTCACGCAGAATGACGGGCTTTGAGGGTTGATCCCTCGCCCAGTGTGAGACAGGAGGATTTCTGTCTTAAGAGGTTGTCAGCGGGGCTCAGAGACTGTTCTTTGGGCTGCATTGGTGTGTACATTTGAAAGCGGAATAGGCAGGAAATCGAATTGTGCCCGGTACTCCAAGGGGAATAATTAGTTTTATAGTCACAATTGCCGTAATATTAACGTTAGGAGCAAAAGAAGGGATTCACACACTCAGGGAAATAACATCAGGACTAATAAAGATGTCACAAAATAGGGGACAAGGTAATGAGTTCTGTAGGACTCATGATCTGACTTCAGTTTCACCCAAAGCAAGGGTCTAAAAGGGTGTTTTTCCACTGTCATTAGAAGTACCCATTAATGGGTACAAAAATGCCATTTAGTACCCATTAATGGGTACGTAATGGGTACTTCTAGTGACAGTGGAAAAACACCCAAAGATTGGAGGGACCAGCTTCATGATGATGTGGAACCTTCATTGGAAGCATAGATTCAGTGGGCAAATAATCTGCACTCCTACACATATCCATTCGGTACTTGCTGCACTTATTTCACTTGAGATTTTTCTACCAGGATATTTACTGCCAATGCTATATCTGAGTGGCAAATTATATGCAGGAGAACTGATTTTTAGGGCATTGTGAAACTTAACCCTGTCCTTTGTTTCCTCTGCTTGAAACGATGAAACCTAATCCAAAATTGGCAAATGTATCTTGGTAGTTTTCATGCAATGGATCATACCTTTAAAAAGGTGTAGATTGCCTTACATTTATAGTTCCCAAAATGAGTAAAGATCAACTATACATCTGGTCACAGATTCATTTTGGTCTGAGCATGAACAAGTGTTCAACTACTGCCATAGTATTGCCCCGCTTTCTCTAAATTAGGCAACTCGAATTTCTGAGAAGTAACTCAACAGAACATTTTTGCTGGTATGTGCGTGTCATCATCTTGGTTGGTTAGTTCCTGAACTACATTCACACGTAATTTTTAATCCAATTTCAGTCTACCTTCAGCAAAGTGACTAGTCATTTTCTTTCCACAGTATCTAACCCAAGATGGATTTTATGAGTTAGATAATGGTGAAAGAGAACAACTTGTCACTTTGCTGATGCATTATCTCACTCTAAAAGTGGACTGAAGCTGGATAAAAACATAGGAGTGAATACAACTCTGAAGAGCAAAAGGCAAGGACCCTGTGCCAAGACACATTTTGCGTCTGGTTCCTAGTACTATTACTTTTTATTTTCTCTTAGTGTTGGCTTCAAGTATTTAGGCCAATCTTTCTCCTGGATCCTTTCTGCTCTTAACAACAGTGTGGAATAAGAAGGGTTCTACAGGCCTCCCTTATGCACACTGTATGCTCCTAATATGCTCTGTCCTCACAGGCCTAGGGCACACTTCTGTAGTCCAGTATGCCACAGGTGACCCATTTCAGTGGTGCAACAAGGTATGCTACTGAAATGCACCCCTTCCAGGAGATCCAAAGACCAAAATTTTCATACCTGGCCTTTGGAGCATATGGAGTTTTCCTGTGGCAGTTTCAAAGCTGACTGAGGTAAGCTTCAGAGCTGGTATGGAGGCTAGTGTAGAACACACTGCCCCAATGTGGAAAGCCTTATTCCATGCCAGGAACTGTCCTTGTGAGCTGGGGAGAGATTGCTTCTTCCAATACAGGCTAGTCTGCTCTATACTGAAACAGCAAAAGTAATTTCAAATACAGCGTTGAACTCAGAAGCAAAGGAGGGTCAGACAGACCTGTTGAGCAACTGGATGAAAGATGACCTAAGAATACAAGAACTGCATTACTAGACTCAGATCTTGCAAAATTGTTTGAAGTCAGTGGTAACCAATCTTTATTGTCTAAATGAACCATAAAACAAAGCAGCAAACAAGGACAGAAGTATAACTAGGAAAAAAAACCCCATAACTTTAGCATGGATGAAATGAACATGGATTTAAAAATCAGCAGTTCCAAATGTTACTGTACAGTTGGACTCTTCCAAAAGAAAACGGCAGTGGCAAATCACTTCCCCATGGTTGCTAAGAAAATTGCTTAGTTCTGCATGCATCGTCATCATAAGGCTGCATTCACACCTAAGTTTTAATCCAGTTTTAAGTCCACTTTCAGAGTGAGACAATTCATCAACAAAGTATCAAGCTATTTTCTTTTGGCAACTCAGAAAAACCACCTTTGAAATAAATTAAGAAGAAAGAAAATGACTAATCACTTTGCTGGTGTGTGTTCTCTCACTCTGGCAGTGCCTGGAACTGGATTAAAGCTTAAGTGTGAACACAGCCAAAGTGGCACATCTGGGTTGTTTTCTCTTCCTTCCTTCCTTCCTTCCTTCCTTCCTTCCTTCCTTCCTTCCTTTCACCAGAATACCATGACCTATTCTTATAGGTTTCCTACGACTGTATAATTCATTTTTTTCTCTAATAAGACTATGGGATTTGTTGTTCAGTGAAGGCACTCCACAATCCTAGATAAAGATAGAGAGATCACATTTTTGGAAGAGTACCTGTGTTACTTTGCTTTAGCTTACATCGACTACAGCCCCCTGCCAGTATTTCAAGCCAGTTATTTGAAAAACTGGAAAACAAACTGAAATTTGCTTCACCTGGGAAAAAACATCATTTCAGTTTTAAAGAATTAGCAAGTGAGTAAGTGGGAACATCAGAGGCAATAGCTAGCATGAAATTCCCCTTGAAATTGTCCCTTAACTAAGCTGCTAATATATGCCTGTCTTTAAAAAGCCTTTGATTTCACAAAGGCAGACCAGGACAGTGTTTTGATGTCAAGTGCCTTAGGCTAGGTCAGTAGACATGAACACCTGACTGGCGCTGCTCTAGCACCAAAATTTAATGAGATATTCTTGAGAAACATCTTGGGTGATGTTCTTGGGTAACATAAATGTTTGAAAGTTACAAACTCTTTGTTTGAGAACAAGTCAGTACAATAGAAAATCTGTTTTCATTGATTCTGGATATCTGGGGCCTATTTGCACTTGGCTTTTTTATGAAACATATCCTGGAATAGGAGCTGGCTGTCCACATGCTAGTGCAGGGTATAACAGGCCCCAAGTGAGGCCTGCCAGAGACTGCATTAGCCTGCACACCACAGACCCCTACCCTGAGATATACTCAGGAAAAGCCCAAGTGCGAACAGGCCCCTGGTCTCTACATTCATTTTGACATGGTTTAAAACCACCCAAAAGACTTTTTTTAAAAAGAAAAAGAAAAAATATACAGTATATTATCTTTGGTGTGTAAAAACAACGCTGGTAGACTCAGCTCAATTATCGCAAATGGTATGTAACCCTTAGAAAAAAGCAGCAGAAAAAGAAAAATGGGAGTGAGGATTGACCCCAGTGAATTCTCAAGTACACCTAGAAATATTACTTTCTTTTCTGAGGGTGTTTCCGCATTTGCCACCAAAAAGCGGATCAAAAAAGATACGCTTTTCAGCAATCCGCCCTCCTGAAGATCCGTCACAAAGAGTGGTGGATCTGAGGGACACGTGCGCGTCCGCACACGTTCGGGGAGGACAGATTCAGGAGCCGCAGGACTGGAGCATGGAGCTGCCAGTCATTGTGTGTTTCTGGCGTCGCCCAGCGCTCAGGGAAAGGGCTTCAGAAGCAGGCAGTCCTGCTTACGCCCTTCCCAACATGGCGGCCAGGGGGAATCCATCCATTCATCTGGCCATGTGCGGAAGTGTCCTGCTTCTGCACACATCCAGGCGAAGTGACAGACTGAAGACCTGATTTTTCAGGTCTTCAATTTAATCTGGATTTCAGCGGCAAAACCAGTTTTAAAAACAGTCCAGGGGATCTCTGGACTGTTCGTTTCACAATTCTTGCACAAAACTTGCTTTCCTGTTTCTTCTTGGATTCTGCTTTCATGCAGTTCTACATACATTTGCCAGCCTGATCACCTACCTTGCCCTGTCATCCATATGAAGAAATTTAAGCAGCTGAAAGTTTCTTTCCATGGAATCTTCTATTGGACTACCTGATGTGCAATATATATCCAGATGCATATGCCATTTCAATGTTTTTCAGCTGCTACCCAGAGATAAAGACTATGGCAAAAGCCTAAAGGATTGGGAACAATGAGACATGTTTTGAAAACCTGCATTTGTTTTGTCATTCATGATTTCTCACAACTCCTATTTTTAAATACTTAAGCTAAGACAAGTGCTAGGGGCTTCCATTGTTGAATTTGAAAAGAAGCATTCCCATGAGTGTAGAGCAGTTATTTACCTCTATAGCTGCTTTGATGGGCTACATATCAGTATGTGGCTGTAAATTCCATGAAAATCAGAGGAAGTCATTTCAATTGAATATGCCTTGCACGCAGATAGCAAGTGTTTCATTCTTGGCCATCTATTTACTTAGAAGCAAATCATGCATTTAGTATGGCACTGAATATTAATTAATGTGGAGCAATAAGAAGTAGAGGCTGTTTATCCTGCCCTATACCAAAAGAACTGGCAGGAAGGAGAGTTTTGGGCTAAACAGAGCCATTTGAGCTACTCAAGCAAAGTTCTATTGGTGCCTTTAGTTACAAAGTTAAGTTGAGTTTCATTGTTTTATTTTCACTTTTAACCATTCTCAAAATAATGCTCAGAAACAGTAGCAGCCGGAAATATTGGATCAGAATTGCTGTTTGATGAATGTTTGTAGATTTCTTGCAATTTCCTTCCACAAGCCATTGTTGCAGAAGTGAATGTGTGATCCCTAAAGCACTTTATTACACACACCCAAAGCAAAGTTTCCTTCCTTTTTTCAACTGAGTACTCATGGGGTTGTTGAACCATGCCAGCAGCCCCATGGAACATGATTGTCTGTGCTGTGGACTGGTCTACCAGCAGGCAAGGAGTCCCATAGAATACTGTGTCTGCACAGATGCAGTGTTGGAGTAGGCTGCTGTGCAAAAATGGTGCCATAGCAAGCTCCAACGGGAAGTATCCTTTGGTGGTAGACAGGCCCAGCACTCACTTGCAGATAGCAGCAATTGCCTGGGCCAGTCTACCAGGCACAAGAAGCCTGGTGCCATTTTGGCAGGCTCCCAGAAACAGCAATATTTCTGGCCCACTAGCTAAATAAGCCCTGGCTGGCATGTTTTAAGACTAGAAACTGTTCTCTGAAGACATGTGGGATGTGGTGTTTATTATATGGCTGGCTTTCAGCATGGGTCACCAAGAGGCTCTCAAATTTGACAACCCAAGACTGAGAAGAGGAAAAGAGAACCTTAAAACTTCAGATACTCTTTTAACAGTGGTAGGGTTCTGTGTGTTTTCAGAATTTATTATTATTATTATTAGTTTATTTTTATAGCACTCAGTGTACTCAGTGCTGTACAAATACAAGTCAAGAAATACATTATTAGTATAAAAACCTAAACAACAATAATAATCTCAAGATAACAATTAAAACACATAAATAAAATAAAATAGCTAAAAGCATAAAACAGTAAAAACAGTAGAGAGTAGCTCATTAAACAGTCCGTCTAGAGAGAACATGGGAAAGCTTCCCTAAAAAGAGTGGTCTTGATTTCGGATTTAAAAGATGATAAAGAAGAAATGGCGTGCAAGGGAGAGGGCAGTCGGTTCCAGAAATAGGGGAAGGCAAAGGAAAAAGGACGAATCCTAGACGGAGCAGAAACTAGCCGAGGCTGAGATAATAGGCCTTGGCTGCTGGAGTGAAGGGTTCGGGAAGGAGTATAGGGGTGGAGAATTTAATTCATACACTTCACAGGACATTGAAAAGAAAACATATACATAATTTCTCTTTGGGAAAGTAGAAGAGTTTTTAAATTCCATTTTTTGTTACAATCTTATATCACAGTAGGGGTATACACAAATGCAATTTTCGGGATTTTATTTGATTAGAATCAAATATCTGAAAATTCAATTTGAATTGAATCTTTAAAATTCAAATTTACCTAAATTTGATTCAAATTAAGCAAATTTGAATCTATTCATTTGAATTTTCAATTCGAATTTGGGCCTATGAATGTTGACAAACATCCTGTTTTCATCCCGTACAGATCCGTACAAATGTGTACAGATGTGGGAAAGATGCGTAGGTGCAAGTACGCATCCTGTACGAACCTGTACACATACGAATGTCTGAATAATTTGAATGGATAGATCCGAAAATTCATAATTCATCTGAATGTTTAAATTCGAATTTAGAATGTCAAAATTCAAACAAATTCGATCGAATTTTGAATGTTTTGAATATTTATGCACATCCCTATATATCAGTCTTTCTGAAGTAATAATCAGCTCTGATGGGCCTGATGGATCTAGAGTAGAGGTTCATTGACAGGTAGGCACAGGCTGTTCAGCTGCTGTACCTGAAGAGATCAAATAACTTCCTCTTTGTGACATTTTGTAATAGAAGGTGTGTGTTTTTAATTATTTTTATTTAATAGAAGTTTGACCTTGAGAGTCCTCTGAGATCGCTTTCAGGTTCTGTCAGACAAAGATTTTGCTGGGATAACACAGCTGCCTTAATAATGTGCATTAGAATAAACTGTGATACTGACATGAATGATTTCATCACCTTCATCTTCCTTCAAATGAGACCCCCATTTACATAACTGAGACAAATTAAAATCCCTAGAATATTAAATTCTTGGCATAAATTCATCATGTCAAGTAGCTTGGAAATTTGCTTAAAAAACACAAAGTTTAAAAGTAAAAACTTTGAAACCTGAAGGAACTTCTAAAATTTCCAATAGGTTCAATAAAGAATGGAAAACATGCCAAAGGCCTCACTCTGAGGCTCAATATACAATATACCTGTGTTATAAACCAATGCTAGAAGTTGAGAGTTCACAATGTGGATTCTTTCATCTCCCAGTTCGTCTGTCCACAGAGAAAATGGGTAGTATCCAGATTAGGGGATTAAATCTGCAGTTATAACAAAATATGGAGCTTACTTGCTGCGAAGCCATGACACACCATCTGGATTCGGGCAGCCTGAGAAAGCTGTTCTCATTCTCTGTTCTTGCCGTCCTGTCCAGACTGGCAGGAAACTTCGAATTTACCTGAAACTGTGGAGTGCGTACTCATCATTCTGCAGTAGGTAAATCTGAAGTAGCAGCGGCATAATGTGCTGCCACTACGCAGTATCAAGTGTCAGGTGTGACACCCATGCCCCAACAGCACATTGCAATGTGCAGTATCTGTAAGTCTGGACACACGCATAGATAAGTCCACAAGGAGGCTAGACTGCAGTCCTCTGTAGCATCTTTGGGAAGAGACTGGTGTGGAAAAGCATTCATATTTAAGAACACTTCTAGGACAGCTGCACATTCTCTGACACATGCAGATTTGCATACTTCTATCCTGGAGCAACTCTGGGCGTGTGCAGTCATCCCCGTCTTTGGTAGCTGTGGAGGAGTGAAAACAGGACAGGAAAAGTGCAGAAGAGACTTGCGAGCACTAGTGCACAACAGCCTACCCGATGCACGATCGGAGACTTACCTGTGTACAGTTGCACGTCCCATCCTCTGCTGGGTGCTGCCATCTTGGTTCTGGCCTCCTATGCAACTGCACATGCACCAGTGTCATGGCTATGGCAGTGCTGATGCTCTGTGCAAGCACAGTCACAATCACGTCACGGGGTCATCTGAGTGGCAACTCAGACAGCCCCCCAACTGGAAAGAGTGCAGATGCTCGCCACTGAATGCTTCCAGGTAGGTTCCCAGTTGCATTAGGTTAAAGTTAGGGTGCTAGTGTGCAGTTAGTCAACCTCTGGGCAGGCAGGGGGCATTTGCAGTCTGTAAACGCCTCCTGAAAGTGCAGATGCCCCTGCGTAGAGGTTGACTAACTGCATACTATAGGTCGAAGTGCAAATGCACCTTATATTAGGAGCACCTGTGGCGCGCCTATATAGTTCTGCAGCATCTTTGCATTACTTTAGCATGAAGGCTGTGTGGGAGGAAGGCAGGCTGGGGCAGCTGCAGCTGTGGTCATGCACCACACTGAGTGATTGCCATAGCAATGCGAGGCACAGGCTCCCGGATGAGATCATTCATACTTCGACTGCAACAAAGTAGCTTCCAATTAGGTTTGGGACAGGGCCAGCATTCACCGTGCCATTTGATGACACCGTCCCATAGAAGTTAAATGTGAAAAGCCCCTGAGTGGAACTCACAGAGATTGTCATCTCAAAGAGAATTAGGCACAAAAAAATGGAAGAGGAAATACTTTCAGTTGAGGTTTGGTTGATTGAATTAATTAATTAATTAATTTAGCCGTGATGGATAAACTGACAAACTTAATCAAGGACAGAACTGTTGGTAAGTTTGTAAAAGACCAGAAACCTGTTGCTGACTTTCTACAGGAATTAGAAAATGGACCTTTAACTGCTGAATTTGAAGAATAAGCAATCAAACAGGACAGCACAATGAAGGAAAGCTAAACAGAGCATTAAAGAAGCAACTTAAGAAAAGCTTTGGAAGACCGATGGAGTCAACTAAACTTTATTAACCAATGTTTCTAAGACAGTTTCTTTGTGGGAATCTTAATTATTATGTTTTATGTTTGTGTCAGAAAATAATTTTAAAAAATTAAAAAAGAATTAGGTACCAGGGAAATGACAGAAACTGTGTTATTTTGGTACTGAGCTGATTTTTGTACTATTTGATAAAAGCATTTCTCTCCTAGAATGTCCCACCTGACCTTAAATGACCCTTGTCCAACAAGGCTTCACTGTCTGATTATGTAAAAGCAGACATAACCCATGACACTCCTAGCACTTCATAATACCTGCATGAGTAGTAATGATGACTTTGAAGCCAAGACTTAAGTGGGCATGTGGGGAGTGAAAGTCTAGAGATAACAATCACAATGGGTTAAAGCACTGAGGTCCCGGAAAGGAAACTACAAGGCCTGTCAGCCTTAGTGGGTCATCATGTCAAAGACATCTAGAGGAGATAAACTTCTGAGTGACCTGGGTTACAAGCTGGGCCAAACTCTGGGTGAAGGCAGCTATTCTAAGGTGAGAGTGGCCACCTCTGCCAAATACAAGGGGCCACTAGCTATCAAAATGGTGGACCGACGTCGAGCACCCCGAGATTTTGTAGAGAAGTTTCTGCCACGGGAGCTCTCCATCTTGCGAGGGATTCGACACCCACACATTGTGAGGGTCTATGAGTTCATCGAAGTCTGTAATGGGACGCTCTACATTGTGATGGAAGCGGCATCCACAGACCTTCTACAAATGGTACAGCAAAAGGGGAAACTTGCCTGTGCTCCTGAAGCACGAAACATCTTTGCCCAGGTTGTAGGAGCTGTGCGCTACCTCCATGACAGACATTTGGTTCATCGGGACCTCAAATGTGAGAATGTGTTGCTCACATCTGATGGCCACCGAGCAAAACTGACTGACTTTGGCTTCGGCAGGGAATCGCATGGATACCCGGAACTGAGTACCACATATTGTGGATCTGCTGCTTACGCCTCTCCAGAAGTGCTCATGGGTATCCCCTATGATCCCAAAAAGTACGATGTATGGAGCTTGGGTGTAATGCTCTATGTGATGATTACTGGTTGCATGCCGTTTGATGACACCCACATCCATAACATGCCCAACCGCCAGAAGAAAGGGGTTGTGTTCCCTGAAGATCTGCCTTCTTTGTCTGAGCCCTGCAAAGCTCTTATTAAGCAACTGCTCCAGTTCTGTCCAGAATCCCGACCTTCTGTGGGACTAGTCACGAAGAACAACTGGCTAAAGGGTGACACATAAACAGAGTGGCTTCCTGACTACGGTGTCACGTGGTGCAGCCAGGACACCTACCAGCTGGAGCTACTTCAACTGGGAACATGTTAACAGAACAATGGAACTTATAATCGCTGAGAAGGTTTCTGGGATGTTGACCATGGGAAGGAAGTGGGCAGATTGCTTTGGGGCAATTAGGGAAAAAAAGAGAGAGAAAGAAAGAAAATCCAAATCGAATGTAAGTTCCTCTGAAATGTACGGGACTTGCTTCCAAACAAATGTATTTAGGTTTGGGGTGCTAATGAGATCTGAAAAACCCACTTGCGTCTTGTGAGCTGTTCTTGTGTTTGAGTAGATTTTTCACATTTGTTTGAAGGGCAAAGCATACTTTGTGGCAGATTTGGGGCTTAGGTTTCTACCAAAGGAAGCAAAACAGAGTATCAAGGAACAAGAATGCCCTGCAACATCTCAGATGATTCTGCTATATTATTTCAGTTTATGTGGGAAGCTGGCCACCAGGGGAATGACTGAGGGAGTTGCCCACTGACTCCAGTAACCTGTGGGCATGATGTTATTAGTAGAGGACAAATTTTGGTAACAGCTACTAAAAGAGGCCAGCTTAAAGCCAGAAATATTCTATTTAGGAGATGGAGGAAGTTAAGGGATATTCTACCATTCTGCCAGAAGGGGGGTGGGGGTAAATATTGGGCTTGCATGGCAGTAGAGTTGGGAAGATGCCTGGGGAACCTTGGCTTTGAAACTTACAAAGAGGGTTCAAAAAGTGAGGCTTCCAGTTAGAGCTTGGACTCTTTCCCACTGTTCCATGGTTCAGATGCACAAGCTATGAATTATTTTAAAATAATGCAACTGACAGGACTGTAACAATACTTTAGTGTATATGAAGTTTCAGCTAGGTAGAGGATTAGCCACTGTCCTTGGAGGCAATACTGTGTTAGGCTGGTAAAACAGTAGTACGGTGGCAGCCATCTGCACTTCAAGTGCTGGCGAAATCCCACATGGGGCCAGCAGCACTTGAAGTGTGGACGGATGGGGCAGGGCAGGCTGAACCTCCATGACAATGTCTGCTGCAACATCCATCTCATGCTCAGATGTTGCCATGGTGACCTGGATGCTTCATGCAGCTGCACAGCCACAGTTGCACCACTATGCTCATTCATCACGCTGCACCCAGAAGAGGATACGGATGCAACATCCAGGAGCAATCCAGCCACTCCTAGTAAATAGGTCCACTGCTGGATGGCTTCAAATGAATTACCGCACCTCCCCAGTCCAGATGGACCTGCCTTGTGAAAAGAATGCTGTTCATTGACAGGTAAGTGCGAAGAGACAGTAAGTTCTGGTTTATATAATTTGGCATTGTGAAAGGGGTCAGCAGAAACTAATCTTTTCACTAGGTCTTTTAACAACTAACTTCTAAGCCTTTCAAACCTAATGCCTTCTATTTGTTTTTTGTTTGATTTTTTAATTTTTAAAATATGTTTTTCAGGTACATTGTTGATTTCCCTTTGATTTTGGTAAAGGGTATTACAAAAATCATATAAAGGTTAATTACTCATTTTTCTTTCTTTTTTGAATTGTCATTTGTCATAGTTGCCGTTCAGAAAAAAAATGTTTTCTGTGGCAGGATTCTTTCTTGTCGGAAGAGGTAAGAATGGTAGAATTACCCAAGTGAGTAATAGTTACAGGAAAAACCATGATTAATTGTTTCAGAAACAAAAAAAGAACCATCGAGAGATCTATAATTCCTACATGGTTTCACCTAAAGCTAACATGTCTCTGTAGCTGAAATTCCTACACTGCAAATTTACTTGAACAGTAAATTTACTTTTCAGTAGTGATCCTATATTCCTCAAGTCTCTCTCTGTAAAGGTTCATGCTGAATATTCTCTAGATTGCCATGGTGCCACACTGAATCAATAATTCCAAATGAAGTGTATGTTTGTTATAGAGTTAAAATCCCTTTTCATACATACAAATGCAACTCTACCTGCTTTGAAACTATGCACATAAACATCTAATCTAGTATCTTGGTTGATACTGATTTAGGTGAATTTCTAGCTAGGTGCAGACTTGAAAACTTTCAGCACTC
Organism: Aspidoscelis tigris stejnegeri; assembly: GCA_023333525.1. Taxonomy (NCBI): domain Eukaryota; kingdom Metazoa; phylum Chordata; class Lepidosauria; order Squamata; family Teiidae; genus Aspidoscelis; species Aspidoscelis tigris. The sequence goes on from JALMGA010000010.1 coordinate 21,264,902, forward strand.
TGTCAGCATAACAGCCAGCCCCAATACCGAGTCAGAGGCCACATTCCCATTACAAGTTTAATACGATTTCCCTAAACCAAAATAATAGAATTGGATGCAAACGCGAATTTGCCTGATCCCATTACTTTCAACTTAATCACATTCGATCCAGATTCTGAGGATCGTACATACGTGGCGTACGTGACTCAAGGGGGGACTCAAGTCGCTACTTTCTAAATGCCACTTTTCGGGGCTGCCCTGCCCTCTTCCTCCTGGCGTGAATGCGCCACCCGTAAGGGACCCCTCCACGGAGCCAAGCTGGGTGGCTGCCGCTTGCCTGGATGGAGGAAAGACGGCAGTGGGCAGCCAGCGATTCTTTCCCCTCCTCTCCCCATAGCCCAGGGTACACAGCAGCAGCAACTCAAGCCCCCTTCGCCCACTCACCGCCACAGCCTTAACATTCACACATCTCCCAGAACCTGCAGCTGCTTTCCTTTCTTTTCCCTTTCTAAAGGTCAGAACATTCAGAATTGTGCAAAATTGCAACATTGTCATTGGGTGTGAAGTGAGTGGATTGCTACAGTGTAGCAGCTGCTGTAAGGGGTGGATTTTTACAGTAGAATCACTGTCTTTGGAAGCAAGCCATTGGGGAAGGGCAACCCTAAACATGCATTCTCATCCCACTAAAACGGTACGGTTCCCACAGTAAGAAATGTAAAATGTTTCAAATGCACGAACCAGAGCGAGACCTGTTGAAATGAGTGTTAACATTTACAACGCTTTGGCGGGATTTAACACGCGGATAGCGTGTTAAGCCAATCTGATGGGACTGCGAGGAGCGAAACCATTTCGAAACCGTTTTAAGCTTGTAATGGGAATTCACGCAGAGCTCTGAACAATCCATCAGCTGTTTAATTCAAAGAAAAACTAATGTGGGAGACCCCATACTGCTTTACGTATCTTGCACGGAGAAACTTATCATGGGAATCTGGCAATGTTCCTCCAGTACTGAATTGAAAAGAATTTCTAAGAGCTCGCCACACCCATCTCCATCCACACACAGGGAGTTCTCAAACGGTCCTTTTGATTCCATGCGAAAGGAGCTTCTCAGATATCCTAGTAAGAGCTTCAGTATCAGAAGAGGCTCCCATGCATCTGGTCAGCTGTGTCAAGGGGCAATGCTAACTTTCCATTTAGGCTGGTCATTGTCCTTCACTGACTGGTAGGTCCCTCTGGCCATGGTCACATTTTCACTTCAAACCATCTTCAATCCATCTTCAGGTCTGACTGCTTGCACCTTTTCATTTCTGTTTTATTTGTGGACTTTCCATTTAGGGAACTCCAAATGGAATTCAAAAATAAAATAGAAATGAAAAGGTGTGAGTGGTCAGACGTGAAGATGGACAGAAGAAGGTGTGAAGGTGTGGCCATAGCCTCCATTGCTCTGAGTATTTATCACAGTGCCTGGATAAGGAGCATCAAGGAACACGAAGAACAGCTGAAAATTGTATTGGTCCCACCTGTGGCAGCATTATACAACTGTCCCATGCATGCCCCTGCTTGTTCCCTCAGCCTGAAATATGTACTTAGGCATCCATTCTAGTAGCCACTGATACATCTGTCATCTATAAATTTGTCTAACCCTTCCTTAAAGCCACCTAGGCTGGTTGCTGTTACCTCTTCTGGCAGCAAATTCTATAAACCAATGACTCTCTGGGTGAAGAAATACTTCCGCTTGTCTGATCTGACTCTCCTACCCATCAGCTTCATAGAGTGCCCCCTGGTTCTAGTACCATGCATGTACCGTGAAAAGTACCTTTTCTATACTGTGCATGATTTTATATACTTCATCAGGTCCCCTTTTAAACAATCTCTCCAGACTGAAGAGGCCTACACATTGCAACCTGGTTTCGTAAGGGAGGTGCTCGAGACCCCTTAATCATTCTGGTTGCTCTTTTCTGCACCTTTTCCAGTTCCACAAGATCCTTTTTGAGGTGTGAGCATGCTAGCAAGCAGTGGGGACTCCCTTATCCCCCACTATCCTCTGCAGAAAGGCCCCTTACGCATCCCTCCTGCAACCCCACAAAGGAAACACCTCAATTAAAATGGTGTGTTTTCCTCTGAAGAAAATGGTGACTGTTTCCGACCTAAGTGAGAAGAAGAAAAGAAAGAAGCTACATTTTGTCTCTTTCTGAACTGGGTTATAATCCATTTCATGCAGATGGTGAGTGAACTGATGAGGCTTCAAAGCTGCCTAAAAGGGCTCCTAATGTGAATCTAAGGATATATTCGGACAAGGCTTTTTTCTGGAGCCCCTTTAAGAAAAAGTGTCCCTCCCTTCCAAAGATAGAACAATGCCATTTAAACAGTTCTACAAATAAGGCTACCTAATATTTCCTTCTTTGCCTCCATGTTGGCAACAGTTTCCTTGACAACAAGTGCTTGCCACCAATTGGCTATTCGTCTGCCTGGCTTTTTGTGACCCTGACTGGTTGTTCATCCATAGCAGCCATTTCACATGCTGTGATTGGCTGCATTTCCCTTCTCCGTGCTTATGTAGCTTCCCACCAAATCCAACTAGAAGAGTTGCCCTCGGTGGTATTATTTTCCCCCAAATGAGGAAGAGACACAATTCCCAGGTTTTGAGGCAGGGCAAGGGAAATTTAGGAAGAAAATGACTGTCCGCAGCGCCTCATATTTGCACAGAGGGCACCTTTTTAGGTGTGTTTGATTTCACCCTCTGGTAAGTGCAGAAAGTCCCACAGTAGCCCACCCGTTGTTTCTGGATATTCTCAAGTAGAAGATGAAGGCAATACTTTCACCTGCTTTCCACTTCCTGTGAATGGATTTTAGAGGAATTCTGCCTGCCGTGCTCACTCCTGGCCCACAGCTGGTCTTTAAAGAAACACTGCACTTGGTACTGGTCCTTGACTGTGGTTCACTAGCAATATTTTGCCTGCCTTTATGGGGCCTGGTCCTTAAAGATACACATAGCAGAAAGTCATTGTTTAAGGGGAGTGGTGTTTAGGGTGTGCTAATCTCAGCAGATTTGTATTCTGAAGCAGGTATTTAGGATGTTTGGCAACTTCATTAGGTCAGTCATGAGCACAGCCTAATCTAGTTCACAGGATGATGAGGATAAATGGGTTGGAGAAAGCTGCACACATCAGCATGTTCTTGAACTTTTTCTCCCACACTGGCCACTTGAAAATTAATGTAGGTTTAAGTACTGAATTTTTCTGATTAATCCACATTCAACTAGATAGAACATTCAGTTAAATAGAATTCTTCCTGTCTGAGAGTAACTGCGGCTTATTGGCAGAGCAGCCACCTAGAAAACCAAGGGTCACAGGTTTGATCCCCACTCTCTCCCAAAAAGAGTTATCTGCCAAGAAAACTGCACAGATGCCTCCATGTAGTTACTAGGAGTCAACTGATGACACACTGCTTGCTTACAAGCTTAAGGCCATTTGATTTGTTATTTTCTCTCTGTCCAACCTCATTTCCTTGAACTCGTAATCTGGTACAAGTCCAAAAGACTTATGCAACTCAGTGCTAGTAATCTCAATCTGTTTTTTCACCATCTTCCTCAAATTCCTTGATAATGTAAGAATGGGGAACATAATAGTACCTGTGCCCTCAGCAGGCAGTAGATAATGGAATGATAAAGATAAACGATGGTAAATGCTCCTATGGTGATGCTTCATCATGTGGTTTGTCACATGAATGGGCCCATGTAAGCATGGGAAGGAATGTGGTGGCTGATGATTCCAGCCAATCCCTTACTATTACTCCCTTACTACTTCCACCCCCTACACGCAGCTTATTGGGATATTTCAACCATCCTCCCCTCCCCCACACAGAAAAAAAGTTCATAATTTCTTCTCCTCCTTCACGACCGAGGCCTCAGATGTATTTGCCTACATGAGAGGAAGCAGGTAACCTTAAAAAGGCTACACCCTTTCTAGATGAAGTTAGAGCCTTACACCAAGGAACCAGTTTGTCATCTGACATGACTTTCAAAACTCTTCTAGAACACTGCAGTGTTGAACACTCTAAGGACGTTCTAAAGGCACTGTGTTCAAACAGCACAGGTTTCCATAGCCATAGAGTGACCTGAGAAGGATGCTGGTGGGCCTTGAACCTTCTTCAGCATCCTTCTTCACAGCAGATCTACCTGCTTTGAGGGCATCTGCTGCCCTCAGTTGTCCTTACTGTGGACACAGAGTGGGGACAAAAAGCAGGCACCACATCAGCAAATCCCTACTTCTAGATCCTTTTCTGGCACGACCAAGGCCCTTCTATGTTAGGAGAGTTGTCTGTTTTGCTGACAAATTCCCCACCCCAAGAGCAGGAGGAAGTGTCCTCGCTTCAGCACAACCTATGCTGCCAAAGTGTAAACACAACCATAGACAGGAAAGAACCACACTGCAGTAAACCTCGAAACACTGACATAGGTAGAAACTCTCGTAAGTAGAGTTAAAACTGCTTTTTACTTCATCAGAGAGTTTTTAAAAATCAAGAGGCAGTCTTTTCCCCACAACAAGCTAAACAACGAGTTAGGTTCTAGAGTCTCCTAAATGATCTGTTTAAATATCTGTGCTTTCATTAGAGATACTGTTAAGTCTTACTCCTTTAATAACTAGACATCCAGTTTTTCCCGTTCCTCCATCTTTCACAACAACATAGGCACTGTAGAAGTCAATGACAGGGCTGCAGTAAATGATTAATTTGTCCATATTAGGCATGTTCAGACTTAGCTGACCAGATCTGGTCAAATTCCAGACAAAGGATGCTTTGACAGTTAGGGTATGAGGCAGAGAGGAGCATCTTCCAAGCTACTTCTTCTTCAGATACCTTTTGTTTTGTTAGAGACGTGCCTAGAAAAACTCAGATCAAGAAAATAAAGCTGATCCTTTGGACTTGCCACATGCTTTTAAAACACTGACATCCTGCTAGCCTCTCAGAACCAACAGGTGGGCCCAATGCCATGCCAGGCTGCTGCCAGCTTATCCAGCTGAAGACTGGACTGAAGGAAGGGTGGGAGATCGCACAATTTTGTAAAAGCTCTGGATCTTTCCAGACTGCCCTCACTGTGTTGGTGTCTGGAGTGACCAGCATCGGGACAGCTATGGTTTCGCCATCCAGGAACTTGCAGATGGCACAGGAAGGAAGGAAGGAAGGAAGGAAGGAAGGAAGGAAGGAAGGAAGGAAGGAAGGAAGGAAGGAAGGAAGGAAGGAAGGAAGAAGGAAGAAGGAAGAAGGAAGAAGGAAGGAAAAGGGGAAGGAAAAGGAAAAGGAAAAGGAAAAGGAAAAGGAAAAGGAGAAGGAGAAGGAAAAGGAAGGAAGGAAGGAAAAGGAAGGAAGGAAGGAAAAGGAAGGAAAAGGAAGGAAGGAAAAGGAAGGAAGGAAGGAAAAGGAAGGAAGGAAGGAAGGAAGGAAAAGGAAGGAAGGAAGGAAAAGGATGGAAGGAAAAGGAAGGAAGGAAGGGAAAGGAAGGAACCAGCATTTCCCTGTAGCATCTAGAGGCACCTTAGACACCAGGTTGGACAGCTATGTTTTGAAGCTGCTGTACAAAATCCATCCGTCATGGAGAAAAAAAAATAAGCTGAGGCAGGAAACTCCAAAGCTGAGGGCCTGTTTGCACTTACCCACTGTATTGTATAATAATACCATTCCAGTCAGGTGAGGATCAAGGATGGCAAGCGATAACTGCATTTCAAGAGCTAATGAAGTCCCACACTGGACCACCAACATTTGAATTGCAGATGGCCAGGCCCAGGCAACATCCAACAAGCACAGAGATGTTGCCATGATGATCAGAATGCAGCATGCAACTGCACAACCAGAGACAGACCTGATGAGTCTGGGACAGTGGTGGTGTGTTGTTGACATGCTTACCCAGAGGGAGATGACCACATTCACTACAGGGTAAGTGAACATCACCTAAGAGGCCACATTATTATCAGATTTTCTGGTCCTCATGGCAGGTAAGTTAAGAGCTCCTCTGCTGACTATCTCAATAAATACTGGAAAGGGACAGTCAAGAGAACAGTCAGATGATGTGGACAAGTCACCTTGGGCTGCATAAGTCACCTGCAAACCCTTGAAGACGATGAGTTGATGTTCTCTAGATATTTTAGGTTGCACCAGTTGAGGCTGATGGAAGTGACAGCTTAAAGCCTCTGGAGGGCACCAAGTTTGGAAAGGCTGCAGTAGAGAATTCATTCTCAATGTTTTCACAACAGATGACTCTTGTTGAACTTATTTTGGGGCAAAATAAAGGAAATGGACAGAACTGACTCACCCTCAAATGTGGCCTTCACAAGGTGGTCACTTAGGATACTTATTTAAGGAACCATGCAAATATACGTCTTCTCGAGACATCTTAAGGATGGAGTCATCACAAGTGTGACTCTGCCATCCTCAGATTGGCTTGGGGATGCTGGCACCTGTATATTACAGACAGTTTTTTCAGCATCACATAGGCAGCTGCCCTCCAATTGCCTCAAGCTGGTTAATGACTGCTGTGAACCAAATCAACGGGGCAGGAAGTTATGAAGGCAGGAAACCCCACACTCATGTCAATGCGTCCTCCGCCCTGTCCCAGTATGGCAGCTGAAAGTCAGTTCAAGGTAGGGGGACATTTAAACCTCCCTCTATCCTGGGGGTGACATGTAGACACAGCCTAAACACTGCCAAACAATTTTCAAATCTGGTAATTAAGCCAGCTCTTGCAGTGCCAAACCTGTTTACAATGTTAAAAAGAAGGCAAGCAGAACTACCCAGAGTCACTTAACAGGCTTGCCTTCTTATACATTATAAACAGGGGTTGCCATGACAGCAAGAACATTTAGAGGACCTACAGCTAAGTACTTATTAGGCCTGGCAAACCATTTCCCATTTGAGTCAGACTGTACAATTATAAAAATTGCAGTGCAATTGTTTGGAGCAGGAAAAAAAAACATCATATTAGCAAGAAACCACAATAACTATACCTCATGGGTATGAAAGAGGAGGAAGAAGAAGAAGAAGAAGAAGAAGTAGAAGTAGAAGTAGAAGATGAAGAAGAAGAAGAAGAAGAAGAAGAAGAAGAGTATCGGATTTACAAAAATCTGTATTTGAGTTTGAATGTTCAAATTTGGATTTTTGAAAATCCAATTCGAGTTCAAATGTCAACATTCGATGGATTCAAATAGACTATTCAAATTTTTGAATATTCGTGCCCATCCCTACATGTCACTGTGCATATATCACAACTTTAGTAAAGCACCTGCCTTGTATGCCAGTTAGCTACCAAGCCAGATTCAAGGCTTTATCTTTGACATGCAAGGTCCTTAAAAATTTGAGACCAACTTTCTTAGCAGAGCACCTCTCTCTGTATAAATCTGTGAAATTATTAAGATCCGCATCCTTCATGTTTCCACAGATAATTTTCTCCGTGGTAATACCCGCAATTGTGGCTTTTAGGTACCAACTAAGATGTATTTTTTTTCACCCAGCTTTTTCTAGAGTGTTTGTTTCCCCCGATCCTTGATTTTATCCATGTTTTTATATAACTGTTATGATTTTAGCCATTTTTATTCCATTTGTTATCTAAAGTACTTTGAGATGATAATTTCATGAGCAGTACATAAATATTTGAAATAAATATTTCAAATATAAATTTGAAATAATATTTGAAATAAATATTGTTGAACTGCAGTGAATTTTTTACTATGTAGTCTCCAGACATTCCAAGGGGGATAAAAACAGCTACATATACACATACTGTCCCTGTGGAGCTTTAGGTCTGTCTGGAGACACCCAAAATTTCCTTGTCAAGCAGGGCCTGAATGTGGTGTTTGTAGGCTCCAGACAGATGTATTAAAATTCTCTTTCCTAATCAGTTCCTCTTACTTTTCTTTCTTTCTTTTTTTGTCTGTTTTATTAATCCCTCCCCCTTCCTTCACAACCCTTAAACATTTCATAGACCCTAGGAACTGTGCTTACAGTGCTTAATGGAAAATCTAGCACCTTCTGCAAGGGACCCGATATTACAGGTGATGCCAACAGCAACTTTTCTAGGAGCAAGGCTGATTTTATGGAAAGATATTATTCACCCATAGGGTGAGCCAGACCATGGGCAACAGTTTTGACCAGGCAAATGCTGGTCAGAGGGCGACTATTCTGAAAGAGGGGCCCTCCGAGCCGTTCGCCCCTCCTTTCAAAGAGCCATGTTTTGATTTGTATTTTGGTTGGTTGGTTGGTTGGTTGGTTGGTTGCTTGCTTGCTTGCTTGCTTGCTTGCTTGCTTGCTTGCTTGCTTGGTCGGTCGGTCGGTCGGTCGGTCGGTCAGTCAGTCACTCAGTTGGTTCTTACACTGCCCTTTACAGAGGTCACAGGGCATGGGTCAATAAGCAGATAAAACAGTAAAATTAAAAAATTAAAATAGAGGAGAAATAAAACAATCTAAATAAAAGAAAGTTAAAGCAAAAGTTGAACACATAGGAGCAAAATCCAGATAATAATAATGGTATAGAAGAGAAAACATAGGTAGATCATCTAATTACCAAACATTTGACTCTAAAAGGAATGTTTTAATCAAATGCCAAAAGGTGGACAATGAAGAAAGGGGGGGGGTCATAACAAAAACACAAAGAAAAAACAGCAGGAAAAGGAAACAAAATCAATATAATACTACGAAGTAAGTAAATATGTATGCACATAAAAAATTATGCATAAATATCATTGAGAGTTAACCAAATTTCATTACACAAATCCATGCAAAGTCCAGGTCAATAAGTTGCTATTTCACATGTGGAATGCAGGGATCCTCAATTGATGGGCTTATTGGTGCTATACAATTATCTTTCCAATATTAAGACCTTTTGCTATCACATGAGCATGGGCAACCTACTATTGTTGCCCAGCCATCAGTTTCCAGGTAATAGGAACATAATTCAATACAATGCATCCATCTGAAAACATTAATCATTGACCCCATACAAAATATATGTGTTTAATCACTTCTTCCCAAAAAGGAATTACTTTGAAAACGTTCCAAAGCATATTTAGCAGATGCATCGTCTCCAACATTTAAACAATTGAGACATAATGTTGTGGTGTGTCCAATAAATCAAAAATACAATTTCTTGTTGAATACGCATACTTCACTCGACCCAAACTATTTAGCATTTACTCTTTAGTGCTAATTAACCATGGGGCTTTCTGCATTGACCGTAAAACAGGTTTAAGAAGGGCTTCAGGAGCCTCCCTTCAGAACTTTAGTGTGGACTAGAAATGCCACTCCTCCTGCAAATATGCTCCATCTGTACCAGAAAGAGCTCAGTACAAATCCTCCTGGTCTGGTATCGATCTGGAATGTTAGTTGATCTGATTAAACAGGTCCACTGGCATAATAGGTCCACAGGTGACCCATTTCAGCTGCACATCAAGGTGTACCATTGAAAGGAGCTCCAAGGACATCAGAGCTTTTAGAGGATGGCTCTGAAGCTCGTGTGAACTTTGGGGCCAGATTATGAGCAGGTCCAGGGCAGTGGGTTGCTTGATCAGGATCAGCTGATCCAGATCAAGTCAGGTCAGGCTTATACTAGAAGAAATACAAGCAAGTCCAGTGTTTCAAGAACATATGCTGAGGACCCCAAACTGTGCAGTTCTTCAAGCAAGCAGTTAAAACTCAGTACCATGTACACATTACTACAGAGCATTCTTTGATGTGACCTGCAGTGGTCAGATCAAAGAGATTTCCTGCTGTGTTGGGACTCCAAGTAATGCTGATGGACCACTGGGCATTACTGTGATGAAAACCAAAACCTGAAAAACATGGAGGCAGGGGGAGGGTTGCTGTTGCGTCTCACTTGTTCTGTCTGCCTGCCAGTGCAAATGAATGTGCCATACAGGCTTCTGTTGTGTGTGTGTGGCATTTGCCCCACAACATTTCCTGTTCAGATAAACCCTTTGTTTATAAGGTTTCTGCTTATCAGAATCTGATGGGTTGATAGTTTTGTGCTAGTATATTTTAAAGAAGAAGATAAACCATTGGAAAGCAATTTCAATCAGTGTTAGGAACTGAAGGAAGCAGTAAGATAGGGACACAAACACCTTCAAAATCAAAGGACTGTCTTTCTCCTAGGATTGATAAAGAACATAAAACTTGATAACGTTTTCTCTTAAAATCACTGCTTTTAGGAATACCAAGACATAAAGTCTGCCAGTTCAAATTAAAAAATCATAATTCAGAATCCCAGAGCCAGCCCTAAGAATTCCTATTCCCATTTTTGCACATGTTGATTAAGCACCTAACTACAAGTTATGCTAATTGCACTCCTTCTGGTTGCATTTCCCCCCTTTAATTATAGCCAGGGATGAAATCATTGTGCCTCCAGCTGGGAAGAGGCAATCGTGGGACCTAAAGAAGATTCCACAATTGCCTCTTACAGTCCCTGCCAGACAAGGGAGGCAATCATGGGTTCATCTTGCAGATACCCGGAAGCCAATCAAGCACCCTTCCCTTTAGGGATTTTTTTTCACACTTCAGTATTTGCAAGAGCAATGATTACAGGTTATCACCTCGATATTGGCATTCCCAATATAGTCCCAGAGGAATTATGGGTTTTAGACTGTGTCTGGAGATGCAGTGCACCAAAGTGAGTTTCCAGAGGGTTAGAGCAATGGTTCTCAACCTTCCTAATGCCGTGACCCTTTAATACAGTTCATCATGTTGTTGTGACCCCCAACCTAATCCCAACCCTAACCCCCAACTATAAAATTATATTCGTTGCTACTTCATAACGACCCCTGTGAAAGAGGAGATCGACCCCCAACAGGGTCCCGACCCACAGGTTGAGACCCACTGGGTTAGAGCCCTTCATAGCCCTTAGGGACAGCCCTGAAGGTGCAGAGTTGGTTGTCATACAGACAGCACTGTCTCATCTCATCATCCCATGATTTGGACCAGTAGAACTCACTGATCCAGACCCACTGATACTGATCCTGGTCTTGGTACAGTAATACAAAAAAGCCCTTCAGTGCTTACAACAGCCAAAGCAGAAATCGCCCTATTCTGGAAATGCCTGGGACGCCTGTCTCAAGACAGCTGGAACCTACGAATATGGTCCCAACTCACCAATGAACTGTTAACAGCGCAGAAATAAAAGTTGCAAGCATTTGAAGTTCAAAAAAAATTTATTGGAAAATGGTTGCCATTTATCAAGAAAGCGCAACTAAATACAAACTACAGGATTACCGATTCGTACTCTTTTAAGGTGTTAAGAAACAAAATCCAAGCTTTATTTCCAGAATTAACTTGGTAATGGTAAATATGAGGCATGGGCTGAATCCACGCTGACTTGTTTGAGGTGTAGGCATTGAGCAGAGCTAAGTCTTGTTTTGTTTTGTTTTTTTCTGTTTGTTTGATTGAAACTTTCTCCTGTTGCTGATATTAATAAGTGTAATGTTCAAGACATAATTAAAATTTTTTTTAAAAAAAGCCCTTCAGTTCACACAGTTTTGAAGCTCGCAACATGTGACGCACGTTACTTCATTTAGCAGGATAAACCTCTGTGCCTTCTTTCATTCATTCTCAAATTCTCCTCTCAAATACCAGCAAGAAGCAGAGGCTGTGATCGAAAGGGAAGCATTCATATTCAGAACTGTAGCTTACTTTTAATAATTCACATCATAAAGTTTTAGGAATTTGATTTATTATTATTTTTTTAAAAAATGTTTTATGCCGGTGTTGTTATTATTATTCTGCTGTTGCGCTGTGATAGCTCTTGTCTGGTTGGTGATCTAAAGCTCAATGGTTAACATTAATCTAGTTTCAAATAAAGCCTCTTTTGATCTCACATAAATTTCAAATTTATTCTGTCAGGCGCAGGTGACTAGAGATTAAACTGAAACGCGGATGGTCTCCCTAACTGAATTTTTCTTACCTCTGAATTGGCCACATTTTCTAAGACCTACTGCTAAGACTTTTTCCCCCCTGTAAATCCACAGATTCTGAGATTGCAGAAAGGACTAAAGGACTCGTGGAAACATATACTTACCAGGGAATAACCTCAGCTGAATACAGTGGATCAAACCTCCTCATAAACATGCATAACAGATGTGCATAGTGAGAAACTATTAACAGCACTTGAAAAAGTGGGAAAAAATCCTATATAAAACTAAGGATGGTATACACTGAATTAGAGATTAGCAGCGCCACCTAGTGGCTGCCATTAGTCAGCACACTTAGCTTGAGTACGCTTAAGATGGTTTCCTCTCGGTGTAATTTTGTCATTCACAGAAACCTACAAACTGCAGTTCTGAGAAGAGACCAGGAAGCTGTAACAGAAATCCGCATTAGTGTAGCTTCATTTAATAGCATCATCATACTTGCATGTCTTTGTACTTGGTATGCTCAAGGCAGTTTCCAAGCAATTACCAAAATACAGAAAATTATTTAAAGCTAAAAATTATTAAACAGGATGCAAAGCAAAATGCAGTACATATATGATCAATATATGTCAATATTATCAATATGTAGAATGCATTTAAATATAAAACAAAACCAAAAAGAACCAGAAAAAAAATCTTAAACACGCGCATAGCAAGCACAGCTTTCTCTCTTGCAGAGCACATGGAAGTTTTCAGGCTCACTCCGAAGCAGGTATTTTAGGCAGAGGCCTTTACCTGCAAGAGAGCAAAGACAGAGGGCAGAGGGCAGACTAGCAAGCAGCTCCCAGCCCATCAGATACCTTGGCCCAGGTAGTTCTTCATCTAGAGACCTTTACCAGGGGGAGAAACGAGATATAAACCAGAATAGAGGATTAGGGGTGTGCAGGGAGCCAGTTTCAACATTCTATTCAAGATGAATAGAATGTGGAAACATTTGGCTCTGGCGAATATATTCCCCTCCCACAGATGTGGGGGTATTTGTATCCGTACACGGATATTCTACGGAATATCTGTGCCCGGAATTAATAAATCCTCCCCCCACCCCTCCATTCGCACCCCTCCCCACTTACCTTACCTCCTCACCATGCCATCCACGCCAGCGCCACCGTGCCACTGGAGCGCCCCCTTACCTTTGGTGGGCGGGAGCGCTCCAGTGGTGTCCCGGGCCTGTTTCTGGGCTTTCTGGAATGGCAGCCAGGCTTTCCAGAAACTGTAGACAGGACCGAAGCTTCTATGGATACAGGATTATCCAATTCGTGGATGGATAGGGCCCTATGAATGGGGCCCTATTCTACCCGTCCACAAACGTCAGAATTCGGACACATCTGTCCAAATTCCAAATGCATGAATTGTTCATGCACACCGCTACTCAGGATCTGATCAGACATATTTAAAGGGGTGGGAGCCCCTGGGAAAATTGGATCAGGGATTGCCAGACATTTTACCCTGGATATGCCTTACAGCCTGGAAATGGGTGTCTCCCTTCCTCATACAGAAGATAATAACACTGAGAGTGACTCTTTCTTTCAGTCACATTGGAAGGTGACACAGAGGAAGGAAATGTAGCCAATAACAATGTAGGAATAAATACTGTGACTGACCAATCAGTGGTGTGCATTTGTTGTTAGGAAGTTGTTGCCATGTGTTTCCAGGAAAAGGAAGAGCAACATTTGGAAATATGAGGTAAGATTACTATTTTAACTGAATGCCTGGATTTTTTTTTTAATAGTTACAGAAGGAGGCGTTTTAGGGGTGAAAAAGCAGAGCTTTAATGGGGTTGCCTATGATCCATGACATGACCCCACCTTAGCAGTGCCCCTCCACTGTGATTTGAATGCCATGTGAAGATACAGCATTATATGTAAATGCAAGCTGAGAAAATAGTTTACTTCCAGGGGCTAGGAGTGACACCTTTCCTCATCTTTAGTACAAGTTGCACCCTCTAAAAAATAAAAAGGTTATCAACCAGCATCCTTTGCCATGTACTTTTTTCTTTTCACTAATCTGTTCTTAATCTGGACCAGACAGTTCATTGCCCAATATAGCTGCAGAGTGCTTTTCTCCAATGCGTCTCAGATCTATTAGGAACTAAAGCGAGGTTGTGAATCACCTTCAATCTTCCCTTATCTATTCAATTTTCAAATCAGTCAAATATTTGCCTTCTTATATAACTTTAATGGACAGTTTCTCATGTCTGCTTTTTTTGTTTTGCTGCAGAAATAGAGAACATGTTGTTTCTATCCACAGCCTCAGCTGAAAACAGATTTCCAGTATGTCTGAGGACCAATTTTCTTCTGCCGTTCATTTACTAAAAGGCTCTTAAAGGCTGTCTTTTATGATAATAAAGAGCAAGTTGCTCGAGGTTAAGTGCCTGTTCAGTTTTCTTAATTGAAAAGGTGTGTTTTCCAGTGGCATAAGAATGAGTTAAGAAAGATATGGAGAATAGGCTGCATCCCAAGGGCTGTAGGACGGGGGGAATGCACAAATGAAATATCCGGGATTCGATCTGAATCCAATGCTCAAAAATTTGATTCGCTTTGACTCTGTTAAATTCAGATTTAACCAAATTTGATTCGAATTAAGCAAATTCGAATCTATTCGTTTGAATTTTTCATTCGAATTTGCTCTTCACGAATGTCAACAACATTAGTAGATGCTCGTATGCATCTCCCCCGGGATCCGTATGGATCCGTACAAAAGTGTATGAATGCGGGAAAGACGCGGATCTTCAAGTAAGTATCGTGTATGAACCTGGACACATGCAAATATCTGAATAATTCAAACAAATAGATCTGAAATTCAAAATTCAGATCACACCTTCAGATTCTAATTTAAGGACATTCTATATGAATTCCAATGTTGAAATTCAGTTGATTCGATCGAATTTAGAATACATTCAAATATTCATGCACATCCCTACTGTACGGTCATTCTGTTACACAGGAAACTTGTTACCTAGGAATCTTCCAGCCTTGTGCTCCTAGGCTACTGCCGGATCTTTAAGGATCTCAGATAACAATGTTCGACTATCGCTTTTAGATTTTAATTCACGTTCCTCTTTTGCCTCTTTGTGCTCAGGTATACAAGTGCAAAGGCGGGCGCGGACAAACATACTCCAGCAGAACAACTGATAATTGGTACAATCATCTTGTATCGCCCTGCTATCTAAAGGGTCTTTTCAGTGTGGTATCGGAGACTGAGGCTTGTTTGGCTTATGACAGTCTATGGGTAAACTAGCTGTAAATGTGTTCATCTTGTTTCCTCTAAGGTTTGAACATAGTACTGCTGGTGACTTTTTGCATTCATCTGGTATATTAGAACAAGTGGACTGCTGGACTGCTTCTTTTGCTGAAGCGTTCCAGAAGTGTCTGAAGACCTTCCAATCCGGCTGTGGACTGATTAAAAGGTACCTGTTGTCCCTTACTCAGATGGTAATTCATGAGACTGACATTGACTCTTCCTTGCAGTCACATTAGGAGGTGACAATCTAGCCCATCACAGCATGGGAACAAATGCTGCCGACCAGTGACCAATCGGGGCCCTGGAAAATCGGGTAGGCAGCAATCAATGGTGAGCATTTGTTGCTAGGGAGGCATTGCTAGACTTCAAGGCAAATGAATGAGGTAGAGGTTTGAATGCCTGTTGTTTCAGCTTCAGCAAAAGCACTTTTAGTAATAGGGGCTCTTGAAAAAAGCCCTAGCTGATCAGACCCTTAGATTCAAAATGTTCCTGGAAAACCTTCATAAGATCCTCTAGTGAATCCTACTGGAATCAGAGCTCTGATGTTTCATGTACCAGGGTCTGAGAGGGGCCAAGAGAAGAGGAGCATTTATCAAGTGCTGTTACTGTTTGTGAATTGATTTTGGACCACAATTAGGCTCCTCACTGGACTACAGTTTGCTTTTTGGTTCTATGTTCTTAAACTGTCCAATTGGCTTGACCTTTGGCTTGGTCCCTCAGCTTTTGATTTCCTTGCCGCACCCTCTGAAGGCTTTAGGCTTGCCCTGTCTTCCTTGTCTTCTGAAAATGTCATCCCTCTCTTGCCTTATAAAGACTTCAGCCCAGCTCTGCCTCATCTTCGGACTCACTCTCTTCTCCACCCAGCCTTTCTGCTTTCCTCCAACTTTCAGTTCAGGCTCCTGCCTTCCACTTTCCACATTATTCCCTAGTCTTGGTCTCTGCTTACTGATGATCTTCTTCTTTCTAAGCTAACAATATGCCTTGATCCTATCAGGCAGCTCAGATTGGTCTATCAGCACTGAAATAAAAAAAAAGGGGGGGAGTTCAGATCAAACTAACATGAATTTTACTCTTTGCTTTGCCACTTTCTAATTGTTTGTTGACAGGGGAAGGCAAAGATTAACAGATGTTTCTGAAAGCTGCACCAAAACAAAGGAGGGTTGGGAATCTGCAAATGCTGTTAGCCTCCAGTTTCCATTGTCAGTGGTGTTAGTGGTCAAGGATTTCTGAGGATTGGAGTCCAATGCTCTCCAGAAAGCTACAAAACTCTCCGTCTCTGATGTATAGACATATGCTGTTCCCATCCAAATTGCTAGGAGCTATATTTGGCTAACTAAAAAGCAGTTCTGTTGAAATAGAAAGGAGGAGGTGAAAGAGACTGCATATGCTATAAGCAATTACAATTCTATAAAAACTCCTAACTCCTACAAAAGAAACCCTATTGTCTGTAAACAGCATAAGCTCTCCCACCAGATATTGTACAACATTTTGTAAAATGCATAACATCCTTTATTGTGAAAATCAATTTACAATACAAATAGAGTATTAACATAGTACAAACATTGGATGAAGTTCCTGACAGCTCTATTTTTAATACTTTTTTTGCATTAATCGTATAGGTTTATGAGTTATAGTAGATTCCTCCACTCACCTACATTCCAGATTCATGTTACCACGTATTTCCAGGCAGTCATAAATCCCCCTGGACTTGAATTCTATTTGGCAAATCTTTTCTTTTAGAATACATCTTGCTTCCACACTCTGTAGAGCTATTCTGGTACACAGTGGGCTACTCCATACCAGGATATGCAATCCATCCCAACTGGGGTGGATTGCTTCTCATGCAGAACAAGTGCAGCTCAAAAGTCCCAGGACAGGTAACCTGTTCCACGGAAGTCCCCACACTGACTCAGATGCTCATGCCAGCTTTGGATCCAGCAAGTGGTGGTGGTGGTGGGGGCTCTGAATGCTCCACAGTCCAGGAATCTAAGTTTGACGTTCCCAGGTGGGCCATTTCAGCGCCATGCCTTATTGAACTGCCAAAATGGCTCCCCTGTGCCATTCGCATACCTCTGTGTATTACTACCACATTTGCTCCAGGACCTGTGGCATGAGTAAGGCTGAGTGTTGCTGGATTGGGTCACCTTTACCATTCCTAGATAATTGCATACAGCTGGAAATGGATATTTATCCTGTCTCCAGGACAGTTTCTTTTTACTGAGTTCCTTTTCTTAGTGTTTTTATTGCTATGTGTTATACATACCAGTGCAGTTCAATATTGTTATTAAACACTTGTTATATTTGTTATTATTTTAATTTTATAATATGCTATACCTATTTTGAATTACCCGTCCTGGGACTTTTGAGCTGCACTTGAATGAAACCAGCTCCCATTGTTCCTGGTGGAGTCCAGCTGCCCTGAAGGCCTGCTTTATGTGCCTTTTACTCCTTAGTGAAGATGCAACCTTAAATATTCAAGGGGACGTTCATAATTCAATTATTCTTCAGATCAGTTCTGGCTCTCGCATGGTTCAATCAAATGCCTAAAAGTAATAAAATGTAGATTTCATTTTATTTCCCTCAAGGTTCACACTTTCCCGTCCCAGACCACAGTCTTCATTGACTGTTGGCCCAAGAATCGAGTTTGGTGTGGTTGTAGCAATGAACTGTTGCAGGCAGTACTTTAAGTTACCTTTTTCCTCGATCATTTCTGTCATTTCTGTACTGAATAAATGCTTGGTATTGTTTCTTCAGAATATAAAGCGTTGCTTTTCTCAGAACATCAAAATGCTAAGAATTCGCTCTAGGGGCCAGGTATGGTCTTGGTTCAGCCACCAAGAGGGCGGGAAAGAGGCTGTTTTAAAAGAAAACTCCCCACAAAAGTCCACATATAAATTATGAAATTGCCTTTGAAGGAAGCTGATCTGTTCTCCACAAACACGTCCGTGTACCTTTGAAATTTTGCTGAGGCAACACTTTTCTTCCTGTTTCTCACATACATGCAGAGGGCTATCACTGGACTTCCTTTCCCCCCTCCTTAGCTCAGTTCAGCTCTTCTCTGGAGCAGAGGGCTTCCAAAGCCGGTTGAAAAACATTTGCTTCCTCTTGTTTTTGGACTTGACACCACAATCCTTTCCCCATAACCATTAATCCATATCCAACCATAACAATCAAACTCTCTGTCTTTTTCCTTCCACCTTCTTTCTATTCATCTGTAGATACTTCACAGCACTCCATAATATGGGACTTTCTGTACCTGCTGGTCTTCCTCACCAGGAACTGCTCTAAGGGTCTCCCTTCTGCCTGTTAGTGTGGGATATGAGTGGCCTGGGGCCTTTCTACACTTAGCTGATTAGGCTGCCATGAATAAGACTGGTAAACGTCTGGTAAAGGTGGAACATTTGCACTTGTCATGAGGAAGGCTCCCCCAAAGTGCCCATTACTAGCCAGAAGTAAGCCAGGTGCACTGCTGCACCTGAAACCAGAAGTTCCACCTCCTTTCACCTGCTTTTTCCCTCCATCTCACTCAAATCTGTGAGTGGCACCAGCCACCGCTGAAGCATAGGTTTCGAAGAAATCAGATTTGCTGCTTTGTTTCTTGGAGCTCACCAGGGCTGCGTAGAATGCAGGGCAAAGAGAAGGCCTCACCTCTTACAATACCGCTTCTAAGATATCGCCCGGATGTAGCACCAGCAAACAGGAATGCACTCTAACCATTTCCTTCCCCCATGGTCTGTCTCTGTTTTCTAAGAACAAGCTTAAGACTGCTACCATTTCCCCTCCACAACAGCTTTATAACCAATCCTGTGCCTTCTCTGCATCACATTCAGGGGGAATCCCCAGAATCACCACAGCAAAACAAGACAAAATTGCTGCCGCCATTTTCTTTGTTTCTCCAGTACAAAAGGCTGGGAAGGGAAGAGCTACTGTGCAGTTAGAGAATATATGTGGAATTCTAAAGGCTTGGTAGTGGAAGTGATTTCAGTCTCAGCCACTGGGTGCTGCTAAGCCCATGGGGCCTGGGAACACCCCTGAGCCTCTCAACAAAATGTTGCTTTTCAAATGCTGCTGAAGAAAAGATGAAAAGTGAATTTGGAGGAAACGAAAGCCATCCCTCCCTGCTACTACTCTTCTGCTAGTGGTTTTTAATACAAGGAACTGTGCAGGAAGCCACAACTCAAACTTTCCCCCAGGGGAGAAGCTCAGAGTGCGAAGAACATTTGCAAAGCCTGACGCCCAAGCACTCCTAAATTTCAACTTCTCTAAAAGATTCCCACTGAGGGTTTTTTGACTCTTGCAGAATCCGGCATCTGGGAATGGCGCAATGGCGAGGACAAAGAAACATGTTACACAGCACTGAGTGGAGTTTCCTTTGAATTAGCCACCATTGGAGATTTATGGTTACAGTTCTCGTGTCTGTTTTATTTTGAAATAACAAAATCAGGCAGTGCCTAGGGAGCAGCAAGTAGGCCTTTGTAGCACATGCTGATACTCCACATCACCATGTAAAACCCCAAGGCCGCATCCCATTTCCAACTGGCTTTGTTGTGTATATCTTTCATTTGTGCTCTGACCAAAAATAACAAACCTGGTTGTAACTTGTTTTTCCTCCCGGCTCAGAATTTGACAGTAGTCACCTATCCTTGGAAAGGAGGGCATTTCAGACCATTGAGGAAAACACTGCCCGTTTTGAAGAATCATTTACCATCTCTTCTTCAGATACCTTTGGATTTGAGTCCTTAGGGACCATCAAGTCACGGTTGGTTCTTGATGATTTTGTGGACATATCCATGCAGTTTTCTTGTCAAAGGAACAAGTCCGGCCCCCTATCCACTAGACCAAATAAATTACTTGAAATAAATGAATAGGAAAGGTGGGTCCACAAAGCCAAGCATCAGAATATTAATTATACCAGAATGACACAAACACACTATCTAAAGTTCATAATGCCATCCTAACCTCATGTTCTTGGAATAAGCATGGATATGGGTAGGATTGCGTGTTTAGAGTCAATTATTTCCAGAAAAAAGAATAGGATTTTGGTAAAGATGGTCCTCCGAAAGCAAATGTCTGCTTGAGGAATGACAAAATATAGTTTCCGAGAGAGTGGATTAATTTCTGATCCCAAACTCAATACCTTGGGTAAATTCAAACATGTCAACAGCTTTGAAATGTCATCCATGAGTTCAAAAGAAGAGTTTTTAAAATGTCTAAAAATGCCTACTTTTAAGCTCCTGTTCAAAGTAGTGCTCTTATCTGCTTTAAGTCTACTTCCAAGCCTTTTGACCTTCAAGAGAACCATAAAGTCATCTAATTTTAGCTCCCTCTTTTCAAGAACAGTCAGTTAATGGCAGAAATAATACTTGGCACACGCCACCTGTCAACAAATACTGTGCAGTAAGTGATACATTGATACATTTGTGGCCTTTATTGGTTATGACAGGTTTGTTCGTTCCTGGAAAATAAATTCTTCATAATCAGGGGAGAAAAAGGAAATAAACCTAAGGAAAAGAAATTAGCTTCTGCCCGGAGAGTAAGCAAAAAGACAACTAAACTCGGGCCATATTGTAACTTTTAATTATACACATAGGTTGCTTTCCAATGGCGTCCTTTGCTGCGTTCACATCTTAGGTTTTAATCCACTTTCAGTCCACTTTCAGAGGGAGAGGTCACATCAGGAAAGTGGCTTGTCATGTTATCTAACCCAAAAGTGGATTTTTCTGAGTTAGATAAACCCAAAAGCAAACAGCTTGTCACTTTGCCAATACATTATCTCACTCTGAAAGTGGACTGAAGCTGGATTCAAATTTAAGGTATGAACAGCTTTCAGTCCTATATGCAGAAAGAGCCATTAGCATCTCTCCTAGCTCTCCTCAGACTTTCTAACCTTTGTTATTGTGAGCTATCCAGTAACTGAGGTCCTGTCCAGATTTGGGGGGGGGGGGAATATAGCACCAATATGGCACTGCTATTTTAGGAGGCTGCCGCACATATCTGTGGCAACCCCATCATAGCCCTTCTTCCCCCTGCTGGGGAAACTATTACCGGAAAACCCAGTTTGGGCTGTAGGTTTTCCAGCAATAGTGCTTTTACCCACCTTGAAGGTAAAACTGATGGCCATGCATGGCACAGTGATGGGCACACATGCTTCTGGGTATTCAGCACTGGTTGAATATCTAAAAAAGCAGAGGAAGGTCAGCCATGATGGCACTGTCTAGCTAAGAAGTGATAATGGCAGGGAGGCCTTACTGCTTCCTAGCAAGTTATCCAGATACCATCTGGAGATGGTCTTACTGCATTCCACTAAAAATATGTGTGTGGGGGGGGGGGGACTATTTTGCCTGTGGTATTTTGAAAATCATTATTTTTGTTTTACTTCTAACAGAGGATGGAGCCTTACTGAACAGGCCTGCTTGCCACCACAATTTGCGGTACAAAGTATAGGAGGAAATTCTATTCTTTAGGGGGCTATGGACTTAATATGGAACTCTGAGAGCCTGTTATGGGACTGTTATGGCTACATTTTGACTGGTCAAAAAAGTTCAAGTTTGAACCTGGATATTTTTGACCAGCGCTGAGGGCTCCTTGCAGCCATCCTGACTGTATTGGGACACCGTTTCACTCCCCACCCTGTTCCTCCATTGTTTGTCATCAACCCACTGCTTGCCTTCCCCACCATTCTCCAACAGACGGAGGAAAAGGGCAGGTGGGAGCAGCGGGAGAGGGTGACAGGCAAAGGAAAGGTGTGGGGGGGAAACGGTGGGATTGGGTGGGTGTCATGCCTTGTCATGCCTGTCCAGCCTCCTCGGGAGAGGAGAGTGCGGTTTCAACGGCACAACAGTCTGGGCAGCAACTGGGGCACAGCAGCACGGACGTTAAAGGTCAGGGGGCAGTTTTGGGGGAGCACATAGACAGCTCTGGGGATGAGAGCTCAGACAGACAACCCCAAGAGTGCCCCTCCCCTCTGCTGCTTAGACAGCAGAAACAGGGGAGTCGCAGATCACAGCGGCTAGTGCAGCTGCACTGGCAAGAGCGTGGTGCTGCCTCCCCTACTCAAGTGAGCTGCACATGCTGGCCCAGCATTGCAGACAAAACTTGTGCAACTCCCGTCCACGCCTTCGCCCATAATCCTGACTCTTGGATCCTGCTGTGACTCTGCCAAACTTCTGGAACCCTGACTTTGGACTGACTTGACGCTGACTGCTCTTGGGCCCTCAACAGACTTCTGTAAGCATGCACATGTGTTTGTCTCGCTGACCTTGCCCATCTGAGACACGACAGTGACAGGCAGAGGAAAGGGGTGGGGGAAGGTAAATAGTGGGTGGCAGTGGAGAAGATTGGCATGGTGGTATTCCCATTAATAAATATTCGGATTTTAACAGGATTCTGCAGTGAGTCCTGTTAAAATCCGAAAAGGGATTCCCCAGATTATCGGACATATAGCGTTGGGACATATGGATTCAGGACATATGGATTCAGGACGGACCAAAGGGTTGGTGGAAACATACCTAAGATTGTTCCATTGGGTGCTGTTTGTGCTGAGAAGCCAAGGCTTTGGATGTTCTCGCTTGCCCTGAGGCCTCTTGCTGATCCTCCCGAAACATAAAATCTTTTCACCCTGAAATTGGAAAGCAAAAATTTTTGCAAGGGAGTACAAATATGAAAATATATGTTAATGAAAAAAGTAAAATACACAACAAAATAACACTAATAAAGAAAAGAATTCATACCTGAAAAATCAGTGTAAGGAGGTGGGCAGAAGTTGGCTGTAAATGGCCTCTGTCTGGCTCAGCTCAGAGGATAAGCCCTAAAACAGAATTATGGCTGTTTTTCACAGTCGTTCACAACTGTGCACCACAAATTCTGGATGATCACAGTCTGTGGGAATTAGCTCATGGCATTTATATAGCTGCCACAAGCCAACTTGGCATGAATGGCACTACTTCAGAGCATAAAGTAAAGAGTATGCTGGAACGGAAGTTTGCTTCTAAAAGCAGCCTCTTTCCCACCTCCCTGTTTCACGAATATTCCGAAGCTTCGTACGAATGTTCCAAAACACGCGTATTCGTACGAATGTCAATGTGCAAATGTCATAACATTCAATTTGTATGCAAATGTCTGAATTTGTACAAATATCAAATATTACAAATATTCATGCACATTCCTAGTCTGGAGGTGTCCATAATTTCTTCCTGTTATTAAGCAAGTGGATGTAACTGTCTTTTACTTTGCAGATGTCTTCAGAATTGTTTTGTCTTTCTATTTGTTCTTTAGGATAATTTTACAAGTAATTCATGTATATACAGTTTAGGCCTCCAGTTGTGTTCATAAAACTTTATCAATATTTGAGCTATTAAAAACAAGGCAACTGAATTCCATTGTCTACATTTTAACACCAGAGGGCAGTAAAGGAATGAAGGAAGGAAAAGCACATTAACCAGGTATTTCAAAAAAAAAAATTGTTGTTGTTATTTTAAGAACATAAGAGAAGCCTTGCTGGATCAGGCCACAGCCCATCTAGTCCAGCATCCTGTCGCACACAGTGGCCCACCAAACGCTCATGGGCATCTCAAGCAGAGACAAGGACAAACCTTTACCTGCCCCTCTTCCATGGTGGCCAGTCTCTATTATACACCTCTATTATATGTCTGGGGGGAGTTCCCAGTGTCCCAAGGGCTCAGTAAAGATGGCTAAACATCATTGTATGAGGAGTGTCTCTCAGAGTTATTTGTTTATTACACTATTTATTTATTTAAGAATTTCTATCCTGGCCTTCACCAAGAAGTTCCAGAATGGGTCATAACATAAATACAAAGAATATTATTAAAACATTATTTAAAATGTAACTCACTCCCCCTCACTCCCCAGCAGGACAACACTCAGAGGAAGCTAGCCAGGTACTGAAAACCACAAAACATTCCAAAGGCTGTTCCAAAGTTTGGGGGAATCATAGAAAATTATCTCTTGTATATCCCTCCCCCATGCTCCTCTGCGAGAGGAGAAACCACAAGAAGGCCAAGGTTGTCCATTCATGTGCAGGCCCAGACACACCAACATGCATCCTGGTCTGGTGAAAGTAGAGTTGGGGGAGCACACAGGCCAGCCCTAGGTGGGGTGGAACCAGGGAGGTCCTTCATCAAAGGCACCTTGGCGCATCCGCAGCCAAAGTAACAGGTACAGTAAACACCAGTAAAATAGGTCCTGTTCTGAGATTTACAATCTACTAATTCTTCATTTTTAGAATCTGGATTAAAAATATATTAATAGCAAAAGGAGAACCAAGGCATTTTGCTTGTTAGCTATTTTGATATCATTTAAGCGATAAAGACAAAGAGCTTTTTAAAAAAATTTCCACAGCCTTTAACTGATGATTCATCTCTATCAAGGATTTATATCATTTCTTTTGGTATATCAGATGTTACTGTTCTCAGAAGTATTTAGAGTATGCTTTCAATGTTTCTATTGTTGTGGGGGTTTTTAGGGTTTTCTTTTTCTTTTCACTCCTGTGGTATACTCCTTTGAGAAATGGGTTGAACAACAGGGCAGAAATCCAAGGGAGGTAGAAAAATGCTGAGCATTCAGACTCTGATTCCTCTCATCTGATATGAATATACTTCAGATGCTGATAGGTTTTTCACATTAGTGCCTTGATACTTAAGAAGATTCCCTAATATTCATATTTTTAAGTAACATGTAGTTTAGGCAAGGATGGCCTGTAAGGGCAAGTCCTCCGTGGTTCAAATCTTGAGTCGATGTTCCCTTTCTCCTCCATGCAGGTCTCATTTCAAGCTTGGCTGATGTGTGTATAATACACTGTGTTCAGTGAAGCTGATTTCCATGCCTTACAGAGTCTCACTCACCATTAGCTATACCTATCCTGACCACTTCTACCATGTGCCTGTCTGGCTCTCTGCCCTTTTAACTACAATAGCCACCACTTTCCACTGATAACGAAATCTGCAGGCAAGGTCCTCCTGGACTGCATGATTTTGCTCCATAAGCAGCTTCATGATGCTTCTTCATATCCAAAAAACTACCAGATGTGGTTGCCTCGTAGAAGGAGACAACCAGAGCAAATCAGAGTTCTTTAGCAACTGCCCAGTCATTCCAGTCATGAACACCCACCAAGCACGGAAATATGGTAGGTGGAGTTTACCTTTCCCATCCCTGTTCAGTCAAGATTCGAATGCTGGGACTGCATCCAATCAATGACCACAGAGGGAGGGGAATTTGCTCAGGGGTGGAGAGAAGAAGGTATGGTTTCCCCATAACAAGCACAGGAATGAAATGACCAAGTCCGAACTGAGTCCATGTTATAATACAAATGTGGGATCCACTGAAACATGTACTTAATCTTCATTCCTTTCAGTATGTGTTATCCCTACAGTGTCTGACTGTGTCCTAGATTGTTATATTAACCATTTTAATGATGTTTTATCTATCTATTCTGTTTTATTCACATCTGCTCGTTTTATGTATTTTTATATTTTTTCTGGGGGGGGTGTTGTACATCATTTTACTTTTATAAAAAGAACAATTAATGAATAAATAAACAATAAACAATGGAAGTCTCATGAGAACTGTACTTTAGTGATGTGGATTGTTTATTTATTTTTAATTAAATATCCCTCCATCACAGACGGATCCTTATGGGAAAAAAAAACTCAGAAGAAACTTTGGCTGTAATCAGGTATTTTATTATAACCAAAGGACTACACATGCGTGACCTGAGAGTCACATGTATGTGCAGGCTTGTTACCCATTCTCCTTCACAGGAAAAGTACGGGAGAGGAGAATGTAGTATTCCATACTGTTAGGACACATCAGCAGCACTTCCTCACTGCTAGGCCGGATTGGGCACCCTGCCAAGCCAATGGCCAAAATGGGAACCTGGTGAGGGGTCTTACAGTGAGAGAACACACTTTTTGGAACTCCTGCAGACCCCTGAAAAACCAGTGCCATCTTTGTGTTTAGGAGATCAAACAGTGGAAAAATCAACTGATATTTGTTGGGGAAGGTAAGAAGACACCTAGAGAGAGGGCCTAGTAATGGATCCGACCAGGCCTTTTCCAGATATAAATTTCATTTATCTGGCCTCAGTTTCAAATGAAAATGTGCTTAAATAAGAACAAATAGATAATCCCAAAAGGGCCGCATCTTC
Source organism: Aspidoscelis tigris stejnegeri (assembly GCA_023333525.1). Lineage (NCBI taxonomy): Eukaryota > Metazoa > Chordata > Lepidosauria > Squamata > Teiidae > Aspidoscelis > Aspidoscelis tigris. The sequence goes on from JALMGA010000010.1 coordinate 21,291,224, forward strand.
ACGGCATGAGTTATTTCAGTTTAAAGAATTCGAAATAAAAGAAATGGAACAAAGCTGTCCACACGACTTGCAAGTTGATCCGGTTCTGAGAGCATTCTTCTGCAGCCTTAACGCGGAATCAATCCTGGGAGTCCAGATTGCAGCCCTGTCCTCCCGCCATTGCCCAACCCCTCTCTTGTGATTGGTGCTCCATCCAAGGATCCCACCCTCCCTTCCCTTTGCATCATCCATGCTCCACTGGGGATCCCCTGCCCGCTTTGCCCCGCTCCGCTGCTGGCTGCTCTTCCCTCGGTGCCAGGCTAGAAGAGGAGGAGAGCCGAGAGAGACGGGCGGCAGTGGGTGTGTTAGGTGGTCCCCACACGGCAGAGGGGAAAATTAGTCCCCAAAGAGAGAGAGGGGAGGGGGAGAGGGCAGCTGGGGAGGGGGTGGGGGACTGACTGGCTGGCTGCTTGGGAGGGAGCTGGAAGGAAAAAGAGAAGGGGGGAAGAACGGAGCCGCCGCCGATCAGGAACGGGGAGGAACGGAGGAAGCCAAATGGGGGGGGCATGAGGAAGATGAGGATGGGGGGAGAGGGGGCAGCAGCAGCTGGGTGGGGGTGGGGAGGGGAAGGGAAGGGAGGTGTTGCTAAGGCACCAAGGAAAAGAGACTTGGGGGGGGGACTAGCAAAGGGGGGGTGTCGTCCTTGCACAGACGGGATTCTAAAGTGAGAGAAGCCCCCCTTTCCCAAAAAGAGAGAGGGAGGAAGGAAGGAAGGAGGGGTATCTGAGAAGCCCCCCTTTCCCAAAAAGAGAGAGGAGAGAGGGAGGGGTTCCTAAGAAGCCCCCCCTTTCCGAAAGAGAGAGAGGAAGGAGGGGTACCTGGGGGGGGAGACATTGCATGAGCATCTCACGTCTCCCGCCCTCCCGAAGCCGGTGTATATGGTACATCAAAAAAGGAAAGCTGCACTGAGCATACGCAGAGTGCCTTACTGCCAAAAGAAGCAATCATAACCAAGCATTCCTATAAAAATAAGCACATGTGCACACACACACACACACACACACAGAGGAACTCTCGCAGGTGCCAGCCCCAGAACCTCTACTACATTCCCAAGTTCCCGTCCCGCACGTCTGAACAGGCTCTGGACCTTTAGTTTGTGGGGCAGGAGAAATGCATAAGGACTTTAAAACCATCGCCTTTAAAAGAGTTTTTATTTTTATTTGTCTGTGCTGAAGAACGCTATACCACTTTTGCTACAGCCTTCACACAGCGGCTACAGTGTTTCAGGGAATCCCTTCACTCCTGATTATCAATGTTGCAAATTTCCGCAATTTCAAACCTTCAGACATTTAGAAAGTGAAACGGGGCTTTAAACATTAAAGAGGCATAGGGTGGCTGTGGTGGGGTGTCATTCATTCATATTTTTATCCCACTCTATACACAAGGGTCTCAGTGCGGGTCACAACACATTGGTTTTAATGTGTTCATATTAAACATATTAAAGCCATAACTTTGCCTGAACGTGGGGAGGAAAAAGCTGTTTCTTTAGTCCACCCTCAGAGCGAGAAAACATGAGCAAAGTGACCAGTAATTTTCTTTCCACATTATCTCTCCCAGAGGTGAATTTTACCCTAAAAGAAAACAGCTTGCCACTTTGCTGATATATTCTCTCACTCTGAAAGTGGACTGAAAGTGGATTAAACCTTAGGTGTGACCACAGCCTATAATGGATTGAGACCAATAAAAACCAGGACTCAGGAAAGTATGCTTGAAGGGAAGAAAGTCCACAAATGAAACAGATGGACTAGTGGTTAGGGAGCTGGACTCTCCTCCACAAAGCCAGCTGTGTGACCTTGGGCCAGTCACAGATCTCTGCTGAGCTCTCACAGCCGCCCCACACCTCACAGGGACCGAAGCTGGATTAAAACCTTGGCTTGTGGTCACACCTAAGGTTTAATCCAGCTTCACTCCACCTTCAGAGTGAGAGAACACATCAGCAAAGTGACCAGTAGTTTTCTTTCCACATTATCTAGTCTAAAGGTGGATTTTCTGTGTTATTAACCCTGAAAGAAAACCAGCTTGTCAGTTTGCTAGTGTATTCTCTCACTCTGAAAGTGAACTGAAACTGGATTAAACCTTAGGTGTAACCACAGGCAGAGGCAAAGTAGCCTCTGAAGGGGGCTCAAAGCGGCTGACAAACCTTCTGTTCTCACCCTTCAGGGGACTCAAAGCGGCTGACAAGCCTTCTCACCCTTAAGGGGGCTCAAAGCGACTGACAAACCAGTTCTCACCCTTAAGGGGGCTTAAAGTAGCTGAGAAACCTTCTGTAATCACCTGTTAAAGGGGGCTCAAAGCTGCTGACAAACCTTCTGTAATCACCTGTTAAAGGGGGCTCAAAGCAGCTGATAAAGAAAATGAATGGTCACTTTGCTGATGCACAGGAGCAGCAGCAATGGCAAAGAAGGGGGGAGGAGGGCCACAGCTTTTAAAATACAGGCTCCAGGGCTTTCCTTTCCCTTCCGTTCCCTTCCGAACCTTCAAAAGCCTGAAATTGCACAAAACTGCAACATTGTTTTTAAGGTGTGAAGTGCTTACATCGATACAGTGTATCTTTAAGGACTGGAGGTTTATAGTGGGTGTTTGAGGGTGGATTTTTTCAATGAAGGAAACCCTAAACATGACGTGCTTCTAATACGTTCAGCCATTGGTTACAGTGCGATTGGGGGGGCGGGACAGCCTTAACACTGAATCTCATCCCGGAACGATACTGTCCACACAGTAAAAAATTAAACACGTGTCAAGGGCATGTTCCGGAGTGAGACCTGTTGAGATCAGGATTTATTTCAAATTGGGATAACGTCGTTTAACACGGAAATACCGTATTAAGCCGAAGTGACATGTACACGGCCCGAAATCAAAACGTTTTGAATTCGAGATAACGACGTCGTGGGGATGTGGCCAAGAAGTCCTAAAATGACAGGCTAAGCAGGAGGGACTTTGAAAGAAAGATCTAGTAATCATGATGAAGCAGTGGGCTCAAGTAATATAATAATCCAAGCTTCTGGAATGCCAATCTATTCTGCAGAAGCAGAAGTAGACCAGTGCCAGGCAGCCCACCAAGTTATGGAAGAGCAGTTCAAATCTGGGACTTCCGTCTTAGCCTGAGTTGCTGGAACTGCTATTGAGCCGCAGGCTGAGGGTGAAGCTGGAACCCAAGATGGGGATGAACATAGGCCCACACCAGTTGAAGCCCAATGTTCTTGGGACTCAGAAACTCAGAAAAGAGGGAAATATCTGATAGAGAAAGGAGGGCAGATCTCTTAAAGAGGTATAAAGCCAATTCTTCTACAGTACAAGGCCCTAGTAAGATGATGATGATGTGATCGGAATCAGGACTCAGCAATTCAGAATGTTGACATGTCTGTGGGTGTTTGGTCTCCCAAGGAGGAGGGAGCAGGCAGGCTTTCACCATAACTGTAAAATCACAGCCGGATACATCTTGATCTTTTGTTACAACTTCTGTTCATTCTTCCCCTCCATTCCCTCCCTCTTCAGCCAGTGGAGGATTCCTTTAACAGATAATCACCCCTTCTCATTGGAGAAGCCCTTAAAAAATCAGTGTGCAATTCTATTTGCAAAATAAGAGGATTATTCCTAAATCCCGCAGCAAGAATTCTTTTGATTCAAATACAGATAATCTGCATTTCGGGACATTTAATCCCCAGAAACTTCGGATTTGTCTGATCCTGTGGGAACTGCCAGCTTTGAAAATGAATTCAGAGATCTTTAAAAGTTGAATGGGCACGCAGCCAAACAGTGTTATTCCCAGTGGCCTTTTCTCCTCGGATCTGCTGCCCATATTGAAACGTAACTCCTGTAAGAATGTATTCTGATTCCCACCTAACTCACAAAGGATTGTCATGGGAGGGGAAGAGAAGTTCCAGTTGGAAGCCTTCTTTTGCAGTAGATGGGAAAGCAGACAAAAAGGCTGCTTGTTTGGAGCCAAGGAAGTTGCTTAGACATGGAGCCCAGCCCACTGCACTCTCAGCCTCAGCCCATGGCCCACTGCTGATGCATGCCCCATCCAGTTAAAACACAAAAGGATCAAGAAGTGTAAGTTGCAAGATGGTTCAATAAGTTTTCAGTGCACAGGTCAAGTGCAATAATTATGTATGAAATATTTGATAATCAAGTTTTCAGACAGACAGCAGAAGACAACTAGCAAGACTCATCATTGACTCACTCTTCACTAAGTATACATGACTGAACCTATGCCTGTGAATAAACTCTGGTCTCTGATTCATTTTTGTGCCTTGGGGAGTGCAGGTTGGGTCGCCCAAAACCCACAATGCCTTCATGTACTTACCTCTAAATGCATCCCCATACTGTATGCCAATGATGCATTCTCTGTATTTCCCATGGGCGACTTTGAAAGGTTTAAACAAAGGGGAAGTCCTAACCACTAAATGAAAGCCAGGGAAATCCCTCAAATCTGTTCACATATCTGCTCTAACGGGGAGAGGTTTTCACTGAGGCTAAAAAGTGAGCCTTAAAACTTATTTGAAGTTGCTTTGGTTATGATTCACAGGAAGTGCCTGGAATTAATAAGCTCCCCACAAAGGTAGATGGCTTTTTATACATGCCCAGCAGCTCATTTTTCTCCTGAACACACTGGCTTTGCAAGACCTTCCTTCCTATCTTGACATTATGGAATTGGACTCCCCCCCCCCCCACCTTTTCTCACTCTTTTGCCTCTGCTTTGGTTTCAATTATTGGTTTCAATTATTGGCTTTAGTAAATTTGGCTTATTGTTTCTTCCACGTCTTCATTTTCTCCTAAGCAACTACCCCTCCCAATAAAGACAGGAAACTGGATGGTTGCCTTGCAGAAAGACATTTATGATTAAACCACTTCAATGAAACTTTAGAATTTAGCCCAATGGAAAGATTATGTGGTTCTGGCTCTTTTGGACAGAACAAGATAAATCTTCTTTCCTCTCTTCCTCAGGAGACAGCAGGAAAGCCTTATGAAAACCTTTTACTTCTTAAACCAGCAAAGAAGGAGGAAGGAACCTTAGGTCCTTATCTCAGGCAATCCAAACAGCACCACATGCTCTGGGGCGCTGCATCCACCCATAGTAGTGCTGCTACTGTCCCAGAGAGGCCCAGAGCATGCACAGTTGTCAGATTTTTGCCATGCAACATTGGGCTTTGCTGCACGGGGACTGTGAAGCAATGTAGAAAGAGACAGCTGCTCTGCAATCCCTGTGAAAGTCCCTGGATGCAGCCTGTGTTATGTTGGCCCCAGACAGATTGACTCTTACCTCCTGACCTTTGTGGGCTATTTCCTGTGTTCACTGACCTTACCCCCTGTCATCAACATTGAAATTTACCTAGTTGCAATGCTGATGGGCAGGAGTGTGGGTCACAGGCAAACAGCATGTGTGATGACCAGGGGTTAAGGTAAGTAAGTTAGAGGGTATTTTAGCCATAGGATAGTTGTTGTTTAAGGTTATAGGGGCGTGGCTTACTGTATTCTGAAGGGAGGGGGTAAGTGGGCCCAGAGGCTGAACCAATCAGAGTTGGATGTTATGATTCCAGACTCTATAAAAGGTCATGTAAGACATGTAAAAGGGTTCTTTGCCTGGGTAAACTCATGGGGTGTGGGGTAGGAAAGGAACAGGGCTCTAGGCTCACCTGCAGTTGAAGCTGGGAGTAGGGTCCTGATAGCTGATCATGTTGTTATAAGTAGAGAAAGTGATTTAAGAAGAGAACATAATTCAATGCTTGTACACATAAAAGAAGTTGTATTTAATAAAATGGTTTTTTTAATGACAGTTGAAGAGAGTCAGACTGCAATCTATCTAAAAAGCCGGTAACATTGTGAAGAGAAAAATAAGTACTGTGCCTTTAAAAAGGAAAAAGAAAAAGTCTGGCAAGTGAAAGCTCTTCCTTGCAGAGATGATAGGCGGAAAGGGGTGAATGCTATGGGCTGAGGGCTGCCTGATAACACAAAGATCTTGCCTTTCGGTCCATTAAAAGGCTGAAGATCGGTCCAAGAGTGGACAGTGTGTTAGGCAGGGTGTTTCACAAGCCACCACAGCTGGGACAGCATGTCATTGCTTGAAGACATTAGGACCACTTGCTTTCCACCTGCTGTGAGCTCTTGTCACAAAAATATTTCCTTATATCAGAAACACATCACAAGTTTCCATTTTCACTGTTTCAGAATATCCAGAATCATTTCCAGATCCATTTTCATTGAAATTTTGTTCTAGGCTATGCTTGATGTTCACCTGACTGCTTTGGTATTATTATTCCATATCAGTCAGGTAAATGCAAGCAGCCCCTTACAATCTATGGAACTACATGAGGAAACAGATGGATAGCAGCCCCTTCTTTTTAGGCACTCCTCAGATTCTATCAGTTTTGGCCCTGGAAAAAAAGATGAAAGCAGTTATGGTACTGAAGATAACTTAACTTTGTGCAGGATGTGGGTTTTCTGGTCTCTTTCCTACCTTGCTCTTTCAGCTTGTTTGTAGAAATCACTTTTTTCTTAGATCACTTTCAGGGCTAGTGCCCATACTTCAGACTCCTGAGGCCTTTTCGCATGAGGGCTTTTTGAACGTGTGTAGAACACGTTGGGACAGAGCATCTGCTCTTCAGGGGCGTTTCGAGCCACCCCAGCCATTCCAGTGCATCTACATGTGTTCGAGTTTCAAAGCACAAAAGGGCGCTGAAACCATCCCCGCGCATTCAGCTCGTCCCCGGCTGTTCCCAGCTGTACCAGAGGGAAAGCATTTGCACACTCTCCCTCCATGACATCTGGGCCCCCCCACAGGCTGCCCCGATTGGCTCCCTTCAAGCCAGGGGTGGGCAGCTCGGGCGCCTCCCTTCCCTGGGCTCCCACTTGCTCCTGGGGCCCAGATTGGGCTCCTAGGGCCAGCGGGATCCACACCCCACACCAGGGGCGCGCACATGTGAACAGGGATTACCTGTTTGGTGCTGGGCAGTAACAAGGCAAGGAGGCCAGCTGTGCTTTGTGCCTGCATGCCAGGTGGTCCCTGATTGGTCAGGGACCTCCCTGGCTTCAAGTGGCCATCTGTGCAGGCACAGGTCCCTGGCCAATCAGGGAACGTGCGGCGTGCAGGCGCAAAATATGGACACACTCCTCACCCTAGTTACTGCCCAGGATAGGGATGTGCACAGATGTTCTAAACATTCAAAATTTGATCGAATTTGATTGATGTGGACATTCGAACTCAAATAGAATGTCTACACATTTGAATTTAAACATCTGACTGAATTCTGAATGTTTTGAAACATTGATTCGAATGATTCAAAACATTCGAATGTACAGATACGAATGTACAGATACGTATCTGTATACATCTCATATGTATTTGAGTACGAAATGCATACAGATACGTATAACACATGCAAATGTTGTCGTCATCCATATCTTCAAATACGAATGTTGTTGATGTTCATATCTTCAGGTTCATATCTAACATTCAAATGAATAGATTTGAATGTATTTGATTCAAATTGGATTTTGTTGCATTCGGATTCTAAACATTCGAATCAAATTGAATCTTTTGACATTCAATTCAAATCAAATTTGAATGCAAAAAAACATTCATGCACATCCCTACTCCAAGAATCTTGTTTTCTTCTCAGGCAATAATACCAAAGAGAAGACCCACCATCCTCCTTGTATTTTTACTCTCTAGATGTTGCACAAGGGGTGCCTCAAGGAAAAGACAGAAACTGAATGGGCAGTGGCATTCCTATCTGTGTGTGTGTTTTGTGAATTTTCCACCTCAATTTGGACTTTCCTGAATGGAAAGTCCTCAAATAAAATGGATAGAAATGAAAAGGTGTGAGTAGTCAGGTCTGAAGATGGCCTGAAGAAGGTTTAAAGCAGGCATGTCAAAGATATGGCCCGTGGGCCGGATGCGGCCCGCGGGCTGTATGAATCCGGCCCGCGGCCACCGCTGCCTGCCACCGCCGCCCGCTGATGACGACGCCACCCACCGCCGCCGCTGTCCTCCTTGGGCGCGAAGGAGGAGAGGCGAGCGAGCGAGCGCGTGGCGGGACCCTACATTGCCCGAGTGCGCGGGCGCCGCCATGGACAGCCACGCCCCAGCCACAACCCCAGCCCATCCTCTGGCCCTAGCCACGCCCCAGCCATGCCCCCGCGCCACGCCCCCTGGCCCGGCCAGTACTTTTTTTTTTTTAATCCGGCCCTCGCCAAAATTGAGTTTGACACCTCTGGTTTAAAGTGAAGGTGTGACCACAGCCTGAGTCAAGAGGAGCCCACTAGCCTTTCTTTTAAAAAAGAAAATTTATCCCCAGTTGAATTATTATGAAAGGGGGGAGGGTTAATTCTATCAAGTAACCTTGATGCTATAAAGCTATTTCTTTGTTTCATAATTCCTTGAGGTGTCTGTCCAATGGAGAAAGCTTCATTAAGTTGCACATATCTGTCACCTCAACATGTTCCTTTGACATCCCTAGAAATTTACAGGAAGTGCATTCAGTGGGCTCATTGCCTCACAGGTGCTTCCCATTGCATTCATATGCACCAGATGCCCCCAGTCTTGGATGCAGTCTGCAGCACAGAGGAAAGAGCCTTTATCAAAGCTGGCCTGGCCTTTCATGACTACCAACAGAACCCTGCCTTCCCCTTTAGAGAAAGGCTTCAAGTCTCAAAAGGCAGGGAAACTGAGATGGTAGATGGAACAGCTGGGAAACCCCACAAGGCAAGCCGTGTGAACTCGCTTCAAGTTCACTCTGCTGGTAGGCCATGTCCTTCCCACAAAGGCAAAGAAGTACCCAGTCAGGGCTTCAGATGGGAGACAGGAATGCCAGAGTTCTTAGTCAACAGATTCACTTCCACTGCTCCTTTATTGTAGGGGTGTGCACGAATGCAATTTTTGGGATCCGATTCAATTCAAATATCCAAAGATTAGAATTGATTTGAATGTTTAAAAATTGAATGTATTCACATTTGATTCAAATTAAATACATTTGTATCTATTTGTACAAATATTTTATTCATATTTAAAGATATGAATGTCAACTACATTCGTACGTGTCCATATGTAACCGTACGCATCCCGTTTTTATCCCATATGCATCCTGGTTTTGTCCTGTACCTATCTGTACAAATGCGTCAGGCCCCTTCTTTGTTCCTGTTTAGGGAGGTGGTGAAAACGTTCCTCTTTACGCAGGCCTTTGGTTAAATGTCCCCCGCACTTCCGCCATTGAAAATCACTGTTGTTTTTAACTATTTTTGTATTTTTTTAAAGCTGCATTTTTAAACTTGTTTCTGGTTTTAGGGCTGATATAATTTTTTAAATGTCTGTTTTTAAATGTTGTGAACCACCCAGAGACCCCCGGGTATGGGGCAGCATATAAATGTAAATATAAATAAATAAATAAATAAATAAATAAATAAATAAATAAATAAATAAATAAATAAATAAATAAATAAATGAATGAATGAATGAATGAATGAATGAATGAATGAATGAATGAATGAATGAATGAATGAATGAATGAATAAGATGCATACGGATATGTATGTAATGTGTATGTATCCATACACATATGAATGTCTGAATAATTTGTACGAATGATTTGAAAGATTTGAAAATTCATTCAAATCTTACATTTGAATTTATAGATATTCAGTTTCAATTCAAATTACCGAATTTGATCAAATTTGATCAAATTTTTAATGTTTTGAATATTCGTGCACATCCCTCCTTTATTGTCTGTGAGCAGCATCGAAAGAATATTAGAGGGAAGCAAAGTCAGCATGTTTATGTTCTAAATATCTTGTATCACAAAACTGAAAGGAACACTTACTTACCCGCTATAGACGCTTGGTGCCCAGTCATCGCCGGTATAAACGTGGGGCTGCTCCCATCCCTGGATATGTTTGTGAAGATAAATATGTAGGCACAGAACAAAATCTTTTCTTTTCTTTTTTTAATCCACTTTCCTATAATACCAAAGTTTAAATTTACACAGCAACTATAAATTTATAAAAATTTACAGCAACTTTTCAATTGAGGACAAAAACAATCCTTCCTTTCCTTCACTTATCTTAGAGCCAAATTTTCAGATGATTGAACAATAATTGCAAACTAGCAGGTCACCAAACTGTGCAAGTTTGCATCTCATCTTACGAAAACAGCCCAAATATATCAGTCCTTTCCCATAGCCTCCACACATTCTCTATTCTGATATGAAGTGTTAAGCAAGCTGGAAAGGAATCTACCCAGCATCCAACATGATGAGATTTATTAAGGTAAAAAATACCCAGAAATCCCTATCATTCCAAGAACATTAAGTAAGTCCACTGGGAACATTCACACTCGTACTCTTATTGTTGTTATGCCCTGCTATTGGATCACAGTTAAAGAGGAGTTGTGTTCCATGAAACCTAGGGAAGCTACACATTTGTCCCCGAGTTTGGATTATGTCCCAAAAGGCGAGGAGATGGAGGAAGCAAAGACAACAAGCCTTGGCAACTCAAGTAGGTAGTATCCCAAGTGACACCTCAATCACATCACAATACCTGAGTAAGCTGTACAATGCTTCTGTCTGGGGCACTCAGTGGGAACATGGGAGGGGGTGAAGATTAACATCAACCACACACAATGGGTTAAAGTCTTCATTCCTAGCTTTAAAATCTAAGTCCCGGTCTAGCCCATCAGAGTCTCCAAGGCATCCTGCACCATGTCGAAGAGTTCTGGAGGGGACAGATGGCTAAGTGAGCTGGGCTACAAGCTGGGGCAAACCCTGGGAGAAGGGAGCTATTCCAAAGTGAGAGTAGCCACTTCAGCCAAGTACAAAGGCCCACTAGCCATCAAGGTGGTAGACCGTCGCCGGGCACCTCCTGACTTTGTCCACAAGTTCCTCCCACGAGAGCTGTCCATCTTGCGGGCAATTCGTCACCCAAATATCGTGCGTGTCTTTGAGTTCATTGAAGTCTGCAATGGAAAGCTTTACATTGTAATGGAGGCAGCTTCTACTGACCTGCTTCAACTGGTGCAACAGCTGGGGAAGCTCCCCAGCATCCCAGACGCAAGGGACATCTTTGCGCAGGTCGTGAGCGCCGTGCGTTACTTGCACGACCGGAATTTGGTGCACCGGGATCTCAAGTGTGAGAATGTACTGCTCACTGCGGACGGACGCCGAGCAAAGCTGACTGACTTTGGCTTTGGCAGAGAGTCGCGTGGGTACCCAGACCTGAGTACAACGTATTGTGGATCAGCTGCCTACGCTTCACCTGAGGTGCTGCTGGGCATCCCATACGACCCCAAGAAATATGATGTTTGGAGCCTGGGAGTAGTGCTTTACGTGATGGTTACAGGCTGCATGCCCTTTGACGACACCCATATCCACAGTATGCCGCGGCGGCAAAAGAAAGGTGTCTTCTACCCAGAGGGCCTCCCCACTTTGCCTGAGCCCTGCAAAGCCCTTATTGCCCAGCTACTTCAGTTCAGTCCAGCCTCACGACCTGGAGTTGGACAGGTGGCCAAAAACAACTGGCTAAAAGGAGGAATTTCAAACAAAGAAGCCCCTTCCAGATAACTCAGAGCTAGGATCAGTTACAAAGCAGCGGGAGTTTTGATCTAATGGAGCTGTTGTGGGGGGAGAGCGGATGCTAGATGTCTAACGACAAGGGAGGGAGCTGCAAAAACGGTTTGGGGTCAAGGAGAGACGCGGCATTCAGGGACGGTGTGATGGGTGAAAGTCTTTGAGGCAACAAGGCCAGAAGCCTTGCTGCAAAGACTTTCACGGCAGACAACTGAGGCATGGATCAAATGGGAGAGGCCGCACACCAATGGACAGCAGGGCAATTTGTCATTCTTGCCAAAGATCCTAACTTCATCATGAGACCTAAACTTGCCAACGTGCGGATCAGGCAACGAGAGAGACCTCTGGAAAGTGTTGTCTGAAGCCTAACATGTGAATAAACCCTGAAGCTCCCATCCAGCAACTTCTCTGTGCCTTTGGTTCATTCTGAAACTAGCTGCCTTGCCTTTTCCTGCTCAGGCTTGATGACATTTATCCCCAGATTTTTTAATTCTCAAAGGAGAAGTCAAGATTTAGGAGGTATGTGATGTGGGGGCTAGATAGAGGAATGACATTTAACGGACAAAGCTCCAGCATGAACCTCTGCTCAGCTGTGAAGCTCATGGGATGTCCTTCTTCAAGTCACTTTAAGCCCTGCCTGCCTTGACTAGTTGCAGACAGACAACTGTGTTCCTTGGAGCTCTGCTCTGGCACATGTGCCTAGCTTCAGAAATAGAGACAGAGTAAACTGTATGCAAGCAGCTATGTCTACAAGTCTCTGCTGTGAAATAAGAAGTACTGAACCTTTGTCATACTGAGAGTAAGCTCTGCTTAGATGTATCTTTGACCTAAGCTACATTCGAATGCCCCCTGCAAGATATCTTGAAGGGGAAACTGCTGTTGGCACGTCTCTAGCATCCAGGGTGACCATTTACGCAGCAGTCACCCAAATGAGTCCATGGGCCGGTGCAATATGGCCAATATTTGCCCGCGGTGACAGCCAGCCATGCCAGGCAGGGGCATGTGCTGTCATGCTGCCTCGGTTCACTTTCAGAGTGAGAAATCACACTCTGTGAGACCTGCCCCCTGCCTCAGATTAGTAGTGACAACATCAGGGTGGGGAGACATAAAAAGGCCTGTCATGGATGCTCCTCCCCCAAGGTCTGACAAAATCCTCCCTAGACCTGTGAACATGACCAAAATGTGTACCGGAATAGCCAGCATTCAAAACTGTGACCATTGTGTTCTTAATGGGTGCCGCTGTGCGGATGCGGCTTTCCCAATGTGGTCTTAATGGGTGTTGAAGGGCTAATGTGGAAGCACCCTTTCCCTCACCTGGAGGCACTGTCAGTGGCCCCCTTTCATTTCCTGTTTAGGGCTGTGATGGTGACATGACAAAGGTCAGGGCAGTTCCCCAATCCCTGGCTTGATTTTCTAAACAAACATTGGCATGAATAAAGATTCCCATAATGAAAGGGATCCATCAGGACTGCATCCTCTTCCCAAACACCAGTTTAAAATGTTTCTTCTAAAGCAGGTATTTGGAGATGATTTGGAGCAGGTGCAATCATATTCATAGTAAACTTTCCCTTATAAAAGATGTGCATTTATATAGGTGTGCACCATGAGACCTCTGCAGATGTGCCTAAGGAGCTAAGATGAGTCAGTTTGGTCTAGTGGTTAGGGAGCCTGACTCTTATCTGGGAATACCAGGTTTGACTCCTCACTCCTCCACGAAGCCAGTTGGGTGACCTTGGGCTGTTCACAGTAGGGGTGTGCATGATATTTTTTTGCATTCAAATTTGAGTTGAATTGAATGTCAAAACATTTGATTCGATTTGAATGTTTAAAATCCGAGTGTCAAAAAATATTATTGGAATCCGTAGCATTTGAATCTATTCGTTCAAATGTTAGATATGAATGTTGTCGACATTAGTATCTTTAAATACGGATCTGTTATACGTATCTGTGCGCATTTCGTATGCATCCCATTTTCATCCCATATTATAAGTGCAAATACATATAATATTTGTACAGATACTTATGTAATACATATGTATCTGGACATTCAAATTATTCAAATCATTTGAATGAATGTTTTGGAACATCCACAATCTGTTCAATGTCTAAATTCGAATGTTATTAAATCCAATTCAAATGCCAACATTCATCAAATTTGAATTGGATTTTTGGATTTTTGAATATTTGTGCATATCCCTAGCTCACAGCTGTCTTCTGAGCTCTCACAGCCCCACCTACCCCACAGGGTGTTCTGTTGTGGGGAGAATAGAAAGCTTTGTCAGCTGCCTTGAGTCCCCTTAAATGGGTAAGAAAAGCAGGGTAGAAAAGCCTGTTTCTGCTTCTGCTTCTTGCCCCAGGCTGGTAGAAGCCTTAAACAAGTGTTACTCCCAGTGAGGCCTGGTACTTATGTGTCACTGGCTTGTTATCATAAAGCCATTTACAAATGCCAAAATTTATTCAGTATAGACCTCCTGTGAGGATTTCAGAATACCTATGCTAATACCTTTGTAATATATTAAGAATATATTTGAGTGAAAGATGTTTAGCCTCTTATGAGTTCTCACCTGGGAAGGAAGGTTCTACATCTATGCAATTTCATCACAAGGCAGCTATTGAAGGTTGTCAACAACAGATTAACTTTGGTTTTACATCAATCGAGACCAAAATGTATGTAAAGTGTAAAACCATTGGTTTATTAACCTTAGGTTGCTTTTGTTTTGTTTTCTTCTCCAGCTGTGGAAGTCTTCCCAGGCAGCTAACCCATCTCCATTTATAGCAGAAAAGTTGGCAGCTTCCTTTGCTTCAGTTCATTCTCTCGGGCACAGGCACAAGGCACAATGGAAACCAAAAGAGATCTTTCCTAGAAACTTCCTGGCTTTGAACTTCTTTTCAAGAGGCTAGAACTTTTGTGGAAAAAAGAAAGAGAGAAAATCTCATAGCCTTGAGATAATACATTCTATAGATCTTTGGGGACCCAGGCCATGTTTATATGGCAGTGGGATCTGGTCCCCAACTGGCCATTTATACATTTTCTCTACTGTAAACTGCCACACAACTCTTTTTCCTATCCTGAGGCTGGGACAGGTGAGCTACATGCAAAAGTTTTGCATTTTGAGGGTGCCCTGTCCCATCAATTTGGATCAGGATGACTGTTTAGACACTTAAACTAAATCAAACAGAGAGCTCATGTACTCCTAACCGCACTTGATATACTGCTATCAGTCACTAATGGCTGGGAAAATGGCTATAAACCAGTACCCCAAGCTGACCTAGGCAGTAGCTATTTAAATGACCTCTCTGGAGTGCTGACAGAGGGTGTGTTCAGACACAGGTAGTTTTGAGGCCCTAGGGACAAACATAAAACATTTTTTAAAAAAACCTTTACCTCATCCCCAAACCTTTGACAATCTGTCCTTTCCACAGATGTGAAATAATAACTCTTGAGGCAGTTTGGGTCAGATAGGGTGGGAGGCTGAAGACTCAAAGACAATCCCAGCCCACTAAAGCTGTTGTCCGATCAGGGCCCTGGAAAAAACAGACCAGTGTCATCCAATGGGGAGTGAGTGGGGAAAGTGATAATGGAAGAAGAGAAGCATGGGAGAAGGCCTTTAGGAACTTACCTTAAAAACAGGAAGGTTTCCTGCATCCATAGTTGGGGTAATCCTGTGTTCAAGGTGCCTCAAAAACACTCAGTCCGATCACATCCTGAGGCTGAAACCAGCTGGGAAGAAGGTCGGTATAAATGTGGCCTAAAGCACATTCAGAATTTTGGAAACAAGCCATGGACACCCCTCCCTTCTGCTTTGGCATTGCAGATCTTGAAAAAAATCACATAAACCTGAAAGTCCTTCAATTGTCAGTTCTAACAACTTCTCAGTTTTTCACTTTGAAAGGAGTGGTGAGGGAGAATAAAAACAACTTGTTCTGGATCAAAACTTTAAAAATGAAAAGGCAGCTACTGTAACTTTATGTTCTGAATTTTAAAATCTAATACTTATTAAGCATTTATATGAACCAGCCACCCTTCGCTCATTTGGACATGCGTAATCATGGGGGGGGGAATCATTATAGGCTTCAGTTTCAAGTGAAACCCATATGTAGGTGACTAATTTCATCTTACTTCACTTACTTCAAGATTGGCTGCTATCAAAATCACAGCCAAGAATCTCTGGGTCAATCTCCTGGCCATCAAGATCAAAGCCAAAGAATCCCTAGCTGTGACCTTGATGGTGGGAGAGAGGCATCACTGACTGGCTATTAGCTGCATTCAGTGATGGATGCTGAGATGCGTCCTTCCAGGTGACAGTGGCAGATGGAGAAGGGATAGTGCTGGAAGTGGAGAGTAGGATGGGAAGCTCACTCATACCCCAATAAACAAAGCATCTCTACCACTGTTCATGTTTGTTGAGCTAGAAGGTGCAGGCTTGCTTCTCATTCATACTGAGACACCTCCCATGCTAATAGGCTGTTACCGAGACAACCATGACAACCATGAGACAACCATCCAATAAAAATATGTTCTGGTAGGCAACATTCCTTCAGGACAAACTGTATAGAATATGAGAGAAAAAGCATCGACATTGTTACGGTTAATGCCTCACCGGACATCCAAAACACAGCTGGAAGAGGTAACAGGAAGAAGTCCTGCGAAATAAAAGTAGTAACTATGGCTGTGTTTACATGTGACTGTGCCATTGAGTTTTGACTGTGCTGCCAGTCTGTTGGCTGCAGAGTGAAACATACTCCTAAATTCCATACTGCCATTCTTGCACTGAGATACTGGACGTTCGGTAAGATCTACACACACCCTGGCCTTCTATTTTGGTAGTATGCTAGAACTGAAGGGCAGATCTGAGGGGAAAGGGGAAATTATTTTGCTGTTCCTTTTATTAAGCAAGGAAACTCTGCTGATATAACAAAAAAACACCCTCCAGTGCACTAGCAGTTTGCAATCAAACATATATCTGTCATCAGTTACATAGGACATTAAAAAACAGGCATCAATCTAATACGTTCTTACTTGAGGATAAGATTTAATGAACACATTGATGCTTATTAGGCTGGGGGGGCTAAATTACTGCTAAGTTTAGAGAAGGAGGCTCTCAGATTGTTAGTAGATTTGAGCAAGAGCAAAAAGACTCTGAAGTCATGCTTGGCTTCTGGTGATTAAATGGATATGTTCACACAGGCTGTGTCCAGACACCTTCACAGTCCTGATCGAGCCATCACACACAACAATCGATTGATCATCATGGCGGTCGCATTATACAGTTCAGCAACGCTCACTGCGCATTATAAATCTGGAGCTTCAAGCTAACGCAGGTGGGGGGGGGGGCGAGAAAAGCAGATGAGATATTGGGTAAGCAGGAAGTGCAGCTCAAAATTTGATTGGTTGCCCCAACCTGCATGATGTCGCGTACCTTCTCAGCTCTCACAGCTCTGATAGGGGAAGCTATGGAGCTGCCTTTCCAGTCGGAACATTCGGTTGTCACTGTGGAGTGAATATACTGTGCTTTTTAGATTTAACTCTGGATTTATTCCACTAGTCTGGAGGCAGCCACAATCTATTGCTAACTATACAGAAATGGTATGTCCTTGCCTTATGGCTAGGAGATACCAGGACTGAATGAGGGGCCATTTGTGTGCAAGAAGTATGTTCTACCACTGAGCTATCATGAGTCCTTGAGCATGAAACTTGTGTTCGGGGGGGAGGGGGAGAGAGAATGGCAGGAGGTGAAATATGTTGACATGGCTTGATTTTGTTTTCATTTTAAGACTGGAGAACATATCTAGTCTCCTACAATTTGCTAAGTTAGCTGTTTATAACATGACTGTATACCCACAGTGTTACCAGATAGCCTAGTTCTGGAGCATAAAACCCAGTGATATACTGTTTTTGTGACAAGCGTATATGGTTCTGGAGCCCAGAACATGCTATAGAATGTGGGTGTGGGTGTACACGTTCATGCAAAGACTCTCAGCCAGATGACAAAATGCTGGTTTGCACAATTTGAAAATTAGGATTTTGTAGCTAGACAGAACATTCTCTATGAGGGTGGTCAAGGTCATGCAAGAAGCTTTTTAAAATTCTGAAAATAACCCCTAGCATCACATTTAATCACTGCTGGAGAAAAAAGCCGACACAGTAATCAAATCTATGCTTCCAGTCATGCAATCAAGAAAAATCAGGGGCTTTATAATGAAGAGAACTACAAAGGCACAAGAAAATCAAAACAAATTTGATTTAGACTCCTTTCCATAACTGCCTCTCAAAGAACTGCTCTGGCATACTTGGGAAGTAAACTGTGCACATATCTGAAAAAAGAAAGGACATGGATAGCAACTCATTATACAGCCAGTATATCTTACATTCTCTTAAGTGCTGAGAAGTGTGAATGGCCAGCAGAAGTGCAGAGTTCAATATGGATGTGATGCTCATTGCTATTCATATAGGCTAAATCATTTCCCCAGAGATCTTTTCCTTCAGAGTGATAAGATGATCTCACAATATCAACATTATGACTAACAATGGAAAAGGGATTGTAGGGTTGTGTTTTACTTGCTTTGTGCTGGAGGAAAAAAGAAGCATTTTCATTAGTCTAATCATGGCGAACCCACCCGCCTCCCTCCCTCCAAGACTTGGTTTGTTGATGAAAGATGAGTAGGCATCTAAACCCAGTAACCAATCAAGGAAGGTGGGGAAAGGTTTTAAAAGAAAGTAGAGAGTATTAGGGATGCACACAAATATTCTAAACATTCAAAATTTGATTGAGTTTGTTTGAATTTGGACATTTGAAATTGAATCGAATGTTTATAAAGTTGAATTTAAACATTTGAATGAATTTCAAATTTTTGAAACATTTGTACGAATTATTTGAACATTCGTATGTGTACGGATAAGTACATGATGCATACTTGCCCAGACACATCTTTCCCGCATCTGTACACATTTGTATGGATCCATACGGGATGCAAATGGGATGCATACAGGATAAATATGGGATGCGTTTGGATGCGTACAGGATACATAACGATACTTACGGGCACATATGAATGTTCTCGACATTCATATTTGCAAATATGGATCTAAAATTCACACAAATAGATTAAAATGTATTCAAATCGATTCAAATTTGAATACATTTGAATTTTAAACATTCAAATCAATTCAATTTTTTTGATATTTGATTTGAATCGAATCCCAAAAATTGCATTCGTGCACACCCCTAGAGAGAATATATTTTTAAAAAACAAAATCTTGAGAAGCAATCCTTGAACGGTGGTTTAAAGCCCTTTGGAGGCCTCCTGCGGTGTGTATCATGTTAACTGCTCACCTTTCGAGTCATGTAGCTGAAGCAAGTGCCCATCTGAAGGACCCATTTACATAAAAATTACCCAAAGTGCTTTGAGCCCATAAAATGGTTTGCTCTGCTTTAGGAATATTCATATTCATAGATCAAAGGTAGATTCAAATTTAGCCATTTCTAAATATATGGGACATCAGCATGCTCATCCCACGTTAATCATGGAAAGCTAACAGCATGACCTTGGACCAGTCCTACTTTTCTCAGCATTACTTACCCAAAAGGGTTGTTATAAAGATAAAATGAAGAATATCTTGACTTGTTTAGAAAACTAGGACATAAATGCCATACCTTTGCACATTCCTTTTGTACATTGTGCATTCCAATGTTATTTTTTAAAAACAATCCTAAGAAACTAAATTCTCCAGAAGAAGCAAGAGCCATTCAGGACCAAATTGGCCTAAGAAGCTACATCTGTTGAGAATAGCAGGAAAGACGGGACATGTGGCAAATATTTTAGGAGGATGTTCCCTCTTGAGAAGCTTGGGAAAGCAGCTGGGGTTAAAAGGACAAGGAGACACATGAGGCTCCATACCCCACAGCATGCTTGTTTGAGCAGATGGGAATCTTGGAAGGTCAGTTGCTAACAGTAGGAGAGTGCTGGAATGGATTAGGAAAATAGGAGATAAACAAAACAAGAAACTGAACCCCTAGAAATGCTCAGATTTTTAAAGATATCTCTTAAACTAAAATCTTCAAAACAATGTTTACTAGATCTCTGATATATGGTAGCACGTGTTCTGCTGCTGTCCTCACCCTCTTCCTTTCTCACTTGCAAATGTCACCGTTGTTTAGGAAGTTCCTCGTGAACAAAGACCCACCTTCTCTTTGCCACTCTTGAAGAAATTTAGGCAGGGTGGAGATATTTAGATAGCAGCAACCCACAGATCAAGCCTATGAGGGCAATGTAGCAGAAGTGAGGTTCCAGTGGGAAGACTCCCTTTGATCTTTCCAAACCACATTTTGATCTCAAAATGCAGTCCAGAGAGAGATCAAAGGTGGAATCTCGGCCCTTGGCCGCTATTCTTATGGAAGCAACTCCTGGATGTAGAAATATTATTGAAGGAATGAGACAGGATCTAAAAGATCCTTTCTTTTTAAATGTGTCTCTCCATTTATAGGATGAAAATGCAAACTGAGGAAAATGGAAGTCCATGTCTCCAGGGGCATGTCATATACCTAAGAATAATATCAACTTCAGAAACTGATACTTAAATACCAAAGTGACCCATTCCTTGCTGAACTTAAGAATGGAAGATCACAGTAGCCTCACTGGAAGACACTTTCAGTGACCTGCAGTCTTTCAAATCTTGGAATTTATTACAGGAAAGTCTTTAAAGGTGTATGTTTCGGTCAGACTCATTAAATTGTCAGTTCCCCCTGTTCCCTTCCTTACTATAGATTTCCTTTCATGGTACACACCACAAAGACCCATTTCTCAGCTCCTGTTAGTAGCTTGTTTCAATTTGGATGCACCTTAAGCTTGCATGTTTTGCTAGATCCAACCATTTTCTGTGGACCATTAGGGACTGCTAAAATCAGGCTTAAAGAGACTTTAACGTCCATTGAATTGGCAACACAGCATGAAAGAAGGCAGGGCAGAGGCTCACTTTGACTGCAAATGCTTTTTTATCTCCCACCTTCATGGTTATATAACCAATACCCTATACTAGGAATAAAGTCCATGTCTCAAGATCAGAAATCCTAGAAATCTAGAACTTTGGATCTGTAGGGAGGGAGGAATAGGGGTTTGCACTTTGGCATTTTTGTCTTTTAAGTTATAGTTGGACTTACATGAGTTGAGAAAAAAAATCTAGTAACAGAAGTGGTCCACATGAATGGTGCAAGCCCAACATTTATGCTTGTAAAAGAGAATTAGTAAAAAAAAAAAAACCAACTGGTAAAGAGAGTTAAAAAGATTAAACCTAGCAAATTGCAATTTTCCAATTTGATTTGATTTGAATAGAATATGTGAATATCTGAATTTGTATGAATAAAGAAAAAATGTCTGGACATTCAAAACAATATGAATACATTCGTATCTGTTTGTATGAATATTCGATACATATTTGATCATACATCCCTACGCATCCCGTTTTCATTCCGTAAGATGCGTACGGATACATATGCAACGCATACAGATATGTACACATACAAATGTCTGAATTATTCATACAATAGTTCAAAATATTCATATTCATTCAAATGCTAAAAAAAAATGTCAAGTTTGATTTGAGTTTGAATGTCTGAATTCGTCCAAGTTGGATCGAATAGCTAATATCTTGAATATTCGTGCCCATCCCTAATTAAACCGGATTATATTAAGATGTTCAGGCTGTATTATTAAATACACTAAACAATCAGAAGTAATTTCAGTGGATGAAAACTATGATAGTGAGTTCACACATCCTTCATCACTGCAGGTTACTTAATAACACAATTTTACTGAACACAACAGATCCAACACAAATACAAACCTGAAATTGAACAGAAGTGCAATGCTTAAAATGCCAGATAGATGCCCATCCTACAGTAGGTTGTACAAATCACCACCTTACTCCTGAGGAGTACTGAAGGATAATCTAGGTGGGTAAGTGGGTGGGCAGAGCATGGAAAAATTCTCTTTTGGGAGAGATGATGACAACTTTTTCCATTTTGACTAAGAATCATGGACCCACCACCATCATCATAGGAACTTTGTTTGTTTGAACTTTGGCTGCATGATAGCAATTGTTGTAGAGAAGAACCTAGTAGAATAAGGTTTAAATATCCACTCATTCAGGAAGTTTACTGGGTATTCTGGGGGCCTTTGTTGTCTCTCACCAGAAGTTACTAGGTTTGTGGGGATGGAAATAGAGGGGGGGGGGAAGAAAACACGAATGCCTGCATCCATCTCCTTGAGGCCAAGATATAAATGCAATTATAAACAGCACCAATTCTGACAAAGAAAAACAAGAAACAAACAAAAAGACCTTGCCCTCCTCCATCTTTGGATAAAGTTGTCACTGGTATGCAGCGGTGGTTTAGTATTTCCTGCCATATATTGCCCAGGCTACAATGGTCAGCTGATAGTAAGCTCTAAGGGAGGACATGCCAAGACCAGCAGCAGTTACTGGGTGCTTGGAAACAGGACAAAAGGTGGCTAACACTGAAAGCTGTAATTATGTAAAGGTTCATGAATTCAAGTGGAATAAGGTGTACTGTTGCTTATTTGTTGAAATCAACTGCTTGCAGGTACTGCTGCCAAAAAGAGGTAGTGTTACCTAGCACTTTTTGCTATCCTCAGCCTTTGATTGTTCACTGTCCTCCTGCTTTCCTGCATTGATGTAAAGTTAAAACATTTCCAGACACATCCATATCCCAAATTCTGAATTCTAACAAGCACATAAAAGTGTCTGGTTACCGTCATAAGCGGTTTCCTGACAATTAATGCATATTTTAAAAATGTATTCAGGAGTGATGGAGAAACAAAGTCAAAATTTATCAGTATTACATGCCATGACCTGGGAAACTTATAACCAAGTTTGAAATAACTAGAGAACTTTGTTCTTTTCCAGTTCATCTTTCTCACCTGTAGAAACAGAAAACTGCATCAAGGCAAATGGAAGCTGAAATGGAAGTAGTAGTGAATGTTTGTATTGGAAAAGAAAACTTTAGACATACAGATCAGTGACCAGACCCTCTAGAAATATGTTACAAGCTGTAGTGACTCACAGAAGACTTTTATAGGTTGGAGACCAAGGGGCAACAGACTCATTGAAAACTTGCAATATTTCTGAAGTTATCATTGCTCCAGTATAGTCCAGAGACCTCCCTTCTGCACTCCAATGAGACATAAGAGAAGCCAGACACCTTGCTAGGGCACTTACATTCACATTGCATGATGTGTAGACCAGACTAGGCAGCCCAAAATGGCTGCCCGGTAGACCTTTTTTAGGGACTCTGAGCTGGGAACTTTCATCCCTGGATCTCAGAACTCTCGGACACCAGTTCTAAAACTCATGTGACCTTCTGGACCAGCAAGGAGGCTGCATCAAAATAGCTGTCCAAATGTGGATGGCCTTGTTCCAGGACATATGGATCAATCCAGCTGATCTGGTCTCACTGGAGTGGTCCACCTAAGGTAAGTGTGGAAATGGTCTTAATTTTTATCTTCCTGAGCTGCATTTTGATTCCTAGCACAGCAAAGCATAGATTTTTTTTTTTCATGGGAGGAGGATCTAAGAGAAGTTCCCAGTAAGAACTTAATTGCTACCTTTTCCCCATTTGCACTTAAAGTGACCATCAAAAGGGAAAGCAGTAGCCTGGACGAGCCGTGGAATCTATACCATGACCCATGGACAACTTCAGTTCATATATTCAATTGACGGCTGTAGTCTGGAATTAGTAGAAGAGAGATCTTCATTGACTATGTGGAGATTAGATGACATCTGATCTCTGCAACTGACATCTAGGACATCTATAGGCCTTGACTTCAAGATGCATTCCTTTTCATTGCTCAGTGACTTCAGCAAGGAACTGTAATGAACAAATCCTGCAGTTGGGGCTGAACGCATAAAAGAGATGCAGGTCCATGTGGAGAGACTTTTTGTGGCTTCCTTCTTCACACGGACGGTATCCTGTCATTAAGAACAATATCCATGAATAATCACATGGGCCCCTCATTCTCTATCAAGTGGCAAAGGTCATATGAATGGGACCTCAAGTAATCAGTTATCAAACTGAAGGTTTTCACCATCACATAACACTCTTGTATGAAGCTGTGTCTGAGTTCTAAATATATATTTAGATAGTAATGAAACATTTTTGAAAGCTTTGCTAAAAACGCCAAACTCTGATGAAGCATTGTTCCACAAAGATGTCCTAGAATGCAATGCAAGTTTTCTCTTATGGGTTTTGCAGACTATTTCTATACGCTCTTTGGAAGAATGAGGAAGAACATCATTTGGAGAAGATAAGAAAAAGAAGTGTATGTAAACAAGGAACTGAGGATCAGTGGAAGGTTGTAAGTGCATAGAACCAGCACATTCTGTCTGAAGAAAGTTCAGAAACTTTCCCAGCACACTGAATTGTGGGAACTTTGGCTTTACCAGGGAATGGTACACTATTTTTAACATTTTTATTATACAGTTTGTCACAAGCTGTCTCGGGAGACTATCAACAATTTGTTTCAAACAAAAACTCAACCCCCACCATTTCTTCACTGGAGATGTAGAACATCTGGAGGAAAGCAAAAAGCAACCAAAAAATAAAAGGTAACTTTTTGAGGGGGGGGGGGGAGACTGGATATTTCTTGATGATGCTGATACGTTTATGTTCACTTTGAACATACAGGAAAGAGACAAATTCAAAAAGCTGTAGATTTGATTTTAAAAAATGGTTGGGGGGAGTGTAGAAAGAAGGAAGCCCTCTTTCTATATGTAAAGGGTAGCTTGCTGCCTTTTTGCTGAATCCCAACCATTTGCACATAACTTCCCCAGTGACAGGATATTAAATGTTCAGTTGGAAAGAGACCAGCAAAACTCAGCATACCAGAACACTCACATAAACAATTAAATCTGTAAAACCCTAGAAAGAAACATGTGTCTCTTTTGGCCAGCTCCTCCTTATAGCCATCAGCCATGTTTACTAGAGCTTTTCTTACTCAAGGGAAAGGATGGCTTCAGAGGAGTATAATAACAATAACAATATTCAAACAGACAAGGTCTTAGCGCATTACACACCTGATCTGACCATTGTTGAGAAGAAAAACAGTTGGCGCATAGATGTTGCAGTGCCTAGTAATAGTAGAGTCAATGAGACACAACATGAGAAAACAGCCATCTGAAGACCTGATGGCTGAAATGCAGTGAGAGTCTGGCACAAGCCAGCAGTTGTGGTACCAGTGGTGATTCGCACACTGGGTGTCACCCCAAAAGACCTTAGATGGCAACTTGAAACAAATCAATGTTGTCAAAATCACCATCGGTCAACTGCAAAAAGCCACACTGTTTGGATCTGCATGTGTCATATACCAAAACATCATGACATCCTAAGTTCTTGGGGAAAACTTGATGTGCAATTAAGATCAACTCCACCTAGTGATCTGGTGGCTGTGCTATACTGTTGTTTTGTGTGTATCATGTTTTGAGGAAACATGATCACAGTCTTCCAAGTACCTGAAGGGCTGTCACAGTGCAGAGGGATTGTCCCTATTCTCACTTGCACAAGATGGGAGGACTAGAAACAACTGGATGAAACTTCAAGGGAGTCAGTGCAGATTAGATATTAGGAAAAACTTTCTGACAGTGAGGGCAATCAGTCAATGGAATAGGTTGCAATGGGAGGTGGTTAACTCTTCTTCACTGGAGGTCTTCAAGCAGACATTGGACCTACATCTGTCTGGGATGATTTAGGAAATCCTGCATTGAGCAGGGGGTTGGACTTGATAACTGTAGAGGTCCCTTCCAACTCTATGATTCTATGATTTTATGGAAGGTATGTCCCAGAGTCATAGCACTGCTGGAGAAGTAACATTATTTGCCACTCTGTTCTTCTCTTGAAAGAGAACATGTGTCTCTTTTTCTTTCTTAGCCAAAACTGAAACATTCTGAGAGAACGCCCACTGTACACACAGGATTTTGCATCACCCTTTCCAGTTGGCAAGCCCATATGGCGGGTAGCATGGACTATCACAAGTAGGAACATGAAGTGAAGTATCTAGTTTAAATTTTAAAACTGTGTGTGCTTCATCAGATGCAGCTAGAATGTTGAAAAGGTCAGCAATCTGGATCTTACAGTATATACACCAAGGCCATTTCTTAGAAAGGAAAATTATCACATTATAAGAGAGCACAGCGACACACGCTCCAGTAAATTCAGACTGTAGACAATCAAAGGGACACTTAAGGATCCTTGGCAGTTCATTAACATCAAAACTTACTGCCCTTCAGTTTCATAAATATTTTAAAAACTGCATACCTTTTACATCATCTGCAACTTTATATGAAAGAAATAGATCTGGAGAGAAATAGTGAAAATAATATGCAACATTTCATCCTTTTCTGCTGCATTCTGCCTTTTCTCTGCCACTATCTTTGCTGAACTATACAATATGTCATAGCAAAAAAACGTAGTGAGGTGGAAAAAGAGAGTGATAACATTTACAGGCACGATGTCTTTGTCTTGCAGAATTTGTCCTGATGGCAACCAGAAGCAGCTGCATTTGGAATTTTCCCTGGAGTTGCAGAGGGTAGCTGAGGTCACTGAACAAAGATCAGAGAATAACTCTAGTTTCTCTCTTGTGATAAGTATGAAGGAGGCAACGGCAGAAGTCTGCAAAAGAAACCACATCCCAAGTGATCTGTTCTCTTTCCCAGCCCTTTGCATTCCATACACGCAGACCCAGCGAATAAGAGGACAGAGAGAACAACGTAGGCAAACTCTGTGGATTATCAGCATGTCCACTAGGCATGCAGGTTTTCTTCACTGAAAACACTGAAGGAGGATGCAATGTTTGTTTGTTTATCCATCCTGCACGGCGGCTAACAGCATATAAAATCCAATACACAGTAAACAATCTATATTAAAATGATAGTATCTACAAATGACTACCAGTGGCTACAGGTGAGAAGGCAAAGGTGTCCCCATTTAGCCAAAGGCCAGGGCAAAAAGATGCATCTTCACTGACTTACTGAACGTACAGTAAAGGAGCCTGACACACCTCACGGGGGCGATTATTCCATAGCCCAGGGGCCACCATTGAGAAGACCCTTCAAATGGCAATAATGCCATTCAAGTGGCAATATGAAATCACTGAGTCCACTCCCTTTACAAGCATGCCTACATATTTCCATAAATGACAGCAAGATTATTTAAATCAAGGGCACAGAACTTGAGGGATGCTTCCCTTTCCAATTTTTTTGTTTTATTTCCAGCAGAATATCATTGCCAGAAGCCTGAACATAAGGCAATTCTTTTTTGTCCAATAACTCTCATAGGCACACCACTCATTGCAGCTCTCAGTAACTTCAATTTTAAGGCAATCCTCATTCTTCTAATTGGCTGGATATACCTGATTAATGTACACAGGCCACTCCAGTTGTGGGAGGCACAGAAATTGTACTGTTCTGGAAGGACAGATATGAAATCTGGTGGTGCTCTTGGGCCGTTTCTGCACTTACCGTCACTAACCCGGATAAAGTAAATCCGGATCTTTGGAATTCAGTCCTTGGGGAATCTGTTCCTTGGAGTTCCAGATCTAAATGAAGGTCCCATACGTCCACATGGGGCATACAGCACCCCGTGGCAATGGGTGCTAAACACGGCTGCCGTGTAAATGCTGTAGCATCCATCTTAAGGTCCAGAATAGGCCCGTGGAAGAGGTGTCGCCCACAGTGTGGCATAATTGGCCTGCACAACTACCAATCAAGAGTCACTTCCGTTGACGGCAGGAATGGAAAGGAGATGGCTGCATAGTTGTCTATGTAGCTACTATGTTGCTGTCCACTGGTTGCATAGCTCATCTATGTAGAGGGAACGTAGCGGCTATGTAGGCCTATCCCTAGACCCAAATCGCCCGGCATGCACGTGGATGCACACTCTGAAATCCGGTCTTCTGGACTGCAGATCCCTTTAAAGGAGTCTAAAGCTAATCCAGATTATGGGGCCCAGAAACCCCATTAGATCCAGAATTTGACAATGCTCATGTGGATAACACGATCCCAATGGGGTCTTGATGTGGAAGAATTGTGGAACACAGCATAACAACACAAAACTGCAACAAGTGAAATTTAAAGCACACTGTCAGTTAACCTGAGGCTTCAGCAGTGATCAAGCAGAATTAAAGGAAGGAGACTTTATTTTTCCCAGCATTCCTGCTGAGGTTTGCTAGTGATTTCCTGTGTGGTGTGTGGTAGATCTGGCATCTTGCACCGCATCTCTATGTTCAATGTTTGTCTAGGTGAAGGCACACATTCCTGCAGGTATCTTGGCTGGCATCTGTGGGGCATATTATCTTGTGTAGCCACTCTGCGTCCACCACTGCTTTCTGTGAAAATCCCTTGACTGTGCCTGAGTGCACATCTCTGCAGGCATCTCTGCTAGCATCTTTATAGGCATAGCATCTTTGAGTTCTGGCATTGGTAGAAGCTGTCCAGAGTGGCTATGTTGCGTACCCTTCAAAGCGAGTTCCTTTCCTTCACTGACTTGCACTTAGAGGCCAATTTCCCATTTAATTCTGTAGGAACTTTATAGGAGTCAGTCAACCCAATGCAAGTCGATAGAGATTACCCTCCTTCCAGTGATATGCAACGTGAGGCTGATTCATTTCTCTGTCTGATAAATAATTCAAGCCCAAATACAACCAATAATTGTTTGAAAGCTTCTTTTTATTTATACTTAGGGCTTTTAAGCATTGCACGTTTCGTGCAGCAACCTCTCCTTGAAGGCAAGTTCCCGCATACAATACAATAAGCCTGAAAACCACTTTTAACATGAACAAAATCGAACAGTTCCTCAACTATCTCTTTAGCTACAGTCTGTCTAAATACTTGAAAACGACACCCCATAAGTCAATGCTTTCAGCTAATGTTCCTGGTTTATACAAAGCCTGAAGTTGCTATCTGTACTCGGTAAGTTAAGAGTGCCGTTTCTGATTGTAAAGTGTTTCTGTGCGCACCTTACTCATCAGGCACACAAGTGTATATAAAACTGGTTGAAATACAAAAATATGGTTTTCACAAGAGTACGAAACAGGACAGCATTAAAACAATCATTAATATCAAATGTATGTACATCACCCAGAACTCACCCCCCCTCCCCCAAATTGCGGTAACTGTAGTGTACATCAAGACTAGCCTACGATCAGTCCTTATAATATGCAGGATGTCCCAACATCTTTATCAACCACAGACGTTTTTATAAATAATTATCACAAATTGTATGTATGGTTATTGCACATTGTACAGCAGATATGCCAACATCTGAAGAAAAAAAATACATGTATCCCTTCATTTGACAAGTAGTTTACAATAGCATGTGCCTTTTGTTTCCCCATGCAAACAAATGCATGTTCTGGAGACTTAAGGGCTACTCTGAGGTGTGGAGAACCTTTGGCTACTGTATATGATTACTATTATAACTGCTTAATACACTCACTGCTTCCATAACGGACTCGTTCTGCTTCCTTATCTGATGAAGTCATTAAAGGCTGACAATAGAAAGTCTGATGCAGAGCAACAGCTTTAAAAAAAATCCCCCTGCCCAAAAAAGAAGTCAGAAAAAGAAACCATATGCAGCTGCTGCATACACAGTCATACATTCTTCCTGCTTTGCAGAATAAAGATTTCCTGCCCCACATTGAAGATTAAATTATGTTTGCAACTAGGAAGGGGGCTGCTTCAGCCTCAGAATTTTGTTGGATCCTCCAGTCTTAGTTTCTGATTAACCCTTTGGACTAAGTTTTGCCAAAGGATAGGATCAGGAGGAAGTAAACAACATTAAGACTCTATTGTGTTCAAGGATGAAGAATTTTAGTGTAAAGGTTATGAAGGAATGGATAAAAGGCTAAAGATTTATACGATCTGAAGAGAAACCAGACTGGGTTGAATGAATGGGTAATAAAAGCACACAGATTCATGATATGTGGTTCTAAAGAAATAAAGAAGCAATGAGCGAAAAAGGATCTGTGCATTTGTGGCCCAGAATGATATAATAACTGTACGGTTTCAGAGACAAAGCCTGCATATGACAACCAACAGCCAACATCTAAAAGCTGAAAATGTACACATCAATAAGTTAGTCATCACATCTAACAAGAGATTCCTAAAACTTTTGGCCATTGGCAGAGTATCCCTCCCTCTCCCATGGAATTCCTCCCACAACATAAAAAATTGCACCATTACAAAGGAATGTAGGGGAGGTTGCATATAGTTAAGGTACAGCAACTTCAAGAAGTCTGTTGTTTTTTCGCTTGCAAGTTGGTGCGTTGCCATTCTTCTGGGCTCCCCGCACAAATTTCACGCACACTTTGTCTTGTCTGAATTGAACAAGGAACCTAGAGATGCAAAAACACCCATTTCAATTCATAATTACTGTCATATACTCTGTTACTCAAGTTAGAAAAAGGGAAACATGAGAACCGCTAAGCGCTTCACACAAACAAAAAGAAAAGGGGGCATTGTACGCTTTGCTTTCCACTTTCATTTCTCATAGGCATCGAAAATAGGACATTTCCAAACTGTGCTCCAACAACGGCTCTACTGTAGGGATGAACGTGATTTTCAGGATTTGATTCGAATTGTATATCCAAAAATTCAATTGGATTCAAATCTTTAAAATTCAAATTTATCCACATCTGATTTGAACTGAGTAAATTTGAATCCATTCACTCGAATTTTCAATTCGAATTTGCACGTATGAATGTCGGCAATATTCATATGTACCCATACGCATGTACTAATCCAAGCAACTTCCCTTGCTAAAGACAAACAAGTCGGTATTGAGGTTCTAGTCACTTGTTTACATTTAGATTAATGGTTCTCAACCTTTCTAATGCTGCGACCCTTTAATACAGTTCCTCATGTTGTGGTGACCCCCAACCTAACCCTAACCCTAACCCTAACCCCCAACCATAAAATTATTTTCATTACTACTTCATAACAACCCCTGTGAAAGAGTAGATTAACTCGCAAAGGGGTCACAACCCACAGGTTGAGAACCACTGACTTAGATAATCTAAATATAATTATAGTTCTTGTTCAGCATTATCTATTTTTTTTAAAGACATGCTGTATTGTTGTAACAAATTGTGTAAATGAAAAGTTATGATGTGGGCATAAGTAATCAAAAACAGGAGAGGGAAGTCGAATTATTATCCCAGGTAACAAATGTTGTGTGTGCAGAAAGAAAGGCATATCATGGCAACTACTCAGGAAATTTCCTTTCTAGTATCGTAATGGTCTGCATACTTGAATTCTTTATGAAAAATATTGTGCACTCCCTGGATCCAGCACAGAGAGAATTAGTGAAATAACTATCCTGGAAATATTCCGATGCACAGTGATCCTTTGCATAACAGTTTTTGTGACCCTGTTTTGCTTTTACATGGTTGACGAAGTGTGACTTCATCTGTGCAACACAATCACAACATTCAGCACTGTGATTTGGCTTCGGAGACAGCACTGACTTTTCACTAGTAGTATGGACCATGTGTCTAAAGTGACACCGAAATACTAACAACAGAGCCCCCCCCCCCCCCCCCCCCCGTGGCATCAACTGAGAGGCTGGGGTTCCCCTCGACAATGCCACTGATTTACTCCGGTAGGCTGGTTCCTCCCCCGTTTCTCATAGGTAGCCAAACCACAACATTAAATGAGGGATAGATGGGCTTACTCTTCCTTCCTTCACTAATTTCAAGATGTATATTTTACCTGCAACCAGCTCAGCTTTTCTCCTTAAGTACCAAAAGGTTGCCCCTCCCCAACTATAACCTGAGTAAGGGACATTCCATTTTCTACATGTTCCCACCACCCTCAGCAGCAAAAGGTGTGAGGGACCCGTGATAGGGCCTTTTCAGTTGTGGCTCCCAGATTGTGGAATAGTCTCTATTCTGAGGTGCATCAGGCACCTTCACTCTATGTGTTCAGAAGAGTTGTGAAGACACACCTCTTTACCCTGGTCTTTGGCTAAGTAAGGAAAAAGTTCCTCCCCCCCCCCCCCATCCAAGCACTGTTATGGTTTTAAGATGTTTAATATGTTATGGTTTAAATATGTTCATTTTATATGTTGTAACCTGCCATGAGATCTTTGGGTTTAGGGTGGGATAAAAATTTAAATTTAAATAAATAAGGAAGAATGATGGAATGCATGGTTCAGCCAAAATGGATCCCTTTTCAAAGCTAGTTTATTGTGACAGAAAAGTGAGATCTTGGTCCAATTACTTCCTGCTGAACAATGAACTTCATTATGCATGCATGCTGCTTTAGAATTGGAATTAATTGCTAATCTATTATCATCCCAACCTGGTGAATATTCTTTAGACCTCAAAGTTCACTTACATTTTTTATATATATATAAAAAATTGTACTCAGGGTTGCCCCATGCTGTTGCTTGCTTTTAAACAATAAGAATGGACAAACTGAGTTCAAAACATACAAATAGCAAAACAATATATAATCGAGGGATTATCTGAATTCATTTAATGCCTTAACTACTTTGTTTTCCTATTATTTTTGCCCTGCTTTCCCCCTGCTGCATCCATCCATTTCCTATTCAGCCCTGTCCAAATATTATAGCTATTTCCCTAAATCAATTCTCAGCACAGCACTCCTTGGCTCTAGGTTTCTTAACACTCAGCATCTTCTAATTACAATTTAGAGCACAGTGTTCCATCTCACAGCAGTTCACTCTTTGCAAATAACTTAAAAGTCAACAGTGACTGAAAACTAGGCTCCTTTCTGCACTGGGCCTTCTTCCAGATTAAATCCCTGAATGGGGGGCCTGCTGTCCACATGCTAACACAGATTATGGCAGGCCCAAGTGACTTACCTACAGTAATCCTCCCCACCCCCAGTTGAGACACAGTACCAGCCCAGGGATGCGCACACATATTTGTAGCATTTGTTATTCGTACAAATTCAGATGAATTCAGACATTTGTATACAAAGCAAATGTTATAACGTCTGTAGTTTGACATTTGTATGAAGCTTCGGAACACTCATGAAACAGGGAGGTGGGAAAGCGGCTGTGCCAGTCATATCTGCAACCGATCCAGAGTGAATTCAACTTGGTTGGACAGTGGATTCAGGGCAGATTTGATGCTTTCAGAGTGGATATGTATCAGACACATATGGATTTGTATAAGATATTTGTACACATCTGTACAAATACATCCATATTGAATAGAATCCTACCACATTCGGCGGGGATCTGTTCGAACGAATACAAATTTTCTTACATTCGATTCAATAAGAATCGAATCCAAAAAACCCATTAGTGCACATCCCTATACCAGATGGAAAGTGGTTAAATTCCAGGGCCATTTCCTGTTCGGTGCTAAATCATGCCAGACTGAAACTTCAGCTTGAAGGATTTCAAGGAAGGAAGGTGCTGGCTATGAAGGTGCTGGCCTCCTGCCCTACTAGCAGGACTGAAGACTCTCATCGCAAGGATGGCCATTTTTACGGCGGTCAGACTGCAGCCTAGAGTTCAAGTATATAAATTCTCTCTCTTTTATTTCCTTTTGACGTAAAGAAACTGCAGTCTCCCTTGAAAAGTCAGCACTGCCATTTCAGCATATGCCAAAAAAAAATTCACAAGTCTTAAGTTTCTTCCAGACCCTCCTGGAAGCCAGTAATTCTATAGCAATAAATTGGTAAGAAAGATTTCATTTTACAAGAAAACACAATAAAACTAACAGGAGTCCCAGTTTTACTGTCTCTTGTTCACAAACAAATTTGGTCCTGCAGTGAAAGTAATAACATTTCACATGTTATAAGTATCAGTAAAATTCCAATATGAAGCTGTCTAAAGGAAGGGTAACTAAAAACTACCTTGTTTAAAAGTGTTTGGATTTTTGCATGTTCACTGAAGGAGATGCAAATCATACTATAAAACGAACTGTGTAACTGGCTTTCGGGAACGTTATGTAAGTTAACGGAAGACACTCCAATGAGAAAATACCTTGCAGATGTAGCTTGGAGCAGTCTGGGAGGGAAATGGTGAAGCAGAGCACAGTCTCCCCTGTGGTGGCACCCACCTACATTCAGGGTGTCTCCAGACAGTGACAGGAAACTGCAGAATCTTTCTTAGATCCTGCAATTGCTTCTCCCTGCCCCTGGGAGGCTACAGGTGCAATCCCGGTGCCTACTCCGGCAAAATATCCAGATGCAAGCAAGCTCTTGCCCACCTCACTCTGTCTCCTCCCCCCCAGCTGCGTTGCCATTGACGTGAAGATAAATCTGGCCTCATTTCTAGATTTCTTGTAATACAGTCATGAGAAAAAACAAAGTACACTCTTTGAATTCTATGGTTTCATGTATTACAAAATGAGAAACATCTGGTTCTTAGTCTTAAAATTAGGTAATTATAACTTCAGATGAACATTGATGAATAATGAAACAATAGAATCTGTTATATATTGTTGTTCTTCTGAGGATGTTATTTACCTAATTTTAAGGCCTTCTACAGACCAGATATTTTAAAAATTATGTCTTGATGCATAAAGCCACAGATTTCATGACTGCATTGTTCTTCTGGGATATTGCCACAGTACCCCAATATCAGGATTGTCACAGATATGTGTGGCAGTTCTAAAATAGTCCTGGGCAAATCATGGGTTTCTGCCCACATCCAAAAGCACAATCTTCTAGTGCAATATTAACAAACAAGCCTTTGTTTTCTCATGCCGATTAACTGAAACTGACTTTTTTAAAAACCTAATTTTCATATAAATATCACTGTGACACATTTTATTCACTTGATAGCCTATTACTTTGAACTGCTTTCAAAACAGGCTGTTTATAAATAGGCAAAGCTAAAAACATACTCATCAGATATCTCAATGTTGAGCTTTTGCTTGGTTTGGCTGAGCATTGTGCGATAAAGCTTGGTGGCTGTTTCAATAAGGTGATCACTGCTGAACAAGAAATCCCCTTTTCCAGCTGCTCCAGATCCCTGGTATAGAAAAGCAAACCAGTAAGTTGAAGGTGTTAATTCAGAGGAGTTAGGATACAGAGAGGTACATAACCAACAAATACTGATTAAACTTTCTTTCTTTGTACGGGTTGCAATTACTTTACCAGCAGCTTTTGAACGCTTAAAATGCACATATTCAAAAGGGGTTAGGAAACCCATAAAATATGTACTTATTTACCTCTTTGAGATGCACAGCAAAGAAGCCATCATTCTGGGAGCTCATGGAGACTTTAGTCACATCCCCCAGAGGTACTTCTGACTTGATATTCCCTGACTTCTGATCCGCAAGGAGGACATTATTTTTTGTGAGCAAGAAAATCCTAGCCGTGCCCTGAAAAAAAAAAAACTGGCAGAGGTTACTTTTGGGACCAATAAATATAGTACCTATCAGAAAATTAATGTCTCTTTTGAGATCCAAGTTTAAACATGTGAATGAGTAACTAGGCCATCAGTGTTGTTCAGTAAATAAAAAGCAATAAATAGGCTTTTGAAAAAGATAAATTCTCAACTAATATGGATATACAATACTGGGTTGGATTAACATTATTTTTGGCAGACACAGAGCAGTCAAGGCATACATATGAGAATTCATTATAGGGTGTTTTTCCACTGTCACTAAAAGTACCCATTAAGTACCCATTAATGGGTATGAAATGACATTTTTGTACCCATTAATGGGTACTTCTAGTGACAGTGGAAAAACACCCATAAACTATTATGAGAACGACACTGCTGGGGCTGCTTGTTTATTTCTCTTTTAAACTTTTAGCTTTTAATTCTGGCCATATAAAGGCCTTTCCTGTGGCAGCCCCTCAGCTTTGGTACAGCCACCCAGTGGAGCCATGCTAGGCACATGGTTGAAGGATGCCTCTTCACCCAGACTTTTGAAGCACACTTTCTTCTGAATGCAATCCTGCTGGAGTGAGAGGGATGGTTATATTTTAAATACGTTTTAGCGTTTTGTATTTTTATCATATGCTGTGGCCCATCCTGGGACCTTTGGGTAAAAGCCAGGATATAAATCTAATAATAAAATGAAATGAAAGGAAGATATAGTTGCCATTGTAATGAGGATGCTACGGTTTTGCCAAAATAGTTCAAAAACCATGCATAGTGGATATACAATATAAACTGAAAATCAATAAGTAAATTTTTAAAAAGAAAAGAACAAATTCTTTACCAGTTTTGACATTGTTGGGAGCTTGAATAGCTCAACAGTATAGCACTATACAGAACGTGCTACACAGAGTCCCTGACATCTCCCAGACGAAGGTAATCAAAACTAGTTCTGCATTGTTGCTAAGAAAACTGCATGGATGCACACACAATTGTCAGTGACTGAGCTTAACTCAAGGGCATCTTAACCTCCAAGATTACTCAAAAAATAAATAGCTACCCAACTGCAAGTCTGATCAGGTATTTAAAACTGTTTACAGACACACAAAGAATAACTCTTCCAAACACAATAAGACTACATACGCACAAGAATGAACTGTATGAAACATTACACAGAATATACTGAATAAAATGGAGTGATTCTTGCCTACTCTTTCACAGCCTGATGCACAATTTCAGAAAAATAAAGAGCGTTGCCAAGCGTGTATAAATATTTTTACCTTTCCGTTTGCTCTATTGATTTTATTAACAACTTCAGCAATGATAATCTTTTCCTCCACGGCATCTTTTAGTTTCTTGTACTTGGGGTTTTTGCTGATTTCAAGATAAGCACCTTGGAAAGGCTGCCCAACACTTTAGAGAGGAGACAGAAGAAAGAAAGAAGGAAAAAAGTTTTAAGAAATGGGTAAAAAAGGCTGCTCTGACAGAGCCTAAAAATAAGTTGAGGCATACAAATTTAAAAAAAAGAAAAAAAAAAGCTCATTCTGTTGCCTTAAAATGTCTCAAGCACAGGCACCTAGATTTAAAACCAGTCATTTTTCCAAGGCTGTTGTCTGCTTCCTGGGGGGGGGGGGGGGCAGGGGGGGTCAGCCACGCCATCCACATGCCTAGAGGGACTGCAGCTGAAGTTTTTCAAAACCAGGCCTGAAAGGCAATCTAGATAGCATTCCATGAAGGCTATCTCAAAGGAAACCAGCTTATCCCAGCCACTACACATTTCCTTCGGCATGGATCAAAATTCCAGTGTAAGAAATTCTGATTTAGCTGGACCCCCTCATTTTTCCTCTATTAAAGGTAATGGGCCCGTGCCTATCAATTACGTTTAGCAAAAGAAATTAAGGACCTGCAGGAGCAAAATCCAAAAGCGTGGTGAGAAAGCCAGCCTTTTGCAAAGGAGAGAATGAAAGCAAGCCAAACTGGCCTTGGTAATCCAGCCTGATGAAGCCTTGTTGCTTTTTAAGCACACATGAGATTTTACAATAGTGATGAGCAACCCATGGCCGTGAAGTGCCATAGAAAGACTACAAAAGGCACCCACTGCTTTCACTGACAAAGAAACCCTGCTACCGTGTGACTATGCCCCCAATACAGGTGTGTGAGCTAGAGAAGCTGAGCCCATGCTCTCTGGTCACCTTGGAAAGGCAGCAAGGTGCCCAAAGGGACTCCCTGGGCCAGCTTGCTGATTCTAGACCTTGTCTCTTTAGGGTTCTGTGTCTCCTACTAAATATACATACCACAAATAACTTCATTTTTAATAAATAAATAATCAAATAAATCAGCTTTATTTACTTTATAGGCTATTACATTTTCAGGGTTAGTGAATATCTGAAAAGGTTTGCCAGCCTTTGTTTTAGAACTATAGGTGCAACAAAATCTAGCTCTTCTGCTATTGCTCGTAGTAAGCAAAATGACTTATTAGTAGTTCGCAAATAGTACATTTTCTATAGCTTAAACAACACCTCAAACTAGATTAGATTCATTTCTTCTAGAGGAGGAGAGGTTTGGGGGCGGCCACCAGGATCAAAACTAGTTAGAGGAAAACAGAGACATTTACTTGTGCAGTTCAAGGGTTCAATTCCCTCCATTTCAGAGGATAAAACTGTTCAAACATGAACCTCACTAAAATTAATTCTGCCACTCAGCTGGAAAGAGGTGTAAATTCTTCCAACCATTATTTCACAACATTTCAAAACTACTGTTGCCATTTATGTTGAATTGTGAAAGTTTCACAAGGCCAAGAAGAAAGAATGTAGACATTGCCACAGCCCCTTAAGCAATATGGACAGTG
Organism: Aspidoscelis tigris stejnegeri; assembly: GCA_023333525.1. Classification (NCBI taxonomy): domain Eukaryota; kingdom Metazoa; phylum Chordata; class Lepidosauria; order Squamata; family Teiidae; genus Aspidoscelis; species Aspidoscelis tigris. The sequence goes on from JALMGA010000010.1 coordinate 21,329,041, forward strand.
CATCTCCTCTGTCTGGTACAGATAGTGCTCACCGATAATTCACCCAAATATACAAACCTAGGCTTTTATCTGTCAACAAACTGATAAGATTAGTCAGCAACGAATGTTATGAAGTTTAATACCAAATAAGACCTGTAAACGAAAGAGATTCTTGACCCCTGCTCCAAGGTTTTGAAAAATCAACAGCACATTATTTTAAATACCTTCCTGCATCAATGTGCCCTGAATCAAGTGGAACGTGTCTGCAGAAGAAGAAGGAGTTGGCTTTTCTACCCAGCTTTTCTCAGCCATTCAAGAGAACTCAAAGTGGCTGACAGAGCGTTCTATTCTTCTTCCCACAACAGACACCCTGTGAGCTGTGAGAGCTGAGAAGAGAGCTGTGACTAGCCCAAGGTCACCCAGCTGGCTTCATGGGGAAGGACAGAATCAAACCTGGTATTCCCAGATAAGAGTCCAGATCCCCAACCACTAAACCCAAGTGGCTCTTCATGGTGTTTTTCCACTGTCACTAAAAGTACCCATTAAGTACCCATTAATGGGTATGTAATGGTATTTTTGTACCCATTAATGGGTACTTAATGGGTACTTCTAGTGACAGTGGAAAAACACCCCATTACAGACTAACAAAGAGAAAGAAGTTGGTAGCATGAACTTTTCTAGACTAAGTCTAGTCTATGAAAGCTCATGCTACCAGCTTCCTTCTCTTTGTTAAGTCTCTCATGTGCTACCGGACCCCCTTGCTTACTGAGCCAGACTTTGAATTCAGCCCCTAAGTAGTTAATTAAATGTCAGAGACTGGTAGCCTATAAAGCAAACTATTCTCTTTACTCAGATCTTTGTAATGTTAACTCCTGCCCTAATTAAGCAGCTAGGAATTTTTATTGCAACATGAAATCCAACCAAAGCCTGACTCAAAGGACTGTAAAGGAAGATCACAGTACTTGAAAACAGAACCAAAAGATTTTGGATGGTTTCAAACCAGCTGCCAGAACTAGCATCATTTTGTAATGAACTCACTTTAATAATTCCCAAGCATCTTCTAAATCTGCTTATAACAATAAACACATTTCTGCAGCTAGTTCAGAAGCAAAAGAAGCACCAATATGTCTCCATGTTGCTCCTGAGCATCTGAGATGAAGTTTTCTGTGATGTGTGAAGAGGAAGATTTTCTCTTGTACACGCAGGCAAGGGAAAGTAATATCCCAAAAAACATAGAGCTATATGTTTCAACTCTTATCACTATTTTGTCCCAGAGTTCCTTGCTGTCTCTTTTCCAGATCTGGAGTGCTTCATTTAAGAAGATAATATAGTATTCCCAAGAATGTTACTTAAAGGGAACAGAATGGTTAACCTCTGTAAGTGCAGAACAAAAACAGGTACACTCTCTTATCCTTAATCCCATTTCTTCTCCTGCCCTGCAGCCTCCTTTTTCTTCTTCTCCTTATTTTAAGCCTAGAGACCTGCTTGGTAAAGATCTTCACAAAGCCATCATCAACAGTCCTGTGTGTGGAGGGAAAGGTAGATACCTTTCATATAATGTTATGTAACACAACATAAATTTTGACTTCCCCTCCTTTAAATTAATCCCACTATTTGCACTAGTGCATCTGAGATGATAGACCTGTCCTGAGTAGCTCCTAAGTAGCTCTGCAGCTCTTCCAACACCTTGATACTTCTTGCAAACATGCACATATGCCCTGAAAGGCTGAGAGCCAATTTCCAGAGGAGCAGCAAGGAGCAAATGCTTACAGGGCATAGGTGAGCAGCTAAACACTTCAGACAGTGGCTACTTCATTGCCTCTTGCAACACACACACCAGGTTGAGAGTCAAACTGTTGAAGGGAAAGGAAGAGGGAATGACTATGCCATCCCAGAGGGTTTCCATAGGGGGAAATTACCTATATAAAGTGGATTTGCACCACACTGTGATTTGCAGGCTTCAATGATTACGTTACACAAGGAATGTCTGTATTCCTATCATACAACTTCAGGGAAATAACCACCACTGCTCATTACCTGGCAGGATACAAGGCTTTCTTATCCTTGAAAAGTTCACTAGCTTCCAGTTTTTCTTCATAAACAAGCTTCTTTTGGTCTGTGAATTGGTCTCTGTATTTCTTACACTGCAAAGGAAAGAAAGTGATCTATGACAGAACTATTGTTTGAAATCAGCTCAACACATCCAAAATATGTAGGAAAGGATATGGACTGTTGGGAGCTTCCTGCAACAAGTGCCACCTCTATACCTTCCATAGGATGCAAGCGACCCCAAGAAAATTAAGAAGAGAACTCACTAGCACCACATCCACACAGTGGCTGCCACTACTGGCCCCTTCCTGGGTGGAGCTGCATGGCACACACTCATCATTGTGCAGACAAAGAGAACCTCAGTGCACCTGTGTGTTGAAGCCTCACACAAACATGATACGGGTCCCTCCAAAAGAAGTGATATGGTGCAGGTGAGTTCCCCATGGTGTTCATCTGTGTTTAACCTACATTTACCCAACACACGGAAGCTGTACTTGTTGTGAGAAGCACCCAATGGTCCATAGTTTCTCTCTGCGATTCGGACATATTAAACAGAGGTTCAGTACAAGTCTATTGCTGTTAGATTTGTGGTCAAGAAAGACTTCTACCTATGTTTCCCCAATGGCCTCTGCATCCATGTGTGTCACAAAGTACATCAGATGTTGTAATATAAAAAGTGTTCTTTGACTAGTGTTTCTTAAATAATTGCTCCAATTACAATTCCTTGGGTCCACTGAGTCAAAGTTAATAAATATTTGTCAAAACAATTTTTATGAAATAGAGAGAACACAAAACCATAGTGGTCTGTCCTAAAGTCTCATAATTTGTTTTTACGGCTTTCCTTGGGACTGTGTTCTCTCATACTAAGATTTATTAATTTTCCTACTGCAGATTGCTCTAAATATCTGTCTGTATATATGCTGTTACCCTCCACAAGTGGAATATCCTCTTCAGTTCCTTGTGAGTTGAATCCAAGAAAAGATATGGCCTGGCAGGCCAGTTTTTATCAACTGGTGATAAAGATGGCATCTTATTCTTCATTTCCACAAAATATTTGTGTATCTATGTTTGGGGGGGAAAAGTTAATTAAATATGCTTTCAGTGTTGAACCACTCATACAAGCACCACACAGCCACATTCTCAGTTCACATCATTCACCCTAAGGTCCCAGGACATGTTACAACAATAAAAATATAAAATACATAAACAGACTAAAACAAACTTAAAATATAACCCTCCCTCCACGGCAGGACAATGTTTAAAGGAAGCTAAATATCAAAAGAGTTGTGTTTTGTTCAGGCATTTAAAGCCACGTAACACTGGTGTCTGGTGTACCTCCACTAGAAGGCTGTTCCAACGCCTGAGGCCTACTAGACAACGTCCTCCCATGTGCTACAATCTCTCACACATCTGAGAGTGGAAGAACTGCAAGAAAGAGCTCCCTTTGTGATCTTAATCTTGGGCAGGTCTATATTGGAGAAGGTGCTGCATACAGATTTGTTTAATCTAAAAGGTATGCTAATCTAAGGGATTTTGGAATGGGTGTAGGGCGGGTGGCCTAAGACACTTCAGGACGCTTTGACCATTCACACATAGGAGCGCAGGAACGCGTGTAAACGCATTCCGGCGCGCCTGTGTGCGAATGCTCAAAGCATTCTGAAGTGCCTTAGCCGGCAAATGCCGGCAAGGGGTGGGGAGATGCCTGCCGAGGCTCCCGCAGCCAGCAAAGCAGGCAATCAGCTGATTGTCAGCCAGCGCCGGCGGGGGAGGGGAGCCCGCGGCTGTCAGGGAGAGAGAAACATGAGCGAATGCTTCTCTCCCCGAACGGCTGCGGGCGCTTCGTCCGCGCCGGAACGGATGCAGAGCACTTTAAAGTGCTCTGCATCTGGAACGCACGGAAGACAGCTCCGGACGTGCCGGGACGCAAACCCGGCTGCGGCAATGCGAATGCCGCGTCCCAGGCTGTCTTCTGCGTGTTCCAAACCGGCGTGTGCGAAAAGGCCTCTAGAGAGAACCAGACAAGAAACCATAAGCCAGAATTTTAATGAGTCAGAAACATTGGCTCAGAGGTACTGTAGAAGAGGTACTGTAGAAGAAGTTGCAGCAAGTATTATGAGTGTCCCTTTCTTCCTCTAGTGGAGTCACAAAGTACTTCAGTGTTTGCTCCTCCATTTTAGAACTGCTGCTTCCATTTTATTCTGGAATATATCCTGGAAGAGAGACCCACTGTCCACATGCTAGTGAAGTCTACAGCAGGCCCTAAGCGAGGCCTGCCAGAGTCTGCACTAGCATGCGGTCAACAGACTCCTATCCTGAGACATATTCCAGAAGCCCTGTAGTCAGGGCCCTGTAGTCAGTGAAGCCAGTTGCTGTTCCCTTAATCTCCAGCTTTCTACAAATGGCAATTTGTGGCAAAATATGATTTAGGCTACAAAGTAGCACACTTTTTCCTTCAAAGAGTTATTAACAACCTCTCCAACCCAAGCCAATATTCTCTCATGGCCAGATTTGGTAAGCCCCAAAGGACACAGTAAATGTGTCCATCCAAGCACCTTGACTACATCTTTGGGTCCATCAATTTAAAGTCATCTACCAAAAATCTGAGATAATTGCAAGGCACCCCAAAGATCTTATACCAGTGACAGGTTCAACCACCAAGTGTTTTTTGTTTTATTCTGGATTATATCCTGGAATAGTGACTTGTCATCTACATGCTGGTAAAGTATACAGCAGGCCCCAGGTGGGACCTACCACAGTCTGCACCAGCATGCGGGCAGCAAGTCCCTACTCCAGAATATAATTTGGAATAAGGCCCAGTGCAGAAAGGGCTATAAAAAACTACTGTAACAATGCTTTAAGTGTGAAAATACGTACAATTTTCTGAAGAATAAATTCACAAATTTTTTTCCCAGCGTTGGCTCGGAAGAATTTCCTGTACTCTCTACGGACCTGGTAAATAAAAACCAGAGAGTAAATGTTCAGTTCTTCCCACCACCGCAGACATGAATATAAATGTAAAAAAATAAAATAAAATGAATAGCACAATTAATTGCAAATAGACAACTATGGGTGCTGGACTACCGAAACATCACAAGTTAAGATTATCTCCATAAAAACAGTGAGTACAGATGAAGTACAAGCACCCGTTAGATACCCAGTCTTTTTAAGCTTATTCCTTACACCTGGAAAACCTGAAACTAAGTTGTTTTACCACTCACTTGATCAAATACACCTCCACTGTATTCTTTAAAAGGAGAACATATGCTAAAGTCTCTACAGTGTTTTGTCAGAATAGCATTCAATGAAGTAAAGCTACGATCTTATGGGCCTTCTAGGTGGGACACGATATTAATCTCAGGCTGGCCATGAGGATGGCCTTGTTCACCCTCATGCAAAGCCAACCCTATAAAAAGCTCCCAGTGCATCTCCTCAAGAGGAGATAAGAGACATTTCTGTCTGACTACAGGAAGTGAATTGCATTTGTCTCCCTTACTGTTCCCCAGGCAAGAAATGCCAACCCAAGAGGATGGATCAGATCATAACAATGCCAGCCATCCTTCAACTTTTTCAATTCCAGGCAGGGAGTATACTCCCAGTTTGCCTTGTGTGGGAACAATGAGAATGCCACACAAATAACACAGCATTGTACCAATAATCAAAACAGTTAAGAAGAGGGGAAAAGGAGAGCAGATTGTAACTTCGACTTTCTTCTTTCTGCATTTGTTTAGTATAAGGAAAGCTTGGAGCTGCCTCAACCAGGTAGCTTAGGACAGTGATGGCGAACCTTTTGAGCTCGGTGTGTCAAAATTCACAAGAAAACCTAGCTTAACTCGGGTGCTGTGTCACTTCTAGAAATATCCATAATTCTGTGTTATTTGTAGCTCTAGTAAAAAAAGTTATATTTTTGATATATGTATTTTATTAAAATCAAAAACAAATAATTCTTTACATTAGTGACTTTTGTTGCGAAATCTTCAATTGAAAGTTGGTATTTCATACACTTCAAGAACAAGCAAGCACTACACGTCCAGGTGCCAGGGTGACCATGTGTGTCACCCAGAAGGGCTTGATGTGTCACCTGTGACACGCGTGTCATAGGTTGGCCATCACCGGCTTAGGAGCTTCCTCCTGAGAACAGCTAGAGTCCCCTTATGTGCACCATCATAAACACTCAATCACAGCCTGGGTCAGGACATGACCTTGTTATTCACAAGGGTTTCTGACATCCAGCAGTAGCCTACAGGCTCTGACTAGACACCTCCCACTGACCTGTGTTTTGATCAAGTGTGGATTAAATGTGCCTCAGAGATTTCAAAGGAGACGTTCCAAATCAGTACCTTATATCTCCCCTGGTATTCTGCAGTCCCATTCCATGTAGTATTACTACTAGCATAAGATCTGTTGCACAACGAAAAGTCTTTCGTAACATTCATTCTTTATCTTGAATTAAACAAACTTTAATTTTCACATAGCTTAATAGAGAAATCAGAATTATAAGCTATTTGAGAAACCTTAAATCTAATAAAGTACGTGCATAAACACACACAACTAGAAAAGAGGTAGAGGGGGGAAATGGAAACACAGCATCATGTTAAATATAACTATCCATATCTTCAGACATCTATAGAGAATATCCTTTTTGTGCCACAAATATATATACATACATATATGCTCCCATTTGTCATAATGTAGTGAAATAACACCTTCAGCAGATGTGGTTTCCCATCCTTACATTGCTTACCTGTAAACTGCATTCTTTTGAGTTTCATAGATGTACTTAAGATATGGGTGTGCCTGCCTGCAATGTCCACCAGGTAAACTTTTTGGAAAAGCAACTCAAAACAAGAACTAACTTACTCGACAATCAAGCCTCTCCACACCACAAACAGTATTCCAGCTGCTAGGAAAGAAGTTGCATCCTCATAATTTTAGGGGTCCCATTGCACAAAAGGCAAAAGAAGCAGCCCAGACCACAAACAAGGAGGAAAAAAGGTAGTAAAAACGAACGCTTAAAAAAGTAATAGCATTAAGAATATTTCTAAAACTAGGTAGACAGAATGTCTCCGTCCTGTCTTGGATCCTGTTTAAAGGATTACGCTGAAGCCTTACTTGTTCCTAACATCACCTTAGTGTGGCGTGCAGAAAAACCCAATCCAATTCTGCTGTAGTTGGAGAGTCAAAAAATGAAATACAAAGCGTATTCCTGCTCAGAGCTCTCCCCTCCCCTGCCAAGTATGTATCGTTTCAACTAGGCTCTGGTACTTGGAGAGCATTTGGCTGGGGAAAGAGATCCTCAGATAGGATTCTGTACTTCTTGATGTGTCAAAATCCATTTTAAAGCATGAGTGTACGGTCTGCTCAAGTTGTGAAACCTGGGTCTTAAAAATGTCAAAAAATTTTTTAGGTTCAATACATTTTCATCACAGTGGCTGTAGTCGCACCTTAGGTTTAATCCAGCTTCAATCTACATTCAGAGAGATAGAACACATCAAAGTGATAAGTAATTTTCTTTCCATGTTATCTCTCCCAAAGCTGACTTTTCTGAGTTATTTACTACTGAAAAAAAAGTTGTCACTTTGCTGATGCATTCTCTCACTCTGAAAGTGGACTGAGGGTGGATTAAACCTTAAGTGTGACCACAGTAAGTACCAGTGAAAAACAGCTGCTTACAGAAATCACTTCAGCTTTTCTACAATCTTTGTGAAAGTTGAAGGTTGCCCTGGAGAAGGAGTATGACACATTTGAATAAATGGCTTTGCCTTATTTATTTTCTTTTGGGTTTTTCTTTTTTTCGTGTGGTAATACTACTGGGAAACAATGTCATAATGGCACAAGCACTTGGAGAATAAACTTTTCAAAATTCTTCTTCATTATTTCCTCCTCACTTATGGAACATGGGAATTGGACAAATCAAAATTAGAGGGAACTTAGATCGTCCTCAATCTAAAGCAATCTCACAGGTATCTTTCTGAAAACAGATGTCATGTCACACCTGTTGAGGACCACCAGGTGGCTCAGTTTGTGATGTGGTCACACAGAAATCCTGTTTCACTGAAATGCCATCTCCCCTTGGAAACATGTAGGATTGCGACAAGGAAAATTCCACCATAAAATAAACTATGGTGAGTACATAATCACAAGTTGTCTGGGTCATAAGGGCAAAGCAGGTAATGTCCCACTACACCTAAGAGCTCAGAGCTTTGAGTCTCCTTTTTCCTTTATGTGTGTCTTTGTTGAGAGTTGGCTTCTGTATGTATAAGCTAATGTTTAGTGGACTCAATTTCCATGTGAGTTTGAATGTAATTGCAGCAGCAATGTCTCACTGGCTATTTGCTATACCTATTCTGCCCCCAAATTCCACTTAAAAGCTATCTTGACCAGTTTACCAGCCAAAGTGTACAACAGCTAGCACAAATGTACACAGTGCATTCCATTTCCCCCTCTGACACATAAAAGCAATATTTCTGCATGATGACAAGCCATCTGAAAGCTTGCTCTTCTCTTCCCATGCTGCAGAAGCTCACAATTACAACAAATACCTGAGTAGGGATCCATTCTCACTCTATATTCAGAAGATCTGAACAAAAATATACTGGTAACGTACCGGGAAGAGCAAAGAGAGAGCTACAGCTAGTTTTAAGCTGCTTGTAAGTGGAAACTGAAAGAAGAAAATGATTGTAATGAATCCATTCTGAATTGCTGTCAATCCAATCCAGGATGGCTAACTGTGACAGCATTCCTGTCATTAACGCTATTATTCCTTTGGTAAGCCAATGCTTGGGTAAGATTAATAATGTTTTCAAAGAGCTGTGCATTCATATGAGATTGCCTCAAATAACATACAATAATTTTCTTTTTTCATTTGTCTCCAAAAGGCCACGAGAGGCAAAATAATTCCCTTAAAGAACATGCCGGTTATAGCAATCCCAGAGCATCAAAAGTTCATTATGTGTTAGTGGATGCCACGCTTTATATGAGTGCATTATTGATATAAGGGAGTTGTTTAAGAAAGTACCTTTAGTCCAAGCCAGTAAGCCCAAATGACTGCAACAGCATGCTTACGCCTAGCCTCCTCCTTCAAGCGTTTCAACTCCCTTCGAGCCTAAAATGTTTAGATAGTGAATCATAGAGACAGCTTGATGCAGTTAGCATAATGACCAGAAAAAGAATTTTCCCAATGGCAGAATAGCTGATACAGGGGGATGGAAGAGCAGGACATGACCTGTAGAATCCCAACATGTCAGGGAGAAGACAAAAGTTGCAAGTGCACGCTGACCCTCCTCACCTCCGCTTTTGGCCCACATTTATAAAAACATAAAGAGCAACAGAAGTTCTCTTCCCAGTAATACCCTCAATGTTGCATGATAAGACAGTCAAAAGCAGAACAGTTCTTCTTCTCAAACACCAGCATTAACTGCTGAACATTCACATCTGGGGTTCCTATTTGGGTACACCATCCCTCTTCATGGGTATTCCTTTTGATGTCAATATATGTTCTTCAAAAAATCTTTCTCCTCCCTCCCCCAATAATACACAGATATAGATGAGTAACGCCCCACAGAAATATGATTCCAGAAAAAAATACTAGGGCTCTATAAAGCTAAAAGTTTCTGCTATCACTTTTGCTTATTTACGTATTAAAAGAAGACAGACTTTACACTGTTAACTTTTCATAAGATTTGTCTTGCAAATATTGCTAGATCTTTCTAACAAAGCATGCCTGTTATTTCTGCCTCTTTAAATAGACATTGCACACTTACCAAGTACACACTATAAGTATTGAAGAGACGATAGCAAAAATTTTTGAATTTCTTTTTACATCATTCTTTTTAAGTATTGGAGTTTATGTGCAGAAAATAAGTTTCTGATACACAAACATACATACATATATAGAATTAAAGTTACTGTTTTAATATTTACTGCTGTTTGAATATATTGTTTTAATGTTATTACCCACTCGAGCGACCTTTGTGTATAGGTGGGATAGAAATACAAACATATAAATAATCTTACTATTTAGAAAATGAGTTAGCCATGTGTGATTTGATCAAGAAATCTCACAAGCACATTGTAATGGTGAACAACCTTTATGTCCAAATGCCTTTACGTCTCAAATTAAAGCTGCATCTAGACAGCATATATTGGATAATCTGAATGAAACATGGATATCCCAGAACAAAATGTATCTGGATGTGTTTTACTCCAGACTATCCAAATAATGTCTGGATAAAGCTGAAGTCAGATTTTACCATTCTGCTGGACTATTTCCTTGCATTACTTAACATAGTAGTCCACCTGAAGCCAAACTGTTAGGGGCTAATCAATGCTCATTTAACTTTAAAGAGTGCTCCCAAACCCAATGCTATTCTCATATTCCCTAAATCAAATCAGTATTGATTGAATAACAGCACCACAATCCAGATAGCGACAGGACTTACAGAATTATATATTAAAGTACGGTGCTCCTTTTTTTTAAAAAATGACTGCAGCGTGTACAACAAATTTCAGACATTTCTTCACCCTGATTTATAGACCGCACACAAGGGGAAGCTTAAAAAGGATCTTCTGGCCCAGTCACAGCATATGTATACGAAGGAAAGCACATGGGCTTCAGTGGCACAACCCTCCAGGGTGCAAAAAACAGCTCCCTTCCAGTGAAACCTCTCCCTCCCCATCAGCAGGCAGGCAATGGACTCTGTGAGGGTTGCTGGTTTAGCCTGTTATTCTATGGCCTATCAGGGCAGAAGGAAATTAAAGGCAGAGGCCCAGAAGGAAACTCCAAGAAATGCTGGACAATGTTCAGGTTTACACACATCCAAGAAGGGAAACTACTCTGTCTCAGGCAGAGAAATCTGTGCCTGGCTCCAAGAAGTGAAAACATCTGACAGGAAGTTCTGAATATTTCTCTTGGTTTCCTTGTTTCTTTTCCCTATCTCTAAATAATAACAGTAATGACATGTTGCATTATATTTTTAAAAGGTTAATGGTGCTAGCTATCATATCTATACTTTTTTAAAAAAATTCTAAACAAAATATTATCTTATCCAAGACATTTGTTTACACAGACATTTGTTGAGAGACTGATTGGGTGTGCTCTTAGTTAAATTAAAAGAGCATTTACACAGTCCCTCTACCACATTTTAGAGTTCAGCAGTAGACTCAGTGTTACAGACATACCAATAATCATACATTATACCAAGATCTTTCTTCAGTGCTGAACCTGGGACTCATAATAAAGGAAGTTACTTTATACAGAATCAGGCTGTTAAACTCTTCGTAGAATCATAGAGTTGGAAGGGACATGTAGGGTCATCGAGTCCAATCCCGGGCTCAATGCAGGATTTCCTAAGCCAGAGGTGTCAAACTCAATTTTGCAGAGGGCCATATATTAAATTTAGAATGTGTAGGCGGGCCGGATTCAAATAAAAAAAAAATGTACTGAATTATTATAACATTTTATTTATTTAATTATATAGTATACTATAGTATATACTCAAAGCAGCTGACAAAGCTTGTGTTCTCTTCTGAGCTCTCACTGGTTCAACTACCACCCTGTGGGGAGAACAGAAGCTTTGTCAGCTGCCTTGAGTCACCTTTAATGGGTGAGGAAAGCAGGTATTAAAGCCAACACTTCTCTCTTTCTCTCCCTCTCCTGCCTGCCTGCCTGCTTCCTTCCTTCCTTCACAAAGGAGGCAGGGAGGGAGGGGAGGCAGGCAGGCTTCATTTCTTCTCCGATCGCGTGGAGATCGGAGAACTTAACTCGCAGCTGCTGCCTCCGCCCCTTGCAAGCAACACCAGGCCGAGGGGGGCAGCGGCAGCAGCAGCAGCTTCAGCTCTCTGATCTGCACAGAAGGAATCTGCCCCTGCGATCGGAGAAGAACTGAAGCTGCATGAGAAAGAGCAAATTTCTACAGGCGCCGGGGCTTGGCTCTGCTGCTGCTGCCGAGAGAACCAACATTAATTCTCGCAGCAGCAGCAGTAGCAGAGCAGAGACGGCGCCTGTAGAAATTCGCTCTTTCTCGGGTGGCTGCCTGCGCGCGGCGGCAGCAGCGCCTCCTCCCTGAAGCCGAGGCGAAGCCCGAGCATATCGGGCCTCGCCTTCGCTTCACGGAGGAGGCGGTGCCGCGCGCAGGCAGCAGCCGAGAAAGAGCGAATTTCTACAGGCGCCATCTCTGCTCTGCTGCTGCTGCTGCTGAGAGAATTAATGTTGGTTCTCTCAGCAGCAGCAGCAGCAGAGCCGAGCGCCGGCGCCTGTAGAAATTCGCTCTCTCTCCGGCGGCAGCATGCACGCAGCGCCTCCTCCTCCTGTGCGATCGCGGGCCGTATCAAATCGGCCCGCAGGCCGCATCCGGCCCACGGGCCGTATGTTTGACATGACTGTCCTAAGCCATCCCAGTCAGATGTAGGTCCAGCCTCTGCTTGAAGACCTCCAATGAAGGAGATCTCACTACCTCCCATGGCAACCTATAATTTCCAGAAAGCTTGGCTCTGGCTAGAAGCAGCTTTTTCAAAATTAGGGACAGGGGTCATTTCCCAGCCTTGACATTATCTATTCTTTATCTCGAGATGCCTATAATCTTTAACGCAGGAAACATGAGATACAGCCCTTCTAAAATATAAGTCACCCAGGCCTGGCACAGGCTTATTATGCTTAGGGAAAGACATCGGTCCTAGGGCAGCATCTTCCCATCACCTGCCATTGAAGAAGCCTATGTGGCCACAGGAGCTGAACGTAGCAGAAACAAGTGAATACAACAGGGCAAACAGCAGCAGGCAGCGAAACGGAGCAGCAGCCAAGAGAAAGGGTGTTGGTGTACGGCAAGGGTCACTGCATAGTGGAGGGGTGTCTTTTGCTTGGGGCTGCAGGAGAGCTAGAATCAGGACAGATCTGTGAAGGATGTTTTAGTGCAATTTCACTCCTAAGAACAGCTGACACTAGAATTCATGGGATTTTTTTCAGGGACACTGTTTAGACTTGTATGCTAATGGCTTTCTCTTGAAGGATGCAGTCCTGCATTGGATTTCTCATGACAATACTGAGAAACAAATTCTGAAAGGCAAAATTAACAAACTATCTTTTTAGCGTGCCTGAAATTACTGTTTCTAAGGCAGCTAGGCACCAGACTCAATGGAACTGCACAATCCTCAGGGACTGTGCCTGCTTCTCATACTAGGACTGACATAGAAGGAAAGGGAACAACATTTAGAAGAGTGTAAGCAAAAAGTGGCTTTCATAATCCAAGGCCCTTTCTGCACTGGGCCTTCTTCTGGATTAAATCCTGCCCAGGATTTGCCATAGTCTGTACCAGCATGCAGCTGGCAAGCCCCTATTCCGGGATATAATCCAGAAGAAGGCCAAATGCAGAAAGGATCTAATACTAACATGTAGCATTTCCATACCTTTCTTGCTAAAATCCTGCCCTAGCCTGGGTTGTAAATCTGTATCTCTTTACCGTCTAAGCTCCCATTCTATTGATCCTCGATAACTGCTTGTTCTGTCCCATGCTGAAAAATGAGACCTGCCTTCTATGTATTTTTTGCCAGCCACTTCTGACCCTAGTTCTACCTCTAAGCCCATGAACGCTGGCAAATTAACCATTGTACTTGCTCCATCATTCCTTGAGTCATCAAGTATTGGTGAAACTTACAGTCTGCACTGGGTCATACAGTGAAAGATGCTGTGCCCCTATACTGTACTATTAAGGGCAATGGGTCATTGTCCTAAATAAATTCATGTGCGAAAGTGCAATACTGATATAACTCTAAAAGGGGCTTGAGAACAATCCTGTGTTTAAATGAGCAGTGCTATCTTATACATTCAATTAAAAAAAGAAAAAGAAAATTACATCATACTGCTGTGATCCAATGGGAGGAAAACACTACACAGTATTATCATAAAATGTGAAGCATGAAGATGTGGTTTACGTGCATCGCTGTGAATTCAGGCAACAGATTTTTTTTTAAAAAAAAAACAAATTAACAGCCTTGGGTAGAAACTACAAAACTACAACCACAAATGCATGCTATCAAATATCTTTTGTTTTGAAACGTGCAAATTTAGCTAGGTGAATTTTACTCATTGTTACTCATGGCTGGGTAACAAACAATTCATGATAAATAGCTGGCATACTTTTTTAAAAAAATGATTATTATTATTATGGACATTTTTGAGGTTAAACATAGAAAAGATGGAGATGGAATGTTATCAATAGTCATGCTCATGTTTAGTAAGCTAGGACAGATCATTCATTCACGTTCTTTCTCGTCAAGCTGCAAAGGAAAGAGCGCATGATGCATGTAGTACCTTAAATCCAAGCCAGTAAGCCCAAATAACAGCAATAGCATGTTTATTCCTAGCCTCCTCCTTCAGCCGCCTCAGTTCCCTTCGCGCCTGTGATGCATTTGAAAATGAATTACAGAAAGTTTGAGAGAGTAAAAAGGCTTAGATTTTCCCAGTGGACAAAGAATGAGAAAATGAAACCCAATATTCACCAAGTGTGTTGGGTTCACAGATTGAACTTGATGAAAAGTGCAGATGCAACCATGAAGAAAAGCAAGTGAAGTTACATTTATTTATATTGTCGTTGTTAAGCAACTGAATACAGTCTTTCCATCAATCTACGCAACATGTAGTGGCTATAAAGACCAAGAAAAAGCCTGCTGTATTTGACTTACCTGTGTGCCATGCCAGTAGGCTGCAATAGTTGTAACAGCTTCCTTACACCGCTTTTGGTGCTTCAGTTCACGAAGCAGTTTCCGAGCCTGTGAAATATCACCACCCCCATGCCAAGGATGAGTAAATATTCAGAATAAAAATGTACAGAAACCCAAAAAAGGCTATTTTACTCCTACTTATTCACTGCTCTCCCAGGAAAAACAAATACAGTATATTCTGGCATATAAGACTACTTTTTAACCCAGAAAAATCTTCTCAAAAGTCAGTGGTCATCTTATACACCAGGTGTCGTCTTCTTATACAGCAAGTATATCCCAAACTCTATATTTTAACTGGAAAAGTTGGGGGTCGTCTTATACACCCAGTCGTCTTATACGCTGGAATATACGGGTAATTATTCTTACACTTGCAGCTTATATTGTTTATTTTATTTAAAATATTTTATATGACTTCACATTAAAAATGTAACTGCAAGGCAGTTTTCAGAACATAAATAAAAACAGCTAAAACCATAAGTGTCACAAGAGCATTATTAAATGTTATTTTAAGATTCTAGTTCAATTCCAGTTGAAACTACAAACCAAGCAGCAATTCAATGAACGAAATTCTGCTCTTAAAAATATTATATTCTCTTAGGAGTGAGGGATCTGCAGGCAAGAAGTGACAAATCTGGTTGGTAACATTTTTTGTCCCTTAATAAATATAAACTAGAGGGAACACTTTTTTTTAAAAAAAGAAACTATGTAGTTCTGACTCAACAGGCCAAATTCACTTTGCTTATGTTAAAATGCCCCACAAGGGAAAAAATACAACTGAAAGCAGACAATACTACAAGATAAAATTAAGGCCTTAGCACAATAATCTGTGGAAATGTAGACACTACACTAGCAGTTGCTTCATTTCTGACTAAGGTCCAGTTTATCAGCATTTCTGTTAATAATGGCTAAACTGATATACCCCCACATCTAGTGGTAGCCAAATTCTGCAACACAAGCTAAGAAGTCTCTGGATTCTAATCTGGCCTTATGGATGCTCCAATTAACCTGCAATGATGAGACCATAAAGTCAAGACTGTAGAACGGAAATTAAATTATTTTCCAAACACACCTTCCATCCTCTGATGTAAGACTGAACTATGATGGCAGAACTCCTGGTCTGTTGATATTTCTTTTGTTGCTATATTGAAAATGAAAAATGGATATGCGTGAAAGTGGGATTTAAAAACAGACAATTAATCAAATAACATCTGTTACACCTTCCTGCATATCATATATAAAAACACCCATGTTTTCTGATGAACAGTTTTTTAAAAAATAAAAGTTAGCATTTTTTTTTTACACCACAGCTCTATTGTGGAAATTGAAATGTAGGACTATCTCAGATGATACCAACTTAAAAAATGCCTTCATCTCCTAACAGGATGCTGAAAACATGCTCCAACAGAGTCCAAGAATTGGACACTTAATATAATTAGACAATATATCCGAATAATAAATTCAAGTATAACTGCTGATCCATCAACTTCAAAAGACATGTTTCAACAGAGTTTGAAAATAATACTTGTGTGTGTGAGCACGTGTGTGCTTCCATGCATGCAAAATTGAATTGACAGGCACCAAAGTTGGAATAAGCCATGTTTCCTTATATACACTTTTTTTTACAATTAAGCAAGGAATCCAAGTTTCAGCATCCATTTAAGATTAAAGCAAGGAGCCACTTGTGTTAACTGCAGGGATGTGCAGGATGGGTCATGGACCATGCCAAGCATCCCTCATCAGCAGTGCTCAGTGTCAAACAAATTCATGAAAATGCACTATAATGCAGAGCTTTGCTAAATGAAGCGCAAGCAAGCATTACTTGCTGACATTAGATGGCGCTGTGTTCAAATGTCATGTCCAGTCACAAAGTCACCCAACACCTGCAAGTAAAGCTTACCAAGATTAGCTTGCAAGTAAGCCCTGTTGGTCTGGGAAGACTCAGTGTGGACCCAACTCCACCCTCTGACAGCCCAAAAGCTGTCCAAAGATATTTATCGTAAACACAATGCTCAACTTTTAACTTACAGTACCTCAATTTAATTCATAAAGGATAATATTAATAGTTTTAAGGGTATTATTAGCCACATTCAACCTTTGAGAAATGATTAGCTGGAAGTCCAAATAAATAAAATCATGTCCTACTGCGTATCTCCTGTACCAGGCAGAGATCACAATCTGACTCTTCTTCATGAGGAGGAAACGTGTGCGGCATTTCCAGCCCCTGTAGATCTTCTGGATTAATGTTGCCAAATCCTCAAGGCGCTGTTTTCTCAGGTCTTCCAATTTGAAGAGCTACAAAAATTAGGGTGAAAATAGGAGGAAAAAAAGAGAAAGGATGATATATTTAGCATTTTACGTCCCTACTCTTCCAAGAAAGCTGGTGAGGTTTATTGGGTCATGAGGTTAATCTGCTCAGACGGGGACAACCAAATGTGCTATCATGCTCACTGGATGACACTGAAAGAGCTGCTCCTGGTCTTATTTCCTAACCCACATGCAGCAAAATAGAATATAAAAAGATGTCAAGGACCGCCAAAATCACTCTGCAATTACTGGGATCAAACTTTAAGGTCCTGCATGTTTAAATACACCTGTAAGGCCCTGTATGCTATAAACAGCAAAAAATTAAAAAAAATAAAAAATGACACAGTCAATATTAGGCTAGTTTAGAACCTCAACAACTTTTTAATGAGAGGGCCACGGAATTTTCAAATAAAAGAACATTTGGAATGGCCATTTGGACCTCAGCACAAGCTGGTCTAGTGGATTTCTACTGCCTCATTTATTGCAAACAAAACCATCCCAAAAAGTTGATACAATGCTACAAAGATTATCTGGAAAAAAACTGGAGCACATCTTTGAAATAATCTCTCTCTCTCTCTCTGCCTTTAATCAACATTCACAAGAAAATTATATTTAAGGTCATTTACAGGTAAGCCACTATGACAAAAGGGACATTTTTTTGCATTTCTTGAATGCTTATCTTTCCCAAACCTACTACACTACACACCTTTACTGTTTTCGTACAGAAGAAAAAGGTAAATACTTATTCATTCTGCATTAATTAGGTGGGGGAGAAAAAACAGGTTAACATACCGTTCTTGGATTGCGGATGAATATTTTTGATCTACCCAAGGAATATTCTTCTTCAGATACCTCCAGCTCATTGAACAGTACTTCTACACCAGCTCTAAAACAAACAACAAAAGTAAGATATATTTACTACTAGCCCTAAGTTGCAGCATTTAGATATTCTGAATTTACTTACCTTCACTTTATCCATTCAGGAGAGCTGTGAAGGCGTACCTACTTCACAGGGAAACAGCTTTTCCTCCCCACATTCAGGCACATTATGGTTTTAATATGTTCATTTTATATTTGGCTTTTAATGTTGTAACCAGCCCTGAAACTTTGGAGCAGAGGCAGCAACAAAAAACATCCCAAAGAAAAAGAAGAGCAAAATAGCTAAATGGTTGTCTGATGAGGTTTTACAAATAGCCGAAGGAAGGAAGGAAGGAAGGAAGGAAGGAAGGAAGGAAGGAAGGAAGGAAGGAAGGAAGGAAGGAAGGAAGGAAGGAAGGAAGGAAGGAAGGAAGGAAGGAAGGAAGGAAGGAAGGTCAGTTTACAATCCAGCCACAAAGAAGGGCAATGCCAAGGAACATTCAAACTATCAAAAAATTGCCCTAATTTCACACATTAGCAAGATGATGTCGACAGTCCTGGAATGATCCATCTGCACTGCACCAGCCCCCAAATAAGTTTGGAATGGTGCTAGAGCTTCTGGTGCAAATGACAGTCACCATGCCTGAACCTAACTTCCAAGGAACACTTTCCCGTGGAAGTTAAGTGCAAAAAGGGCTTTAAAGAGCTGGGAGTACCAGGCCACCTTCTGTGTCCTGAGAAACCTGTCAAGAAGCAACAGTGAGAACCAAAACATGGAACAACTGATTCGTTTAAGACTGGGAAAGAGTGCAACAAGCCTGTAAACTGTCACTCTATATGAAGAAATATCAGGTTAGATGAGTCAAAGACTGGGATTAAGACTGCTGGGAGAAATATTAATAACCTCAGATACATAGATGATGCCAGTCTGATGAGGTTTAAAAAGGAGAGTGCAAAAGCTGACTTGAAAATCAACATTAAGAAAAGCTAAGATCATGGCATCCAACCCCATTGCTCCTGGACAAACAGGGGAAAGAAATGGAAGCTCAAAGGTCACTGCAGTCACAAAATTAAGACTTTTTTCTTGGGAGAAAAGCTGTGCAAACTGGACAGAATATTAAAAAGGATAAGTATTACCTTGCTGATTGAAGTCGGTATAGAAGCTATAGTCTTCCCAGTAGTAATTTACAGTTGGACCATAAGGAAGGCTCAGTGCTGAAAAATCAACACTTTTGAACTGTGATGCTGGAGAAGACATGTGAGTCTCCAGCACTGCAAGGAGATCAAATCAGTCAATACTAAAGGAAATCAACCCTGTTCACTGGAAGAACAAATACTGAGAGAGAGACTCATTGGTAAAGACCATGATAGTGGGAAAGATTAAAGTGAAAGGAGAATGTTACATCAAAGGATGAGATGGATAACATTGTGGAATGAGTCGGTCAGCCTCCAGGAGACAGTGGAAGACAGAACGGCCTGGTATGTTGTGGTCCTTGAACATGCTCAGAGTTGGATATGACTAAACCACTAGACAACAACAGCCCACTTGCATAATGTCATGTTCACATGCAAATACACTATCTGAACAAGTAAAAGAAGAGACCATAGTTTGCATAACTTTTGTACATTGTCAGGCACACTTGCGACTCCATGCAAAACCATGTGATGTCCATAGAACAATGATATAATGTTTTGCTCTCCAGGAAGTATTTTTCAGTTCAAGAAGAAAACAAAAAGGAAGAGGTGTCACTGGTCAGCTAAGCAAGTTTTCTGTTTCTAGGCCACAGAAACGTTTAAATACACATTCCACATTTTAGCTGCAAAACAGACCTCCAAGGTGGATTGTCAGAGTTCATTCCAGAGTTTCTATGACACAGCCAGTTGCTTCTTCCCTGCATTTGTGGACTTTACCATCACTGCATATTATTCCTTCACAATATCAAAGTGTATCACAAATGGCATCAATAGGTGCCTGTTTGATGAAAGAGGTGGGGGAGCAGCACAGAGGAAGCTTTGCCTCAAAATGGATCCCACCATATAGTTTAAATAGATTTTGTATTGCATTGCTGCGTTGGCTTTTACAGTTCTGTGGTCTCAATCAGCAAACCGTTGTTGGTTAGTCCTAACCAACACAGTATACGTGGGACTGTTCACCCTTTTGGCACCCAGTCCACCGGCCAGATTCCTCCACATGCACCCAGGAGCGACAGCAACCCATCTGAAGCTGCCAATGCCCTCACAGGAACAATCAAACTGTGGGTTGCTAAAAAGCAGTCCACACACTGACCAAACAGCTCACTATGGCAACATCCTACTGGTTCACAGTTTGGGCATTGACTGGGCCCATCAAAGGAGTCCAGGCTAGTCAACTGCACTTACAAGTGCTGCTAGTGTAGCGCTTATAAGTGCCAATGGCTGCCACCACATTGGATCCTCACCCGGTATTCCTGGCATGGTATTCCTGGTAAATGTGAACAGACCCCTCTCTAGTATCTGAAAGCATTTTTTGAATCTGGACATCTTTGGTCCCTATTTGCACTTTTGTTAGGAATGGTTGTATTTTATACTGTACTTTAATTATCATTTAACTGCCACAGATTTATCCTTTTGTACTGTTGTAACCAGACCTGATTACAGGACGAAAGACAGGATATAAATACAATATGTACATAAGTACATAAGCATGAAAATACATAAGTAGGTAGGTAGGTAGTAAGTTCTTGTAACTCTTACCTGGCAGGACCTCTCCAGTGTGGCCATGTCTGTTTACAAAGCATCTTATATCTTTCTAGACAAGGATCATAAGCTTGTCTGAATGCATATCCTGCCCGTCGGACGCGAACATTTTCAAGGAGACCCAAATACCGAACCTGATGACAAACTAAAGCCTCATTGAAGATATGCGCTGCTTTTTTGTCATTTGGTTTAATGCACCTGGAAAAATAAAAAATAAAAGTAATGAACTCCTATACAGCAAAAAAATCCACCCTCTTTCCACACAAATTCCAGATAATATGAATGGTTAAAATACAGTGTGTAACAAAATTACACACTGCAATATTCAGAATTCTATTTAGCCCCTTTCACACTATGTGTGGAGACCAAGGAATAAGGTTTTCTGTAGCTGAAATGCCTGTATGATTCAAAACCACTCACATGTATCTCTGGTTTGGTCTTCTGTTAAGTTGATTTTGACTGTAAGATTTTGACTGAATAATACTTGGCATCAATTTAGAAACCCTACAACCCCCATGCATATTTTAGAAAAAGGCAACAATCTCGCCTGTGAGCAGAATGAAAAAGTGAAGCTTCCAACAGAAAACCTACAATCTACTTCAGAAGTTTCCTAGATTTTCACCCATTAATCTTGGTGAATGAAACAGCTGACAAGTACCCAAAATCCCAAAAATTGTGCAAAAGATGTTTGAGCCTCTGTGGCTGTAGTTGATTTCCTGTGCTTTGAAGACAACATTTGGCAGTTTCCATAAGGCTGGATTTGGTATCTGAGTGTGCATGTTTGAGCTCCCCCACAGCAGATGCTCTGAGGTAGATAAGTGTGCAGTTACATCAGACGCGGGTTTTTTCAGACTAGCAAATGAATGACGCCACATTCCTCACCATGAAGACCAATCAGCCTGGATTCCGTTTGAGGAAGGCTGGCCTGCTTGAAGTTGACAAACAGGAGACAGAAGAATGGCAGGGATAACTCAGCTGCTGAAGTCACTCACTCACTCACTCACTCACTCACTCACTCACTCACTCACTCACTCCATCTTCATATCAAGTTTGCTTATTTTACTTTTAGCTACCATTTCTTGGATTTCTAAATGGTATATAGCTTGAAAGCCAGCAGGGGTGTGGGGACTATTCAGTGTATTGTACTGAGTGCCCTGTGGACATAAATCAATGGTGTGTAATTGGTTCAATGAGTCATTGACACAAGCCAGACACAAGCCAGAGATTGAGGGTGAATGAAGGCAGAAGAAACCTCCCTAGGCCTGCTGAATGGAGCCTGAGAGATCTTTAACTGCCAGACATGAACCCGCAGCAATTATTGTGGGGTTTTTTCAGCCATGGACTTTAGTAGCCCTCTTCTCCTCTGTTTCTGTGCCTCCATGTTTCCCTACTCAAGTCTTCCTTCTCCATCATGGCTCAGATATGCTCTCCCATTTCTTTTCACAGTTTCTCTTATACAACAGCAGCTTTAGTTCCACTACTACCTCATTCTCTGAGCATTTTTTTCTTGGGGATGAAAAATGGAGCAGGGACAAACACTGAAGCCTCCTCCTTCTTGTCTGGGGACTGAACATTCAGCCCTATCAGGCAGCCCCTGAAGAGATTTTTTAAAAGATGGTGGAAACAATTATGAAGGATGGGATTATTGAACGGTTGAGAGTCACAGGCCTTACCCAAGTTTACTTTGGCTTCTGTAAAAGAAAAAGACATCTAATTAACTAAACTATAAGTAAACATGTGGATTAAAGCCATCTGGTGATCACTGTCTATTTAAATCTTTAAAAAGATCTTAATAGACTCCTCATGAAAGATTCCTTGGTAGGCTTAGTCATGGAATAAAAGGACAGATCTTATTATAGAGAATCAGCTGGTTAAGAAGCTAATATCAGAGGGCAGGAATTAACAGACATTCCTCCCATATTAATATTAAGTAGAATCAGGAGTGGCTATTGTATGACTCCTAATTCTAGCTAATTTATAAATATGTTAAAAAGCACCATTCCCAATGGAGAATGCTTCCCCCCCTTTTTTTTGTTTAAATCTCTTCAGTGCCTGTCTGACAGAGCTAAATATTCAATCCCCAGGCAATAGGTGAGAGATTTGAGGCTACCTCCCTGCTTGAGACATATTTTCCAACATACCTTTTAGCCGGTCCAAATAAAAAGCTTTCTTTTGCTTTTGCCTTCTGCTAGAAAATGCTCAGAAGCAATTGGTGGGCCTTGTGTGAGATGGGGTACTAGACTAGATGGGTCATGGCCTAATCCAGCAGGGCTCCTATTATGTTATGCTCCTGAAATTCCCTTAGCTCTGCAATTGAGAACAAAGGTTTCTCTACTCTTTTTAGCCTTCCTTGCATTTATTCATCACTCTTCCATGAGTAAAAAAGGAATCCCTTCTAAAGCAATCTTCAGCTCTTCAGCTGCTGTTTGGCCACAATTCTTTTATGCCTGACCACTGAGCAAATTAGCCGCGGTATCTCTTTACCACATTCCTGAAGCTTTATCTACATGTTTACCTGATGTAGTTTGGATTTTTTGTCTGCAAGTTCTTCATCAAAGTTGCTACAGAAGCCTTGAACTGTGAGCCAGCAGTTGGGGGTCTCTTTAAGTTAATCTTGGAAGGATTTCCCTCTGGAAATAGAGCCTTAATAAGGGAGTGGTTGGCCTTCCACATGGCCTGGGAAAGATCACGGTAAAGCAGGTCATTATTCTTGTCAACGAATCCTTCTACCTGGTACATTACCTAGAAAGAGAGATTAAGTGGATCAATAAAACAGTGATCACTCCAGATAAGGGACAAAATAAGAAAGCCAATGCCCATGCTTCCAAACTGATCTGTTTCAACCCAACAATATGAAGCATACAACAGGGTGCCTCTTTAGCACTGAATTTGCTGCAGTGAAAATGAAAAGAAATACTATACACATGGTTGTTTCCTAGATATTGAGGTTCCTTCCTGGGTTTGCTGCCTGCATCCAGGATGCCGAAAGAAGAGTTATTAGCACTTATAGGAAACAATCTTTCCAGAAGACAACAAGCAAGAAGCAGGAAAGTGGCACTGGTTGCATCTAGACGTTGGTTACTTATTCCAGAATATCCATGCTTTATTCTAGATGACAGAGGGTATGACCAAAAGGTGTTAAAAGCCCTCAGCTGGTGCTCACTGCCCCAATTTCTCTAGATCCTCAACCAGGAGAAAAGAATGAGAGAAAAATAGAACCTATACATTTCAATACATTAAAGTGATTTTTGTCTCTTTGCTGGGAATGGTGCGCCAGCAATTTCTGATGTTGCAAGTCAAGGGATCTTTAGGGTTGAACCTTCAAGCTCTGAAAATCCAAACCTCAAGGCTTGTCCAGTCCTCATGTACAGGATGTGAAATCCCCTCACTCTATCACAGCAAGGGGTAGGTGGGACACCTGACATCAGGATGTCCCACCAGGGAAAGAAGAAGGAAGCCTGCCATTTGCACTTCAAGAGTGGCTGGACAGGAACAGGTGTGTCCCAGCATTCAACTGCAAATGGCCCAGCCATTCCTTCAATGGCCGGGAATGGTGCTCAGAGACCGTTTCAGCCAAGCAAGTGCAAACTTGGCCACTCTAGATGAATAGAGTGCAAGCAAATCTTCAGAGACTGTGAAATCAGCACACTGAAGGGTAGAATACCCAAAGGCTGCAGGAGCAATGAGAAAAGGCTCATGGCTTGAAAAGAGAGGAACATGTAGAGCAGGGCCATCTTCTGCCCTAGATAGAGACCAATGTAGCAGGTTGTACTTCCAACAATTCCTGGAAAGCAGGTTAGGCAGCCATGATAATGGGCCTGCCTCTGTTCCCTAGGGCAGAGAAGGCTGATGGTTCCTAATTCCAGATCTGAAAGAAGACAATGTGGGAAAAAATAGATTCTTGCATCCTCCCAACCCCTGGCCAAAACTTTTAACACCTCTTGATCACATCTAAGGTGAGAACCAGTCTTTCTCGCTTTCCTCTTTCTCCATCTTCTAGGAACATGGCCCATCAGATGTTGCTGAACTGCAAATCCTATCCATTGCCACCACCAGGACAGTGGCAACAAATGATGCAACTTGTAGTTCAGCAATTTTAGATTGGCTTAACGTCCTCGCTAAAATATTTTACAGATCTTTGCTAACTACACCCAAAATCATACAGTATGCATTACCTTGCCAGCATAATGCTGGATCCGGAAGCAACTATGGGGCAACGAAGTATCATTCAAGAAGCGTGAACACTTGCTCATCCTGCTCTCAAAGTGCTGGTGAGTAGCACAGACTTGGTTCAACTTTTCCAAGAAAGTTTCATCAGTGACAGCTCCTGGCCTCAGGCATTCTTCATCTAGCATAGCTAGAATTCCGTTTTGATTCTATCATGTAAAAACATGATTCACTTCATTGTCTGGGCATAAATGTTATCTGCATCATTTGAAGTACACATGAAGACAATGAAAAACTGAATCTTTACAGAGACCTGAAAACTTGTCCACACTTCTGTCATTTTACTTCAACCAGAGGCACTTATTTAAGACTAAATGAACTTGCTATGCTAACTAGGACAAACAATTTTACATAGCATTTATTTAAAATTATTTATTAGAAAGGCCTAGATACACAACCCAACCGATTTACTCCTGCATAACTTCAAAGGAATCGTCCATTTTTCAACATTCTTTAGAAATGTCTCCTGTCTTCAGCAAGGCCTACCATCTCAATGCACAAGGAGGAGATGAAAAGAGCCAAGGCGTAGACAGAATAATCCTCAAATTATCCAATACACTTCAAGTTAAAGCCTTTGCTAAATTCCGCAGTTTATTACATAAGACTGAGTAATGTCCCTCACTTGAGTGCTTCCCATATTTTCCATCTTACTGTCCATTTCAGTGCAAAATGGAACAGCAGCAGCAAGCAGCTGAATGATCTTTTCTGCTCCTCTCAGGTTCTGGGCTTTAAATGAAAAACAGCAGATTCCCCAGTATAGTACTTCTTCCCTTAAAGCAGTGGTTCTCAACCTTCCTAATGCCGCAACCCCTTAATGGAGTTCCTCATGCTGTGGAGACCCCCAACCATGGGGGCGGAGCAGCTGGGAGGTGGGAGGGAAGGGCGGCGGGAGACTTGTCGTGACCCCTCTGAAAGGGTAATTTGACCCCCATAGGGGTCCCGACCTCCAGGTTGAGAACCATTGCCTTAAAGCCTGCTTGCAGATTGTAATGAGAACTAGTTCTTACTTATGCAAGCAATGTATCTGCATGAGCCAGCTACCAACAGAAGGAAGGTTTTCAAAATTAGAGCATCTTCCCTTCTGCTCCCATGAAACTATAATATGACGACCTATCATAATGTCTGAACTATGAAGCAATCTCAATAAAGTCTAGAAGCCGACCCACCTTTTTCAAATGCAGACAAATAATTTCTGTGGTTAAAAGTAATGCAGTCATTACTTTGGTGTCTCATGAATTCACGAGTCAGCACCATTCATGAATTAGGACCAGAGACTGGGATCTGTCTCAAAGGTTTTTCAGGGGTAGGTGGTTTTCAAACTGTTTATCCTGATCAGTTCAGTATCCTGAAACTGTTTACTGTCCAGAGTTTCAGCACTTCTGACTCTGCTCAACTGTGAGTTTTGGAACTGCTGATTTTGAAGCTTATGAGTGACTGAGATATCTGGAAGTCCTGCCGCCCTATCTGGTTACTACTGACAGCCTTGATGGAGCAATCTCGGCAAACAATGCATGACCTCTGCATATAAATGCCAAAAATGAATAAAAAGAAACTTCACAGGCTTCTAATAATAACATCGGGGAAGATATAATACAAAAAATGGGTTCTGTACAGTTTGGCCTCAGTCCTATTAAGCAGTTTTTGAAGTACAGCAGGGCCCTTATAGAAAGAAATATTGGTAATCACTATGAATGGTGCCTTCTGTGGGATGATGCCATGAAAAGAAGCAAACCCCCTCATGACTAGGGAGTGGGATATGCCTCGTTTTGATTTAGTTTGTTTTATAGGTACTACCCAACTATGCATAAAACCAGTCCTTTGCTCCTGAGGAACTGGGGACTGGCTAGGTGTGAACAGTATTTATTATTCTCTGGAAGGCAAAACACACAGTATTTTTCTTCTGGCACCATGCTATGAGCAAGCAAGGGAAACACAAAGAGTAAGCAAGGCAAAACTGTAGCTCAATGACAGAGCCCCAAGTTTTACATAAGAAACAACCAAGGCTGAAAGACCTTGGCATTCTTGGTTCTGGAGTATGGAAAAGGTCCTGGCCCACCTAAGCAGACAATACTGGGGAAGAAAGTTCAGTATAAGGCAGATTTTACATATGTCCTGAAATGAAGGAAAGAAAAGAGTGGGGTAGCTTCAATTTTAGGGGGAAAGGAATGAAAATTGTGTCTGCTTTGCAGCTCATTTTTGAAGCCTCATCTCCATTTATATATTCAGAACATTTAGGAGGGTTTCTATTTTCTTTTATAAAAAAGGAGAACTGACTCTACATACTTAACCCAATGGTGCATATTTCAGAGAGAGGAGATTTTTAGAAAGGGGAAAGGAAGGCCTAGTAAGCAAATACTCTTGAACAATGGGACATGTGACTCAGGAATATCTAAAAAAAACTGCAGTTGAACACCCTTACATTAAGGAATAAATCGCTTTTTAAAAAATGTATTTGTTTTCCTCTCTGGAAAACAATAGGACCAACATGCAATTTCCTATTTTTGAATGTAAAACCCTAAGCACTCACACACCTTACTTCCTTGATTCATAATACTTTCAAAATAAATGATTTAGTTGGTCTTTCTCATAAACTTATAATACACCGAGGTTTTCATTTTCCATTCAAAGTAACTGTTATTCTATTAGAGAACTGAACTGCTTAGAAATATTTTTCTTAAAAGAGCTTAATCAGATTGTCAAAAATGATACTGTTTTCAAATTAACTGGAAGTGCAGACATCCCGATACATGAAAGCAATCCTGCAAGAAAAACTGTATTTGGATAGAAGATGGAAGAAAAATATCACAGACAATTGTGATCATCTTTTGTTTGTGAAAGCAACTGCATTATCGTTCAGAAAATAAAAATGAAGTACTCTTAAAATCTAATGAAATGCCAGTAGAATAACAGGTCCCTCCCGCTAAAAAATCAATTTTACATTTTTGTAATACTTACATTTTCTATAAGATCACAAATTATAGCATTATTGAAGTATTCAATATGTGTCCACTCAATACCCTACAAAAATAAAAAAAAATCGAAACAGAAAAATGGTTAAAATAATTTTGCTTAGCAGCAAAGATATAGAAATGCTGTCCCTAAGTATGTTTACTTATAGGTTTTATTTCAAAGATTTCAGCTCTTTTGATGATGTTACTGCCTAGAGACATATTACTCTGGCCTTTAAAGATCTGCACCAGTTACGACTTCACTTCCAAGTCCAATTCAAGTCCAGGCCACTTTAAAACCCTAAATGATATGAAACCAAATACCTGAAGGCCTGCCTGTCAGTTAGGAACTTCTTGTGAGGTTCCTGTGGTAGGATCCTATCCATGGATGATATCCATGGACCAGTAGCCAGAGAGAATTCATTTTCTGTCATGGTTTTCACCTCCCTTTAGTGATTTGACAGAACTCACTAAGTATTTTCCAGCATCTGTTGAAAACTTATCTATGCACCCAGGCACTTGGTGATTAATTCTGCTGCTGTATGATGTTCGCCGCAATTCCCCACCCTTTCTCTTTTAAATTTGTGAGTTTTGCTGTAGATTTTAATTACTGTTTCAACTTTATGTCAGCTACACTTGTTATGAACAATCCTGGCACCTAAGTGAAAGACAATCTAAAAATTAATACTGTTATTATTTGTTTTAAAATAGGATCAAACTAAGGCACTGCAGCTGAGGGGAGGAGGCCCTTTTTATACCTCTTCTCCTCGTAAAAATTATTTTTGGGCTTTGGGGCTTTAACATCATGTCAAAAAAGCAGAAACTAATTGTGTTATTGGAGCAAAATAAGCAACTCTGACTAACTGCCAGATCTCCTTTCCATTCCATTCCTCAATCTGTGTCAATTTCCCATGCACTTAACTGAAACCAAGCCAGATCCTTTTAGTGCAGAGCTTTTGGTCAATAATGCTTAGTTCACTGTGAAGCCTTTTTAAAGAAACTGACAGTTTCACCTCAAAAGCCCCTCAGATCTGTCTGCCTTCAACCTTCATCCTGAGGTGGAGAGATGATAAATTTAAACAACTTAGACATCAAGGGCTACGCTCCATTCTCAGATCTGTAGTTAAACATATCAACAATTAAAGTCCTAAATAAAAGACAGCTTCTCCTAAGTAGATATTAAAATACATACAAAATTTACCCCTTCTCCAGCACCTTTAAATAGCTTTGTAACTAATCAACTAAGCCAAGAGTCAGGAACTAGTAACGTACAGAAGGAAGAAGGTAACTGTTTTTGTACTTACCATGTAGCATCCTCCAGTCTGCTCACTGATAAGGCACATTTACACCCAGCCATTGACCTCTGGGAATTACTGCAGTCTTCCCCAGAACAATCCTGCTGTAGTCTCCTAAAAAGCAGTCCACAGCCTGCCCAGAAGTGGCTCTGGATTGCTCCTGAAGGAGGTGGTTTTGCACCCTCTTCCTGGAACAGTGCAGTGAGTGGGTGCACAGCCCTGCACAGTTGCTGGATCGCCATGTCAACACCTACAGCCTCAACTGAATGCTGCTTCAGACGTTGCCTTGAAGATCCGGGCAGCCCTGGGCTTGCTGTTCACACCTACGAGTGCTGCTGGCCACGTATGGGGCTAGTTTAGTGCTTGTGGTGTAAATTCTACCATACAAGCCAAACAAGGGCAAGTCCAGTCTAAATTAAGAACTCTTACTGAACAGCAGCACCTTGCACTAAAGAACTCCCTCCAGATTTCCAATCAATTAATATATAAAGAGCCTTTTAAGTATTGAAGGGAAGACTATGGCCTATGGTCCAACAATACCCAATGCCTCTGTTGATCACTCAAGCAGTATTCAGACTGTGCCCACTGCAATTTGAAAAGTTTAAAAACAAAACTGTCCTGCACAAAGATAGCATGCCCCATCTAATGCACTCGCTACCACAAGCAGCTATATTAACTGAGTAAAGGCATCAATATAGTTGAGAAGAAACTACCCTAAGTGGAAACTGGTCAGTTTGAGAGTGAAATGGGGGGAAAAACTTTAAGTTTGTATGGAATTTTCAGCAACTGTTTCACATTAACCTCATTTTTGCAGAACAGTAGAAGATTTGGCTCCAAGAAAATTAATCACATCAGGATGTGTGCAAAGAAACTGCAGTGTGAATGAATAATGAATTACTGTTTATATTCTATGTGGCCACAACTGGATCATGATTTAGCTAAGTCACTCCCAAATCAGATTACTGATCTATCAAGAGACAATAAATCTGCCTCATATGAGATGAACTGTCCAAGAAATATCCTGTTTATCATTGTTTTTCTCAAACTGGGTTCTTTTCCTAGTAGGGCTCTCAAAATCATGAGCAGATGGGCTAGCAAAAGTTCCATCTTTGCCCTTTTCCAGAAGCAGCTTGACTTAGTGGCCTACGCAAGTTCTTCCCAGGTTTGGTGCCACAAAGACATGTGACTGCTGTTGTTACTAGGGCACCTCACAACCGGTTGGGAGCTCTATTGGACCTATAAGCAGGATAGGTCCTGGCTAAATAGCCTTTGAGCACTGGCATTTGGTATCTCTCCATAATCACACAGACTATGAATTGCTGTACTGCAACCCTTAGATGCTGCTGGAACAAGGGAACAAGGAAGATCGAAGATTAAACAACTAGAACATCTATCCCAATCTTCAGGGAACTCACTCGCTTATATAGAGCCCCATTTATCTATAGCTATCATCACTGCTTGCCAAATAAAATAATAACATCCAACTGATGGAAGTGGTCAGGTCTGAGGACTTCTAAGAAGCACAGACATGCATGGGATGTTGAGAGGGCGCATAACCCTCCAATTCTGGAAAACCTCGTCAGCTGAGGTGACATGCTGAACAGCTCTGGCAAAAAACGTGAGGCTGATGATAGGAGCTTGATATGAGCTGTCAGGAATGTGAGGCATTGGTGTGGGGGAAGAAAGTAAGGAGGCTGAGGGCACATGAGGAGAAGGGAGTGGCCAAAGATACAACAGGGATATGCCAGGGGTGCAATGAGGAGTTCGTATACTGGTTGATAAAACCAGCCATACTACTCACATTTGAGGCATGAACCAACCTGACTAATTTAGGCTCATGCACCCACTGAAGTTTGTTGATGCCATGTGATCATTTGCACACTGCCATTTGCAGTTAGACTGTATTTTGGATAATAGATTCTCTCCTCATGTCATCCTTTCAAAGTACGTGAAGACCAGGTTTACCAAGTGCAACTAGTGGTTGATGCCTTATCTTAGTAGTACCACAAACTGAATAGGCATGGTATGTTTGTTTTATGACATTTTAAACACCTCATTGGTGACAACAGTTTGTCAGACTACAGATCACAACATATTTTAAGAAATGCAAAGCAATACTTTAGTAATACAGTTCATGTATTCACAACCTCAAGCAGGTTGAAGCATCTAATTAACCTTGGTTACAATTATTAAACTTGGCTACAATTTGGATGCAAACTGCAAGGACAATCTAGAGCAGGATGTTCAACCCACAGCCCGCAGGCTGCATACAGCCCAGGACAGCTATGAATGCAGCCCAACACAAAACTGTAAATTTACTTAAACATTATGAAATTATGCACAGACCTTTTTTTTTGCTCTTCATTGGGATTTATGTATTTAATGCATGGCCCAAGACAACAACTCTTCTTCTAATGTGGCCCAGAAACACCAAAAGTTGGACACCCGTGTTCTAGACCCTCAGGAATGGCTGAGCAGTCAGGAAAATAAAATTTGAGGGCCTTTTCACACTGAACTTCAGTGGGATACCATCCCACTGAAGTTGAGTTCAGAATGGTGGGCAGCACTCACACCATAAGTATCAGCACCATTCCAATTTACCTAGCAGTGCTTGCAGTACAAACGGTCCATCCCAGACCATCTACATTACCATAGGAATGGCCACAGCACCCTTCTGGTGCATGCCGGAACTATTCACAGACATTGATTTTTACACAGTAGATTCTAGCAGCTTATACCTGTGGGACTAGGGGATTGGAGCAAGGAAGGAAATGGGTAGATTTCGGGGATTACAAATAAAGAACACAGAGTTCTTTTGAAGATGCAAAACGGCATCCTTTCCCATTTTCCTACTCTCCTCCCTACTGTGTGTTTCTTGAGAATTCCCACTTCTTAATTTTCATACATTAACATGTAACATAATTGCAATTATATATTCAAGAATTGGGCACTGAAGATATTGCATGAAAGTTGAAAAACATGTCACATTTATGTAAAAGCATTCCTTCCATCAGGAGTACAGACTACTTTCACTTTCATCTTTGGGTTTTCAATGAAGTACTCTATTTGGTATCAGGCACTACCGGCAGCACTCATGCTCCATTTGCTCATCACAATCAGCAAGAAAAGACATGCTAAGACCCATTACAGCAAATGCAGCACAGTCACAACAGAAACCCCACCTTGGGGGTATAGGACAATCTCACGCAAATAGTTACATGAGAGCATAAAAAGGCCTCACCTCTCGTATATATTCCTCTTGCTCTTCTTTCAAGGTTAGCTCAATGAAGATTTGCTGCAGCTTCTCATTGCAGTAATTAATAATAAACTGTTCAAAACTGTTTTCCTGCAGAAAAATAAAACAGCATTAATGCCAATGAAGGCCTTGAGGTATAGCCAACCAGCAACCTTTAGCAAATTCTGAGCCCAGATTTCATAAGTGTTAGGAATTACTATGACTGCAGTTCCACAATCAATTTCTCTTAAGAGTAGCAATAATATGACCTCATTATGCTAAAAGCAAACACGCATGATTCATAGATATAAACTATGTTAATCTAATAAAAAACAATCAAATCTTGGTTTAACAAACCAAAAGGTGGAATAATCTTTCCCTTGTTACAACAAAATATAAGGTGCTACACAGTATTTACAGAAGTACAGGGAATAATTCTTATGACAGAATCTGGGTAAAGCTAAGTATCCCCCCACCATAATGGCCTTAGGGAGAAGTAAATTAACTTGGCACCTCTCCTTGTCTTGAAATGCAAGGTGCATTTTGACCTCAAGCTAGATATGACACCTATTTTTTATTATTGGGTGTTTTTCCACTGTCACTAAAAGTGTCCATTAAATACCCATTAATGGGTACATAATGGCATTTTTGTACCCATTAATGGGTACTTAATGGGTACTTCTAGTGACAGTGGAAAAACACCCATTATTACATAAGGAATACCATAGTGAAAGATCCCAAGTTTGCATGTACACTGTTTAAATTAGTATATTCTTTTCACGCAGCTTATCTAGTTTTTCTTACTGTTTCCCTCATAAGGAGAAAAACCTGGAGAAATTTCATTTTAACCCTCTATTTTATGTTTAGCTTCTTAATATCTTAAATTAAAATCAATCCACATGATGCCTTTCACAAAAAGTCCACAATGTAACTGAATACTAAACATAATAAAATAAAATAGTTTTCAAAATGTCTATCACTTATTAGAACATGCACTGTATGTTATGCTGTGGTTCATTTGCTTTCTCTACACACTACCAGTAAATCTTTTGTCATCCATTATGCTTTTATAGTCCAGTGGAGATTCAAATCTAAGGACTCCTAAGTTTAACTTTGACACTCTTATTCACTGCATTCACACAAGCAGATTGTTTTTAATGAAATACCGAATATATTTTTGCCTATTTTTATTGTAAACTGCCTCTAGTTTTCAACAATGTGAAGGAAACAATATTATTTAAGACATTTTTCTACTACTTTCCCTTAAAAAAAAAAATCAAAATGGTTTACAGAGTATTAAAAACAAGGATAAAACCAGAGTAAAAACAGCACTTAAAGCACATTAAGTGGGCCAGAGAAGAAACACAGCTTTTGCCCAGGGAATGATCATGTAAAAAGACAGAACTTTAACAGGTACCCGTAAGTTGTAAGTGTCTCACAAGTTGTATATGTCTCACAAACAGCAGAGGAGAAGGTGCTACCACTGAGAAGGCTTGACCTCAAGCTATCATAACATATAAAAATACTTATAATAATAAACTCATGCATTATTTAACATAATACAAGTTATATGCTCAATTTCTCTTGTCATGGCTCTAGAATTAAAAAATACCTAGAAAGCTTCCTTACTGAAGGATTAAACTATTTGGTCCACCTTGTGCATGCAACCTGATTTTTGAACTAATCAGAAATCGCGATCAAATACAAGCATGATGGGATAAATGAAGCAGCCGAGTTGGGTCCCAGCCCCCTCCCTTCCACCTGTAGCCAATGGAAGAAACACTCAGAAAAAGGAACACACAAGCAGATAGTTAGAGGAAAGCAAAAGACAGGAACAAAAATGGACTTTTCTGGATTACAGAATAAAGCCTACTAAAATACACATCCATATGTCCACTTTATTACTTCTTCTCCACTGAGAACAGAAACAGTTGCAAGATCTGCTTTAGATCCTAACTGAAATAAGCTGGGTTTTAAAATCCAACTTCCAATGTGAACTTCTCACTGCTTAATTGTCCTGGACAATTCCAGTTCCATATGTGGATGCTCATAAATGATGTCAGTCTTTTAAAAGCCTAAAAGTGTGTGTTTCACGCGTAAGCTGATCTTTAGCTTTCTTCCCATCATTTCTTTGCTTCCATGCTTTTCCCCTGTTCTTAATACTCCTTGAGTGGCACCTGCTATGTATTTCCCTTTTTTAAAAAAAAATCTAGGATAATCCACATGCTTGTGAGATAATCAAAACAGAACCGAGTAATTAGTTCCTAAGGGGGTCTTACAAACATGTCTTAGAAGGAATAGAAAATGATTCAGTTAGCACCATCAGCTAATCTTTAGTTACAAATTATTTAAAATACCATGCATAGTATTTGCATATAGCTTTAAAATGAAATATACTTTAAGCAAAAGCAAACCCCTAAAGGCAGAATGTTTCAGTGAATACTGTAGTTCGAACATTTCCCCCCAATCCCCTGAATATTAAATGACAGTTGCAGATTTCTTTTTCTTTCTAACATATTCATGGCAAAAATAAACTTCAGTAAAGTTTCAGAATAAATCAAATTATGTTTTTCCTTAATTAAGGAGTAAAGAAAACCGATATTTATTTGAGACACTATCACTTTCCATTTTAAAAATTCAAAGCGGTCTACAGAGCATTAAAAGCAATGATTCCAGTACATACCTTGGAATCTTCAAATTAACATAAGATGAACCCTGCTAGATCAGGCCAGCCCATCTACTCCAGCATCCTCTCTCATGCAGTGACCCACCAAATGCTTATGGGTATCCTCAAGCAGGATACAAAGAGAAAACCTTCACCCGTTCCATTTCCCTGCAGATGGCCTTTAGAACATACTACCTGTCCTTCCAACCTAGAGGCAGTACTCAGGTGTATCAGTGGCTACTAGAATGGATGCCTATTCTCCATGAATCTGTCTAATCCCTTCTTAACAGCTATCGAGCTTCTGGTAGTAAATTCCATAATTCAATGACCCTCTAGGTCAGAGGTCAGCAAACTCCATGTGGTTCTTTGGTCCCTTGAGTGTGGCTCTTCCAGTTTAGGAGTTAATAAAAATGTACCTACCTATAAAGTTTACATTTAAAAAAATTTGGCTCTCAAAAGAAATTTCAATCTTCGTATTGTTGATATTTGGCTCTAATGACTAATGAGTTTGCCGACCACTGCTCTAGGTGAAGAAATGCTTTCCCTTTTTGTTTTTGACTCTTCTGCCCATCGTCTTCAATTGTTGTGCAGCAGAAAAAAGAATTTTTCTCTATCCACTTTTACACCATACATGATTTTATATTTACGAACCCTCACTGAAATTCTTCATTCCGCAAGGACGCAAAGCATAGCAATTGGAATTAGTGAATCATCTCTAAGTTAATGAAGCAGTGACGAAAGGCATTAAGGAATTTAATAGCAAACCGCAAAAGCTGCTAGATGCGAACCATTCTATCACAGATTGATGAGTGTGAGGGAAACGTTGAAAATGTAATTTTGCTTGGAAAGAAAAGGAGAAAAAGAAGATAAAGAATAAGGTAGATAGATGTGATCAAATGAACCACTGCAACATTCTTGGAAAGATTACGGGATCTGACTGAATAAAGCTCGCACAATGGCAAACCTTTTTCCATACACCAGAAGCTGAACTTGGTTTGATGACACCTAACGTGGGGAACAGTATGCATGTGAAAATTCAGTCTTTATCCGGTAAGAAGCAGTTATCTCAGCCTTTAAGTCACTTTCCCTTCTGCAGGTTCTTTGTGTTTCAATGAGTCAGTCAGAAGTCAATCCTTCCTCATACTGGGTGTCAAACCACCTCCAAAATACCCTCCCCCCTCGGTAGACCCGCTATTAACCCACATATGATTTACATATCAGGCACAAACAGCTTGGTCTGTCACACAAGCTGTAGGAGCACTAGCATTTTTCATGTCAGTCTATTTAATCTGCTACTTGAGCATTAATTTAAATTTGCTGATATTTTCATATTATCTTTTACATGCCCTTTGCATGAATTGTATATGCTGCTTTGAGAAAAAAACCAAAGTAGCTGGATACAAACAGGACAAACAGAGTGTACGTTACATTTTGGCTACAAAACACAGTTATTTTTAAGGGAAAATACCTCAAAAATTTCAAAGCCATAAATGTCCAAAACTCCCATGACCTTCTTCCTTACTTTCGTTTGTGCCTTTAAAAAAACAGAAAGAAAGAAAAGTTGTTTTCAGAAGCTCATCAAGTAACAGCACTCTCCAGTTATTTGTAATGAATTAACAGTAGGGGGAAAAAAAGAAAGATTATATATCCTTTGCTTATTTCTGACAATTTCAAGGTAATTCAGAAATAGTTTTTATCAAGCACGTTTCTTCATAGCAATATAGTGACTTATAGACAGTATTACCTTAATACTCTCATTGATTCTGGACACAAGCCATGAAAAGAGTCTACTGTATAAATTCTTTGCAAGAGCATCCCGAGCGTAATAAGCCTAATAAAAAAAGATTATTAGAAATCGTATTAGAATCATGAGGGACCGAGAAGCTTTCTGGCTTCAGCAGAACAAAAGTGAAGATACTCAACAGACTGTATTCATGGATTATCTTTAGGGTTTTAGTCCCTGTGCCATACAGCTGTATACTCTTGCAGCAACAAGAACATAAGAACATAAGAGAAGCCTTGCTGGATCAGGCCACAGCCCATCTAGTCCAGCATCCTGTTGCACACAGTGGCCCACCAAACGCTCATGGGCAGCTCAAGCAGAGACAAGGACAAACCTTCTCCTGCTCTCAAGTCCCAGCAGATGGCCTTAGAAACACCCTGGTTCCTCCCCACCCCAGCCTGAAAGATGTACCTAGGCATTCGTTCTAGTAGCCATTGATACATCTGTCATCCATAAATTTGTCTAACCCTACCTTAAAACCATCTAGACTGGTAGCTGTCACCACCTCTTCCGGTAGCAAATTCCATAAGCCGATGACCCTCTGGGTGAAGAAATACTTCCCCCTGTCAGACCTGACTCTCCTACCCATCAGCTTCATAGAGTGGCCCCTGGTTCTAGCATTGTGCGATAGAGAAAAGAAATGTTCTCTATCCACCTTTTCTATACTATACTTACAGTACAGTGAAGTCTCCACTCACCAAATTATTAAAATGCAACCTATGCCTCTAACTCCCATCACATATGCAGCCAGCTGTATGGGAATCAATTCAGGATACTGCCTGTTTTTTGCCGTAGGGAATGTGGATAAATAATGCAACTTCATGAGCAAGGCCCATTATGGGAATTCTTCCTTCCTTTGCCACAGGCTTACTGTGAAAAATGTTGCTTTGTAGAAAATTCAGCCACATAAAATTTCTCCAGACTATTTAATTTTATTTTATTTTCACATCCTTTTTCTTCCAGCCTACACCTGAAAGCTGAAAAGGTTCATTCTATACAAATGGGTCCATGAACCAAGTAGGAGGTTGGCTTAAGAAACTGCAGTATGCATGAAATTCAGATAAAAACAATAAACTTCAGAAGGGAGTTTACACAGCAACCCGTGACAGCAATTTTAACCGTGCGGGAGTTGGCAGCTTTAAATGAACTCATATTTTCACAAATACTGGAACTACAGCAAGATTTCGAAAGAGCCACTTCAAGTCCTTTCTTTTGGTAAAATTTAATTGCTTAAGAAAAATATATTTATATTAATAATAATCATCTTACGTTACCTGAGCCACATTTAAAGTTGTAGAAACTTTCTCCTGCTTAGCTTCAACCGTACGGAAACTGAAGGCTCTTTCCAGCACAGACTGATCAATGCCTGTCAACTCACATATTTCCTTCAGTTCTAGGAAAGCAAAAAATCATAACTGTTGTTTTCTTAAAGGTCTCACTGCAGTAACTCTAGAAGGCTTTAAAATCTTGACCAAACACAACAGCTAATAGACATATGGCATTACCAGGCCTCAGGATTACAGGCTCAAAGCCAGAACCCACATTATGACCAGGATGGGTATCTCACCAAAAAAGCAACTTCTCCAAGAAAAGTGATTGCACAGATAGTAGCTTTGGGGGTGTCTCCTGAGTATGTTTGGGGCATCTTTGTTCCAAATATCCATCAAGTCTTTGGTCACTGCTTCAACAGGGCTGCTGGCTCTAAACATTACAGAAGAGCTGTCATGAAGTTGCTCTTGCCCTAACTGTACTATGTGGCTTAGCTCTCAGTCACAGTTATCTGCAATGGTCTTCTTGCCGTTTCAGATAACAAGTGAAGTGCAAATAATTATGCCAAACGTCAAAGCTAGTTATTTTGCAGTCTGATATTTCTATGGTTATTTGGAAGTAAGTCTAAGCGGCCAAGGTGGACACAACGCAAAATTACGGCTGGCTTCTTCACGCAGAGCCAGCCTCCAGAACGTCCTCTTCTAACTTGGGCCTTGTGAGAACTGAGCTCTCCATCGGCAGGAAGGGGACGTGATGCTATCTCCATCACTGCAATGGTCCAGCGCAGCAGAGAAAGGTTTGGACTGCATGGCAGTATTTATTATTTGAATTACCATTTTTATCTTTGATTTTACTTTCATCTAAACCATTCACTCGAGATTCCGGCTTGAATTCAATATTTCCCAGCTTTAAGACAGCTGCAACAACTTCGAAGACGGATTGTGATTCGTGATCCATAAATCCCACAATTTGCATGGCATTCTAGAAGACAGAGGGAGAGAAAAAGACTAACACATTTATTACCTTTATCTTGCACTTAGTTTGAGAAGCCTGGGGCAAGATACCTCCTCCCCCAGCATCCACAGCTATTGTTTTCTTTCAAATATTTTAACATTGTTCTTTCGTCTCAAGAATGACAGGGCAATGTAAAATGAGTATCTCTACGCTAGTCATACAAGGATAAGGAGAAAACAGGGATGAATAAAACACATGTCAAAACAATTAAGTCATCAGTACAAATTAAAATTATCACACTGCCTGACACAGCCCATCCCTGTTGGCTTCAAAGAAGGCCGGGAGGGGCACCAAGAAGATGATGATGGAGATTCTATGGAGCGATCTGCCACTAACTTCAAAGAACCTCCGGAGCCTTTTGACAGTTGCATTGCTCTCGCAAGGGGTTGCTCTGCGGAGCCTGCGCTAATCTCCAAAACTGCCTTCAGAGGGACTTTGGAGCCACCTCTCGCAAGGGGTTTTCCTGCGGAGCCTTTGCTAATCTCCGAAGGCAACTTTGGAGATTGCACCCCCTGTCCCCCCAAACACCCGGGGTGACAGAAAGACCCCTTGTGGGTAAATCTGGATTTGCAAATGGGTGCTCCAGTGTTTCCACAGGAGGGAGGCTAGCACCCATTGCTATTGGGTTCTAGACCACCCATGGAAA
Source organism: Aspidoscelis tigris stejnegeri (assembly GCA_023333525.1). Lineage (NCBI taxonomy): Eukaryota > Metazoa > Chordata > Lepidosauria > Squamata > Teiidae > Aspidoscelis > Aspidoscelis tigris. The sequence continues at coordinate 21,368,763 of JALMGA010000010.1, forward strand.
CACACTGGGTACTTCCCTTAATCCGGATCTACTAGATTCGAATTAAGGGAAGTACCCATTTCTTAGATCTGGATCTTCTTAGATTCGGATTGAAGGAGCTCAGTGAAAAAACACCCCTTGATGAAGAGGTGTTGGAGGAGAAGGAGTTGCCTTTTCTACCCCTTAAGGAGACTCAAAGTGGCTGACAAAGCTTTCTGTTATTCTCCTCAAAACAAACACCCAGTGAGGTAGGTGGGGTTGTGAGAGCTCAGCTGTGACTGGCCCAAAGTCACCTAGCTGGCTTCGTAGAGGAGTGCACAATCAAACTCGCTGAATACGAGATATACTGATACTCTTAACCACAAAACCAAATGGCTTGGTGACATAAGTGCTTATCTGAGTTCACCTGGCTTTAGGGCTAACTTTACTAGCTATTCTACCTCAAGTAGTAGTTATGCTCTTCATTATTGACACTGACCACAAAATGTAAGATTCAATCATGTAAGCATATTCAAGGCAGAGGATATGAAAACAGAAATAATTCAGAAAACACAAAAGAGTAAAATTTTGAAGCACAAAGAGGAAGTGGGATCACTTCCCAATGTTAAACACATTTTAAAGCCTCCATGTTTTTGTCAAGGGTTGACCATATAAGGCTAGCAAAATGAAGATTCTTGATCATCACAGTGATCTAAAATTTAGCAATCCTGTAAAATTAGGTATTTCAGATCTTTCTTGTCACAGTTTTGGTTTATTATGTCATGTTCCATGGTTCTGCTTTGAATGTAAGCTTTCAGGTATGGCTATGATATCCATCTTCAGGGGATAGAACTGCTAGAAGAGTGAAGCATAAGGGATGCTCTTACGGACCTTGTTCATCCTTCTTAAAGATGTCAGCAAACGATTGTTAGGTTGGATGTATTTAACTGCTCTGCTCTGGGTCTTCTGCATAGTTGTTAACAATAACTCATTGGTCTGTTCCTAGCTGTTGACTATTAGCATAATCTTTATTGATGGTTTTTATTATGTTGCTGGTCTTGGGCTGTTATGTGTCTTCTCTGCTGACAACAGTCAGGAGCAGACTAACAACTCATCCTCAGTAACTATGCCACCAAGGACTACGCTAATGGATGACAACCAGGAAATCGTTGTCAATAACCACACAACGGAGCAAAATCCAGGAGCAAAACAATAACATCTCCTACCCCAACTTAACAATCATATGCGGGCATAAGAAGGAGATCCTTGAGACCACCAGCTGCATCTGACTGTTCTATCAGTCACATCTTCTGAAGATGGATATCACAGCCATATCTAAAAGCTTGGGTTCAAAGCAGAACTATAGAACACAGTATAGCAATCCCAAAACTGTGACAAGTGAGATAAAACTTGCCATGGAGGCCTCCTTTCTTCCAAGTATGCTGGATGTCTAACACTTCAAACATAGCCTAACCAGAAAGGAAACTTACCCTAACTGTCCTGAAGTTCGCAGCGTCATCCACTCCATTTACTTGTGCAGAGTCCAGACTAAGGTAATTGTATCGACTGAAGTCCCTCTCTAGTTTCAATTTCTCTGACAAAAAAGAGGTCCGTGTTAATAGAAAGGTTCCATTTCAATTTCTGCTGTTGTTGAGATGCCAGAACACAGCAATGTGAACCACTTCAATAAATTATAGAGAGAACATTCTTTTTGACAATAATTATACGTACCGAGCAGATCTTCTGATCCTCCAGACAAAATCTGATAAAATATGTGAAAATTTCTTTCACCTCTAGGCTGTTTAACCACACGAGATTTTTCTAGAAGATCTTTAAAAAAAGGACAATTACAATAATTATTATTTATTCTTCTAGCTTGCATTTTTTAAAAAAAAACCATTACTACACAAGGGCTTTTGAAAATGCTTTCTGAAGCATTTGAGGTGGCCATAACCTTAAACACAAAGACTGCTAGGTGTTCAACCTAGAAAAATCAAACAAGGACCTGGGAGCATTTTAAGATTTATCTAGTCCTAAAAGACATTTTAGCAATTAACTTAGTTCAGGGATGGTGGCTGGAGTTCACACATGGGCCACTGCCATGATGACTACAACACGGCATGCAACTGTGCAGCCACAGCTGCCCCATCCCCATGTAGCATTTGCACAAGGAAGTAGTGTGAACGTTGCATCTAGAATCTTACTGGGAGTGTACTAAGAGCTCCTAGTAAAGCTACAGAGGATTGGGATGGACCATGGTAACATGGCATCCACACAGAGCATTCCAGAGCATGCAAGTGTGAAAAGGTGCTAAGTCACTGAGTTTCAGACTAAGAATTATGAAGTTGCCACTTCCCAGTCATTATGGGCCATTTCTGCACAGGCCCTGAAGACCCCTCTAAGAACCTGATAGGTACACATTTGGCATGCACGTTCCTATGTATGTTCCACACTGAGGAACTGCATGAGTGTTGCAGAGTTCCAGATCCAATGGGGTCTTTGGGCCCTTTAATTCAGATTAGCAGTAGACCCCTTTACACAGGTCTTCGACCTGGTCTTGCTCCATGAAGACTGGATTCCAGAGCATTCTTTCACATGTATGCTGCACCAATGGGGTCCAAGAACAGGCCTGGAGTCTGCCATTTGCAGCAGGACAGCTCCACCCCTCTACACACTCCCTACACAATTGGTGCCCAATTCCGCAGCTGCTACGTAGGCAACTATGCAGCTGTGTCTCTCTGCCAGGCCCACTGTAAATGGAAGTGACCCCTGAATGACAGCTGTCCTGGCCAATAATGTTGCACTGCCAGTGGAACTTCCTGCTAGGGCCTAATTGGGGCCTCAAGATGCATGCTACGGTGCCCACATGACAACCCTGTTTAGCACCCACTGCCATCAAGTGCTTAACATCGCATGCAGATGTATCGATCCAGAATTTGATGGACTGGATTGAGCAAGGACCAGATCTCATAGATCCAGATCTCCTTAATCCGGATTAACCATTGTAAGTGCTGAAACAGCCTTAGTGGTCCAGTCCTTGTCTAATATACATTTAATCAAACCATTAACAGCATGATTACAGGCACTCCTAGGAGTTATGAGCAGCTGACTTGCAAACATCACGAATCCTTTTAAAATTCCCTAATGTATTACTGACATAGTACCCATTCAAAAGGAAAGTGCTCCTAAGCTACTGATTACATAATGCAGAGTAATAGCTCCCATGAGCCTTCTCTGTGTTTCCAGTATGAGGGTTGGAAACTCTGAAGACACCCATTACCTGCTTGTGATTTTTTTTACATAAAAGTAACAGGCTACAAAAGATGGCCATGTAACCTAGCAATATTCCACATTACAACTTCAGCAGTCAAAGATGGTTGAAAGCACATTTCAGGCATTCTTCCACCCGAAAATTACATCTCCAAAGTCTGTACATAACATATATGAATATAAGGACTTAAGATTATTATACAAACTCTTGAGGTCTATAGTTTCCTAGTACAAATAGGGTCAATTGCCCCTCTTCTTTCCCAACAACAGTTAAGCATGGAAACAAGGATACAATTCCTTCATTTACCTTGCCTCTTAAAACGAAAATCTGTTGGTAGCCTATACCCTCAATAGGTGTATTGTATGACAAACATGTTCCTTTCAGTCTGTTGCTTTGTGTTAGGTCCCATTAACATTCCGAACAAGTAAGCAGGACAATAAGACGTATTAATATTTCAGTGAATTAGCAACAGCATTTTGTCTCTATGTCACCTGCCACAATTTAGCAAATATACACATCTTTCTGCAAAGAATAATTTCAATGAAAACATTGTTCTTCTGAATAGCAGAACAAGCTATTAAATTATAAAAAAGCACCACTGGCAATTTATGACTAATTAAAAGCAATTGTTATGTACATGCTATGAAAATATACATAAAGTTCGATGAAATCTATTAACCTATCAATGCCTCCAACATTTTTTTAAAAAGATTCTTTTTTTTAGAATTATCAACAACTGTACTTTAAAAAAAAAGAATACTTCCTTGTACTTGACTAATATAACTTTTGAATTTCTGTGTTACTGAAAACTATTTCAAGAAATATTTCCAGAGGCACTTAAAATACAAGTATCCACCGCTGTTCAATAGAGTAATTAAAAGGGAAACAAACTTTCTTTGCAATGTAATATGTACAATAAAAATACTGTATAAGCTACTCCTTAAGAGATTATTAAGGGTGACAGATTATCACTGCAGATGAACTCTAATCATAGCAGCAATGGTCAAAGAGAGGGGTGGCCCTTTTCCTACCCCCACAGCTGTTGTTTCTTGCAAATTCAACCTCCATTTGAAAAAAAAAGCCACTGATATCACAAGGAGTGCAGGATCCCTTGATATTTTCCAGTGAGCTCATTTTTTCCAGCTAGCAAATTCTTCATGAATTGTTTGCTTAGCTGAAAATGTGCATGACTGTTGGTAACTGGCCAGAAGATGCTCAAAATTCATCTCTCCACAGGGTGACCTACCCAGGACTCTCTCTCTTTCTCTTGGGCAGCAGCTGCACAAAGACTGTGGGGCTTTCTTGGAAACAACAGAAGACATGCATTATGCCATCTGACAACCATTGTTTCTAGAACTAGTGTGGTATACAGGTGGCTTCAGGTGGGCTCCGTCATCTGTCAAGGTGGGCTCTCTACTACATGAACAGCCAGGTTGAAGCAACCTGAATCCTCTGGACGTACTGCTAATCACCCCATTCTTCTGTAGCTTGCACAGTCAGGATCAGGACCACTTTAATTTCTAGCCAATATGAGCTGAGGTAGGCCCTTCCTGGTTTTGCCAAGACATATCATGCCAGGATCAGGCTGCCTACATGACAGTACAAATAAGCTTTCACGGCCAAGATTAGGCTGGTCTTCTGCCTCTCCCCAGTTATGGGTTGTCTGGGGCTCTTCTATCTGCCGCTGCAATGAGGTAGGTGCGAGTCCTCCTTGGACCTTTCTACCCTCTTCGGCTGGTGCTGGAATCAATGGTCTCAAGCCAGCATAGCAACATTGCCTAAATCCTCTCTGGCCAACAAGGACACCATCTGTGATCCTTTGACCTCTTCAGATACAAATGGTGCTCGAGCACAATCACATGACCAGCTGGACTGAATCTATGACATCTCTTTCAGCCTGAAAAATACCAAATTCTCTACTTCTAACCCTGCCACAACTGAGACTTCTTCAACATTCTCTTGTTTTGTATGGCACCAAATCATCAGAAGTGAAGGATATGGTCGTTTTGAATTGATCTCCCGCCACAAAGCAGGTCTAGCATCGTGCAATCTTAATCATGTACACGTGAAATGAATTTTTAACCTTGCCTCTATTTAGACTATCACATGTAGTGCCATTTATACCAAGGAATTCGTTCTTTCCTCAAAGTTAAGAAAATTAAACAGCCTAACCTATGTTATTGTAGACTTGAACCTTGTTTCTCAGAAATCAACTTTGTGGTGGTATTCATTTCAAAAAAAATGAAAAAAGTGCCACAGTTTACTACCAGAAAGGCAAGATGCAACAGATGATACCAGCTAGTACCACTGTTGGTGACATTATTATCCCTTGCCTCCATTCCACTGACGTGTCCACTGCTTCATTAATTGCAAAGGCCACTTGGCATCAGGGCTGAGCAAGCCCAGGCTACAACAACTGAATGGATCTACTAATGCAGTCTGATATAGTTCCTATATTATATTTTGCCCATGCACTTACTCAGGAATCAGCCACAACTGAGTGGTACAGAACAACAATTGTGGCTGACACGGTGTAGCCGCTGGGAGAAGACAGTCTCTAGTAGTCTGTGGATCCTGCCACAGGAAAGGACAGGAAGCAGATTGGTCCAAAGCCTTATTTACCTCTGCCCAACCCAATCCAGTGGTTCCCAACCTTGGCAGCCAATTCCCAGAAACTGTACGCCATGTTAACAAAATGATTATAACTGATTGTAGTTGTTGTTGTTGGTGCTTTTCCCCAGCATTATTCTTTGTGTGTGTGTGTGTGCATGCATGCATGTATACCCCTAAATGTTTTGGTTTAGTTTGTACCCTTGGAAGTGCATGTAACTCAGATTGGGAATGACTGGACAAATCTGTTCTGTATGTCAGGCAGGCTTGTAATGTTATCGTCATCTTGCCTTATCCAGTTCACTGTCCTAATTTCCAGGTTCCTGCTGGGCAGAGTACACGACTCTGCATATAAGCACAGCCGAAGCGTCAAGTACAGGATGGTTACCTCCTCCCCCTTGGCACAAACAGGCAAGGGAGGAAAAATAAAATACTTTACTACGTCTCTCTCTAGGAATGATTGATATTTGTTTATAGAAAAGATGGATATGCTACCAGGGCAAGGTCTTAATCTATCCCATGCTTCAGAAACCCAAACCGAGGACACAGGAAGGACTGTTTCATTTCAATTTACTATTGTACTGGGAGATTTCAAATTCCTGCTGAGTTTCCTTTGACTCTGGCTACTCAAAGATTTATGTGAGGTGAAGTGAAATCCATCTCCACCAGGACAACCGGACATGTTTCTGCTTGTCCTAACATACCTGAAAGAATATACTTCAAAACAGTGGGTAGGGCTGATTAGCACTGTTAAAGTGTTTTCTATAATACTGCTTCATTGGAAGACACTAGGGAATGAGCACAGCTGAATAAAGGTCTGGGCGCTACAAGCAGCAGTGATCCAATCCCACACACTTATGCTTATGACGTCTTTTCCTCACTTAACTATAAAATCTTTACGCTGTTAACATCGGCTAAAGATAATTTGGAAAATGACAGGGGAATAGAATTAAAGAAATACTTAAAGGCTTGACTAAGTGGACTAAAGCACTATGCTTGTGGCGCAGTTTTAAAGATATGAAAACAAATTCGGAGGGTAAGTACATAATAAAGCAATTTCTAATGGTTGCACAAGCACTAATAATAAACAGCTGGAAAGAATGATCTAAATGGAGTTTGCTGAAACGGAATTACTATATATTGGATCAATTTCAGTTTGCCATATGAAAAGAGAAACAGGAAATTTATTCTAGGTGTTAAAAAGGACAAAAATTTCTGCAAAACATGGGAGAAATTGAAAATTGCAGATATAAATCTAAAGAAAAACCACAATGAATTAAATTTGAAGATTAGCTGTATAATTTGATTGATAATTAAGAAGCCACCATATGGTTCTCTGTGGGAAGACTGGGAAGGAGGAAGAGAGTAAATTTTGGAAATGTAACCGTTTAAGTACTGGTGTGAAGTATTCAAAATCTATATGAAAATCTAATAATAATCCTAAAATGACAAATAATAGGACTGTTTTATACATGATCACTCAACCTAAAGTAGTAGGATAATGTATATAGCAAAATTTATCTTTGCAGCTTTTGCTTCTGTGCAGCCCACCCTGGCAAAAACAAGTAGGATTTCCTCCTTCATACATCTCTCCACAATGCACAAAACACTCTGGCTAAGCACAGTTAAACTGAGAAGGCATGTGCATTTTATTCACACAGTTGAGCTGTCCCGCTTCTTATAAACTACTCAACAGGTTCACCTTTCATGCATACCCTACACCTTTTGCTCACACATACTCTCTGCTGTTCAAAATAACTAAACAATAAAAGGACTCTACAGCAGTGGTTCTCAACCTGGGGGTCGGGACCCCTTTGGGGGTCGAACTACCCTTTCAGAGGGGTCGTGACAAGTCTCCCACCACCCTTCCCTCCCACCTCCCAGCTGCTCCGCTCCCGTGGTTGGGGGTCCCCACAACATGAGGAACTCCATTAAGGGGTTGCGGCATTAGGAAGGTTGAGAACCACTGCTCTACAGTTACCTCTGTGCTTCTGTGCAAATGCTGCCAAGACCAGCACAAACACACTTGTTTGCAGCAAGACCGTAAATTTTAAGAATGCAAATCTAGCTATAATTACTCACAAGTCTCTAGAGAAATAGAATATAAACAGCTTCTTAACTATTCCATAGGCTTTGTTAGAAGCGCCACTCACTCAGATTCTGTCCAGAACAGTAAATATTTTCCTCTCCAAAGAACAGAAATTAAGGCAATTAATAATTTCCGAAGATGAATATTATATTTACAGCTGTGTTCTTACAGAAATTTTCCAGTAAGCAGTCAGCAGCAGGAAAAAAGATATTTGTTAGAACAAATGATTACCATCTTGTTTTAAACAGGAATGAGGTTATATCCACTGTTGTGTGTTTTATTGTAGTATGTTCTCATATTATGTATGCCTACATAAGTAATCCTCAAGAAACCAATTTATAATTTGAACCTTTTATGTGGAACACATGAACACAGAGGGACACACAGACTATCATTTGCCACTGATCAGTTAAAAGGTTCAAATTAAAGGAATTTGTCAAACTCTGCACAACAAATAAACCATGATGGACATGTGACAGCAGGAATATGTGTCTCTTAGAAGATTTACATACTTGAAAATATTGAATAATTATCTTCAAGACTTAAAGAAAAGGGAAGAAAGGAAAATTTTAAATTGCCAGGGGTACTGAAGGCTGCCTCTAAACAGCAGGATGTGGGATTTTGCCCCTACACCCACCCTTGCCCTGTGGGCATTTTCAGCCGGGTATTGCTACAGATGTTGCATAATAGAGCAATACCCAACTGAAAATAACCACTGTACAAGGGTGGGGACAGGGGCGAAATTTCCAACATGAAGTATCATTATGTGGGGAAAATATGTGGGTTCAGTGTTCCTTTTCCAGCAACAGCGATACCCCAGGATTTGGCCTCTATATCCCAGAACTATGGCTGCATCCAGATGTCACTTGCTTATTCTGCTAGATTTGGATATTCCAGAATAAAGAGTGGATATTCTGGAATATCCATGCTTTGTTCAGAATATAGCAGAATAAATAAGCAACAACTGGATGCAGCCTATGATGAGACTGCCATGGATACATATGGCAATCCTGATACAGTGCCAAGATAATCCCAGGTTTTAGACCCAGGGCCTTTCAGCGCTTGACCTTATTCTGGCATATATCTGGGGATAGGGGCCTGTTTTTCTCATGCTACTTCAGATGATGGCAGGCCACAAGGGCAGCCTACCACAGTCTTCCTTAACATGTAGAGAACAGACCCCTATCCTGAGATATATTCCAGAATAAGGCCACATGCAGAAAGGACCCCTGTCTGAATGCAGCCTAAGAAGAGGTCATTATCATTTTAAAAAATCAAGTTAAAGCATACCTACATATCAGTGCTACATGTGCTTCTAATTTATGCGTCCAGTCACTGTAATTTTGCTTGTCATTCTGCATAGACTCTGTAGTTCTCTAAAAAGCAAACACTGAACATTGACAACACAGCATGGCCTCCCACTGGCTTGCTATCACAGCTTGTTAGAGATTAAGACAAAACCAGCACAGCTTCAGATAGGCTTATTTGGAATTCCTTGTTCAAGAACAACTTCTGTCCCACTAAAGCAGAAAGAAAGCAGCAATAATGAATGACAGCTCCTGTACTGTAAACTACTGTATACTAAATATATATGAACAGAAAAGGGGCCAGTGGTGGTGGTTGCACTAAAAATCCTATGAAGTCAATTTAGCATGGCCACTGGCGAGGGATAATGGAGAGCTTTGGGCACCCAAAACTTAATAAAAACAACCAGTAAGGGATACCTTCAACATATGTTTGCAAGAAATTAAGATTAGCAAGCTGTGTCATACAAAACCTCTTTTCTGTTTCTCAGAACAGTTTTTCTAATCTTCCCATTACATTACAAAGTAAGATTACCCTTAAAAACTGAGAATAAATCACAAGGCAGAAGTAAATGTCACTAGTGTGAAATCTGACTGATCCTGGAACAGTTATTTTTAGCCATTTCCTCTTCTTCCAATGCACAGTAGGGATCATCCTGGCTGACCAGTCTTTCTGCAGCATACAAGTGAGTTGAAAGTTAAATACTTTATAAAGTTAAATATAAACTTACAGCCTAACAAGCCACACATTTCCTTCCAAGACATGTGTGCCATCCCAAAGGACTACTGCGGAAATTGGAGAAAAATGTTGCAAAGAGAACATTCTGCCTAGGCAAGGATTATTGCCTCCTCTGCAGAGCGGCCACAAATTTGGAGCTGTATCATAGCAGGAAATCGAGAGTATTATTAAGAGTTTAGTTAACTCCTTAGAGAACACGCATCGACAGTGAAATAATCATTGCCTTAACCAACCATTTGCTTGGATGTACTGTAAAGCCTCTGAACCCAACCACAGAAAAATCCATTCTACATTATCATCATTACTCTGATAAGGTAATTGAATGGGTGCTCCACACAGATAAAGCACCACAAAGTAGCACTGGGGAAGCGGGAAGAAGTGAACATAACACTAAGGAAACATTGAATTTCCATAAAAAAAACACCAAAGGACAGGCCATTTTTATACAAAGACAAGGAGACTGAGGAATTAAGGGGGGAAACTGCATTCCAGAGTGTTCTAGGACAGTCAATTTAGGGAGGAAAGCAAGATACAGTTATCCCAGGTTACTGTAGAAGGAGGACAGGAAAGAATGAATTGGAAGTGGTCTAGCTTTGTATATGAAAGAGAATCCTATGTACTGGAATGTCTAAATCAGACACATCCACAGAAGCACTGTGAGTAAGAATACCAGACTAGGGATATGTACGAAGCCCATTTCCTGCCTTCAATTCAATATGAAAAGGGGGAATATTTGGCTTCTGGAAAAGCCCACTCTCACACACATACACACAAATAGATTGGTTGAACTCTTGTTCAACTCATGAAAGAAAGATAATATTGCTGGGCATGCTAAATTATTATTCCTTGGAGCATTTGGCTGTGGACCCAACCAGGGAAAAAAGGATTGTAGACTTGATCCTATGTTCAGAACCCAGTACAAGACACCACTGTGGCTGATCCAACAGAGAAGAGTGATCACAGTGTGATAACAATCAACTGAAATAACACACAGTAAGTTTACAATAACACAGAGACCTTGAACTTTCACATAAAGGAAACTTTTCAATGATGAGGTTACAAGTAATAGAGAAACTGAAACGAAATATAATGCGCAGTCTATTTACAAATACAGTAATGGAGGCTCAAACATAATGCATACTAAAAAGAAGAAAGAGTACTGTCAAGTCCAAAAGAGCACCAGTGTGGCTTGTGTATGGAGTCATTAAATGTAAGAAAAGCTTGTTTTGAAAATGGAAGGCTTGCCCTAATGAGAACAGGAAGGAATATAATTCATATTTACTTCTCCCCCAAGGATTTCTAGAAGTGCAGGGAACTTATTTGTTTCCCAATGTGTGGTTGTCACCATTACAGCCCCCTCTGGGGAGAGGGCCAGACCAGATACCCCTCAGCACTTGACAGTCCCAGGCCTCTACTACTTCAATAAACTGCAATTTGGCAGATCCCTACTGGATTGTGCCACTCACTCACTCACCCACCCACCCATCCATCCAACCTACCTACCTAAGGGTCTCAGGATAGGTTACGATATATAAAATGAACATATTAAAACTATAACATACTAAGCATACCAAAACCACGGCAACGCCTGAAAGTGGGGCATGAAGTGCGTCCAGCCAGCTGTTCCTGTCAGCAGTCTTAGCCTATAGTCCTACGCTTACTCCCCACTTTTCTGACATCCCACCTAGCAATCTAACAGACCTCCTGCCAGACCTCCCGCCTAAGTTTCTGAAGTTCACTCATACCTGAAAAACCCCAGCTATCACAGTAGCTATATTTCTAGCCTGCTAATCTTAACTGAAAAAAGAAAGAAAGAAACAAGAAACAAGAATGTAAGGCTTTCATAATGAAGGCAGCTCTCCCTGTCTTCTGCTCTCCTGTACTCAATGGCTTACAAGCTTTGAGGCAAGAGGAGGGGGGGGGAGATTTCTTCTGTTTCATCCTGCAGGCTTCCTCCGGTTATAATCTGGTTTGGGATGCAGTGTTGGTTTGTGACTGTTGGGAAGTTCTAAACTGCACGTGTGTCTCTCTTTCAGAGTCTATTAGCAATTACGTAAATGCATTTCCAAAGAAACCTTTGCAACTGACAATGTTTAGATAAAACTTAAATGACTTACAAAATAAACAGTTTAATCATTTTCTAAACAGTTCAAGAAACCTACTCTCCCAGATTCAGACCCAGATGAGAATCCTCAATGCAAGAGGCAATCTAGAGGATGCTGATCTGAGGAAAGTGCTACCTAAGAAGGAATAGGTCCTTCCCAAGGTAGTACTTTCCTCAGATCAACATCCTCAATCCCTGAGAATCACATTCTCTGTAACAGCCGATAACAGCTGTCACCCCAAAAGTAGTCTGCAGTTTACCACTATGTCCTCCAAGCCCTCTTCTATCTACTTCTCTACTTTCTTTCACAACTGAGAGCAAGGTGCTCATTGTACCAAGTACATACTCACCACCTCTGTCCATGCAAATAATTGGATATGTGGCTCTCAATGTATAATAACTAATAGCCCCACACACTCTCCTGGCTTTGCATTTGCATACTGTATTGCATTAGATTGTGTTAGTCTATCTATCTATCTATCTATCTATCTATCTATCTATCTATCTATCTATCTATCTATCTATCTATCTATCTATCTATCTATCTATATTTATATCCCGCCCCATACCCAAAGGTCTCTTAACTGAATGATGAAATTAAAATTAAAAAGCAAGGAGAAAATACATTTGAAGTGAGTGTGGTAGAAAGTGAATCATCTCCTCTGCTCAAGTTTGCTGCTCCTATTCGCTCAACTCAAGAGATCAGTGTTAATGAAACTGAAGCAAGGTTTCTGCTCTCTCAAATACTGCTGTTGACTAAACAGTAATAATATCAAGAATTTCATTAATTAATATTGTGAGACAAAAGGTGCACCTCTACAAAAGTATGTGACTGACTTCTGCAGAATAAGCACAGAGCACTTAAGCAAAACTGTTATCTGATAAACTATCCACAATTTTTTGTGGCTTAATCTGCTGCTCTTCAAAGGCAGTTAAGGTAGCTAAGCGGATAAATTACCAAATCATAATACTAGGTCCTAAAAATACTGCACGGACCATTTCTCATCCTAGTAACAAAAATTAAATGCATGAAAAAGGATTGCAGTCTGATACCCTTCCTCTGAAGGAATTAACATGAGCCTATTTGTGAGACTCTATGCTCCACATTCATATTTCTCCTGAACCGAAGATTCTGAGTAACTTCAACCTACCATATAAGGTGCTGGAACGGCAACAAGAAAGGAGGCTTTTTAAATAAAATATCAGCAAGGGCATAGTTCAAAAGCACCACCACTATCTCAAGTCTTATGCTCAACATGATGACATTCTTAGCTGTCTTGCATGGAGAAAAACAGCCCTTACAAAAATGCACATAAGATATACTTGGGTCTTAACTTATTTTAGCAACTAATAATTTTTTCAGTTTTCTTTTATCAAACCGGTCCCCACAACAAACTAGTTTCAGCAGTATAAGAGAATCCATAAAATGTTATTTACACATAGAAATTACACCTTAGTACTTACAATTGCTTATGACTCCTCCAAGTGGATCACCTTTAAAATCAAACTCAATGTCCATATACTTTCCCTGTGAAGAGAACAGAGGTAAAGAACTTCTATAGAAAAAAGGCAGCCTGGTGTTTTAATCAAATTCTTTGATTTAAATATGAAATGTGGTTTCCACTGTCTGTATTTGTTAATGAGAACTATAGCTAATGAACTTAATACAAAAAAAATTCTCAGTACCACTAGAGGTAGGTCAGACTAAAGTACGCTAACTTATCTTTAGCCATGCAAAGCAAAGATTTGATGGACTATAAAAACCAAGGTATTAAATTAATTATTGCTCAGAGATGCCAGATCACCACAGCAGTGATTCAGTAAAAGCATTTCAGTAATTAAAAACAACAACATCAAGACAACATCTGGCATTTACTAGCTGCATGCTTGAGTCTTGCACTTTGGGACAGTGAACTGATACAATACCCTGAACTGATAGAATAGCTTTTAAAAAATCTTTAAAATGTTACAGGACCTGATCAAACTTAAAATTGTTGAAAATCCAAGTGTGGATAATTGAGTAAACTTAAACACGAGAGATATATTAAAAAAGTGAACAGAAAGCTAAAAAATAAATAAACCTGAATGAACTTTTTCTTGAAGTAGAAAATAACATCAAACACCCAAAATTAAAAGTTATATATTTTCCCTTCTTCTAGAAACTTGGAGTGTTCCTCATGGTTCTCACGCCTCCCGAGTCCTTTCTACACAAGGCCTTATTCCAGATTATATCCTTGAATATGGACCTGCCCTCCCCATGTAGGGTAAACTAAGACAGGTTCTGGAGGAAGTCTTCACTACAGGTGTGCAAAAATGCAATTTTCAGATTCCATTCGATTCAAATTGAATATTCAAATACTCAAATTCGAATAGAGAAAAAATTAATGTATTCAAATCCTAATCCAATTGGAATACATTTGTATCTATGCATACAAATATTCAATTTCTATTTGAAGATATGAATGTTGACAACATTCATGTGTCTGTAAGCATCCGTATGCATCCTGTTGTCATCCCATATGTATCCATACAAATGAATACGGATACAAATAAGATGCGTACGGATATGTATGTAATGCATACATATCCATGCACATAGGAATGTCCAAATAATTCATACGAATGATTCGAAACATTCAAAATTTGTTTGAACGTTAAAAACGAATGCAGAGACATTCCATTCAAATTTGAACATCTGAATTCGAACAAATTCAATCCAATTCTGAATGTTTCGAATGTTCTTGCAAATCCCTAGACTGCACCAGCACGTGGGTGGCAGATCTCTATTCTGGGATACAATTCAGAATAAGGCCCAGTGCAGAAGAGACCCTAGTTTCTTTGTCACACTCCAACTAACATGTGAAACTAACTGGGGGTTGGGGTGGTGGTGGTAAAGTAGAAAGACAAATATACAGCAAGGTCCCCAAGTAGCTATTTCATCATAGGCCGCCTTAAAGTGAAAATGTCATATCCCTTTCTTCAAATCAAACACCATCTCTCTATTTCACCTCTGACTGGTTTTTTTCCACATCAGGGCAAATCAATCTGCACTTTATTTACTTTACTGTGACTCTAAATAAGAGTGACAGGCACCGGTATTTACAGTGACAACAACAGTAAAGCTTAAATCAAAGAAGAGATTTACAGACAAGGCAATACATTAATAAGTCCTACCAACTCTCAGATGTTGTCTTTGAATGTTCAAGACAACAGCAGGTTTGTAATTCCAAGTACAAAAATAATAGTTTGTTTCCTAAACAGCTGTATAGCAATGAAAATGAGCTGGCTAGAGCTGGTTACAATCTAGCCACTAATTCTGCACAAATTCTGTATATTTCGTAACGCACAGAAATCATGTGCACAATAGAAAAGTCCTGGTGAAAAGGTGGTCAAGACAAAGATTAAAAAGTAGCCCAGGAGGTGGGGAGGAATGGGTAGTGCAAGAGCAAAAGGCACAATCACATTGATCCAGAATAAACCCCTGCTTGAAAATAAGAAGAGAGGAATTTAAAGTTGAGGTGCCAAAAGTTCTCTTCCGTGGGGACCTGAAAGCCTGACAGGTGCAGCAGGCCCCGAGTCTGCAAAATTAAAACCTAGTTCTTTTTCAAAATACAAAGAACCAGCATGATTCCCATGAGGCTAGCTGATCCCATAAGGATCACACACAGCCCTTGGGCCACACTTAGCACATCCATTTGAAAGAGTATTATTAATAAGATTATTAATGATTAGTCAAATGACCGTATTATAAAGAGTAATAGGGGACAGCTGCACAAATCCAAAGCAGCAAAGGACAAAGTAAGGAAATTAAACAGAAGTTGAAACTTCATCTTCAAATGAGAGGGAAGATAACAGTTAGTCCCTCTCCTACGTCATAGTTTGAACCAGTCCACAGCTTCATTATTTGGGGGCGGGGGGAGGGGCACGCAAATGAAAACACTGCTCCTTTTCCACACAAGAATAACAATGCAAGGCAATAACAATAAAGAGTAGGACCAGAACCCTGGGGATTTGAAGGTCCAAGATTAGAATCCTGGTGGAACATGAGTCTCAAAAGGTGACCAAAGAGCTTGACCACTAATGTCAGCCTTGAAAGGATTCCAGGGAAGATAACCTCTGTTGAAAAGAAATGATTTGGAATCAATATTTGGAGTTCAGGCTCCTACAATTCTTAACTCCTGCTCAAATGATCTTTGATGGAACAAAAGTAGAACTGAAGGACATGAAAAAGACTACCCCCTCCCACTTTTTATTTTATTTGTAAGATTTGTTGAAGGTTCTAGGCTGTGCACCCCAACACACTGACTCTGCCATCCTGATTACATGACCCCAGAATACACATGATAGACATCACACACTTAAGAGGGCACAATTTTGAGGAATCAGATTGTAGTCCAGATCTTAGTGGTAGCAAGCATCCTGTCTGCCTCAGCAGTTTAACCTTGAAACCTACACCCAAGCCCAAGAATGAATTATATTACTAAAGCCTATCTTAGCCATCTGAAAGGGTCAACAGTATGTTAGGGATAATAAATAATCTCTGAAAGTAAAACTGCCAACGAAGTGAGGCTCCTATGCCAACTGATGGCCCAACCACATCTGGAATACTGTACACAGTTTTGATCACTAGATCTCAAAAATCCTGACAGAGGAGTTAGAAAAGGTTCAAAAGAAAGAAACTGATCAAATGGCAATAGTGGACATTTAAGAGGATAGTGAGATGGGACATGATAGAGATGTATAAAATTATACATGATAAAATTTATGCTTCATCAGAGTTCTGAGAACAGGATTCACTGGATGAAGCTGAATCAAAACAGACAAAAGGAAATATTTCCAAAACCAAAGTTAAACTATGGAACTTGCCCTCATAAGATGTGGCATTTAATAATCAGTCTCTGTGGTATCAAAAGAAAGGGACTGGACAAATTCAAAGTGGACGAGGCTAGCAATGGTTAACACAGTCTTAATGAATGCATGATTAACGTCAGGGTAGGAGGTGATATGCCTTTAAAGACCTACTGCTGAGAGACCTGAACAAGTCATATTATGCTGATGTTCTCTTTGTGACTACATTACATTTGCCTCCATTCCTTCCACTGAAAGCATGCAGCTTTTATAAGAATGGGTAATTATCTAAAGATCTACTTTTTCCTTCCATCCAATCAGCTCTCACTTGACTGTAGGTTGTTACCACAGTTCTTAGAGGAAATCCTCAGTCACAATCCTCTGCTTTCAGAAAAGGTCCATCAAAAATACACATGGAGCCAGTGTATGTGGAGAGCTGTTTCATCTCACAGGTGCCTACAAGAACCCTGTGTTTCTCTTTTTAGGACATTGACAAATCTGGAATCGCAAAGTATGGTAAATAAAGCAGACATCCAGAGAATGAAAACCCACTAGCCAAAAAGTCAGTTTCTCTCCCTTTTTCGTACCTATCCATCTAACTACATTTGAGGGAGACATTAAAAAAAAATCAAACAAATCCAGCATTAATTCTAGGATTCCATGTATATATGCACAAGATACAGGTACTTACAAATCTGGAGGAGTTATCATTTCTTACGGTTTTGGCGTTTCCAAAAGCTGACAAGAAGAAAAAGGAACAGAAATAGAAAATAACAATGCATATAAACACAAGCCAAATAGAGGAAACGTCACGTGTCTACAGTCAAACCTAGCCAAATGGAGGGGGAGGGGAGCAAGAGGAAGAGGGGTGCGGTGCAGTGTGGTGCGGTGCGGTGGGGCAGGGAGAGGGAGGGAGAGGGAGGGATAATGGCAACTGAAGCAGCAGCAGCAGCAGCAGCAGGGGCACAATATTATAAAGCAGCTTTACACATCTACAAAACCATATATAAGAAAACACAGCTTCAAACTTAATAGTAAAGCCATAACACAGGATAACAACAGGGTTGAGGAAGTAAAATTTTGTGATGAGAGCCCTATTCCCTCTGGGGGGCTTACTGAGGGCAAGTGGGGCCACCACTTTTATTTCCCTATATTCTCTCTCTCCCTCTTCGCCACACACACATCATTTATTCCCACAGACTCACTTCTCTCAGCTGGCCTGCAGAAAACAGATATCAGATGCTTGCTAGAACACAGGCTGGCATTCATTCTCAGAGAGGTGACAAGGCCAGAAATGGACGAAGGGAGGAAGCAGTAAATGGGATGAAAGTAACTGATTTTAACAGCAGCGAAGGCTTTGCTGCAGCAGCAGAAAATAAGAATACCAAAGAGTACTCAAGGAGGCTGAGCAGACATCACTAAGTGTCACAAAAAGCCCCCAGGCTGATCGACATGTGCCATCCTCAAGAATTAGCCAAAGGCTAGGCTATACTGCTTCCTTTCTCACTCAGTATATGCGAAACCCCTTTTTTTCCAGGGTGAAGCCAAACTCACCACAGTTTTCTTTATGCTCTGGAAACAAAGACTAAAAATCAGTTTAACCCTTTCTTCCCAGATCTGCTTTCCTACATTTCATGTGACTGATATTTGTGTGTTTGGTGTGTTAAGAACCTTAGCAAATAAATAAAATTTATTTATATGAATGACCCCCAAACAATCAAGCTCAGTTACTAGGATATACTTTTTTTAAAAAAACTGCTGATTTTAATTTCTCCTCCTGGATCTTTCCCCAAATCCTATCTCTTTACATATGAATGCCTGAGGTTGTGTTATACTGATTAAACAGCACTTCAACCTTACCCTCCCAATGTGACACAGAATCCGGTCTGGGGACAAAGGTGGTGGATTTGTCATCAATACATAGTCAACACTCAAGTGGATGTTTTAGTGGGTGGAAAAATGTTGTCTCTGCTACAGCATATTTGCATTTTGAGACTTCCCTAGATCAAAGTACAAATGCTAAAAGGCAGAACAGTTGCTGTTGTGGTCTTGGGTAACTGAAATAATTGTTCTGAAAACTTTATACAGTGCTGGCCTTGCAAGCAATAAATCATCTTTCCAGTTTCCAGCTTGCATATCATTAAGCATGGAGCTAAACACTGGGATCATTCATAAACGAATGCAGAATTAAATACAAACGGTCTATTATAAGCATTTAGAGACACATCCTTCAGTTTTACCAGAAGTTCATTGTTTTCCTATATTTATCTTCAGTAGCTATACCAACAGGAATGCAAAGCTTGATCACTGGCAACCTAAGCAGACAAAATTCCTAAGAGTTTTTGACATGTGGCTTTAGGCAGAACCAAACTAGACTGTCATTTAGGTAAATTTAAAGAACCACTTCCAACAGAAAGTAGTTTACAAAGTCGATATATTCTTACTGCTTAGATCAAAGGACACAGCAAATTTAGGCTGGTAAATCTGTGTTCAAACACCCACTTGACCACGAAACCCATGCAAGCCACAATGGGCTTTATGGTCGTGAGGATTTGAACACTGGTCTGTCAACTCTAGCCTCACACCTTAATCACCATACTATTTGATTCAGGATATGGCTGAAGAATTTTATTAGAACACGTTTCACAGATGTTCAACATGAGTGTGAAAGATGGCTTCCCCACACACTTTGCACCAACCACAGTGTAACGATAACCAACAATATGGGAAGAGGAAACATTGGCTACAAACTCCAGAGAGAGGAATGGATGAAAAGAATGCTCCTACAGGAAACAAGCCTACAGCCATTCCAGATATGGAAGTGACACTGCACAAAAGTGCATGGGGGGCTCCCCCTCCCGATCAATTCACACATGGAGTACAAGAGATTTTAAAAACAAAAACCTGGCTATAGAAGAAGAAGAGTTGGCTTTTCTACCCCGCTTTTCTCACCCATTTAATGGGACTCAAAGCGGCTGACAAAGCTTCTGTTCTTCTCCCCACAACAGAACATCCTGTGAGGTAGGTGGGGCTGTGAGAGCTCAGAAAAGAGCTGTGACTAGCCCAAGGTCACCCAGCTGGCTTCGTGGAGGAGAGCAGAATCAAACCTGGTATTCCCAGATAAGAGTCCAGCTCCCTAACCACTAGACCAAACTGGCTCACTACAGACATGCATCAATACCAAACAGTCCAGTGAGCTTTTTTTTTTTTTTAAGGGACATTTATGAGCTTTTAAAAATGGACGAGGAAAAAGGTTTCAGCAATGCTGCAAGGTTGACCTCTGGCCTCATGCTTCAAGCAGGAAAATTTGCAAGGGGAAGACAAAAAAAAATCCTCTTTTATAATCCACAATTTCAATTAGTAAAATGGGTAATAATGAAAATGTGCTATATGAATCGTTTTATACGAAGTGCCACAGTATGTGAGTGCATCCTGATAATAAATGTTTACAAGCTGAAGATTTCCAGCACATTATTACAGTTTGATGCTTCTCATTATGTATTCAAAAACTGTTTTCACAGTAATAAAACAGAATATATCCATCCACATCAGATACGTAATTCCTACCTTCAAGCACTGGATTAGACTGTAAAAGTTGCTCTTTCACTTGATTAACTTCTGCTCCCTTACCACAAACTGCTGCTACATAGGACATAACAAGCTTGCTGGCCTCTATAATAAAAAAGAAAGGAAAGAAGATTGCTTTCTAAGCTGTCAAAAAAAAATTTTCACCAATAGTTAGAAAGCAAAAACCACTAAATTAGCATCCCAGAAGAAATGTATTTTATCACTGCTGTTTTAGCATTCATGACTGACACTATACTGTGCCTTTACAAGGTCTAAAGAATGGAAGCCAGGAGGGAAATGCAAATGCAAAATCTACCAGACACAAAGACCACACAAATCTTTTTTATGCTTAACAAGTGTATTTGTTATCACTTCTTCCCATCCAAAACCTTCATTCTGAAAGGGAGGAAAAGAGAGATAAATTTTACCAAACACCTCAAGTCTAACTGTCCATTATGCAAAAATAAACTCCATCCCAGCAGCTTAAGTCTATATGATGTTGACAGACCTCCCTAGGTGAGGAACAGCCTCTCTTATCTTTTGACAAGTGTTATTTTTAGAAGTCTACTGAAGGAGAAAAAACAGCTTGCACAAATTAGGGGATTGTGCCAATCAACTATTTAAAAGCAACCCAGAAAGGTAACGCCATTTCATATATTGATTTTGTATCTGAGGTGGTTTCCAGTTTTCAGGTTGTTCTATAAGGCTTAAATGATAGATTAGGCTCTCCCAGAGCATTCTCCCAAATACTTCTGCTGAATGATCTTAAAGACATAGGAGGAGTCTTGATGGACTGCGCCACAACCTATCTAGTTCTACATCCTGTCCCCCACAATGGCCCACCAACTGCTTCAGAGTATTCTGAAGCAGAACATACTTGCTCTAGAATCCCTGCATGTGGTCTTTAGAGACATCCTGACTGTCTCTTCAACCTGGAGGCAGCGCATAGATTTTTGGTTAGGGTTAGGGTTTCGGTTAGGGTTAGGGTTTCGGTTAGGGTTTTGGTTAGGGTTAGGGTTTTGGTTAGGGTTAGGGTTTCGGTTAGGGTTAGGGTTTCGGTTAGGGTTTTGGTTAGGGTTAGGGTTTCGGTTAGGGTTAGGGTTTCAGTTAGGGTTCGGGTTACAGTTTCAGTTAGGGTTAGGGTTTCAGTTAAGGTTAGGGTTAGGGTTGCAGTTAGGCTTAGGGCTAGGGTTATGGTTTCGGTTAGGGTTAGGGTTACGGTTTCAGTTAGGGTTAGGGTGGATAATGAAAACCGTGGACAATACGAGCACATTTACTGTACTATATAAACTTTTTGGTTGACCATGGTTGAATAGATCAGTGGACAGTAAATCAGCAGATACGGAGGCATGCCCCTTGTATTCTTCCCTGTGGTCAATCGCGGCTGAGTGAACCATTGGATACAGAATCAGTGGATACAGCAGCACTCCTGTATTTTGTATTCAGAAAGTCATGCTATTACCTGTTTTTCCAGCTCCGCTCTCTCCTGTTATAAGTATACACTGGTCTTTATCTTGGTCTCTCAGAGAGCGATATGCCTCATCTGACAGCGCAAAACTACGAAATAAAACATGATAAAATGAAACAGGTAAATGCAATACTTGATATACACATCACGTCCTTCAGCCACTTCAGTTAACTGTAAAATGCTTCTATCTAGGTCATAACCATCAGTATTCAATGGGCAGGACAGTTTTTCTTCAGACCTTGATCACAACTTCACAGCAAGCTGGTCAAATGAAAATCAGACTCTCTGGATGCTATTTGTCAGGGCTACCAAGTGCTTAAGTAGTTGTTCTGTACAATCTACCAGCAGTAAGTATATGTGACAAGCAGCTTGGGGGCTCTGTCAAGACCCACAGCTCATATAACTCACAGAGCGTCTGGTAAAAGTGACAAGCCACTTTAAGACGTTCACAATATTGGACAAGGTGGAACAAAACAAATAAATGCTATGTATCCCAACAGCAGCCTGTCCCAGCCCGCCATCTTCAAGAAAAAGTCGGAAGCAACGGTGACCTCAAGGCCAGTTTCCAAAACAACTTGGAGTTAGAAACTATATGTTACAGCTACAATTGGCAGGATCTCGAGCAGACATGTTCAGAAAAATATCATGAATGCACTTGTGGTCTGCAGGATCAACGAAGTGCCAGTCCAGCAGAATATATATGCTCAGATCTTTCAAATAATATACTATAAATCATTTGCAGATTCAAAGTATTTCAACTGTCCAGAATGTTGTTCAAATGCACTGAAAAGATCACCTAAAAAGTGCTGTTAAGGAGAAATGTTCCAGTATCCAACCAATATTTGCAAACTTGAAAAACAAAAACAAACAAAAATGATTGTGTATCATATATGAAGATCTATCACAAATTTCAGTTGAATTCTATCTAGTATCAAGTTTTGAAAGTACAAACTTGAACTTTTTAAAATTAATTAATATGGAAATGTAGCCATTGTTCAAATTTATCATCTATAAGATCCACATGGACCATTCAGCAAACTTACCCCCCAATTCAATCTAAGTGTACTAAATGAAAGTGTCAAGCACAAAATTCAGTCTATCTGAAACCAGGAACAGTCCAGTAGACTTTGGCTTAGGACTTTGCTTCTGCTGACCATTATGGTGGAAATACGGGAAAGCTGAATCATAAATTCTTATATAAGAAATGTTTTTTAAAAAAGAAAAATCTAATTTATAAAACATAATTTTAAGTTTAATTTTAAAAAACATTAATGCCTTGACTAAAAACACACACAATGCTTGTAACAACATCCATGCTATTTTCTAGTTTTCAGCCCTGAAAATTTAGAAACCACGTTAAAAAGAGTGCAATGGTCAGAAAAAAGATTTAAGAAATTACATATTTCTTCCAGCATCAGCAGCCTTTTATGGTGTGGTGAATAACTAGCAACCAAAAACCACTGGCAAAGCTCAACAAACCCCGGCATGCTGGTGCTCTGAGTGGTAACATTTAAGTGGGACAACTCCATGGATACAAACTAAAACTTTCTCCACCAATGTTCATTTTAAGCTGACCACAAGCCACATTTAGTTCATTTCCATAAGCCTTTGCATCAAACCTGCTGATTCAACAATGAGGGAAGCCCTGTGCAGTTTTGACCCCAATTCAGGCAGGCAGAGTGCCATCAAGGCTGCATCCACAAGCAACAGAGCAAAAGTGGCTCAAAGGCAGCTCAGAGGTGATAGCATGCACACATCTGTACCTGGAATCCATACTGAAGATCAGAAAATGCACTTCCAGAGTTAATACTCAAGCCTTTAATGTGAATGAGAAGTGGGTAGAGGCACTATCATCCCCAGATTGCCACTTCAAAGCTGCTTTAGAGCTGCTTTTTGAAAATGTGTGCGGATGGAACCTACGTTTGGATGTTTATGCACATCTGTGATTTTGTTAATACTTTTTTCAGTCTTGAATTAGTTTTCTAAATAATTCCTGGGGTTTTTTTTACCTTCATGGACTCTCAAACAATATAACATATGAAGCAGAGCAGAAAAACATACTGAAGTTTGTGTGCGGATGATATACAATGATTTCTGTCTGTCTCTGGAGGCCTGCAGCTAGGAAACTGTGAACAAGGCAAGCTGTGTGCTCAAGTGCCTTCCATATGCAGCTGTTTGCCACTATGAGGAACAGGCTGCCAGACAAGATGAGCCACTGCTGTGATCCACCAGTACATTTGTAATCATCCTGTGATATTCCTGTTGATCTTTTTGATGGAAAGAACCATGAGTTCAAGATTCCCTTTTCCTTTATACACACCTAATATGCTATGCTGATCTTATCTGCTGACTCTTGTTTTAGTTCACACAATAAATTAGCTTCTAGTAACATCAAAATTATAAATAATTCACCCACAGATTCTGGGCAGACAGTCTGTACAGATCTACCTTGAACTGCTGACTTTTACTCATGTATATCACATACATCTCACCGGTGCATACCAAGCTGGTTTGGAGAATTTGGAGCTTGAAGAAATGAGAGCTGAGCCCTAATTTTTGGGCTCATGTATAATCTCTGTCTCAAAGAGTACGTGATAACTCATTTTCTGACATTGCGTAGGGTATCCGAGTATAAAGCAGAAGCTTTACATTATATTCAGGAAACAACTCTGAATGGTGAAGGAGAAAAAGGTATGAAAAAGGATAATTGGTTTCTAGAAGACCTGAGATATAATACTGTATACTACCCACTCATTGGCCTAGGATTTCATTAGTCCTGCTTTACATTGAATGTTTTCACTTAGACAATGTGCAATCCAGCCCAGCCAAAATGGTCCAATCCCGTGGGTGGGCAGCAAATTTGTGACCCACAATATAACACATCATATTGTCTGTTTTGTGTCTCTCCCCCCCTCCCCCCACCCAATTCCAACATGTACTGTTGTTTCTGACAGTGGATGGCAGGCTACCTAACATACCACAAAGGGATCTGGGGGAAGATGCAAAGTGAGAGGCACATATGTGGTTATCCATACATGTCTCTTACCTCCTCCATCCGAAAACAGAAGGGACTATTGCCTCCAGAAGCCTAAGACTGGCATTAAAAGGAGGCAAGAAGGGAACATCAGGATGGTTGGGTTCATTCTCCTTATTTGTTCTTCGTTTGCTGCTTGGTGAGCCCACTGGTATGATTGGTGCATTACCTCACTCTGCATGGCTATTGTGATCATTCTATAAATTTAATCAAACCAGACAGCAAGTTGCTACCCCAGAAGTCGCTGCCTACCAAGTCGGTATTCATGGGGCCGAGGGTATACAGGACAGGATACCAAGGAGACTCAGGCAAGTGTCTCTGTCTGCCTGTTCCATTGGAGAGTATAGCTCATCTCATACCAACAGTGTCTCTGCTCCCTTGCCTTCCCACTCACCCCCTCTTCCCCACAGACAGTAATGCTGACATAAATACAAAAGAAGGTTCAGATTCTCTCCCTGTGTGTTATTTAGCTGACACAGTGAACTGCAATATGCCTCCATTCAACTTATGAGAATCTATTGGTTCATTCACCTCAATACACTATTTGCCCAATACAAGAAGGTAGTGTGATGATAGTGAGGACCATCCCCACAAATGTACTATGTCACAAATGCTACAACTCAGGGCTTGTATCTGTGTTATATTAAGTAGTGCAACTCTTTAATTTCAAGCAAAATTAGTAAAAGTGAACAGTAGTACAAAACAGAATTTTTCACATTGTAACACATTTTTGAGACTTCTGCCTTGAGCAAAGAAGCTGACAGATGTTCCATTAGCCACCCACCCAAGAAGTGGAGATCCCTGCTGTGAAGACCCTCAGCAACTGCTCAGTCTCACTACCACTGCACTCCCTTCTGCTATTAGACAGAGTACTGAGGCAAATTATTTCAGAGATGATTTATATGTGCCGTCTCCTGAATTTTCTGAACTTTTAACTGTCAGCATTTCTTGATTGGCATTCCCTGCTGTTGACTGCTGGCTGGAGCTAATGGGTCTGTTAATTCTGTTGAAGGAAACGTATGTAAACCTCTTCAAGAAATGGAGTGAACATTTCAAGGAAGTCACATCAATAAGCTCATATCTTAACTTATCATTTTCCAAAGCAGCTGAGATAATGAATTTGCAAATGCGATGTACACATATGTAGGTCTAATGGCATGCTGGGACAGAAACATGAGTTCTCATGGCAGTCACGAAATCCATCAAATCATTAACATCTAGAGCTATAAACCTCAATTATATGCCAGCCTTCTGAGCAACCATACAATTACAGAACCAAATAACTCCTTTGTGTTCTTCTCATTTAAGAGTTTCAGACATTTCAAACATGTGTTTCAAATTATTTTGTCAGGATGTCAGCAAGGCTATTCGCAGAACAAGAAAGGAGTTTATTATAAACTATTCGCGTAGAAGGCAGTCATATTAATCTTTTACCGCATCAAGAATAAAACCCTACTCCACCAAATTTTCTTCCAGTTGATATGGGGTAACTATTTAAGTTATTCCAGTGAACGGCCACACTTTTAAAAAATACTGTTACATAACACAACAAATCCCACATTTTCACATAACCAGTTATCTTCTATCTTGTCTGTTCCATTCTTTCTAATGACTACTAAACCTATACACACCAAGATAAATTTAAGATAGATTATGAAGTTCTGGTCCCTAATCTACATAAAGAAATCGATCACTATGACAGAGGTTTTAAACAGGTACACAAGAAGGACCACAACTGTAACTGAGGCATTTACAATGCCTCATAGCATTCTTGCACAGTCCAACTTCTTTGGATTCCATCTTTTCAAACATTTTTGTTTATTGATTAAAAATCACAATAACCAATATTCTAAACAAGAATGATGGACTTTCTATAGGAAGTGGTGAGTACCACAATCTCAAATGGCTAAAATAGAAAGTCCCACGACCATGTTTTTGCAACTTGTCCTTTCTTACTCTGTTTCACTTTACATGCCCAAAACAACACTAATTCAATAAGGAAGCATCTTCAGAACAGAATCATGGATCTTCTAGCAAACCGTGAACTAAGAACACTTTTCACTGAAAATTAACCTAACTCTGCTGGAAAATTTTCAATTTTTTGAGCCCCTGCAGAGAGAGATTGTGTAAGTGCCCTTTTTGAGTATATGGACACACTGCATTTAACACATTCTACACTAAAATAGTAAAAATGTACACAACACTATTTGTTTTAATCTTGTACAAACTATATTCCACAATCCTACTGTGCTAGGCATGAATTTAGTGCTCTGTTGCAACTGTATTATATGGAACTGCTCTCGAAAACCTCCTTCATAGTATCCCTCATATCAGAAAACTTCAGAGCAACCATGGCTCATAAGGAGAAAGCTTTCTAGTAGTGCTTCTGGGTAGGGATGGCAGGGCTGTTAGGTTAAAAGGAAAAGTTCTCCAGAAACAAGCTAAGAATCATCTTACCAAGAGCATTATGTGACAAAGTGGGCTTAGTTTACTAAAGCTTATGCCACAACTTCTTCTCTCTGTTAGTCTTAAGGAGCTACAAGATCCCCTTTTCTCAACACTGATCCAGACTAACACAGCTACATCTTTGAATTATGTGATAAAAAGGGGTGTCAACTACAACCAAATATGACAAAAGGAGGAGGGAAGATTAGTTTAAATAGGAGTTAGGCGTGCTTCACACTTCTTTATTGAGAGACTACCATTCCATAGCTGAGATTTCTGTAACTAAATATTGAAGGCAGAATTACATCATTGTTATTTTTTTCCCCAATTGGATCAGGTTTCTTCCTCCAAACACAACCCTTCCCCCACTCCCCCCCCCCCCAATATGTCCACTAATTAACAGCGGAGTCTTATGCCTGCTGCTTACCCAAGCAGGTGGCATGTCTCTCTTCTACAATGCCCCACCATCTGGAATACCCTCAATGCCTTCTAGTCTAATTGACTCACGACTCTTTTCAAAGCCCACATTAAGGCATACTGCTTCCATTTGTCTTTCAAGAACAACCTCATAATGCTCCTAGGAGGATAAAAAGCAGTCATTGTAATTCATTTCTTCTTTTATTCCATCTCATATTAAGAGTCATAAGTGGTGGCTGCACGTTTTTCTCACTCACATGGTTGCAGCAAGAATTCACTACTATTATATTCTTCTAAGAACGTACTCACTTTGAAGCACATTCTTAATAACTTTAAATGTTCCTTTTATCCGTTCAGCATTTTAACTTCATATTCTAAAAATAAAACCCCAACAGATGCTTTTTTTAAAAAAAAAAGTACAATAAGGACAAACAGGGCGAAACCTTTCAGTAAAGTTATGTGAATGCTCTGCAACTTGCTCCCACTTCGAGCAACACCTGAAAAACAACTGAGTCCCCCAGTATATTTTTAAAAGTAACAAGGAGGAAATTGCTCATATCAGAAATAATCAGCACTTATTTACTGGCTTATTCCACTATAGTTGGATATTATGGAATAAAAGATGGATATTCCGGAATATCCAAATATAGCAGAATAAAAAGAGATTTAGGACAGCTGGGCCTGTTAACCATTTGTTTGAATGTCATGCTTTTGTCCAAACTTTGAATGATAATTTTTAAAAGAAGGGTAGCTTATATTTTAAATGTTCTCTTTCGGAAGGTAACTGTATCGAAAAATTACTTCCTTCTCTCCCTTTCTAATCCGTACGCCTAAGTAAAGGGCTCTTGTACTCAGGCACATACTTAATTGCCACATTTTCTTTTCTTTTCAACAGACAAGTATTGTGTCAGACACGGATTGCAAGCAACTTCCCAGCATTCTGTCACACAACCTTGAATTTGCACACAAAGCCCTTCAGTGTGTAAAATGGGCTGAGAAGGAAATATACATTTTTTTTCCAAACAAAACAACAGACTAATCAGTTGTCAGTTTTTTGCAGAGGGCCTAGAAATATAAAGCTGAACGGATTACTAAATATAATTTAATTCAATTTGAGAAATTTATCAGAAAACGTCCTCCGAAGGCAATGCAAGCAGGATGCCTCTAAGGCCATTTGTTGGGATTCGAGAGCAGGAGGAGGTTTGCCCTTCATTTCTTGCCAAATTATAGATGCATTTTATATGCCAGGGGCAACTGGTGGGCCACTGTGTGCAACAGAATGTTGGACTAGATCAGCGGTTCTCAACCTTCCTAATGCCTCGACCCCTTAATGGAGTTCCTCATGTTGTGGAGACCCCCAACCATGGGGGCTCAGCTGGGAGGTGGGAGGAAAGAGCAGAGGGAGACTCGTCGCGACCCCTCTGAAAGGGTAGTTAGACCCCAAAAGGGGTCCCAACCCCCAGGTTGAGAACCACTGGACTAGATGAACTGTCGCCTGGTCCAGCAGGGCCTCTCTTATGTTCTTATGTAAGTACTTAGCTACACCTCTATGTAAGGTTCTTGTTGCTCTTGTTCTCATACAGAACCAGATGGTTAAACGTAAGCCATTTTATCGCTTAATGTCCAAAGCAAAAAGGCCGGCTTTTGATAACAGAATAATTGTGTAACGTACCAAGATTACTGGGGGGGGGGGGGGAATTGAGATGTGGGATATACTTCAGTAGTTCAACTTAACACTGTTTTATGTAAGTTGTTTTTTTTCTCTTTTTCATGAAATAGTTTTGTCGGCGACATGTTGAATTAGTTGGGAATATTTTTAGAAAACAGCATGTTGAGATGCTCTTGATTAAGTTCTGTATGTGCATTAATATTGCTGTGCAGGTAAAACAGAAGCAGGAGGATATGCAACACCTTTGTTCCACAGTCTTCTAGATATGCTTATAGAGATGCTGCTTTCATACATAAGAACACTTGCACAGGAAGGTCTTTCCTAAATTGTTCAGGTTTGGTATGGCATTCAACTAGTGAGGTTTCACTACCATTATCCATATAAGACACGTTGGCATATAAAATGCATCTATAATTTGGCAAGAAATAAAGGATGCAGGGTGATCTTGGAAGAACATTTTTTTAAATAAATTAAGTCATACGGCAGGAAGTACAACAGCTTAAAATGTGAGCTCTGACATTCCAACCAGCCTGGCACCTAGAGATAGAAGTGGTTCAAACGGGAATTATGAACATACTGGGCTAAAAAAAGATCGTTTAGAGATGGGATGAGAACAAAAAGGGCATATGCTACCTTCTCTAAGGTGCTTTCGAGCTGCTTCTTTTGCAACGTGTAAACACAACCAATGTGCAAGCTGTTGTGTTTGACAGCCAAGTGAAGATGAGCCCACTGTATATGTCCAATGCTGCATGGATTTGAAATCTCAAAGTCTAAGTTGTTGGCGAGAATACTGATCCCTCTTTCTTTTCATTAATACACATATAAATGACCATTGCTGTACTTGTTGAAACCTCTAGCTGCAATTAAGAACAGCTGCCAGTCCCTGTCACTGAAAATGTATCATTTGTGCTTTAAGATTTCTTTTTTTCCCCTCCCTCCTTCAGTTTACTGCACACAAATGGCACCCATCTGGTGCCACTAAATGCCTTTGGCTCTTATTGAAAATTAGCAATAAGAGTGGCAGCTAGAAATCTTTAGTAGCAGTCATTTCTCAGAGAGGGTGACAGCTGGAACACTTCCACAATCTTTAAAGAAATAACTGTTTTGGTCTAAAGTGCTGTGGATTTAGAAGAAAAGATAAATTATTTTAAGGTTACTAGTGGGACATTCTATGTACAATCTATCAAGGATACAGAAGCTGGAAACCACTGCAAATGCAGATTACTTTGTCTTATGGTAAGACACAGACTGAGTTAAGGCACCTGAATTTCATAGATATTCCTTTGAGAATTAAGCTTTCAGAAGAGGAATCCCAAGGAACGGATGGGATATAAGGCTAGAAATTGTGCTGTCCAACTTGCAAAAAGCCAGCAATGGTTTTATCGCTTTTGTTGCATTGTCATGTAAAAGGCAAACAAAACAGGAACTTTACCAACATTTACAAGGCAAATGAGCAAATAAAAACCCAAATGAACAAGAAAGTCACAGGAAGAAACAAAATCACTCCCCATGGTAAAAATAACAGATAAGAACGCTTCCTCATCTCAACAGACAAACCAAACAAAAACAAAAAAACCAACCATGCTCCCCTAAACAATTGCTATACTTTAGTATCAGTGCCTCTATAGCCTTCCTATAGAGTAGTATTTCAGTGTGTGTGTGCAATGGTCTCCTCCTCCCTGTTGCCCATGGACCAGATCCCACAATGGCCACCCACCTTAATGGGCTCATATGGTGTTCAAGCACTCCCTACAATGCCCTCAAATTGGCCTCTCTCTCCATTCAAACACAGCATGGAGCCAAAGAAGTCTGCATCATTTGAAAAAGGCATTTCAGGATAAATCAGGGCTTCCTTAGAAGGATTTTTCATTGACCTTCACATCTTAAGATTTGGTTCTCAGCTTGTGACAATCTGAGCATCCCAAGCTTGAAATCATATTCTTAAGTTCCTGTCTTCATTCCTTGTATCTTCAAGTCCCAAGACAGACTGTGCGATTTTTTATTTTTGGAAAAGCAGAGGGAAGTTGCTACCCAACCAGTTCATAGAAGGTAAGTACTTATG
The DNA here is from genome assembly GCA_023333525.1 of Aspidoscelis tigris stejnegeri. Lineage (NCBI taxonomy): Eukaryota > Metazoa > Chordata > Lepidosauria > Squamata > Teiidae > Aspidoscelis > Aspidoscelis tigris. The sequence goes on from JALMGA010000010.1 coordinate 21,400,348, forward strand.
CCCATGCAACATTGGCAAATCCAGTATTAGAACCTTAACGGAACAGCAAACTTGTTGACATTTCTGAGTTGTATTTGTACTTATATGTTACAGTTCAGTGATCTTCATTTGTCACTGTAGATTCATGATTGTCTTTTACGTCTAGATTTGGAACAATAATTCTTCACTGTGGCCTCCCTTTAATCCTTCACAAACGTGAAAGGCAGAAAACAATTCTTCCTCTTTCATTAAGAGTTCTCTGAAAACACAGCCTTAGCAGTACTGCATATCCCCAAGCCAATAAACATGCCTGCTCCCAGGTATAAACTGAAAGATGAGCAGGAATCGAAAACTTCTCCTATACTTACATATGAGGGCTGAGTTCATAGAAGTTTCTGTTCCTATATTCTTCTATTTTCTCTGGCGAATAAATAGGTAGTAGTCTATATGGATTTATTGATATCACCACACTGCCAATGTAAGTCTGCAAGAAAGAAAGAATGTAATGTCAAGTTTTTATGCATTTGTCAAATTTAAATTTCAGCACATATAAAGTAGTCTCGACATAATTATTTGTGATAAAAATGACAAAAACTTCAATAGTAGATTCACAATGTATTTTATAAAACTTATTTAGGATTTACTTCTACCATACTATTTGTACCATTTATGTTGTATCAGTCAACAAGTAAATTTTCAAATATATTCATTTTGAAATCTGAAAAACTCTGAAAAAGAAAGAGTTTTAAATCACTTCCATATTTGTTTTTAAAACTAATCTTCTAGAAAGGCACATGACATCCAGAAGATCCCCCCCCTTTTCTTTACAAGCGCATAATTAATTCAAGTTTAAGTATAAGAAGACTGAGAATTGATGCAGTATATAATTTAAGAAAAAACAGTGATAGTCTTAAATGAATATTAACTTCCAGTTTTGATGGTGTCATGGGGAGATCAGAGACGTTTTCGCACGGGGGTGTTTGGAACGCGCGGGAGACAGCCCGGAACGCAGCAAACGCATTGCCGCCGCGGGGCTTGCGATCCGACGTATCCGGAGCTGTCTCTCGCGCGTTCCAAATGTAGAGCACTTTGAAGTGCTCTACATGCGTTCAGGCGCGGACGAACTGCCCGCAGGCGTTCGGGAGGAGAAGGATTCGCGCTTGCTTCTCGCTCCCGAACAGCCGCGGGCCCGCCTCCCCCGCCGGCGCAGGTTTGGCAATCAGCTGTTTGACAATCAGCTGATTGCCGATCTGCCTCCGCAGCTGTCTCCGCGCCCCTGGCCGGCCTTTGCCGGCCAAGACAGTTCTGGGCGCTTTTACCGTTCACACACAGGCGGTGAAAGCGCCCGGAGCTGTCTTAAGCTTCCCACCTGAACGCATTGCAGCACGGAAAAGCCTCAGTTCTCTTCCGACCTCTGGTTACATCAGACATCACTTACTTATTCCACTATGTTTGAATATTCCAGAATATCCAAATATAACAGAACAAGTAGGTGACATCTGGATGAAGCTTCTCTTAAAAACAGAACTTCTAATGTTTATTCTGAATGTAGAACTGCAGGCAAATACCTCAAAACTAAAGAATTACTAAATTTGAGGAGATAAAAATATTCCTGATTGACTAACATCCACAAGTCATATCTGAGAAATAGCTCAGACAAAAATCAGGGTGTCTGAAATGTAAATGAGATTTAAACCACTGGTACCTTTGACACTACTGGTTTAGGAGGAGGAGTATTAACCACAATCTTGGTATAAAAAAGCAAAATCAAATCCCTCAACTTATACCAAACAAGAATTTTGGTCTGGAACTTTGCTTCCTCCATTTTATTGATCAATCAAACAAAAATACAGATACAAAATATAAAGCTACTGGCAACATTATTAACTGTTACTAAAATTGCAATAGCAAAGGACTAGAAGGATACTAAGGGGTGGACTTTAACAGTCTTCATATATTATAGTTGAGAGAACAGTTCAGGAAGAACATAAGAGAAGCCCTGCTGGATCAGGCCACAGCCCATCTGGTCCAGCATCCTGTCGCACACAGTGGCCCACCAAATGCTCACAGGCAACTCAAGCAGAGACAAACCTTTGCCTGCTCTTGAATCCCAGCAAATGGCCTTAGAAGCGTCTTGCTTCCCCCCACCCAGCCTGAAAGATGTATCTAGGCATTCATTCTAGTAGCCATAGATACATCTGTCATCCATAAATTTGTCTAACCCTACCTTAAAGCCATGTAGACTGGTACCTGTCACCACCTCTTCTGGTAGCAAATTTCATAAACCAATGACCCTCTGAGTGAAGAAATATTTCACCTTGTTGGATCCGACTCTCCTACCCATCAGCTTCACAGCCCCCCCCTCCCCCCGGTTCTAGTGTTCTGTGATACAGAAAAGAAATTTTCTCTATCCACCTTTTTTATACCATGCATAATTTTATATACTTCAATCAGGTCCCCTCTTAAATGCTGTCTCTCCAGACTGAAGAGGCCTAGACATTGCAGCCTGGTTTCATAAGGGAGGTGTTCCAGTCCCTTAATCATTCTGGTTGCCCTTTTCTGGACCTTTTCCTGTTCCACAATACACTTTTTGAGATATGGTGACCAGAATTGTACAAAATATTCCAAATGTGGCCTCACCATAGATTTATAAAGAGGCAAAATGACAGTTGCTGACTTATTTTCTGTTCCCTTCCTAATTATTCCCAGCATTGAATTAGCTTTTTTTCACTGCTGCTGCGCACTGGACTGACACCTTCATTGAACTGTCCACCCAAACCCCAAGATTCCTTTCCTGGTGTGTTGCAGAATATTTTAATTTTAATTTCTGGAGACATGGTTTGATGTGTTATAAGAAGAATAATTTCACAGGGTATAGTGGAGGGTCAGTTATTTGCTACATATTTACTTCCAAATGTAGCTGAGAAAGTCCTCCTGAATATTTAAAAGAACGGAAATTGGTTATTCAGGAAAGTCAGCGATGAGCTATTGGTCTTACGTTTTTGTAGATGAGAGAACCTCATTTATTTTACCAACCTGCTATGTGCAACTTTGTTAATATGTATGTAGTAGTAATTCATAGATCTAAAAAAAATTATTTCTTTTTCTACTTGTTTTCTGCTGCTGTGAGAATAATTAAATTATTTTTTTAAAGAAGAATGGATTATGCTTTCTTTAATTTTTTTTGTCAAAGTAAGCACAATATAGAATTAAGAATCGAACATTATTAACCAGGTGGTTTTTTTGAATAAGTTATTAAAGCCAACAGAAATGTTTTAGGATTTGTCAAAGCTGAAACATACTTTATAAGAAGAAAGCAATAGGTTTTAAGCTAGTCAGTGTCTTCATTGTTCAATTTTAATGCCTGTTCACATTTACTGTTTGGCAAAACTTATTTTAAAATGTTCTAGTGACAACATGACTTCATCTCTCATGGCTGGATGGCAAGAGGAAAAAAAGACATCTGTGAGTGAATATAAATGAAGTGCTATACGATACCATGTAATCAACCAAGGTCTCGAGAAAAAAAGGGGGGAAATCTCAAGCAACTACACCACAGAAGTGCTGCGTATTTTAAAATAAATTCTCTGAAAAAGGAAAACTCCTTGGTTCAAATAAATGAAGTACTATACAAAAGCAGATTGAAAGGCTGTATCTAAGGAAGATTATGAAGAAACAGGGTTTTTTTATTTTTAAAAATACTAATTTTCATATTCTGAGAAGAAAGCAGCTGTTCACTAATGTACTCCAAATCTAGTATGCCACATCCTAAAATAACCGGCATTTTCAAAGGTTACGGAGCTACGCCTAAGAAAGGCCACATACATGTTGGCATGTTTACCATAAACTATGAGAAGAAGCCATAGCTTTTAACTAGACCCAACGTCACACTTTTTGCTTTTAAAGGAAACTCCTGCAATTGACTTTATCTACTTGCATCTTCACGTCACAGTTAGCTACACTACAGTCACAGTAACTGGTGGTGAGAGAAACATCAGGGAAAGAGAACTTTCCCACACAACATCCTATTTCCCTTCAGGGCTTCCATATAAACAAGCAGCAATGTAAATGACTTAATTTCTTGAACACGGAATGAGTGCAATTACATTCCACTGCTGAAAACAGAATTCCAGGAGTAGGGGGAAGAAAATGCCATGGCATCCAAGGGATTAAAACATCCTCAACTTGCTGTGTGTTCCCTTATAGTGTTGCTATTTCAGAACCACAGTCCCAGAGGACTGGTCTCATGATTAAAGCACAGGAAAAGTCTCTCCAGATTCCATTCTCTGCTTTAGCACAAAACCAGTTATAAAACCGGACAAGTATCCAAGTCAATCTGTCCATTAAAGTTTTGTTCCCTTGCTTTCTCAGTAAGACAAATGAATTTTGATTGCTACTTTATTGCACACATTCTCACGTGCATGCACCAACAATCTCTCCCCTCGTTTACTGCAAATATCGAGAAATCATACTTGAATCTCTAGTTCTTTAGCACACATTGCAGACTTATTCGTTTTCCTTCTATTGTGCAAAGACCCTGAAACATTCTGCAAGTTCCATGATATAGGTAGTGGGACATTTTTGGGATGGAAGAAAGTTTGATCTGTGAAATACATCTGAAACAATGAAAGCATTCTAACACTTTTATTTAATATTTTATTTGTTAAAATATTTATATCCTGCCTCATATCCAAAAATCTCTGGGTAGCTTACAATATAAGACCCATATACAAACAAGACATTAAATACATACTGCACCTCGTTTAAACAGTATTAAGCAGCATAGTTAGTTAAAAGCTAGTTAAAATTAAAATAGTGCTTGAGTGAATAAAGAGTCAGGTCTTTACTTAGGACCTAAAAGTTGGAAGAGTTGGTGCTAAGTGGGCCTCCAAGGGAAGGACACTTCATAAGTGGGGTGCCACAGCTGAGAAGGCCCTCTCCCATGTCCTAACACAACGGATTTGAATCAGGAGGCAATCCCCATACATCTCCATTATGTGATCAGTAGTAAGTAGAAGATATCTAAAACAGTCCCTCAACGACTTATCAGAAGAGCAAATGGACAACCCAGTTGCTTTTAGTCTTCCTCTATGTGTGATACTGGGCTCCACCTTCCATCAGTTCCCAATCAGCACCGAACATAATCAGAAATACAGTCGGACCTCCGTATCCTCAGGGGATGCATTCCAGGCCCTACTGCAGTTAATGAAAAACCACAGATATTTTGAACGCAGGGAAATGTACTCAGTCATGGAAAATCTTGCTCAAGATGCACTCAATTTCCTGTAATTCCTATGAAATCTTGCGGGATTTCACAGTAATTATGGGAAATCTTGTGTCATTCAGTGAGACTACCTGACTGTCCCAGGCCTCAGAGCAACTTCAGGTAGGCCCAACGGTGCCGGGGGGGTGGGGGGGGAGGCGGGTGATCTGGTCAGTGTGAAAACAACCTGCAGTTACCGGATAAGCAGATATAGAGGTCCGATTGTAACTGGGAGCTAAAATCCAATCATCAGAGTGCCACAAACATCACATCTCTCTTCCAAGGTCATCTTGGATCATGAGCTCTGGAAGGAAGACAAGAGCACAGCAATACACCTACTTCTACTAGGACAACTTACTACAGTACACAAAGTCTCTGTAAACATAACACAGAAACAGAAGTCTTCAAAAGAAACAAAGAAAAAAATTAGAACAGGCTAACTCAAAAAATGAAAACACCATCCAGTTGTAACAACTATACTAAATTGGAAAGAGACTAGGTATTTTAACCATTCCAGAAAATACATCTCAAGATCTTAACCAAAGGTCTCTCTTTTAAAAAAAAAAAAAGGTTGGGGTTGCTCCCATCATTTAAACTGCTACATCTAGTCACACTGTTGGATCTAACCCATATAATATCCATCTAACACAAATGTTCTGTACCGTGGAAGGATATTATTTATATTTTCAACCAAACAGCATGGGCATTTGGTCCTCTATGATATCAGAAATTCTGGCAAACATATCCTTGACCCTGCTACTATGAAGCTGCAAATCGTGTAGCTCCAAATGGATGTCTAAACGTTGGGAGAACAGGCATCAAAATGACAGATGTTGTTCAATGTGAGCAAATGCAAAGTGATGTGTACTAGAGCAGAAAATCCTACCTATATATACTAACTTAACAGGATTTGAACTGGCAGCCACAGACCAGGGAAGAGATCTTGGCATAGATCTTGGGGAAGGATATTCTTCTTACCTAGATGAAATGGAAGAATAAACTTAGTCCTCTGACGGCCCCTATCATTCCAACTAGCACGTCATATTTACAAACTCCAGCTGTAACCAAGTCTATTTGTATCAAACTATGTGATACAAGTCATCTTGACCTTAGCAATTTTTTTTAACTTCCTCTAGTCAGATTAATAACCTGCAATCATTAAATTATCTTCTCTCAGACCGCACCCAGAATTTGGGTGGTTGCCCAAGAACTCATTCAATATCTGGACTAGGAATGGGGATACCAGCAATACCACTCAGTTTGAAAATCTACTCAAACAGTCAAAAGTTTGTACATCAGGTATAGTTAAAGAGCTATATAATATTTAACTGAAACAGTGGCAGACCCCTTTCCCTTTCTAAAAGACTCCTGGGAAGCTGATTTTCACAATCCTATATCACAGAGTAATTGGCATTGTATATTTTCTCATGGACCTTTGCTCTTTAGCTCCAAGTGAGCCAGTTTGGTCTTGTGGTTAGTGCAACAGAATCTTATCTGGTAGTCACCCGGTTCAGTTCTGCACTCCTTCATGAAGCCAGGTAGGTGATCTTGAGTTCGTCACAGCCCAACCTAACTCACAGGAAGTTAGTTATGAGGAAGGGAACAGAAGGTTTGTCGGTCGCTTTGAGTCTCCCTTAAAGGGTGTGAATAGTGAAGTATAAAAAACACCTCTTCTTCTTTTTGTATAATTTGAAGCTCCTCCATAAATGGTATCACAACCCAGTACAGCTTGCAAACTTTTGTAATATGCTACACTCAAGTTGTTGGCATTGTAAAAAAGTCGGTATTACCTGCATATGTGTTGAGAGTGTTATGTAATCCATATGTGTTGGACTTCTATATGTTCCAAAATCTCCAATATTCTTAATATAGACATTACATCCTTGCCTGACCTACGTTTCCTCCAATTACAGAATGGAGCTCCCCTCAGTAACTGTTAACATAAATGTTTGATTTTTTTTTAAAAAAAATTTCCACTAGTCTTTTGAGTGGTGCTTTTTTTTTTTTTTTTGGGTGCAAATGTTTGAATTTTCTATTGTTGGCAGTTTGCCATGTAATAGGAACTAGGCTGGAAAGACCATTCTAAGATTTTAACCCATCACTGGTACAACTGCCCCATGTATCTCCTCAAACTGGAATATATCGCTAAAATGCAAGGTCAATGCAATGATCTTGAATAGTATATGGCAGCAGTTTTTCAGTAATGCTCCAGCTTGTTCAAATTCTAATATTCCGACTTTGCTAGCATATACTGTTGATTATTAGGGTAACATTTTGGTTTTGTCTTGTGAAACTGTCTTTTTTGTCTTACTGTAGTCTTTTTTATTTAATGATAAATATTTTTTAAAAATACAAAGATTTTGCACTATGTTACCAGTTCTGTCACCACCCTCTAAAACAGATAAGTAATTCCAAATTAGTATTCTGAGTTCCTGTCAGCCAACTCTTATTTATTTGTTTGAATTTTTATCCCATCCTATACCCAAAGGTCTCAGGGCAGGTTACAACATTCCATCCTAATCCAATCGAACTGAGTTTCTAGAATCTCTGCCAATCTTCCTCTGGTATCAGCAGAACCTACAAACACTGCTACACTGAGTTTTCCCCATCCTCTTTAATACAGGGTTACATACACAAGCAAATTCAAAAAACTAACCGCAATAGTTATTTCAGCTGGGCTTATTTTTATTGAGTAATATTAATGAGGTTGAAGCCTCATTAATTTGCATGTACCTCCACCACTCTCTGAAAACATATAAGCTAAGATAACATTTCAGACAACTTATCAACAGAAACACTGGGTTCTATACAAAATTAATCCATAGTGAGTGCCTGAAAAATTTGAGAAAATTACGCTACAAAAATCTACTCCCTGAAATCATATCTAGATCATCACTTGAAGCTGCATCCAGACATCACTTACTTATTCCACTATTTTTAGATATTCCCCAATGCAGCTTTCACTGAAATACATTTTGTTTGGTTACTTCCTTGTTCCCAGCATGCTCTGAAAAGTCCAGCATATTTTGAGTTGGGAAGATCACAAAGACCTGGCCACATAAAAGCCCAACTATCTATGATATTAAGGCAAAGAAGAGGGAGGAAGTATTCTATTTCATCATCAATTTGTCGGATAATCCAGACTTCCGGCTACAAGGAAAGTGGAAATTAGAAACAACGCATCTACGGAGAGTTAAAAGTTTTTTCCAGTCTTTTCTAAATGTAAACCTTTGAGCTGGGCATGCCTTTTGGGGGATAGGTTCTGGGAAGCCTCTGTCCCTTTCCGTAACCTGAAATCCATCTGCCCCACTAAGAAGCATTTCTAGAACACCAGGAAGACTAGCCTTGGTTTGTACTGAGCCTCTAATTTCTCTTTCCAAGACATCCTGTTTACTCTATCAACCCAGGCTTTTATTGTGCTGCTTTGTTATACTATTATGTTTATTTTTAGTTCAAAACAAAAGTAAAAAATTTGCTATTACTTCTTCTGGAAAGGGAATGTGAATTCACATCTTCAGCCACCTATTCTTGTATGCCTAAAAAAGGGACAGACTTTCCACAACAACAACAAAATATTCTTCCAAGCTAGCTAGTGAAGAGAAAGTGGAAGTACTTTAACCTTATAGGTTTCTTCCAGCACCTGAAGGGGGGAAGCAGTATTTCCCCCTTTTTTAAACTTCCTTGATACTGCTAGTGGAAACAATACCAAGAAGAAATGCCGTTGGGCACTGAGTAATGGTATTATCAGCTTGAAACATAAAATCTTGAAGCCACTACATTCCGCCATTATTACACATCACAAATACTGTTCTATTCCAACAGCATGTTAAGGAGAATTCCACCACCCCAAAACAGGACCAGGAACTGTCACTAGATACAATTACACCAGGCATAATTTCCACAATAGTGATTTGCCATGCCCAAATACTTTGACAATAAAGACAGGATCAGGAAAAGGATGCTAAGGAATCATTGCCGAAGAATAGCTGCCAGATACGGAACATGAAGCTGCTTTTCATTGTGGGAAAAAGCTTAATTGCAACAGTTTACTTACTCTGAACATCAGGTCAGAAAGCAATCTCTACAGATCTAGTTACAATAATATAAAGACTATTCTTACTAAGACCATCTCCAGACATGGGGAATGTAGCACCATTATGGGACTGTTATGGTGGGACTGCCTCACATATGATAGGAAAACCCACTACAGACCCTGCTTTGTCTCCATAAAACCCACAAAAAACTATTGCTGGAAAACCCAGTGCTGGTTGTAGGTTTCCAGCAATAGCACTTCTTAGACAGGGCCCTTGTTTTCTGTAAAGAACTGTCCTCATAGCTCCATCCAGCTCACATGTGTGGAGGTCAAAACAGGCCTCAACGCATGTGCAGCAGTGAAAGCAAACACATCTGGGCACTCCAATCTCTGGATGGCTGGAGGTGCAGGTAATTTTAAATGCCCAAAGACAGTGCCACTCACAGCTAGCAAGGGATAATCACAGGGATCAATATCCTGCATTGTCCTTTATTAGCAGGTAATTCAGCTGCTATCTGAAGACAGCATAATTACAGCTTTGAATAATACTTGGAAGACTGCCCTCCCTTTCAAAATGGTTTATGTGGTTAAAAAAAACCCTTATATATAAAATTGAGAAAAATTGCCAAAGATTACACTAAGCTTTCTGTCACAAACAGCTAGTATGACCCATAAAATTAAGACAGTAGCCATGCTCTGCTATGAATTTCTGTAAACCTATATTATCCGCAGCTAGATGCTAACATAAGGCAAGAGGGACTATGAAATTTTGAACACTACATATAAGTAGCTTTACAATGAATCAGGCTATTCTTGCATTTAACTCAGTACTGTCCACATCAGAAATGTTCAACATGTGGGCCTCTGGATGCTGCTAAACAGTATCTTCTGTCAGTTCTTCCTCTACGCTGGCTGGAGCAGGCTATTATTTTTGTAGGCCTGAGGCTTCAAGTGCTTCTTGACACCTCAGGCCTACAAAAACTGGCAGTGACTTTTCAGGGTTTCAGGCATGGATTCCTCTGAGCCCCACCTAAAAACAGGGGGATTGAACTTGAAAGTCTTCTGCAAACAAAGCAGATGTTCTACTGTTTAACTAATGGTTATATGCAGTCGCGGTCCCTTTAAGGGCGCGCGGGGTCCGGCGCTCACTCAACTACGCGCGAAAGCAAAAGATTTTCTTTAAAAACCATAGAGAGCTACACAGTTCTCTCAACCAATCAGAAAAATGGCTAAAAAATATACTGACTCTCAGTTGGCGGAAGCATGGAATTTTACACCTCTTTGGGTTCGGCGATCCAGCCAATCAGAGGTCTAAAATTTTAAAAAGTCACGCCCCCTCCTCCTCAACAAAGTAGACGCTTTTTCGGCGCCATTGGGTTTTTGGAGATTGGAGAAGGCGGCAGCGGTGGCCGGCGAGGAAGAGCAGCAGTCATCATGGGCAGTGCAAGAGGTGGGCTAGTGGATCAGCCATGCCTGCTCTGGCGGCGGCGGCTGGCGAGGAGGAGCAGCCATGGCAGTGCAAGAGGCAGAATTACCAGTGCGCCGGAGCCGCCGCCGCCAGAGCAGACCTGGCTCGTCCTCTAGCCCACGTGGTGGCCTGGTCCTGGGCTCGGCTGCGCTGCCCGGGATGGGGCCGAGGGGCCACCGTTGCTGCCCACTCTAAGGCCGTGCCATGCTGAGGGGAGCCGCCGGGAGAGAGCAGCGCCAAGAGCAAAAGGCACGGCCAGGACACAGCGACCCAGGCAGTGAGTGGGGCCCAAGGGGATCCAGCGCCGTCGTTCCAGGGCGGGGGAGAAGGTAGAGGGAAGGCAGAGGCGGCGCCCCTTCCTTTCGACCCGGCGCCTTCCTTTTGTGGTAAGGAAGGGGCCGGCTGTGCTCCTCCCCCCCTCTCTCACTTCCAGGACCCCTCAGCGCCGTCCAGTGTCCCTCCGTGTCCCGCACCTATCTCCGTGCCTGCCCCGGGCTGCTGCCGGGATGCCTCCGCGCTCCTCTTCAGGGACCTCCAGGCGTGTTTTTCTGCCGAAGCCTGGTAGAGAAACAGGGTGCCGTTGTGCCCGGACGGCTGAGGAGGAGCGAGGAGGGTTCCGCGAGTGAGTGAGTGTGGGGAGATGGCCCTTGGGAAGGGGCGCCTGTTAAAAGCGAGGAAACTCCGCTGCCGGATGGGTCACCAAGGGGGGCGGCGGCGGCGGAGTTCTCTCACAGGGAAGCCGGGCTTAAAACAGACATCAGATCAGATCCCCTTCCAGAGCTGCAAGGCAGTTTCAGTTATTCAAGGGTTAAAACAATTGAGGTTTCCTTCCTAGAGCGCCCTACTAGATGCCTCGAGGGAGGGCCTCAGCTTGGAAGTCTCTTCCTCAGGTAGGCACGTGGCGCGCAGGCTGCGTGCTTCAGGTGTTGCAGGTGCCAGCAGGTAAGGTTGGGCAGAGGGAGATGGGGAGGGCCAGGGGTGTCTCTGCGCAGCAAGGGTTTGCGGAGGCTGCGGGGGCACCCCACATGGGTCTTCTTGGCTGCCCCTACCCGGGCTGCCCTGGGATTTGGAAGTGGGAGGCAGAGCCAGTGGTCGGAAGAGGCTTTGCTTTGGGCACCGAGGGCTCAACCCGTCTGGCATGCCTTCGTCGAGCTCCATTCCTCCCTCCCCACTCCCTCCCCCTTCCTCCCTCCCCTTCCCCCCCTTTATCCTTCTTTCCTTCCCCCCTCCCCTCTTCCTTCCTCTTCCTACCTCTGTCAGCTGGGTGATCTTGGGCAAGTCACAGCTCCCTCTGAAGCTCTCAGAGACCCACCTCCCTCCCTGGATGTTCTGTTGTTGGGAGAAGAACAGAAGCTTTGTCAGCCTCTTTGAGTTCCCTTAAATGGGTAGAAAAGCAGGGAAGAAAAACCCACTCCTTCCTTCCTGAAGCCAGCTTTGAGTCCCCTTAAATGGGTGAGCAAAGTGGGGTAGAAAAGCCAACTCTTCTTCTTCACATTGGCTGCAGTCACACCTGAGCTTCAATCCAGCTTCATTCCACTTTCACATGAGCCAAGCTTGCTGGGTGGCCTTGGGCTAGTCACAGCTCTCTTCTGAGCTCTCACAGCCCCCACCTACCTCACAAGGTGTTCTGTTGTGGGGGGAAGAAGAGAAGCTTTGGCAGCTGCTTTGAATCCCCTCAAATGGGTGAGAAAAGTGGGCTAGAAAAGCCAACTCTTCTTTCCTGCCTGCCTGCACCAGTTTGGTCTAGTGGTTAAAGAGCCAGACTCTTATCTGGGAGTACAGGGTTTCATTCTGCTCACCTGCATGAAAGCCAGCTGGGTGACATTGCCCCCCCCCCCAGTTGGCATCATCATGGCATGGGAAGAAGAAGCAGAAGAGTTGGCTTTTCTACTCTGCTTCTGTTGCCCCATTTTAGGGGACTCAAAGCAGCTGATAAGCATTCTGTTCTTCTCCCTGGCTGGCTTATGGCTGGTGAGAAGAAGCTTTGCTAAGAGAAGTTCTGTATTTGTTGCTGTAATAGTTAATTGCTTATATTTCAATTTAACAGCTTATTTGCTTGATTATGGTGTGTTAAATAATTACTTGTTTGAGGGGTGTGCTTGTGGAGGAGGGTAAAAGGAGGGTTAGTTAAGGGGTGTTGTGCTTCACTTTCATTTTACATTCTTGTTCTTGTCCTATATTTTTACGTTATATTTTTTCTCTTGCTTCATTTTTGTTGACTTGAAGTTTCTAAAGAAGCTTCAATGAGGAATGTATAATTGTGGTTTTCTGTGGCTGTTTCTGTAATCTGGAAGAGATCTGGGCAGTTGGGCACTGCTGTATATTTAAGCTCTTTCTAGAAGTTATTTTTCTTGTTCCTTAATTGTGAACGCAGCCCCAGATTCATATAAGTTTTAATCCAGCTTAATTGCACTTTCAGAGTGAGATAATACATCAGCAAAATCTCAAGCTGTTTTCTTTTTGCATTATCTAACTTGAAAAAGCCATCTTTATATAAAGAGGACAGAAAATGATTATTCACTTTGCTGATATATTTTCTCACTTAGAAAGTGGTCTCAAACTGGATTAAAACTCAGGTGTGAACACAGCCTACCACAGTAAGAAATGTTGCAGCTTTATGCAGTTCCATGCATAAAGTTGCAAAATCCAAATATTCTTTGATTAAGAAGGGATTGTATCAGTTCTACTTAGATAAAACAGGACAAGGATTAGAAAGGGAGTAGGTACAGGAAAAAGTGGTAGTGGTAATGTTAAGGGATAGTCTTGAGTCTGCAGAATACAGAGATACTCAGACTAGTTTCAACCTAGAAGCAAAACCAGAATTTCTGTAGAACAAATGCTGTCAAGGCTATTTTTGGAGCTGTAGTAATGAGAACATGCACCTCCAAATGCATCATTTGGAGGAGTTTTCATTCAGCAGGTCTATGGAATTTGCTGCCAGAAGAGATGGTAACAGCATCCAGGCTGGGTGGCTTGTTGGTAGACAAATTCATGTATAACAGGTGTATCAATGGCTACTTGAATGGATGCCTAGGTACATCTTGGTGAAGGTTTCATCTTTGTCTTCTGCTTGAGATGCCCAGAAGCACTATGTGAGACATGATGCTGGACTAGATGGGCTATGGTCTGATCCAGCAGGATTCCTCTTATGTTCTTATAGCTGTTTTGTGATTCTTTCATTACCAGTTTTTCTGCTGCAAATCCTATGGCACTTAGAATGTGGACATGCAGGCAGAAAAAGCAGGTTTATATTGTTATTGATGCCATGAGTACAATTCCATGCATAAATTTTCTTGATCTGGTTCTGTATCTTTCTGGCCCTTGGCAGCCCCTCCCACACAACCTCAGCGGGCCCCTCCCACATGACCTCAGTGGGCCCCGCCCACATGACCTCAGTGGGCCCCGCCCATGTGACCTCCCCCCCCCCATGACCCTTACCCGCCTTGCCTGTGAACACCCAGCCCTGAAGTCCACCAGCCGCCACTGGTTATATGAAAAAAAAATCTGACTAAAACTCTTACAGTAGGGAAAACACAAGACATGAAAGGAGAATTCACGTGAGGAGGAAGGTGCATCAAAGGCTGGCCAAGTTTACGCTGTAAGCAAAATTCTCGCTTTGACAGGTAAAACTGTGTATTGTATTTCATCCTTTCATAGGGAGGGCGTGAAATGTTTAAATTCTGCCTAAGGCACACAGATGTCCTGCTCAGTTCTAGGACCATTCTGAAGGCTTTGGCGCTTAACTGAGATTCCTGCCATCTCCACAATGCCGGAATCAGAGAGCAAAAGAGAAAGAATAAACATTGTTACCCAGAAGTTGCATATCTCTGTAAAGACGGGCCAAATGCAACCTTCCATCACTCTCTCTAGCTACTTTTCACCTCCACAGACCATAAATGCTCACCGGCTCGGCGCGGCGCTGTTCTCAAAGGTTTCTGTTTATTTCTACTGCATTACTTAACTATAACAGTGCAGAAAGATGCGTGCATGCTGTTTCTTTCTCTGTGGCCGGGACTCTTAGTCTCTTCCACCAATACCACAAACGTCCTTTCTGCACTGGGTCTTACTCTAGATTATATCTTGGAACAGGGACCTGCCAGCCATCCGCATCCTAGTGCGCTAGTTCTGGGCAGGTCCTGTTGTAGTTTGCACTAGTATGTGGATGGCATGTCCCTATTCCAGGATATAATCCAGAATAAGGGCCAGTGCAGAAAGGGTCAAAGTCTCAGAAGGCTGCCCAACAGCAAATGGAATCCCTGAGATGAAAAAAAAAAAGCCTCCCTCTTGAAAGCCATGGCAATCCTTTTCACATTCAACAAAGCTTTAGAGATAATAAACTTCTAGAATACTCTCCTGTGAGATAAAGTGCAATTCTACATGAGACAATAGAGTAAGGGTGTGTCCTGCGCCTTTTGATGCGCAGTCGGGGCGTGGGTGTCACACCTGATGCCCGATACTGCATAGCAGCGGCATATTATGCCACCGCTACTTTGAATTTACCTGTTGCAGAATGATGAGCACTCGCTCCACAGTTTCAGGTAAATTCAAATGTTCCCACCTGTCCGGACAGGATGGCGAGCACAGCGAACGAAAGCTGAGCCTGCAGCTGCCTCACCACATATCCCACAGAAGTACCACAGCTTTCTCTGAGATAACCGCGGGGAAGCTGCTTGAATCCAGGGCCTATTCGCACTTGGCCTTTTCCTGGAGTATATCTCAGGAGAGGGGGCTGTGGTCCACATGCTAATGCAGACTCTAGCAGACCTCACTTTGGGCCTGCTGAAACCTGCACTAGCATATGGACAGCAAATCTCTATTCCAGGATATATTCCAGAATAAAGCCAAGTGCGAATAGGCCCCCGGATGCCGCTTCATGGCTTTGCAGCAGGTAAGCTGCACTTTCCCCCCCTAACAGCGGATTTTATCCCGATACTATCTGGATACTATCTAAGTCCTACATTCAGGCAACTCCCAGCAAATTGTGAATTAGCAATTTTGCCTGTTTTCATAAGCACGCTCTCCAGAGACGTTTTCGCATTACTCCCGTTCCATTTGGAACGGGAGTAGGACGGGAAGCTTAAGACAGCTCCCGGCGCTTTCCCCTTTCACACACAGACGCGCCAGAACGCGTGTAAACGCGTTCCGGAGCGTCTGTGTGCGAATGCTCAAAGCGCCGGGAGCTGTCTTAGCCGGCAAAGGCCGGCCAGGGGCGCGGAGACAGCCGCGGAGGCAGATCGACAATCAGCTGATTGTCAAACAGCTGATTGTCGAAGCCGCGCCGGCGTCGGAGGCGGCCGCAGCTGTTCGGGAGACAGAAGCAGGCACGAATGCTTCTCCTCCCGAACGCCTGCGGGCGGCTCGTCCGCGTTCGAACGCATGTAGAGCACTTTAAAGTGCTCTACATTTCGAACGCGAGAAAGACAGCTGCGGACACGTCGGAGCGCAAGCCGCGCTCGGGCAATGCGGATGCCGTGTCCGCAGCTGTCTCCCACGCGTCCCGTTCACCCCCGTGCGAAAACGTCTCTCCTCTTTAAATTCAGAATGCGAGTCCTGTGAAGCTGAAAAGGAATATGAACAAATGATACTAATTTCAGAAATCTGTTCTGTAACTATTTAAAAGCGTTTCCATCCTTTGCCTAAAAATACATTTTTTTTTTCGAAATGACCCTCTGTCTGTGCCCTTTTCAGCTTACTTTAATATGCACATGAGCCTCCATATCTATGTTTAGAGATCCAGTGACCTGCACCAGCGCAAAGTATAATGCCCTGGCAGCCAAAAAGAGTATTTTTAAAAAAATACTGCTTCCCCACCCTAGAATATTTGTAGCACGGTTATATAATTAACCGTCCAAAAAGGACACTGCAATGACAAACCTTCAATTTATACTTCTTCTTTTGAACTACAAGCTGTTTAACTATAGCTTCAAATCCACACCTAGCTATCACCTCAGGGACAAGCTACATATTATACGCAAACTTGGTCGACAAGGTTCTCTGACTTTTCTTTGTGAAAGGAGAAACAAACCCACAGCAGAGGCTGCAGTACCTAGTGAAGAAAATGCTGCAGGGGCAAGGAAAGAGTCATTCTCTCTTCCTGCAGGGTTCCACAGAAATAACTATTACTGATCTTTAAAGTTTCAAGACCAGCAGACATGTGGAATCACTGGGCAGGAAAACCCAACTGTAGTACTTTGTCTATGTGCTAAGCAGAAACATCGTAAGGAAGAGTCCTTAGGCATAAGCGAACCTATCCTGGTGCCTCAGCAGAGATAGACTAAGCAATTTGGGAGCGAGACCATTGGTGACAGAATCCTAGCCACCCTAAAATGTTTGTGGAGGTGTTTTCTGCATCATTAAAGGTGGGTGATTGGCTCAGATTGGTTCAACAATCCATATGGACCAAGAAGCACAAGCCACATGGACCAGGAAACACAGCCCAAACAGTCCCAAGTGTAGTTTGTCAAACAGCCCCTAAGCCACCATCTTAATGTCTCCTCTTTTAAATTTATCTCAGCACTTCTGAGAGCAACCAAAGCAACCACAATGGCTGTGTGAAGTAAAAGGAGAAAATTACAGAGCTTAGAAGAAGCAGTTAACTCTCCGAGAGCCACACCTAGCAAGAACAAGGAAAGAAGCACTGATCTAGCCACCATTGAACATATCCAATAAGCAGCCTCTATTCTGCCTAGCCTTCTCTGTGTACTTGGGTGTAGCAACCTTCCCAAGACAAACCTGAGCTATGCTCAAGTCCCCTTTCCCCTGAAAAATGTTCCTAGGAGGCAGGAGGTTGCTATCTAACTGCATTGAAGCATCACAGAACAGCATTTTGTTTCAGCCACTTTGTGCCAATATTTATTTACTTATTTGACTTATAAAGTGCAGATTTCAAACAAATCTACACAACTTACAAGTTAAATAACAGAAAAATCAAAACAAAAAAATCCCCTGAATTAACTACGGCCATCCTATCCTCACCTTTTCCCTATGAAAACTCAGGCCTCTGAAGTGGGCTTAATGCTCCATTTAAACACGTAAAGTTACTATGGTGCTGAACCGGTTTAGGCAAACAGGAGCAAAACTGTGACCGGTTCACAGCCAAACCAGCCAAACCAGGATGGTTCAGGACCAAGCCAAAGAACAATGGTTATGCACATTCCTCATTCAAATGTTCCATACACAAAGAAAAAGGGTTCAAATTCCTCCACCATCTCTCCCCACGTTCCCTTCCACATTATGACTTTATCATGTAAAGGTTTGTCCAACAGTTATTAGTTCTTTTAGGATTCAGGAAACAAACATATTCCCACCCGCTCCAAACTGAAATATTGTTTTTTTCTGAAAAGGCTGATAAAGCTCCAAAAGGGACTAAAGATAAAGATCTCAGTTAATAAGCCAGAAATAATTGTAAATTACTTTTTGTTGTTGTTGTGCAATCTTTCTCATAAAGACTATAAAAGCACCATTCCTTGTGGCTCCCTTCTCAGGTAACAGTTGGATTAAATGTTCCTTTTATAGCATATAGCAGCTAAAAAAATAAAATTCTTTTTATGGCAGCTAAAGAAATAAAATTCTTAAAATATACAATTTTAAAAATTAAAGAGGTAGGAAGGAGAAGGGAGGGAAAATGTCAGTGCAAATTAAGTGCTGCTCCTGAACACTACAACCAGACCATCACGTGACATGTTAATTGTCTACACATTACCTAGACAGGATGGCCTTGTCTCCCAATCCAATTTTGACCTCATACAGAGAAATTTTACAAAGGAGATGTCTCGTGCCGGCACTGTAGCTGTTACCAGGTTCGTTCTGTAGGACACCAGCACTCATCCATGAAAGCCAAAGTTCAGTGGGTTGGGGAGACAGCAGATGCAGGAAATTCCTGGGCCACAATTCACACCAGAGGCCTTTTCGAACTACATCCGGAACGGATGTAGTGCACAAGGCCTAAGTAACTTCAGGACGCTTTCAGCATTCACACACAGGAACGCAGGAACGCGTGTAAACGCGTTCCTGTGTGCCTGTGTGCGAATGCTCAAAGCGTTCCAAAGTTACTTAGCTGGGAAAGGCCGGCCAGGGGCAGGGATACGACCCACAAGGCTGCCTCCCATTGGGTGCGAGCACCCAAGGGGCGGGCAGTGCTGTCAGGCTGCTTGCCCTGCTTCGTGCCAGCTGTACGGCCCTGTACAGGTGGCACAAAGGTACCCAGGCACCCATCGTGGGGCCAGGGGCAAGCTCCCTATGGGGCAGGACCCCTTCAGAGATCGGAGTGTGTGGGTCCAGTCTCTGAAGGCTTCCCCCCGACCCTGATCGTGCCCATCTGCGGGGTGTAGGCGCCTGGATGTAGGCGCGTACGCCACGCAGATCACCCCCTCACCCCCAACCCCCGCACCCATCCACCCCACCCACCCCCCGAACCCGATCGCGCCCATCTACGGGGTGGAACAGGCTGTCACGGGAGGTGGTTGGTTCCCCTTCGATGGAGGTCTTCAAGCAGAGACTGGACAGCCATCTGTCTGAGATGGTTTAGGAGATCCTGCCTTGAGCAGGGGGTTGGACTCGATGACCCAGGAGGTCCCCTCCAACTCTACCATTCTATGATTCTATGGATGTAGGTGCCTACACCACACAGATGACCACCACCCCACATCTTCAGGGCCCAGGGACGCGACGCGCACATGCGGAGCTCCTACCTGTTCAGTGTTCGGGCTCGTACTGAGCCCAGGATGCTGGGGGCGCACACCACGTAGCATGCCGCGGCCCCCTATTGGACAAGCAGTTCATGTGGGTGGGTGAGGGGGTCATCTGCGCAACGTAGGCGCCTACATCCAGGCGCCTACGCTCCGCAAAGGGTCTTGATCGGGGCGGGGGGGACCCTTGGCTGATCGGAGCGCGTCGCCCAAGTGGTTCCTCGGCCCCTCGCCCCCAGCCAGCCTGAGATCGGCCTCCTCCCACCCCGGAAAGGGGCGAGAGGAAGCCAATCCTGGTGGCTCCCCGACTCTGGCAGCCGCAATGGGGCTGCCGGGGCCAGGAAGGAGCCACGTCCCCGCGCGCAAGGCCGTCGGCAACCTTGCCCAGCCAGCAATCACGCTGGCATGCCGGCCCCAATAAATGGCAGAGGGGACCGACCGAATCGTGGGTCCCCTCTCAGTTACACTAGTAGGTGGGACAGAGGATCCCCAATTCTGTGGGTCCCCTGTCCCGTCTACCGGCGTCAGTGCGCCTGCACGATCGCCAGCCCGGCAAGGCTGGTGATCAGCACGGTTCTCACCAACTGTGAGGCCGATTTTCAGCCAGTGCTTGCGGGGGGGGGGGTGCCCACAGCTGTCAGGGAGGGAAGCGTGTGCAAACGCTTCCCTCCCTGAATGGCCTGGGACGCTTGGAACGCGCATGGGCGGATGCAGAGCACTTTAAATTGCTCTGCATCTGGAATGCGCGGAAGACATCCCGGAACGGGCTGGGATGCAAACCTGGCCGCGGCAATGTGAATGCTGCATTCCAGGCTATCTTCCGCATGTTCCAAAAGCCCGTGTGCGAAAAGGCCTCAGGTTCCTACCTTACAGGCCCAGGAGAAGGTCCAGTACAAGGTCCCACTGGGCTACCAGCTGGGTCAACACAGAACTAGCAACTACACATCTGGTCAATTAGAAGCTTGACTGTTTTTTCTGTACCCTAACACCTATTGTCAGCAAAAGTGTCATTGACAAAACTCGAGTTCATTAAGTGAATTCTGACTGTACCTGCATGTTACTGATTCATACATTTACACTAGATTTTGACAAATAAAGCCAGGTAGATGTAGGCAGACAGTGCTCAGCCATCCTTTACAAAAACCCCACCACAAATTATATTAAATCACCTACTCTCCCTCAAGTCCACTTTCAGCCTTCACTGACCAATTGCAAGAATGGACACTCTAAGCAATCTGTCTCATTCAATCCCATCTAGCATTTCTTTCAAGAAACTTGCCCTTTCAAAAGAGCCAGGAAAATGGTTCTGTTCATGTTTTCATAATCAGATTCCTCAGACCACAAGCCGCCGGGACATTGTAATGTTCATCTAAAACAAGAAAGGAATAAACAACACCCACAACATTTTCAGTAACAACCAATAATCTAAAACACTTGAGTCCCTAACACTGGAGCAGATGTATTCACCTTCCAGATCACCTGGGACAATGCCATTTAAAATTTTTAAATGGAATTTAGTTCTCAGCTGGAGTAATCAGATTCTCTTGAGTGTCATCAAAGAGAAGTCCATCCTCTTTAATTACCTGTAGATCAGGATGCTTAAGTAAAAAGTGGAGTTATTTGGGCCAATTGCAGCATTAAAATCACCAGAAACAACAACAAAAAAGAAGTCAATGAAAACGTCAGCATCAGAAAGAACAGAAAGTCATTTAATCTTGCCAAAATCAGTTTCACTTCAAATTTCCTTTTCAGGGGAGGCACATAAACATTCACTGGAATTAAATTTTAAAAGCACTATAGAACCAAGAAGGTCAAGTTTCAAGTTCAGCTTTTAAAGCAGTTCAAATAAAAATCACTAAGCCAGTCTGTTCCAGCATCAGCTTGCAGTTCTTCATCCTTTTATGATGAACACTGTATAGCCTTGTAGAATAATATCTTTAGAGGTCCATGCCTTTTACAAAAGTATATCAAAACCTTTTAAGAAATTAATAAATCCAAAATCGCTGCATTTATTAAACTAGCCAGTGAGATTCTATGAAGTCATTAACATGTAATTAATTATTCTTAGGTAATTATGATTTTTCAGTAGAAATTGAGTCAGTAGTAAGAGTAAAGGAAGGCAGGTTTCCTCAGAGGACATTGCCAAGGAGGGTTTAACTCCAGTAGATCCTCATAATCCATGTCTTGCATCTAAATCCTAAGTGGATTGGTTGCTGTTTACTTTCTTTTACATATGACAAGGCCAACTGAATCTACACCTAATTTATCAAAAGCAACTTAGACTGGTGGCCACTTTTCAGAGCAATAAATACTTCTAGAACCATCCATAATGGCTGGACAAAGCTATCACCATTCTAATTCATAAAAAGATAACACTTCAAACACTAACAACTATAGACCAATTCACCTTCCACCTACAATAAGCAAATTTTATGTTAGATATCTGAATCACAAGTTGAGAGACTTCCTTGAAAGAAACTGATTAATTCAGAAGATCTCATTCTACCACTAACCACTGTTTGAAAAATACTTAACCTTCCATAGAAATAAACCTTTTGTAGCATTCACGGGCTTGATAGTGGCATTTGACTCTATAGCCAGAGACAGACCATGGAAGAAAGTCAATCAATTTTTTCCAGATAAATTATTATTCCATTTCATTAAGATCCGACTCCAAGATTCTGCAATGCCAGAATCCACATGCCAGGTCCTTCTGTCCACTACTATCTCCCAGAGTTTGCTGAAGCCCATGTTTGTCATTTCCATGACACTATCTATCCAACTCACCTTCTGTCATCTCCTTCTCCTTTTACCTTCAATCTTTCTCAGCATCAGGGAGTTTTCTAGTGATTCTTGTCTTTTCATTACGTGGCCAAAGTATCTGAGCTTCAGTATTTCTCCTTCCAATGAACAGCAAGGGTTGACTTCCCTTTGCATGCTACCAATTATCCTTTATCCTTTGGATTCCGATTTCAAAATCCTTTCCATCTTTTTCCTGATTTAACCAACCCAGAATACTGCATCACATTCACTAAAGCCCGACTAAATGGCTTTCTACCTAAATTGGTAAGAATAGATTTATGAGAATTCCTTTGGATGAAAGGTTAGGCATATATTATAACTGAGTAATTCAGAATTTGGGCACATTATTTTGAGATATTTTTACTATAATGGGATTTGTAATGATCCATTATTCACCCTTTTCATTAAACCAGACAGTAACAATAAGCATAACATTCTTAAGTTTCTTCAGTCAGACCATAACTTCAAATTAGCCTTAGTTGTTGCCAAATTTTTGACAGTACTAAGACGACAAAAGTAACAACAATGGTCTGGTTAGGTCTGATTGTATTATATGAGAGTACCATATTGACTTGTACTCTTCTTTTATGTACGGGTCTAAGGAATGTAATAAAGTTGGCTGTATGTGAAACAGGGCAGAAAAAGCAGTGGAATCTGACCATCCTACTGCTTTGTGATACCTTCTATCTATTATCTTGGCTTCACCACAGTTATGACCCACCTACATTGCATGACAATACTCCAGAGGCCAAAAGTAGCCAGTTTGAAGGGAGAAAGTTATTTTGCTATTCTATATTCCCTTTTGTCAGAAGTACCTGATAATCAAAGAGGAGGGGCTACACTACAGCTATACCTGCAATCTGTGTGTAAATACTCTGTTTGGTTGGAGAAGGTTCTTTCAGCCCCCTTGCTTACTTGGCATTGCGTGATTCCTGGAGCCTAAGGCTTCCAAAACAGCAGTTAAAATTATTTTGCTTCAGAGAAAAAAGAAAGAAGCATGAGCAATATTGAAAGCTACTGCTCAGTAGAAAATGAGCCTACATTCATTTTCAACAAGTGAAAATCAAAGAAGTCAATAATCTGGGGGCTTGACAAGTGGGGATGGTGCAGGAAGATTTGTATAGCTTAAATAGACTATAGATAATGCCACCAATTGCAGCTCATCACAATTACCTTTGTGATGGGCCTGTCATACTACTAGGTAACATCTCTAAAGGTTTTGTTTTTTAAACCCTTAAATGAATTTCCAGAAAGATTATTCATGTCACTTTGCCTTTCATTAATTCATATGCCAATCTCTTCATATGCCAAAGGAGGCTGTAAAAGCTGCATGATTACTTGCACAATGGAAGGGGAGAATAGCTAAAGTGCACTGCTAGAAGGCACACTTGATTATCTGATAATTTTTCCTTATTGCAACATTTCACTGAATCATTATCTTCAGGCAAGCGCTGCAGCAGTGACCCCAAAAAACGACGACCTATTTTATTTGTAACACCAGTCACCATCCCAATCCTATCTTACAACATCCTTCTGTGACTTTTTTTTTTAAGACAGAAATGAACTTGGAACAGTTTGGCATATTTTTCCCAAAATAAAATAAAATTCAAAAGCCTCATTCCAAGTATTCTGTTTTCCTTTCCCCATCAGCAGTTTGGGGGAGTTGATTTTGAGTGGGGCTTGACAGGTGTCAGCACACAATCTGCAATAAAATTGACCAATAAAGAGAATTTCAATATGTTTCTGAGGCATTTCTTTCTTTCTTTCTTTCTTTCTTTCTTTCTTTCTTTCTTTCTTTCTTTCTTTCTTTCTTTCTTTCTTTCTTTCTTTCTTTCAGATACAGAAGTAGAAAACAGAATCCTGTAGCCAAGCCTCCCCACTTAGCTTCAATCACACCCCAGTTTCCTCCAATCCCCATTTCATCCTTCCACTGGCTCTGGAGGTACAACAACTTCTCTTCTGAGTGTTGCCAAACATCCATCCTAAAGGTTCCAACTGGTTTATACAAGCTACTACTATTATGTTTGAGTAACAAACCTGCTTCCTACTTTCTCCTTCCTTCATCTTGCCAGGTCTGCATCACTGCCAGATATATTGACAGGTTTCTCAGTTAAGAAAGGAAAATGAACAAAATGAGCAAATGATGTGGAAAGTTGCAAGGAACTAATCATACAATTCCGGAAGCTTTTTGACTCTCATCAACCCAAGAAGTGGACTTGGATCACTGAATGCAGCACTACTGTGCCTGAACACTTTTAAAATACAGGTTGTTTGTTCAAAACCAGAACTCTCAAACCACCCCACTGTAACACAGACCTTTCATATTTGAAACTTCTCAGGTCTCCTAATTTTAGACTGCAAGTTGGAGGAAAGATGCAAGTGGTATTTTGTGAGACACTGCTTTAGTCTTATCAGTTGATGTGTGAAATAAAATGGTTTATCACTGTCAATTGTCTCACACACAGATAACAATTCTATTATACTTAGGAAGGAAACCTTACACAAAGGAATGAAGGAAACAGCACAAAGAAATCACTAAATTTCTCTTTTATTAGTGAAAAAGAAATGGGATATGTATCGGTTGATTGATCCACCGCCCAAAATCTAAGAGGCAGCTTTGCTTTCCAATACAATATAACAAGCCAAGCAGATTTCAAAATCTGATACTGAGGTCCCTTCTAGACTAGTGGATAAAAATCCAGAGTTGTTGGTAAATCCTCAGCTTACCTGCCTGCAAAGTCACGATGCGTTGTCCCCTCTTGAAACAGGCAGCTGTGAGACTTTCGTGGTACGCGTGGTGAGGCGCGCGTCACGTGGGATTGGGCAGTCAACGGGAGCTGAGCTGCAGGCTCAGCTGTCATTGGCTGTTCCTCATCATCCTGTCAGGATGGCAGGAATCTCCAAAATTACCTGATACTGCAGAGCGAGCGTTGATCATCCCACAGCAGGTAAATCCGGAGTAACAGCGGCATAACGTGCCACCACTATGAAGTATCAGGCATCAGATGTGACGCCCACGCACCAACTGCGCATCAGAATGCGCAGTATCCCCCAGTCTGGACACACCCTTAATTAGATCATGTTCAACAATGCTACGGAGAGGAGAAGATAACGCAGATCTGAGGCATTTCCGCACTGCATCGCGTTCGAAACTGAACGCGTTCAGGCGGAAAGCTTAAGCCAGCTTCGGGCGCTTTCCCCTTTCACACACAGACGCGCCAGAACGCGTGTAAACGCGTTCCGGAGCGTCTGGGTGCGAATGCTCAAAGCGCCCGAAGCTGGCTTAGCCGGCAAATGCCGGCAAGGGGCGCGATGACAGCCGCGGAGGCAGATCGACAATCAGCTGTTTGACAAACAGCTGATTGTCAAAGCCGCGCGGCGTCGGAGGCGAGCCGGCAGGCGTTCGGGAGACAGAAGCGGCGCGAACGCTTCTTCTCCCGAACGCCTGCGGGCGGCTCGTCCGCGTTGGAACGCGTGTAGAGCACTTCGAAGTGCTCTACATTTCGAACGCGGAAAAGACAGCTGCGGACACGTCGGAACGCAAGCCGCGCGCGGGCAATGCGGATGACGTGTCCTCAGCTGTCTTTTCCGCGTTCCGTTCAGCCCCGTGCGAAAACGTCTCTGATTAAGAACAGGAGGGAAAGCGGCAAGGGCTGTTGAGTTTACACAGCAGCAGAATGCTCTTGATCTGGAACAGAAACAACATTCTTGGCATTGCTTAGAAAATAAAAATCACAAGATGACACAAACTAGGTAGTGAATTGCATGATCCGGTACCTCGTTGAAAAAGTTAGTTTGTTTATGTTGGCAGAGACATTTCTAAACACCGCAAGTGTTTTGCTTTAATTTCAGAGCTCCTGCCTGGAAAACAGACACAAGGGCAAATGACCAAATGAGTTGGCGGCTCCTGTTTCTGCTCATGATATGAAAATAGAAATTTTTGTACTTGTTTCAAAGTCATTTTAATTTGCTACCAGACAGAGTTGATTAAGTAACAGGCAGCAGCAGCACCAAACAGGGGAGAAGGTGTACCTCAGATGTTTACATGTGTTATTTTGCCAAAACAAACATTACGGCTAATTTCTCTGAAGCAACAATTCAGTATTACCTCAGTATACCTGACTGGCATATAGTTTCCTGAAAAGTCCTGGAAACCAAGAGCCAAGGCACGTCCCCCTTCTGTCATAAAAAATGCTGAACAAGACACTAGCTTTAGTATTTAAAGCTACATATTTCAGAGAACCGTAGCATATCTAAATGCCACTTCACAAAGTCAGTTTTACTAGAAAGCTTCAGTGTCCTGGCAATGAACAAGTAGGTATATGTTACAGGTTTTCATTTCTACAAGTATTAAAACTACCCTGTAAAGTACAGCTAAAATAATGCACTGAGCTCTGTTTAAGAGGGGACCTGATTTAAGTATATAAAATTATGCACGGTATAGAAAAAGTGTATAGAGAAAATTTCTTTTCTCTATCGCACAACACTAGAACCAGGGGGCACTCTATGAAGCTGATGGGTAGGAGAGTAAGGTCTGACAGGGGGAAGTATTTCTTCACCCAGAGGGTCATCAGCTTATGGAATGTGCTGCCGGAAGAGGTGGTGACAGCTACCAGTCTGGATGGCTTTAAGGTAGGGTTAGACAAATTTATGGACGACAAATGTATCAGTGGCTACTAGAACGAATGCCTAGGTGCATCCTTCAGGCTGGGGGGGGGAGGAACTGGGGTGCTTCTAAGGCCATCTGCTGGGATCTGAGAGCAGGAGAAGGTTTGTCCTTTTTTCTGCTTGAGAAGCCCATGAGCATTTGGTAGGCCACTGTGTGCGACAGGATGCTGGACTAGATGGGCTGTGGCCTGATCCAGCAAGGCTTCTCTTATGTTCTTATGATTTCTGCATATAAATGATAGGAATTGCCAAGTGACAAAGTCCATGGGTTTTGTGGATTTTAAGGAAAAAACCTTGACCTCCTTTTTTATCTCTGAAAGTCAAATAAGAATTGTATGAGTTAATCCATAAATACCTATGTGCAAAGACTTTGCTTTTGTTTGGTTTGAGAACAATGATTACAAAAAAACCCTCAATCTATAATTTTTTAATTGACAATTTGAAATGTATTAACATATCCAAAGTCTAGAAAATTATGCAGTGGCCATTTCCACACTTAACATTTGAAATCCGTATTAGATCTGGATTGTCAAAATCTATTCTTGGTTATTCCAGCTCACATAGTTCTAGATCAATAAAGATACTTTCCCATCTGCACGGAGCATATAGTTCCCAGTGTACACTGATGCTAAACATGGAGGCTATGCAGACACCATAGCATGCATCCCTAGACACTAAAGTAACCGGTTCCAGAAATGTTGCCCGGTGCACCACGCAACAGTCAGGGCAGCTTTCTCTTAAGCAGTTATGTAACCACTGCGTTGGACATGCAGGAATGTGCAAGGCAGTTTCTGGGCCCACCCCTGGACATTCTGAATCCAGACTACATGCAGAAGCTCACTAAGTAATCCAGTTTTCAGTGCAAAAGCACAGACTGTAGCCCCCTTCTTGGGTTCTGCAGAAATTCCGGATCTCAGTGATGCCTGTGTGGATGGAGCAGCCTTAATGGGGCTCACAGTGTAGAAGTTTGTACCTTTCAGGTGCTTAATGAGGTCTACGGTGCCCATGCGGAAACACCCAGAGGTTTGCTTAATTTAGTACCATTAAGCTGAAGTTGACTACTGATAACTTATGTGGATAAATCCATGCAGTTTCCTTCCAAAGATGCTGAGGACTGATCTTGCAACCATCTCCTTTCCAGGCCCTACCACTGAGCTACTTCTTAGTGTAGAAAATAAAGCAAAGAGAAGCAGGTTCTCATATGTTCATGTTATGCAGAAGCTTTTCCTGCTACAATTCTACAATGAGCATATATATAACTCTATTCCCTTATCCTTCATTTTATTAGTAAACAGTTAAAGTCCACAAGAATACTTCACTAGAGAAATGAAGATTAGCAAACAGTGCCCATAAATCTCCTGTGAGCAATAAAGGAAGCAAAGAAGAAACAGGAGCGAAGAGTGAACTCTAGGATTAGGAGCCTCTGTGCATCCATTATAGTGCCAACTGACAATGATCCAATGCTGTGTTAGAGGGAGATGTAAGATTTGTTCCCTCTGTATTTCATAGTCAACCAACATGGCCAAACTATCTTAACATGCTCATGATTTGGAATGCAGCTCATAGTCAGATTACAGGCATCCAAATTTTGTGATGTGGTTGCAGTAAAAATGCAGACTTTTAATGCAGTCTTTCCAAAAATCAACCTGTACAAGACACATCAAAATAGACCTCTAACTGAATTAGGACATTTCTTCCAACTTTAGGCTTAAGACAACAAGTGGGATTCAAAAGAAGAGACAAAAGCACATCATCTTGTGGCCCTCCAAACACTAGAACTTTAAGAACAGAATGCTCTTCCAGAAGTAGTCTGGGCAATTCCCAAAGAGGGGCAAAGCCTGTACACAAAGGGTCTATTCACTAGGCTAAGGAATCAAAAGAAAACAAACCTACCCTAAAATCAAGACTCTTCCCTTATCAAAGAAAGAAAGCCTTTTGAAGCCAAACTAATACTGCAAT
Source organism: Aspidoscelis tigris stejnegeri (assembly GCA_023333525.1). Taxonomy (NCBI): domain Eukaryota; kingdom Metazoa; phylum Chordata; class Lepidosauria; order Squamata; family Teiidae; genus Aspidoscelis; species Aspidoscelis tigris. Next base: position 21,429,207 of record JALMGA010000010.1, read on the forward strand.
CCATTCTTCTACAGTCAACTGCAACGAGCAATCAGACTTTCATCAGATTGACATGAGGCTGCAACATGGGTTCAAAGAAAAGCCAAAGTGAGAATTACCTAACTCACTACGTACCTACTTTCTACAGTGATCTTGATCAACCCTTTTTGTCCTTTTTCCAACTACATCTATACTCTGCCCTTTTCCTTTGCTTCTCTGCATCTACCTTCTCTCTTCTTATTCAAATTTATTTCACATTCCTGCATAAACCATCATCACTTCAAAAGACTTAACTGCGGGTCTTTGGTTTTCTCAAAGTCCACCCTACAATCCACTTCCAAGATCCAACTTTGTGTGTTTCCACTGAGGAAACAACAAGCCCTAGGATGTATGTGCAAGCTGACCTTCCCCCTTTCACTCCTAGAGAAGCACAGCTACCATAAGTGATGGTGCATGTTATATAAAGGGCTTTGTGTCTAGAATTTGTACTGAAATCACTGCTCTTGAACCAGAGAGAAAGATGTGTGCCCATCACCACACTTGCAAGCTGAAGTACTGAGCTACAGAAGTAGGTGTCTCCTACTTCTGAGCTAAATTTCTAAGGAAAGGCCAGAGGCACCTGACCTTCCACCTAGATGCCTTCAGAGAGGCTGTATTTCACCAGAGTGCTAATTGAAAACCCCTGATTTGTCTACGCTTTTGTAATTTTCTGTCCGTGTGAAGATCTTTCCTTAGAGAAGACCCCAGGAAAGGTATTAAATCCTACTGCATCCCACTCTTGCCTCAGTTTAAGTGTTTTCTCTTTCTCTCTTGCTACAAATCACAGTTTAATTATTTTGAGAAACTTATTCCTTGAGCTGCTTTACCATTTGACTGTTTCACCCAATATTGAATGTTTTTTCCACCACTTGTTTATTTTTATTGCCGCTTGCTTTTACATTTGTGACTTGCTAAATAATGAAAGTATTTCCTGGGTGCCTTTTAAAGTTCTAATAAAGAAACCTGGGTATTAATATTAGTCAAGTGTTTTCTCTTCCTTGAGACTGGCTCCAATCTGTTATCAGTCAAACAAAACCAATAGTCCTTAAAATTAGGCATGAAGGGAACAATGCTAAACTTGTATCTAGAGCAGTTCCTGTAGCAGAGTGCACTGGCTTGAACAGGAATTGATGTATTTCACTCACACTCCATACATCATTTTTCTTCCCAGTAAGAGCCCAGAATGCTTTTTTGTATACTTTTATAAAAAATTTAAAACCATCAACATCCAAATCAAAATAGTATGTTATCTCCAGTCTTCCATCAAATGACAGATGATAATTCAAAGAGCTTCTACATAAAAGCAATTTCTAACATGGTGCCTCAGCACACATCAGCACCCCTGGTGCTTCCAGTTTCTGGGCTTCTCATTCACCACCTGACAGTAAATAAGCAAACAGGAATGCTCACCGTATAACTCCAACATTCCAAACACGCCCATGGCCTTTGCTACATAACATCCCATGTAGTTAATTTCACACATACTCACATAGATCTCACTATGGTCAAAACGCTGTTTGAGATTACTGATGAAGGTTTCCTCAGAGAGGGGATCCAGAAGTACCATGTCTCCAACACCAATCATGTTGTCAAGAAGAGATGTTTTCGCCTCCATTTTTGCCATTTTTTTTTCTATCTGCAAACAAAAAATAAAGCAGGGAGATTAAAACACTGCATGGCATAATCAGTTCAGGTAATCCAAGATGCAAAAAGGAAAAAAAAACCCACTTCAAACAACAACAGAGGGCAGAGAGACAATATTTAAGAAAAACTTGTTTATAGTGCTTAGCATCATCAGAGGAAGATACTAGTGCTTTCAAAGTCAGAAAACAACCATTTCCACTGCCTGCTCATTCTTCTCTACAACAGGAAAGTAGAAGGCACCAAAAAAACCAAGGAACCAGGTTTCACTATAGCTATAAATGGCTTTGTTTTGCTTTCTGTTACTTTTTAGGGTATCGCAGCCACCTACATTTCTTAAACAAATACATAGCTAAAATCAGAAAGCTTAGAACTATGTGAAACTCAATTGTGTATATCCTTTCAGTAATTAAAAAAAATCAATATTAAGAGTATGCAATGTAGCATGCTCAGCCAATCTACTTTTATCTTAGCTGTTAGTATTAGCATTAACACCCCATTGAATACGGCCTCTAATTATCACAGCGCCTTTTTTTCAGGGACAGAGTGAAACACAAAATAAGCCAGAGCACCTTTACTAATAAAAGGTCACAGATCTCAAAAGTACTCCATGCAACTCAAATTGCACAAGTACAGAGCTATCCCCATCACTCAGCATCCCCTGCTCCAAATCCCAACTACTGCCCCAGATGCGACACTTTGGTTACAACTGTTTGTACCATTGAAGCATTCCCAAGTCTACAGTACAGGCAATATTCCATCTTGCTACAGCCTGCAAAAAATCTTGTAGGGATAAAGCAGGCCATAGTCCCTGGAAAAGCTATCAGTGATCATCAGCTCATCTGAAGTAACAAAAGTTCTTTACCGAAGGAGGAGGAAGAGGGTTGGTTTTTCTACTCTGCTTTTCTCACCCATTTAAGGGGACTCAAAGGGGCAGACAAGCCCTCTGTTCTTCTTCCCCCAACAGAACCCTGTGAGGTAGGCAGGGCTGTGAGAGCTCAGAAGAGAGCTGTGACTAGCCCAAGGTCACCCAGCTGGCTTCATGTAGGACTCCAGAATCAAACCTAGATGTCTTAATCGGCAAACACGGATTATAATGATTATGCACACAAATTAGTCAACAAATTTGATGGACAGAGCCCTGGCAAGTTCAGCTTGCTGTCACTGTGTAACTATGCCTGCAGAAAAGGTTATGCCCAGCGGCACCACTGGCCTGCAGACAATGAACCCCTCAGTCTTCTATTGAGCCGATGTTAACGAAACACACAATTCCAGAAAACTGCAGATGTATTCATGCTTTCCACACATACACAAATAGCTTCATTTTATGTAAATAAGTATGAGGAGGATTATCAGGTACTGCAGAAATGAATTGTTAACTTCATACGTAAATTAGCTGTAGGTGGTTGATAACCACAGTATTAAGTCTAATCTCAAAGAAGCATCCTGCACTATACAAAGCTTATCAGAAAGGGCTGGAAGAAGCCAACACATCCCTGTAGAAACTCAGCTGAAAATCCCCTTACACTCATAGCAGAAAGTGCACGAAATAATTTTATTCAGGAGAAGAAAACCAGACAAAAAACTCATTCCTTGTTTTTGTAAGAAATGCAAAATCTGAACTCTGAAAAACTGATCCAAGTAAACAAGCCTGTAGGCCAAGTTATTAACCTGTGACCCTCCAAACATTGCCAAACTACTGTTCCCACACTGGCCAACCCTTGGCTGCTCCTGATCAGCCATCAGTTGAGCAATTTATCTGGGGGACCACACCTTAAAACATTCCTGCTGAAGACCAAAAGGTGGGTATATAATTCCAATCAAGCAACTCCCACTTTCCACAAAGTGTCCCTTTGACTTACTTCAGGGTTGAGAGAAGCAACGTTTCAGTGACCAATGAATAGGAAAAATTCCCTGACTGGATCTAGACCAGGGCTGGTACAGAATGTTGGAACTACAGAACGTAGTTCAGGAACATCTGGAAGGCTACAAGTTGAACCAATCTGGTGAAATGTATGGGTTTCCAGATGCCTCAAGCTTCTCCACTGTTCAGTCATTAAGTTGTATTTGACTCTCCATGACCCCACGGACAACAGCACGTCAAACTCTTCTGTCTTCTACTGTATCTCGTAGTTTGCCCAAGCTCCTGTTCATTGCTTCCATAACATTATATATCCATCTCATCCTCTGCTGTCCCTTCCCCTTTTGCCTTCCATCTTTTCCAATGATTCCTGTCTTCTCATTAGGTGGGGTCAAAGTATTTGAGCTTCAATAACTGTCCTTCCAATTCCCATTCATTTTAGTTCACTGACTCCCAAGATGCCATCTCATGTCTGACCACATCCAGCTTACCTTGGATCACAGACCTTATATTACATTCCAGGTTCCCTATGCAATATTGCTCTTTACAGTTCTATGCAACATTCCTTTCACCACCAGACACATCCACAGCTTGGTTTTGGCCCAGCCTGTCACTGTTTCTGGAGCCACTTATAACTGCCCTCTGCTCTTCCCCCAATTCCATATTGGACACTTTCCAACCTGAAGGGCTCATTTTCTGGTGTCGTATCTTTTAACCTTTTGATCTGTTTATAGAAAAGACACTGGAGTGATTTATCACTTCCAATTCTGCACTGTGACCTGTCATGTCTTGGGTGACTAAACAGCATAGCTCATAAGTTCATAGAGCTACACAAGCCCTCCCCCACAAAAAGGCAGCGATTTTTAAAGGGAATCCCTAACAAGCTTAAATACATCTCCTCTTGATCTTGCATTTCACAAATCCTCTTCTTCCCCTCTTAACTTAGTTGACTTTTCACCACGTTCTTCAACTTTACTTTCCTCATCCACAAAAGTTTGCCCCGTAACTCCTTGGCAACTCAGCAGGACCTACCCAAAGTCAAAAAGCTGCACAGGTTCTGGACCGGGTTAATATTTGAATGGGAGATGACTAAGGAATCACAAGGGTTAATAAATCATGGGAAAGGGCAACAGTAAAACACTGCATCAACATTTCCATAAAATAAGCAGGGGTTGAGTTCAACTCTAGGGCATCTTCCTTTTACCCAGCGTTGATATTATGAGATACCCACCTAAGTCCTCAACCCTGCTCCCATGGAGTAAATCCAAGTTAGGTCAACAATGCTACAAGCCTATTTCTTTGACATGAAAAAGATGAATATTTTACACCAACACCCACCATTTTGTAAACAAAAATTAGACATCAGACTGCTATACACCTGCAAAAAGACCCTACTCTTCAACAAAATCATTTTTAAACATCCTTGAGAGTATCTATGAATGCAGTTCTAGACTTTATGCTTTAGTAACTGAATAATTCATCCTATCTTAATAAAGATTTCTATTGTGTCTATAATAGGAAAGACCATTTGTCTAATTGTCACCAATTTTTCAGATGAGAACACTAGACCTTAGGTGAATGATTACTGACAGAAGGCCAAGTAAGGTATTTTCTTTAAATACAGTGACAGTTCTGAAGTCACCTTTTTTAAGTCTGTCTTAATAGAAAGATTTTGTTCTTGCTCTTAGTTTCCCGTCCATCTTAACAGAAAGTTCTTTGAGTTAATTATGGACTTTGAAATAATTCATCCCCAAATACCTATGCAGTTTTCATTTTTGTCTTTAATAGAACTTTATAAAGAAACACACAGTACTCTCCCTCATAATGGCAATATTAAATTCTGTGATAAGTATCACGCCACTGCAAAGTATGAAAATACTATAACAGAAACTGAAATAAAATTATTCCAGAGGTTGAAACATAGGAAGCAGGTTCAGAAAAATGACCAGAATGTGGAAGTGCCAGATCGTTACTCTGTGATATAGATGAGGTAAAGATAAAGACGCCCTTGAAACTACCTCTGCTGCTGCTGTCTGAACCAAAACATTCCTGAGTTCTCTTCTCTGCAGTTGTGGCTGGGGGCCTGAGCCTTTCAGCGTGAAAAGCAAAAGCTCCTTCATCACCACATCCAAGACCTCTTCCACCAGCTTAGGCAGGATGAGTGTTACACCAACAGCAATCCCTTTTTTCTCTCTCTGTCCCCCAACATCAGGAACAAACCCTCAGCCCCACTCACAGAAAGCATACGGCATCTGGTGTGAAGAATGGATTATTTAAAGGCCACGACAGCCCCCCCCCCAATGGTCCACTTGTCTAGGTTAGTGTTGCACCTTATACCCCAGAAAGCAGAGCTGAGTCAGCACAGTGCCACCCACCTCACCCATTCAGATCTCTGTAATATACAGCAGGTCAGTTTATTCATTTATTTTGGGCTGACATAGCATTTAACAGCAGCACTACAAGGTCAATAAAAAGGTTGGCCAGCATACATAAATTCTGACTGCTGAGAGGCAGTTGACGAGTGATAGTTTTAACATATCTAGCATTCCTTCTCTGAACTATTATTCCCTGCCTCCCATCACTAGATCTCCCTTTGGTAATCACCACTGGAACTGGGGACCCTCAAAACTTCCACTACTCCCTCCTCCAGGCACGTGGCTTCCCCAGTCTATACTGGCAGACCTGACAGGAGAAGATGGGCTTTCTGGCTCACAACAAGGGACAGAGCTGGATACAGCCAGTCAACACTAGCTTTCACCCAGCTGGATGACCCAACCCAGCTAGGAAGGGATCAGCCTCTCAGCCCCTCTTCTTCTCTATGTCACAAATGCTTTAAGTAAGAAAAAGAGGGTCAGCCAGAACAACCGTGATGTGGTCACTACACTAAAAACAGGAGATCCAGACAGCAATGATCACAGCAGCTGCCACTGCAGCCCAGACCTTTGAGCCCAGAAAAAAAGCTCAGCCTTCCTTGGTTTTCCTGATGATACTGCCAGGCCCAAATCAGCCTCCCTCTTACAGCCCTAGTCTCAGAAGCTGCTGTAATCAGCAGGTGGTAAGTTTCAGAGCTTGGACTTACTGGTCCTTATTCTCCTTTGGGACTGCAGGTCAAAGTCTCTATAGGCCAACTCAAGGAGCAATGGTAGTGGCAGGTGGCACAGCACTTCATGTTCTGAAGATAGAGCTCATTCCTCCTGGGTACACCTAGTTTTAGGGCACAATCGTAGGTGAAATCCTACCCACACTCAGAAGGTACCTCTGGCTAAGCAGGAGAGAAATAAAAATAAATAAATAATCAGAACTCCTAACTTCTAAATATAAATGTGTTGGCCTGCACATAAAAGACAAACATGCTTGCATGTTGTTTTGCATTAGCTGTTTGGGGCATTACATTTGGATAACCAGCCAGAATTGGTAACCATAAGGTTTAAGCTGGTGTGCCACCTATATTCCCTCCTAGCTGAGGCACAATGCACTTCAGCACATCAAGACTGACTTATTGGGAGTTTTCAAACATTCAGCATCTACGGGGGGTGGGTGGAGGTGGCGACGACACTTCCAACATTTATGATTCTGCCAACTCTTAGAATGCAGTAGCAAGAATGTTTAGTGGGTGCAGATACAATGGACCATTTTAACACCATTCTGCAATGTCTGCACTAGCTGCCAATCTGATTCCAGGCACAATTCAAGCAAGATGTTGAGTCACTGCAAAGCATTAAAAGGTTTTTGACAGCCTGGCTCATTCCAGATATTTTGGATGACAAGTTTTATTAACTGATGCGGCATCACAACCTTACCCAAAGGTGGTGTAGTCCCAAACACCTGTAGAACACCAGTTGGTGAATGCTATCTAAGTGATTTACACCCTTGATATCACTCCTTTTCATACCATCCTCACACTACCTGAGACCTAAAGAACTGACCTTCCTTAATGCCCCATTTAGGTAGGGGAAATGTTGTTGACAGGAAGAAACCAGGCCTTGTGAATGATGTCATTAGTATTGGCTCAGATGACTTTTCTCTAACTTTTGCTAGAAGATAAATACAACTATTCTGGCACACTTTTCTGCCTAGGAACTACTCAAGAAGGTCACTATCCTGTGGATGCTTTTTTAAATTTATTTTTACATGCATTTTACTGTTGCACAAGCTGGGTTTCAAGGATGAAAAGTAGACTATTAAGGCTGTAAGTTGTTGTGAGGGGAAAGGATGGGACAATTTGAAATCAAATTCAGATCTGACTTCAGAAGGTAGTATTAGAGCTGTACCATCAAAATCTCTACTGTACTTTTAGTTCAAATCATTGTAAACCACCCCGAGTGGTTCACTGAAACAGAAAATCAAGTTAAAACATTTTTATGTTTAAATGAATCTAACATAAGAGGTTGGTCTTAAAATTCTGAATTTAAATATGTGTATACGAGATTTTCATCCTCAAAAAATCAATCTGAACAGCGTGGCCTTGTTTTAAAAAAATCTTAAACCCCTAATGTGGATTTTGCTTTCCCACCCCACCTTTCTTTTGAGCTCAAGTTAGCTGTGGCCATGGACTTTATTACTCTTTTATCTACAGTTCTAAAGCATGTCTTTCTGTGTCCTTATGTGTAATGCAATTTTAAGAAGGTCAATCTGTGGCTTGAATTTTAGTCAGAAACAGAGACTTGCTTTTTACCACTCTAAATTATACGCTACCTATCATGCAAAGTATATCACCAGTAAGGAATTTCAAGTGTGGACATTGCCAAGCCAACAAATCCTCTTATTCCAAAAGCAGCAGGTCATCTGGCAGATGAAACTGCCTAGGTCTTAAACATCTCCTAAGGCCTGTCAAAATCATGACCTTGGTAGGCAACTAACCCCAGTGTGCCTTATAACACTTGCAGAAAGATGGTTTTGCCCATCTGTTTTCCACCCTGAATATTTGGGGTGGGGGTGAGAGAATACATACAGCAAAGACGTTTTCGCACGGGGCTGAACGGAACGCGGAAAAGACAGCTGTGGACACGTCATCCGCATTGCCCGCGCGCGGCTTGCGTTCCGACGTGTCCGCAGCTGTCTTTTCCGCGTTCGAAATGTAGAGCACTTTAAAGTGCTCTACACGCGTTCCAACGCGGACGAGCCGCCCGCAGCCGTTCGGGAGGAGAAGCATTCGCGCCTGCTTCTGTCTCCCGAACGGCTGCGGGCGCGCCTCCGACGCCGCACGGCTTTGACAATCAGCTGTTTGTCAAACAGCTGATTGTCGATCTGCCTCCGCGGCTGTCTGCGCGCCCCTGGCCGGCGTTTGCCGGCTAAGGCAGCTTCGGGCGCTTTGAGCATTCGCACCCAGACGCTCCGGAACGCGTTTACACGCGTTCTGGCGCGTCTGTGTGTGAAAGGGGAAAGCGCCCGGAGCTGTCTTAAGCTTTCCGCCTGAACGCGTTCCGTTTCGAACGCGATGCAGTGCGGAAATGCCTCAGAATACCTTTAAAAATTCATTTTTTTCCAGAAAAGATGCAATAAATTTTTGAGAGAAGCTTTTTGATATTCTCGTTCACACACCAAAAAAAATAGTCTGGGAAGTACCAAACTTTAAGAATTTACTATGAAGCATATCTATTACAACTATGAGATCCAAGTAAAATGCAGGTGAGCCCTAAGACTATTAAGTGGGGAACTCACCAGCATGATACGTACATGGCAACCAACACTACTAGCTCAGTCAGGTGGGACCCACATCACAATGCATGGGACATCACTGAGTAGGCACAGAGAGCCACAATGCATCTTTAGCCTTGATAGGGCTAGTAATGGCAGTCATTGTGTATCTATATGCAAGCAAATTCCTTCAGGCTCACCTGCACTTCACTTGTATTTCACAGTCACAGATACAAGTTAAACAACCTTAACACCTCACCTCTATTCCAGCATGGTCCAATAACCAATGGTAAATGAAGGCACCAAATAAGCAAAGAGAACCCCATCCTTCTCCCAACAAAGGTCATCAAACAGACTGATCAAGTCCATTTTCATGCCACAACTATGCCTAGATGTAGATTGAAAAACTAAGTCCTAAATATTTTGCTTCCTGTACGCATGCCTGCAGTTGACAACCTCCATCCTCTCAAACCCCTTACACAGAAATAACATAGTGGCAACTGGGCCATAAGTATTCAATACTTCAGGGACACCCTCCTGGCAAAAGGTATACCACAACCTCCTTAAAGAGGCAATGATATTTTCCTTGATTGCAGTAAGGCATTAACCACTCTCCAGATCAAGCAGCACTTCCTCAAGAGAATCTGTGGATGGCCAAAATCCTACAATGTTGTGAAAAGTATTTGCCCACTTCATGATTTCACCTGTTTTGCAAATTTGTTGCACTTAGCTGTTTCATTTAGTGAATAAAAAAGCTACCCAATACCTGTATTATACAAATGAAAAAGTAACTGTCCCCTTACTTAGTCAATGAACAAATCAAATTTAATTGCTAATCGGGTTCAATCAGACTAGATGTACCCAGGCCTTATTACAGCTAGACCTATTGATCTAATCATCACTTAGAGTATTGCAGCAACGTGAAGAAGGCTGAAAGATCTCAGCAAGCAGAACACTATGCCATGATCAAGATGCTGTAGCAGAACCTTGAACAGGTAGCAGGGAGCCTCCAATGAGGCTGAATTAAAATAGTTCTATAGAGAAGAGTGGGCTAAAATTCCTCCACATTGATAAGAAAAAACTGATCTCCAGGCATCAGAAACTCTTGGTTGAAACTTTTGCTGCTAAAGGTGGCACAATCAGATATTAGGTTTTGGTGGGGCTGTTACTTTTTCACACAGGTAGTATAGGATTTGGATAACATGTTTCCCTTCAATAAACAAAAAGGTCATTTGAAAGCTGTATTTTATATTTACTCGGATTGCATTTGTCTCATAGTAAATTCTGTTTGAAGATCTGAAACAAACAATTGAGACAAATATTTAAATATAGAAGAAATACACAACTTCCTCCAATCTCTCAAAGTGCAATTAGTAAAATCAATCCACAGTACTTCATTAAGACTATTTTGAACTGTGACACCCTAATCCATATGACTGAATGATTTTTGTAGTATCAAGCAAATTTGTCACAGCAGGCCACCAATGGTGCTACTGACTTTTTCACATGCACAAAAAGATGGCAGACACAACTTTCAACACAGTTTATTTCAGAAACAAAGACTTAACCAAGAGTCTGTTCAATTCATTAGCTGAACTGATGAATATTCTGGTTTTGAGTGAGTGAGTGAGTGAGTCCTATCCTTCAGATAAAAATACTTGAAGCCAAGGTTAATAAGTAATATGGTGCAGCATGAAAAGAGAGGCTATCATAAGAGGCTAGCAGCTGCCTTTTCAAATAAACATTCAAAACGCATGGTGCCAAGAGTCCATGATCCGCACATACAACCACAGATACACAGCATCTATTATATCAGTGTAGTACTATTGCACTTGTATTTAATGCTTAGGTACCACTGAAGTGCATCAGATTATCGAGCTACAATTTATGGCCCAGTTCTAATCCCCACTTGCTCATAAAGCCCTCTGGGCAACTCTGGGCTGGTACATTAACTATCAGCTTAACCTCCTTCACAGGAGGACAAAAATAATCAGTATACCCATAGCCTTGAACTTCTCAGAAGAGGAGGAAAGTTTAAAATTAATATTTGGCTGCTTTCAGCCACCTTTAACCTTCTTTTTAGATTTAAATAATAAACAAATAGGATACATTCTACACATTGTGAAATTGTTTTTACCCGGTGGTATTTTTGATAACAAAGCAGCAAAATACATTTTAAAAGTCTGACATTTACTATTGAAGATCACAAGCAAATTTAAGTTAATAACCAAGGTTCTGTCTTTGCCTACGTGAGTTGCAGTTTTGCAGACTCTTAAGGGAATCTTCAGAAAAGCCACTGTACTCTGTATCTCTGGCAGGGGCACAAGGACCATAGTATTTCTCTGCAAGGCCTTTTTTCAATAAGAATATTGCACAAGATATTGGAATAAGGAGGCCACAGAACATATGAAAAGAGCAGCTTTTTCCCATTTTCATTCTTAGCCACTGTACTCAGAAGAGCAAGCTTTATGCATCCTGTACAACCAAAACTGCTGTCCTAAATATACTTAATCAGGGAAAGTTCACTGAACATAACAGGTGCTGATTCCAAAGTGACCATGCAAAGAATTAAGCCTGATTTTGCTTTACCATGCCTCTTAAAGGCACTTTCTGTGAAATGCAGAATTGCAATCCCATGAGACTGCCTTGTATAGGTCACATCACTGATCTGGTCTAGCATAGTAATATTTACTGTTGGTTCGAGATAAAAGGCAAGAGAGTTGCCTCTAAAGGCCATTTGAGTGAGTCAAGGTCAGGTACCTTCTGCTTCAGAATGCCCAGAAGCAACTGGTGGGCCACTGTGTGACAAAGGATGTTGAACTAGATGGGCTGTGACCTGAACCAAGAGGGTTTCTCTTATATCTTTATGAGTTGCCAAGGAGACTCTCTACATGCAAAGCAAATGCCCTATCATTGAGCTATGACTCCCTCCACCTCATAGGTCTGCCTCATTCTGCAGGGAAAAATACTTTGATCTTTTCCTGCGCAACCTCTGAATGGAAAAATGTCAAGGCCTTTTCAGTGTTCCTACAAAACACATAAGAAAAGAATCAATGACCTCTGAATTAACTAGAAAAGTCCTAATACTGATGGAATGATTTCCCAACTGGAGCAAATTCCAGAATATGTAAGTACCTATACTTTCTTATAACACTTACTATGTAATAGGATTTAGTAAACAAAGCAGGCTCAGCCAAACTAATTCAGTGAATCATGAATGAGAACTGGTTATCACAGATCAATCCCTAACCACTGTTCTAGTTCAATATCCATTAAATCAGTGGGTACTAAAGTGTAGTGATTCTTGGTAGAATACACAGAACAAAGAGAAAAAAGGAAGCAAAGTCTGTCTGTACTTGAAGAGTCATGACTAAGTCACCAACGCACAGCTTACATTTCCCTTACAAAATTAATGAGAAACAGATTCACGTTTTAGTGCCTATAAGCCAAGTAGATAAAACATTTGTCCTAAATTTTGTGTTTTAGGGAAAGAGTGCAGTAAGTATTTGTATCAGACATTTTACAAATGTCTGTGGAATATTTTCAAGGTCAAATTTTTATTTCAGGTCTTAGTACCTGAGGATTCCCATAACATGAAGAGTAATAACGCTCAGTGGTTACGTTCAGCTACAGATCCATAGACACTCCAGAGATTCTTCAAAGATTCTCTGGAGCGATGTGCCACAAACTTCGAAGATTCTCCAGAGCCTTTGACAATGGTCCATAGGATTGGCATTGCTCTCGCATGGGGTCCTCTTCGGAGCCTGTGCTATTCTTCGGAGCTTTGGATTTTAGGAGTACCCCCCTGAGCCCCCCCCCGCCCCCACTGCCTGATTTTGGTGGAAACGCGCTCCATATAATCCAGATTTGATGCCTGAAGACCCCATTATAGACCCATGGGGTCTGCAGGAAGTCCGGATTATAGGCCCTGGAGGACCCATTCAATCCAGATTTCCCTAGAACTGGTGGAAACAAATGTGGCTCTAATGAGGTCTGCAGTGGAAATGGGGGCTTCCTTCTCTGAGCCTAATGGGTCCCTAATGGGTACCTAGTGCTAGTGGAAAAACTCCCAAAGCATTCACTGCTATTACTTGACTGTACAGTAATAGGACTAGTACGGTGATGGCCAACCTATGACACTCGTGTCACAGGTGACACGCCAAGCCCTTTTAGGTGACACACCTGGTCACCCTGGCACCTGGGCATGTAGTGCTTGCTTGTTCTTGAAGTGTACAAAATACCAACTTTCAATTGAAGATTTAGCAAATGTAAAGAATTATTCATTTTTGCTTTTAATAAAATACATATATCAAAAATATAACTTTCTTACTAGAGCTACGAATATCACAAAATTATGGATATTTCTGGAAGTGACACAGCACCTGAGTTAAGCTAGGTTTTCTTGTGAATTTTGACACACCAAGCTCAAAAGATTAGCCATCACTAGACTAGTATAAAGATCTATGAAAAACAATGAAGTGTAAAAACTTACAAATTTAAAAATAAACTGAAAAGAGTAAAACATTAAAATTTGCATACCAAGATTCTTTCAGTTATATCAAATCAGTAATTCATCATAAAATTTATATACCTATATAATGAGATAAAAAGGTTAATTTTAGAGTATGAATAATTATATTTGAAATAGATCTTCAAGCAACTGCAGGGCCTGATTTTTTTAAACAAGATACCACCATCGATAGTTCATGAAATGTCACTATAAATCCACTACTTTAAAAAAAATCTCAGAAATTTCCGAACAGCTTAGGTTTACATATACAGAAGTTTCTACAGTCTTGAACTCAAGGCTTTTTCCAAATATGTGCTGATGCTACCAGTAATACCAAGGGAAACGGCACAGACCTATTTAAACTGAACAGACATTTTGCAGTCCTTCACCATAACTTAGTTCCTTTCCATCCCTTCCATCATGAGTGGTTTACATCTTCTATTTATACAGAATGATTATTTTAAGAGATAACATCTGCAAGCAAGTGTTCCAAGAATATCCCACTCTTCTCCACAAACGTTTCCTCCTCAAATGTTATTTACCAATTTTGTTTCCTTAATATTTGACAAAATATTTAAAAGCAACAATACTCTGCCCCTTGTACAAATCTGTAATACAAATATAATAAAATACACGTATTAAGAGACAGAGACGTAACCATTAAAAACCACAAATTGGGGGGAAATTTTGTTCCTGATTTTACAACAAAAAAAGAGGAGGAAGAAACACCTTCCCCAGTGTCTGTTTCCTACATTCTCACATCTTTATTAATGGGAAAATTCAAATTGGACCACTTGAATTCCCTTGATATTTTTATCATTACAATGTCATGGATTTTAAAAAATGGGTTCTTTATTCTTAGGATGCTTTTAGTCATCTGACCTCAATCAGTCTCAAACCACCAATGAACATAAGATGAGCCCTGCTGGACTGGGCCACAGGTTATCTAGACCAGTATCTTGTCTCGCACAATGGCCTACCAATTGCTTCTGGGCATCTCAAGCAGAAGACAAAGGCAAAACCACCTGCTCTTGAATCCCAGAAAATGGCCTTTAGAAACATCCATTGTAATAGCTATTGATACACCTATCAGAGAATGAACAACACATCCATATACATGAAAATATAAAGGAATAAGTGAGGTTCTTACTGAAGTTCTGCTACCTTCGGAGGTCCAAAGGGTTGCGGCACACAGGAAAGCCTTTTCTGTGCCCCACTCCCAAGCTGTGGAATAGCCTACCCATGAAAGTTCACTAGGCTTCAACTCTGTATGGTTCCCAGTGCCTGGTTTTAACATACTTCTTCACCAAGGGTCTGGGTACACAGTCTCCTCTGAATGTAGTCCTGCCAGAGTTCAATGTTAACAGCACGGAAAGCAGGCAGCCTGTGACTCGGACAACAGCTTTTAATCCTCCTTGCATTGGTTTCTTCCCGCTCTAGAACAGGAGGCAAAAGGCTAGATTGTGTAATAGACTGTCAGAAAGGAACCTACAGGATCCTGGGCTCAAGTCCTCATTCTGCCATGAAACCTAACAGGATGTCCTTACGCCATTCATTGCCTCTTAGGACGCAACTAGATGTCACTTATTCTGCTGTATTTCGATATTCTGGAATACCTACATTTTATTCCAAAATATCAAAATACCGTATAGCAGAATAAGTAAGTGACATCTGGATTAAGCCTTAGCCTAACCTAGTTCATAATCTCGTTGTTGTGAGAATGAAGAAGAGTTGGCTTTCCTACCCTGCTTTTCTCACCCACTTAAGGGGATTCAAAGCAGCTGACAAAGCTTTCTATTCTTCTCCCCACAACAGCACACCCTGTGAGGTAGGTGGGGCTGTCATAGCTGAGAAGAGAGCTGTGACTAGCCCAAGGTCACCCAGATGGCTTTGTGGGGGAGGGTGGAATCGAACCCGGTATTCCCAGATAAGGGTTGGGCTACCTAACCACTAGACCAAACTGGAGAATAGTGCATGCAATCTTGAAGTTTGAAGGAAAGTGGACTATATATAAATAGCTTAAATAAATGAGACTCATATAAATACTGCTTATTCCACATGATTCCTGCCTACAAAACTACATTATTGCTATGGTAAAATATGAAGAATCCTCCCCAACAGACATTACCATCGTTGGGAATGGGGTATTTCTGTCTAAAACTGATGAAAAACATTGCTGACTAAAGAATGCCTAAAACAAACCTCTCCACATTCCATCAAAATATAGCATCTCCTATATACCAAGCAAAAGCAACGAAAACAAGTTCTCTTTTTCTAGAAAAATTCCAGTTGCTATAAGAAACAGACAGTGACAAGCCACGTTTTGGACATAACATCAAAACGCAAAGAATGTGAAGTTCCCTGAGTCAAAGAGTAAAATGTAGCACAGAAAAGAAGCAAGATATGAAGTTGACAATGAATAATTAAAATAATTATAGTCAAAGTTGGAAATGGAAATAAAGTCAGTCTGCCTAGAAAATTTATTGTGGCCACAAATTTAACTGTTTCACTTCCACAGACACAGCAGACCAAAAGGGACCAATTTGAGGAAGAGGGCGTTGACAAGGCAATGATGCACATACAGAAAAAGGACAGTTACTTACTGCCATACACCACAGCCAGACAATAATAGACTGGCATGGGGAAAGCATGACTCAATAGTAAAACGGACATTGCATTGTCCTCAGAATCACACTCCTTGCATTCTTCAGAGGGCCCAATATTCCTGAAACATTACCTGCCACACTTCCAATCCACTATGTGTGAAAGGGCATTTCATGTGATGCCTGATAAGGGTAAAAAGAACAGGCATCTGTTAAGGAAGGGTCCTCATGCTTGTCCAATCAGCATCAGGCATATGGTGAGTGGGCTTTCTGCTGTTTCTTCTGCTTCCTTCCACATTTTTTCAACAACTGGATTGTTGCCGCCTCCATTTCCCCTGCTTCTTTCCACAGTTTTTTTAAGGATTGGTTTGGATTTCCAGCTCCCCAAGCAGCCCTCCCTTGCAAACTGTCCTCTGCTGCCCCTCCCCTGGCCTCAAATGCAAAAATAGAAGAACAAAATTCATTTTCAGGGCCTTTTCAATGATGGCTCCCAGACTGTGGAATAGTCTCCCTCCTGAGGTGCATCAGACACATTCACTATGTGTTCAGAAGAGCTGTGAAGATATACCTCTATACCAGTGGTTCTCAACCTTCCTATTGCCATGACCCCTTAATGGAGTTCCTCATGTTGTGGAGACCCCCAACCACGGGGCGAAGCAGCTGGGAAGTGGGAGGGAAGGGTGGCAGGAGACTCATCGCGACCCCTCTGAAAGGGTAATTCGACCCCCAAAGGGGTCCCGACCCCCAGGTTGAGAACCACTGCTCCTGGCCTTTAGCTAAGTAAGGGAACACCTTTTCCTCCTCACATCTAGGCACTGTTACGGTTTTAATATGTTCATTTTATATGATGTTACTCACAACATATAAATACTGATAAATAAATAAAAAATCCAACCACAGCATATCAAGTGTGCTGGGATAAGTTCCCTTAACCCACCAATTCAATTGCTCGGTTTGCAGAGATTCAGTTTTCATACTATTTCTGGGGAACTGAACCTTTATGAAAATCAAGGTTTGCCTGAAAGCAAATGGCACACACACAGATAATACAGGTTAGTATACACACTTCTAGCTGCTCTTTTGCAGCGCGCCATTTCCATTTAATGTTCTCCTTATGATCAAGGTACAGGGGCTGCATCCAGACAGCAATTACTTATTCTGCTATATTTGGATATTCTAGAACAAAGCATGGATATTTCAAAATATCCACACTTTATTCCAGAATATCCGAATGTAGCAGAATAAGCAACCAATGTCTAGATGCAGTCAAGTATTTATGCTGTTCCCTAACTATTTCTCATCACATAACTTCTTTATAAATTTATTAGTCCTACAGTTACTCATGCCACTTGTATCTTCATGCAGAAACCACAACCAAAGCTCCAGAAACCCAGTCAAGCCTTTGCTCCACTCTAAACCTAAGGCACTTTTGCACTGAACTGGTTCAACATTAGCCAGCACTTTAACCAAAATAATTTTATTTAGTAAGCATTCCTAATAACAATACATTGCCGAACCATTGCTGATTATGGCAGCTGTGAAGACATTTCTTCAGGGCTCACATCCAAAAGTTCAAATGGGCATCTCTGCAAGGGACTTCAGTCTATGAAAGTCCATCCAGCACTTGGAGATCAAAGGATGTCAAAATGAATGCTATGATGAAAGCAGACTGCGGTGTCCTAAGGTAAGAGCACCTTGCAGCACTCATTTCTGAGCCAAAATAGCTAGGGTTTAACACTCTGTTGGTAAATACTCATATGGCTTAAGCCAGGGACAGTGAAACTGGGGTTATTGAACTACAGTCTATTAATCTCTGACTAACAGCTAAGGCCAGTGATGGGCACTGGTCCAACAGCCTGTGGAAAGACATTAGCAGAAGAAGAGTTGGTTTTTCTCACCCATTTAAGGGGACTCGGGGTGGCTGACAAAGCTTTCCATTCTTCTCCCCACAACAGACACCCTGTGAGGTAGGTAGGGCTGTGAGAGCTCAGAAGAGAGCTGTGACTAGCCTAAGGTCACCCAGTTGGCTTCGTGGGGGAGTGCAGAACCAAACCGGGTACTCCCAGATAACAGTCCAGCTCCTTAACCACTAGACCAAACTGGCTCACTACTGACCAAAAGTAGCCAGTATCTTCAGGTAAGCTTTCACAAGCTGGAAATTAATTAATAACTTTTGTCAAGTTATCTACGAGCCTGTCTTAACCATTTCTATTTTGTAGGAGAGAAAAAGAAAGTGCTGTTGTAAATAAATCTTAGATCATTGTTATACTGTATATTGTTCCCCAGAGAGCTCTTCAATGGTGTCCACAAGATTTTTCCCATTATTCTTTTGCAAGAACAGCCAACTTTTCTTAGGTCACTACAGACTGAGAACTGTATGTAACAAGATTCATCCCAAGTGTTTCTTCATTATTACACACAACAAGGAAGAGACAATCTGGACTCACCTGAGCAGGTCTGGATCTGTGGATCCAGATCAGGCAGGAGGTGGTCCCAATCTCTTTTGGATCGTCTCCTGTGCCAGCCCCAAGCCAGATTAGGAAGTTGCTGGATGATCCATTTCAGTGGCAAAACAAGGTGTGCTCTCGCAATGGATCCTGCATGGCTCTAGTACAGCAGTAGGCCTCATTATGAAGGTCTACAAGTATTCCAGCCCAGTGGTGAAGCAGGAGGACATTTTGGGTCTCCTGATATAGAATACACTTTGCCTAATGCAGATTGAGGGGGAGTTCTCTAGTCCGCACCAATATGTGTACAAAAAAGTCCCAGAAGAGGACTATAGCAGGCACTGATCCAGATCTATAGTAAGTGCAGAAAGTGCCAAAGAAAGAAAAAAATTCTTTTATTTGCTTGCTTAATGAAAAGGCTTGAAAAGCTGTATGAGACAGAAAAAACAGGTGAAGTCTTTACCACCACTATATTTTTATGCCAGCAAAAGCTTCACTTGTTGAGTTTCAAACTCATCTACAGCTGTTTACAGCACACAGCTTCTGTTCATAAATGAAGCAGCAATCACAGTAAGCATAAGGCAGAATACAGTCTCCATCAGACACGGCAGCAATTTAGTGCTATGTACCAACGTAGTAGTTATGCCACTGCAGAGAGAACTTGTTGCACGTAAATCATCACCTCTGAATTCTTAAACAAAAGGAACAAATCCCCAACGAGGCACAGATGTCCAGAAACGGGACAAAAGGTCCCTAAAGACAAAGAGTTGCGCGCACACCCTAGCGGTTCTAAGGCTCAGCAGATTGAAATCTACAGGCTGCGGAATCTGGTTTCAATCCCTCCGTAGGCGCCACACAAAACCCAGGACAGAATACTCTACACACAGTCCTTGAGACTAAACAAAGACCAGGCAGGAGCGAAGGAGAGGAAAGGAAGGAGGTCAGAAGTGAACAGACTCCACAAAGGCAATTCCCACTTCTAGATTCAGCGGGAGGAAAATCGCAGAAAGCGTGCAACTTTCAGAAAAGAAATCCAGCATCTTGTCTTGGCAGTGTGATTCCAAGCATTCATATGAAAAAGTAAAGTTTAGAAAAGAGAAGGGGGCAGATGGAGAGGTTAAATCCGGCTTCCGATCCATATCCGAAACCTGTGTTCCCGGATCCCACAATATTTCACTGCAGCTTCACTGAGACCCTCGACCACCATGTCCCCAGTCCCTACCATAAAGCTTCACACTGAAGCTCCACCAGATCAGCCAAGCCAACCTAATCCCCTTGGCACCATGCAGATGACCCAAGATCCTCCTCAACTACCACCCAGAAGCCTCCTCATTGTCCCACAGTCACCCTTCCCTTCCTTGCTACCAGGTCAAAAGAGGGTCCTTTTAGAAATGCGCGAGGTGCCCCTCAGGCTCATCCCTGACAAAGGCCATCCCTTCCCAGCCAAAACCATTCACACTTGGGGAGGGGGGACATTCGAGCAGAGGGCAGGATGGATGGATGGATGGATGGATGGATGGATGGATGGATGGATGAATAAATAAATAAATAAATAAATAAATAAATAAAGCTTAAAATGTCGCCAAACCCGACGTCTCCTAAAACAGTACCCCTCTCAGAGCTCACCCACCCACCCTCCCTGGTACCTAACCTCCTTCCACTACTAGCCAGTCCCCAAGACAAGCCCAGCCGCCCCTTTTGTGCCCGTTTCCCAGCGCCTTTAGACACCCATCTACAGAGAGGGAAACGACGACCCCCATCACACACCCCCGAACTGCTCCTTCCGGAGGGCGGGAAAGCGTCGCCTACGCCCCCCCCCCGCCGCCGCCCGCGCCAAGGGCAGCCAGCAGCCCCTCAGCGTCCGCCGGTCACCTGGAGGCGCGCGGCAGAGCGGGAAAGGCAGCGTCCTCCCCCGAAAGTCCCGGCCGGGCGTCCGTCCGTCCGTCCGTCCCTACGGGTTCGGCCCCGTTTTCCTCTTTCTAGGAATCTTCCCTCCCCCTCCATCCAAGCGCCTGCGGTGCGCTGCCCACCTTGGTACGCTCCTACCAGCACCGCCGGCGCCAAGCAAAGCGCGGATGCTCCGCACAGCCTCCTCCGCTCGCGCCTCTCTCCGGCTCTTTCCTCCGCAAAGGGTCCCGCTCTCTCCGCCTAGCACGGCAGCAGCGCAGAGACGGCCGGAGCCAGCGGCCACTCCCCTCGCCTCGCCTCGCCTCGGCAGCGTCGGTCCCCGTCGGGCAAGCGGGGCGGGCAACACGGCAGGGAGAGGCCGGCCTCTGGGCGGGGCCGCGGCGCCACCGCCTTCATCCCACACCTCGCAGTGGGGGTCTCCCGATGCCTACGGGGATGGTGTGGGGAGGCGGAGGCGAGCGCCTCCCAGCGACATCACGGAGGCAGTGGGCGCGCAAGGGAGGCGGTGGGGGTCTCCGCCGTCGGCGGGAGGCTCTATGGCTATCGGAGCGCGCCCTCGGGCTCTGCCTGGCGTGTTTCCTCATGCAACCTGCCCTCATGCATCTTTCAGGCCGGGAGCGGGGGGTGGGGGAAAAACAGGCGGGATGCTTCTAAGGCCATTTGCTGGGATTCGAGAGCAGGAGAAGGTTTGCCCTCGTCTCTGCTTGAGATGCCCATGGGCATTTGGTGGGCCACTGTGTGCAACAGGATGCTGGACTGGATGGGCTGTGGCCTGATCCAGCAGGGCTCCTCTTAGGTCGGTGATGGCCAACCTATGACACGCGTGTCACAAGTGGCACTCCAAGCCCTTTTGGGTGACACATGGTCACCCTGGCACCTGGGCATGTAGTCTTTGCTTGTTCTTGACGTGTACGAAATGCTAACTTTCAATTGAAGATTTAGCAAACACAATTCAGCAACAAAAGTCATCAGTGTAAATAATTGTTTTTGCTTTTAATAATATATATATATATTAATTAATTTTATATATATATATATATATATATAACTTTTTTACTAGAGCTACAAATATCACAAAATTATGGATATTTCTAGATGTGACACAGCACCCGAGTTAAGCTAGGTTTTCTTCCAAATGTTGACACACCAAGCTCAAAAGGTTCACCATCACTGTCTTAGGTTCTTGGAGGGGGCGGGCAGGATGCCAGACAGAGTGCTTCTGCTTTCTAGGTTCCTCAGGGCCCCCGTCTAGGCCGGGAAATAATAGCACTAGTATGTCAGGGCTGCAGGGGGCTTGCCGCACTTCTGTGGCAACATCAGCATGTAGCCCCCACCCTATCCTTTTGAAATCCTGCTATAATCTGTTTTGCGAAAACCTGAATCTAGCTGCAGTTTCCCCCAAAATAGCATCATAACTTACCTTGCGATCAAAGCTGCCGCCCTGGACGTGCCCGTCGTGCGTGGAGGGGGGCTGAAAAAGATGGATGCATATGTGTCCTGGTGGCAGTCATGCACGTCTGCATACGCCATGCCATCTAAATACCCAGAACTGGGTGCCACTATACGGCGCACAGATAGCGCTAGCCCCCATTGCTGTCTAGCCAACAAGCGGGTATTCCAGAAGAGTATTTACTCCAGAAATACTGCTTGTTATCACAATAATCAGCTGGCATCTGGAGCTGGCCTATGTATTTCGCTGAAGGCCAACCTCCATTAAATTGCACAGGTTAGTATGCTGAGGCTGGTTTTAGGCTGCCACCAGATGCAATAATCTGAAGTATTGCTACTCCCCACTCTCATGGACATTCTAGAATATTCTGCCCCTCTCATGAACAGTCTAGAACACTGCCCCTCCCCCAATTAACAATCATGCATAGAGATGGGATGAGAACACAAGGGCCACACAATTATGATTTCAGAGGTAATTTTGAGCCACTCCCCCCCTTTTTTTATTTTTTGCTATGTATGAAGAAATCAGAAGAAGGCTTCTAATCATAGGCTTGATCCATGGGCCACCGCTGTCCAAAAGTGCTCCCTTCTACTTCTTCATGGTCTTCAGCACTGAGCCCTTCATGTTGGCAAATTCATGACCCTAGGACTGTATTCTCAGCTGGGAGCTGCTTAGCCTTTGGCATAAGTTAAGCCCACCCCCTCAACAAAAGCCTATACTCTAGGCTTCTTTTTTCACATTGACTTGCAGACTCTTGGGTTCTTCATCACTACATGCATAATGTTAGTACTAAGGGTATGGTCTCCACTTTAAACCTTCAGTCCATCTTCAGTCCTGCTGCGCGCATCTTTTCATTTCCATCCATTTTATTTGTGGACTTTCAACCCTCAAATAAAACAGATAGAAATGAAAAGATGTGAGCAGTTAGACCTGAAGATGGACTGAAGAAGGTTTAAAACAAAGATCTCCGTTTATGTTACTTTTTCATTCATTTAGCCTCCCACAGTCTTCCCTCTTATATTTTATATATGGATCTGGAGGCTCGCATGCATATTATTTCTCTTCCTTGTAATATAATCACACTACAGTCACAACAACACAAAAATGTTACTTCATTCTCTACCATGTTATTAGGCTTGCTCAGAGGAGTTAAGTGCCAAAACTAACAGAAATTTAATGGAACAGTACTACAGAAGTTATTACAGGTATGAGGGTAGGACAGCAGAATTTATAGCCAATGAAAAGGCTGCTTATAACCAGCACAGGTGTGACTTGGTGAAATTTCAGAGGGCATATGTGAACACATGCATTTTTCCATTGATTCTTTTTTTCAAAAGGAAGGAATGCTTTTCATCTTTCTTTTGCTCTCAACTTCAGAAACCTGTGTTGAAAAAATAACCCTCTTAACCATGCACTTCAGGAGGTAAACACAAATTCCAACTGGCTTTTAATCACTGTTCATTGCAAGAACTTTCTAAGAAAATAATAGAGAAACATCTGTATTTTCAATGGCATGAATTTAATCTCTTTCCCAGAAAGACTTCTGAAAGGTGAATTATACAATGGGTGTACAGACACCCTAATTTGGGAGTAAATACATGTGTGATTATGTTGTTAGTTTAATTTGATTCATAGTAAATATAATTAAGAGGATTGTTATGCACAAACATTACAAGGCTATCTAATATGGATGAATTAAATTAAGCCATCTGTGCAGTTATAGTTATTGGAAAAAGAAAAGAACATACAGTATTTTAGCAGTTCTGAAACTGAGGTATATCTGAAAGTCCTCATGATTGTAGAACCATAAATATCTATTAGTTTTCTTACTATTTTCTAAATAACATAAATCCTTAGCAAGTTATGTATAATTCTATTTCACCCCACAAAAGGTGTACTGATGCATAAGACACACCTATAATTCATTAAGGATTATTTAGGAAGAGTAAATTTTAAGCAAACCTTATCATATAGGCACAACTATGTGTGTATCTTAAATGTGAGGTTTTAGTTGGCTGCATTATATTTCAAAGATGTTGAATTATAATGGAGCAGTGCCACTAAGGTTTGACCCTTCAGGCTGTGGTCACACCTAAGATTTAATCCAGCTTCAGTCCACCTTCAGAGCGAGATAATGCATCAGCAAAGCGACCAGTCATTTTCTTTCCACAATACCTATCCCAAAGGTGAATTTTCTGAGTTATTTAACACTGGAGGAAAACAGCTTGTCACTTTGCTGATTTATTCTCCCACTCTGAAAGTGGACTGAAGCTGGATCAAAGTGTGACCACAGCCTTCGTGTTTTACAGGCATCCCCTGTCTCTTGATCCGAAGATGGGTAAGAGAGCAGCTGATATCTGCTCTGTTATGCTCACGGCTGTCAATATGTCTTACCAGTAATTTGCAGATATCAGAGGCTAGAGTCAGTTTATAGTATTTTTCCCCTTTTTAAGTGAAGGCAATCAATGCAGGTTGTAAATTGCTGCCATACCACACAAAGGTGATTTTACAGTTAAAAAATCATATTTCAGCTTTCAGTCAATGAACAGCACCAACATCAGCCTTAAATGTATTTCTCACCAGTGCAGTTTGTTGACTGAAAGCTGAAGGAGAAAAACTGAAGCCTCAACCATCCTAGAGGCTTGTTGCTGGCAGGTGTCTTCCTTGTAACATGAAACCTAAAGTGAAGGCCTTTCCTCCTGGTAGAGTGTGGGGGCTAGACCCCTACTGGGCCTCTTGTTCCGTACTCTGGAGTGGACCCTGTTAGGCCACTCCATCCTCATTGGAAAGAGCATAGCCCAGTCTAGGTGGCAAAAAAAAAAAAAGGCTACTGGGAGACCAGGGGCCGCTGGAACGGAACAGGGAGGCATGCAGAAGGGTACATGCCTCCTTGTTTTGGTTTAGCAAGGGGACCAATTTTGGTAGTGCACCAATTTGTGCACTAAAATGGGTCCCCTGACCATCCAAACATTCAGGATGGGCCTGCCTCAGAACAAACCATCCACCTGTGGGTGGCCGTGTTCCAGGATAGCTGGACTGCTCCAGCTGGGACCCGCTGCAATAGGAGTGGTCCCAACTGGAGCAATTCAGCCGTTTTAACTTAATAAGCAAAACTAAAAAGGCCTGGTTAGTGCAGCTAAAACAAAAGACATTCTGGTCCTTTCTGCACTTGGGCTTATTCTGGAATGCATCTTGGGATAGGGGCCTGCTGTCCACATGCTAGTGTAGGCTATGGCCATGCAGTCAAGAAAACCGCTATCTAGAGGTATATTGCCAAATAAGGCCAAGTGCAGAAAGGGGCAAAAAGCTTCCCTGCCTTAAGAAAGGTGAGGGAAACAGCTTCGAACCAGAAGTAGCTAAGTTGCAGTTCCCACTGTGAAATCAATATATAAGGCAAAAACACCACAGAACTCTTACCAAATGTACCCTTCTGGGTAAAAGGTAAAAGGTGTGAGGTGATTTTTAGAAGGACTTTTATGGGGAGGAAGTGAGTCTCATATGGCAAAAATTTATTAGTTGAATTTTTCAGCTATCTAGAAATTTAACTCGTCCTTTGGGAAATGTATTATACTTCAGGAACTGTTTTTTTCTTTCACTTTGTTACTATGAGCTTATCTGTAAAGTAGTGGTTCTAATCTGGATGGGTGATTATCTCTATAACAGGATGAGATTTAATTAAGATAGCAGATAATTTTAACTACTGTAATAGATAGCTATGGAATAGCTTCAGTGTTTTAGGTCCCTGTATCTTGAGCAAATGAACTCCAAATAGAACAAGGACCTACAAATTATCATGATTGATGTCTTTGTCAAGCCTCTATGTAATAACTAAGCAACCCTGCCCTGCCCATGAACTAACACAGCCTCTTTATGTTTTGTCCACAGCTTACATCATTCCAGCATTTCTTTTTTCACACCCCTTCAGCTCATGGATAAATCTCAGCAGCAAGATTCTATCGCTGTGCTAAGGTGTTTCAGAAATGCGGTATGATTTTGGAGGAAAATTGTTGACAGCCATGCTAGAATATTCAAGAGGGATAAGAGGGAAAGTCATAGCAGCATAATACATTTATAAAACAATGAACAAGCTTTCAGGATCCCTAGAACTTTTCTTCAAAATGCAGGAGTCTTCCCTGATCATTTGGCTGTTTCCCATCATAACTGACAAGTAAGGTTTTGATAGGGGTGTCTTGCTGAACAGAAAAATCAAGGTAAGATGCTGATTGAAGCCTTGCCTATGATTCCTCGCACTCTCAGCACTGTTTCTATGGGTCTTTCCACACTTGACTCATTAGTCAATGTAGGGGAAGCTCCCGGATGGTGCATCCGCACCTCACAGAGCTGTTTCTCCACTAGAAATGGCTTCGCATATTTAGGAGCATCCCCAAGGCCATCTAAGCAACAGCCCAACAAGCTCTTGTGATCCAGAACAAGGCCTTTAGTCTGCTTGTAGTCCCAATTACACAGGACTACAATAAATCCAGATTAAGGGGTTCTTAATTCAGGTCTGTCTCTCTCGTGTGCAGACAGGGCCAGATTAACAGGTGGTAGGAGTTCCTTGTTACATACATGAGGATAGATTGTTTATTTTACCTCTAATTCTGAGGTACATTTTAATTTTTTTTCTTTTTTTGAATGATATATTCTAGACCTTTTCATATTTGGCTTCCTGGCCATGGGAAGCTTTGGATGAAATGGCTCAGAATGCACTAAATATTCCCTTCCCACCCCTCCCCACCCCTAACCTGCAGGGCGAATGGTTGCCTAGATGACAGCTATGGCTGAATCCTGGTGTCATGCCAGTGTGTGTGTGCTGTGCTATCTCCAGGGCAACTGGGTGACATGTCAAGCTCAGCACATGTGTGTGGCAAGTCACGTGAGCATGTGGCACATCATGTGATGTGTCAGCATGCATGTGTGGCATATCACATGCTTCTCCAGCACCTCTTCCACCTGGAAGAAATGCAAAAGTATCTTACCAGGGCTTAACTAGCCCTGCACGAGTGCAAGTGTGGAGCACATTATTTCTCTGGGCACGTCTTGGAGCCGACCATCACTTCAGTGTTGCAGGGATTTTTAGTGATAATAATGAAAACACTTGAATGCTTGCTACTTTCTCTAATACAGTAATGACTTAAGAATGAGGACTGTAGGAGGACAGAGGAAGAACTGAAACCGTGACTTTTAACTGGCTAAACCAAGTTTAAAGCTGCATCTATGTGCAGTAAAAGTAAGTATCAAAAACAGCTTAGAGGCGGATGTGACCTAGCGGGGCATGATCAGAAGACCAGTATGCACTTGCTACCACCTCTAAACTACTTTATGGGTGCTTTTAAAATGTATGTTGCTGCAGTCTAAGTCCACTTAGTGTACCATATTCTAGGTCCCTAAATCTGTGCAAATCTATTTTACATAACATATAAATCAGTCTATTAATCTAATTTGCATGTTATGCAAATAGAGCTCTTTGAGGAAGTATTAACAGTTTCTGAACAGACAATTGACAAGGTCAAATTATACTTTTAAAAATAAAAACTTTAAATCAAGCATTCCACTTCTTCTAAATCTTCTAAAGCATACTCCTTAACTTGGGTTAGGATTCAAAACTGGGTCACCATGCCATTTTGAGTGAGTCACCAAGATCTTCTTTAATAAGCTGAAACTCCTGACCCAAGCAGTTTTTAGCATTTGATGGAAATACAGTGTTGCCAACTCAACAACTGAAAATACAGCCAAAGCCATCATGGAAAAACTGTTCAATTCCTCTAAACTGAAATAAATTGTACTTGAAATGTCAAAAAATGTTACAAGATTTCTTGCTTACCAGAGAATAGCTTCCCTCTCCACTAGAGTGAAAAACAGCCACATTTTGCAGGAAAAGGCCCAAACCAACACTACTGTATATAGACATTGGATTTAGGAGAAAAATTAGTTGAAGATCTTACCCAGATCATCAGGAAAACTAGGCAACATGGATGCCACTTAGCAGACTCCTTTCAGATATTGCAGTGTCAAAAACAAATTGTCTGAAATATACACACACAGTGAGATCACACCACCAATAATTAAACTGAAAAATAAGTGTAGAAATATTTACTCATAAAAATAAAGAATAAAATCTGTCAATATCAACTTTCTGAGTTTGAATAATGTCCTGGGTGACTAAAATTCAGTAGGTATATAGTTCAGAAAGTTTTAAAAAAAATGATTAAAAGCTTTAAGAGATCCTAACCCTGAGGAGAACTAAACATAGGCATGAGGTGTGGTAATCCTGGCCAAGCTACAATTGAATAAATCAAACAAACCCATTAATGTCTTCATTGAGAACCTATGGAGATATTGTGTTCAATCTGTACATCGACATTAATTCTTTTTTCTGTAAGGCCTTAGAATCTTGGCCTTTATGAATCGTATCTGCACACCAGAAATGAAGATCATTAGGACCATGTCATATCAAACTGAATGGAGTTCTCCAACCAGGGGGTCTGTTCCAGCCAGCCAGAGGAAGGCCATCCTCTTCTTTTCCTGCTGGGTTCTCCTGATGTTAGACATCCTACTCACCCCTTGCTGGGTGTAAGTGAGGAAATACCATGTCCAGTGTGTTAAAGTGGGATGAGCTTTGAGGTCCAGACCTTCAAGCTGTGAAGGTGTGAGCCATAACAGGTGTGAACCAGAATGGCTGTGAAGGCAGTGTTCCCCTCCCTGAGGGACAGCACGTGGACAGCTTTGAAGCTGTCTACAGCAGATAAGGCTGGAGAATGGTGAGGAGGCCACGGGAATTCTTCTAGGTGGGTCACTGTGTGGGTGGCATGTTCCCACCATCCACCTCGAACTATCTCTGGGATTTCTTCAGCAAGCTCAGGTTTAGTATAGGAGATTAGTATACCATCTGTGTTGTGGAAACAAGATCCCTCTAAAAATTATGTAGGCTACCTCCAGTGGAATAAATTCACAGTTACATATACTCACTGTGCAGCAAAGACTGGGCATCCCGACCAGAAGGCAGCTCCATAGTTTCCCCTGTTGGAACTGCGAGAGTTGAGTCGGCACATGCTGTCACACAGGTTGAGGCAGCCAATCAAATTTTGAGCTGCCTTTCCTGCTTAGCTAGCATCTTGCTAAACTTTCTCACTGTCCTGCCTGCATTGTCTTGAAGCTTCAAATTATCAAATACTGATCCCACATTAAGGTAAATGCATAGTTCCAGTCTTATCATGTGGCATCATGATGATCAATAGTCATGTGCGATGACTTAATCGGGCCTGCGCATTCCAGTGCGCAGTATAAATGTGTCTGGACACAGCCATACACTTTTTCAAGAAAGGAATAACTAATTGCAAAACTAGAAAATCAGATATCAGCACCAGAAATTCAGAGTAGTATCCATTATTTTAGATAAGCTAAGCAAAACTGTGTGGTGGGGGGAATGTTTTATTTGGAAGCTGCTTCTCACAAGACAACCTTAACGTGATGTGTTATTCTCAACTGACAATTGAAATGTGGGAAACTAGGTTGGTGCCAGCTTGCATTTTTACCATCACATCTTACCTGTCAAGTCAAGAAAAATGTCATGAATTGTTGCAAGAAGTATGTCAGCATTTTCAGCTGACCCAGCACACCATCTCAAACAGGGTGATAACGGTGAACTGGAAACAGCCACTTTTGGCAGGTACATCATTGCCTTTTCATTCAAAATTGTTATGAGATGCAAAATACAAAAAGGTAGGGTAAGACTCCGACTGAAATGAATCCATATGTAGTTTGTTCTACTTTACCCTAAAAGAAAAAGATAAAAGAAGGGGCTAGAATTTGCCATGAGAAAGTTCTGTCCTCATTGTTCCTATGATATGTGCTTCCAGATAACAAGTACGGCTGCATTCCCATTACAAGCTTAATATGGTTTCCCATTTCAACTTAATCACGTTCGATTCGGATTCTGAGGATTGTACGTGGCGTACATGACTCAAGGGGGGACTCAAGTGGCTACTTTTTAAAAATCACTTTTTGGGGCTGCCCTGCCCTCTTCTTCCTGATGTGAATGCACCACCCATAACGGACCCCTTCAAGGAGCCTGGCTGGGTGGCTGCCGCTTGCCTGGATGGAGGTAAAACAGCAGTGGGTAGCCAGTGATTCTTTCCCCTCCTCTCCCCATTGCCCAGGGCACACAGCAGCAGCAACAACTCAAGCCCCCTTCGCCCACGCACTGCCACAGCCTTAAAAACATTCACACATCTCCCAGAACCTGCAGCTGCTTTCCTTTCTTTTCCCTTTCTAAAGGTCAGAACTTTCAGAATTGCACAAAATTGCAACATTGTTATCAGGTGTGAAGTGGGTGGATTGCTACAGTATAGCGGCTGCTGTGAGGGGTGGAGTTTTACAGTAAAATCACTATCTTTGGAAGCAAGCTATTGGGGGAGGGAAACCCTAAACATGCATTCTCATCCCTTAAAACGGTACCGTTCCCACAGTGAGAAATGTAAAACGTTTCAAATGCATGAACCGGAGCAAGACCTGTTGAAATGAGTGTTAACATTTACAATGCTTTGGGGCGATTTAACATGCAGAAAGCGTGTTAAGTCAACCTGACGTGGGGACTGCAAGGATCAAAACCATTTCAAAACCGTTTTAAGCTTGTAATGGGAATTCACCCCTAGATTGCTGTTACTGCCATATCCAGTAAATAAATTGTGTTTTCTTCTTGTTGTTTATTTAATACAGAAATTCACAGCTAAGGAGAAAACATGACAGAGGGATACAACATTACTGTGTATATTGTATAGTCTCATTTGTAGCAGTTTTGGGCTGTTAGGCTATGTTCCAGTTTTCTTCTGAGAACCTAAGCTTTTGTATATAGCTGCAATATCTGTCTTCAGAGGATTTTATTCTTAGGAGAATCAAGAGCAAAATCCTCTTGAGATCGATATCACAACTATATCCAAAAGCTTAGGCTCTCAAGAGAAACCTGGAACACAGCATAAAAGCCCAAAAACTGCTAAAATGAGATTGAATCCAGCCATGAAAGCCTACATGCAACTACTGTGCATTGTGCAGAGAAAGTGCATGGGGAGAAGTTCCCTTCCCAAAATAATTGAACCAGAAGTCACCGAATGAGGCTAAATCCTAGATAAATCAGGAGAAGTGTTTTTTAAAAAAGGTAATGCTTTCACAAGATGTGATGTTGGCTGCCAGCTTGGATGGTTTTTAAAAAGTTTTGGACCAATTCATGGTTATTAGTTCTGGTGGCAGCAGGAGGTGATAGGCTTCTGAAGAGTGCCCAGCTGCTGGGAGCATCCAAGCGGAGCAAGCTGTGTGCTCAAGTCCTGCTGGTGGGCCTCCCTGTTCCACTGGGTGGCCACTGTGAGAAGAGGCAATGGACTAGTTGGGCCATGTGTCAGATTCATTGGGGCATTTCTTATGCTCTTATGCACCCGATCCCTAATAAACATATGTTTTTACTTTGTTACCAAGTAATCCAATGTTATATTCACCCAGTTTGTCCATGCCCGGTTTCTTCAGTCAGAGACAATGGTCTGGAAGTTGTTCACACTGGCATGAGCAAGAGAAAAAACATGTGGTTTAAAATAGACATGGACAATGCCAGTAAGAAATTGACTGCTAGTGCATCCATCACAATGGTGCTACAGTCACAAGCATGTTGCATTCGAATAAAACAACATTTAAGATGCAACATATCCTTCCATCATTAGCTTATGAGAATTATTAGCTCTTAGTTCACATATTGTGGGAACTTCCCTAAGTTAGAGACAACATACCAACCTAATTAAATCTGTAGCCATGGGCTCAACTTTGTCCTCCTGCAGACACTTTTCAATGTTTTGTTTTGAATGTCAAGCCTAAGGAAGAGTCCTATACATATATACTATAAAAACTGAATACTGTATAGTATATCTAGTACAAGTAAAATTATCCCCTCTGTTACATGGTCTGGTATAACACAGATGCTTTTTAATGGCTGTAAAAAAAAAAAAGTGACTGCACTTAATTAATGGAGTCCTGGAAGCTTTCAGTAATTTGATTTGGCCTCATAGGTAGGTTCCACGCTGTATGCCATGGTGTGCATGGCAGAGAACATTCTCTGGCCCAAACCAAGGGATTTAAGCCAAGAATGGAAGAGGCTGTGAGGAGCACATCAGCAGCAATCCACAAGATGGATGCCCATGCCAGTCAACTTGGAAAACAAACATTTTCTGACCAAAATTGCAGGGCAGGGGAGATTTAGCGGCATGCTGAGGCCCAATCCAGCAGGGCTCCTGTTATGTTCTTATGTAACATTTGGCTGTGGTCACAGCAAAGGTTTAATCCAGCTTCAGTCTGCCTTCAGAGAGAGAGAAAACATCAGCAAAGCCATTTTGCTTTCCAGATTATCTATCCCAAAGATCAGTTTTCTGAGTTATTTAACACTGAAGGAAAGTAGCTTGTCACTTCAGTGTACTTACATTCAGATGGGGAAGGGAAATAGGAGGAAAAAGGGATATTGACACCTGCTCCCAAAGATCAAGACTAACTTGACCACAATAGATAACAGTTTCAAACTTGAAAATTGCTTCTTAAAATAAGCCAGTTTAAAGGACACAAAAAATAGCATGTGACTTTTGAATCACATGTACTGTAGTGCTAAAATACTCCCCTGCTTTTTTCTCAGGAACTATATTTTAGCCACATAAAAGTTAAGCTGCACCAATACTGTTCTTATTTTGTAGCATACTGGCCTTGAAGTGGCCAGTATGCTGATCATATGTGGACCCCCTCCCACTAATGCGTGAGGTCAGCCCCCCTCTGAAGCCTTAATATCCTCACTACAAATATCCTTTCTGACCATGTGATATGTATGCTAACATCAAACTCAAAATGATGGGTTTTCCTAGAGATTTGTACCCTATGGATGAAATGGTTCTCCCTGATGAAACAGCAACATTGACCTACATAATTAAACAGGGGTGAGCGAGGGGCAAAAGAGCCATCCACTTGGAAATTAAATTATCTGAGCAGAAAATTAGTTTAGCATTATTGTCAAAAGTCAGCATTTAATGTTCTTTACAGATGGTAGCTAAGTGGGTTTTTTTGAAGCCCTAAACTGAGAGAATACTGGCTCTTTACAGTGATGTCAGAGTCTGTTTTTATTATAATATTTTTACAGGATATCCCAGTTGAGCTCAATAGCTTGTTTACAATGGAGTCTTGTCCAAGGACAGCTTAACACTATTATACAATACATGCAGCAGTACAAAGCAGTTACAGTACGAGCTACCAGCATGTTGTAAATCATGTCAAAGCTTCATGTTACACCTGATTAACTAGCTGGCCCTAATGTTAGCAAACGATCCAAGAACATTTGCTTTGGTGGTGCAAAGGGTGCTAGCAAGATGAATATTGTCTGGCTGTCAGCTGCATAAGAGTAGATATCTGTATTTTTAACCTTGATTTGATATGAACTCTGAGGATATACCCTCAGCCTTGCAATGGAAGTGGGCTCTAGGTCTGGACTAGATTCCACTCAGATGATTCACTGACTGGACTAAATTCAAGAATCTTTGCTTTCATCAGCATCGCTTAAGGTTTTAAAAATACATATTCAAAACTGATGCTGACTGAGGTGCAGAAAAGGACAATCAAAATGATCAAGGACCTGGGATTAGGTGGAACCCTTTTCATCTAAGGAAAAAAAAAAAGACAGGGGCATCCCAGAGGGTTGTATGTCGACAGTAAATACAGCAGAGCTTTTTATCCATCTCGTAACAGTAGAACTTAGAATCAACCAATTCAATAAGGTAGGTAAGCAGATTCAGGGTTTAAAGAAAGAAATACTTCACCATACCTATTAATAAAGAATTCATTATGAGCAGCAACTGTGTTGAGTAATATCTCCCATCATTCCTGGCTAATGCTCATGTGAAATGGGGCTAATGGGATTCAGGGCCTGAGATTATCTGCAGAGCCAAAGATTGGCCATTCCTGGCATAACCAATATATGAAGATCATTACCAGGCTGAGGCAATAGAAGGTGACAAGCTTAGGTGACTTTGAAAGGAGATAAAGCACATTAATGGAAGATATCCCCATCAAAGGTACAATAACGATCTACATGTTTCAAAGCAGGAGGTGGTTACTGCTCACAGGAAAGGCTTTTCTCCCAGTGGCTCATCCATATTACAATTCTGTGGATTAAACCAATGGTTTTTTACTTTTTCTTCACCGTGTACCTCCTTCAAGTATCTTTTGTTGCCGTGGACCACCAGTATCTTTAAAAATGCCACAGTGTTAGACACACCCCTAGACTGTCCCCGTTCCTAGACTGCCCCTTCATGGACCTCATATGAGGCCTTCATGGAACCCCAAAGGTCCCAGAGATTAGACTAAGGTCTGTCACGTCCAGCACTTTGCAAATGAGGCCAGGTAGATGCCTCTGAACTGAGGCATCCTATTAAGTGATACTGGCCACTTCCACTGATTCATCCCCAGACTATGGGCTTTTTCACACTTCTGGCATGGGAAGCTTTGGGCATAATGGCCCAGAATGCACTAAACATCTGCATTTGCAGATCCTCATTCCATTCCAACCCTTCCCAATCTTTATCTTCTGTGTAGATGATATGTAGGGCCTGTCACCAGGGCACTCAGAGTGTCACACATGCACTGACTCAGAGTCAGCGCACATGCACACGCATAGTGTGTCACATCATGTGGGTGCACAGCACATCATTTGGGCTTGCAGTACATCACGTGGGTGTGCAGGGTGTCACATGGTTGCCCAACATGTCACATGACACATCAGTGCACTTGTGCAGCATGTCATTCTATCACCAGAAGAGCTGTGAATGGACCAGCCAGAGCCTGACCGGCTCCAGCATTAGGAAAACATAGGTAAATGCATGGGACCATTGGGTGAGCTGCCACCTGGAAGGAGCCATTTCTGGTTAAGTGGAGACAGTCCATCTGGGAGCTCATCTTATTAACAGGCCAAAGCTGCAACCAAAGCTGCATTTAGATATCAGAGTTAATCATTCTTGACAGACCAGTACTCTTCGTTGTTGTTAATATACAGAGAGAGACCATAGAAGGACAAACTATTCTTTTCTCTAGAAAGCTCAAAGCAATATATATGCAGGCTTCTTCCTACACCCCAACTCTGTGAGATATGAAAATTGCTGAATGGGTGTTTTTTTTCTAAATTTACTTCTGCCTTCAACACATCTAAGTTAATTTGGCAGCCCCTCATTGTATGACAGATAATTTTAAGAGCTAATGATGTGCTGTTTGAAAAAGTATTTCCTTTTGTTAGTTCTAAATCTTCCACCGATCAACTTTATTAGCTGTTCCACTCAATGAGGAGTTCTCTGACCAGTTCCTTTATGCAGCTGAGCATAAATCTCAACCCCGCCTCTTTCTTTCATTCTGAATTTATCAGCTTCCAATAACTTTTGGTCATTTATTGTAGGAAAACTACTCCACCTCTCCGACTATGCACAATGCTCTTTCCAATGTCACGTTCCAGTGTATGACTCCATTTCTTAGATGAGATTGAAATTTGATATGTGAAGTTTGCATTTTACTGGATCTGTGTGCTGAATTCTCACATGCACATTTAAAGAGAAGAAAAAGGGGCTAAGTAAGGCCGTGTCTCCATGCAAGCTGTTTGGCTCTGATTGGGCACGCATGTGACCAGGTGTGGGACCGAGATCAGGCTGGATGTGGGCTGGGTGCGGATACAGCCCTCCCCATGCAAGCTGCACCAAACCCGGCATGGGGGAGCAGGGCCATCTCCTCTCCATCCCCTCTCTCCTCACTGGAAGCTGGATTGATGTCACCCCATCCCTGTGCTGCCTGCTGCAAAATGTCGAATCCCCCCACCTTAGTGGCACAGAGAAGCCAGGACTGAATGGCAAAAATAATAATTTTTAAAACCCCACCTGTTTGAGCAAAGCTGCTATGAGGTTTGGCGGCAGTTGAGCAGTTTTGTGGACCTCCGCTCTTCCTGGGAACTGCGAGAACACCCAACAAATGGAAAATCAAGCCATTATCATGCCTGCCTCGGTGGAATATTTGCTATGTAAAAGGAAGAAAAACCAAGCCATTATCCTGGCTGCCTGCCTTGGCGATCGGGGAAGGGGGAGGTGGAATATTTGTATAAAAGACTCTTGTGGGGCAGTGAAGGCCATTCAACAACCCCTATCATTTCGGCTTTAACACCATTTACTCCCAAAAAATCTCAGCGGTTGTGATCTCCAATGCTCACAAAGCAATGTGTGCTGGGACACGAGACTGTGGTGAGACTTGTTTTTTCCAGAACCAAATTTGGTACGGGTCTGGTTGATTTGGTCCACAAAAATCAGACCAAATCAAAAGTGCATGGGAACGACCCTTGTCAAACCCGATTTCAATTCGGACCAAAACATGCATGGGGACATGCCCTAGGTCTTTTATAATATGGAACTTAATTGTTAAATTGCAAAGAGTGCATGGTGTAGGAAAAGTAGGCTAGCAGCATAGTTTGAAGCTCTGATTCTGTCCACCCAAATAAATTGCAAGAGGACCAAGCACTAATTTGAGTAGGTTAAAGTGAGAGTGCATTCCACAAGCACAAGAGAAGTGTTCTTCATCTCCCCTCCAGCCCGTACATTTCCATGTGCTGGGGGTCCTTGCTACAGGTCAGAGGTGGGGAATAGGATGCCTTGGCCACAAGGCATTAGTTCCCATTCTCATTCTAACAGAACCATCATCCCTTAATTCAACTTGCAACAGCAGTAGAATCACTGTGAGCCCAGTGGAGGGAGCTGCCATCATCTGCACATCATGACTGCTTCACAAGAATGTATGCACAATCACCTCCACTCCTCAAGACACTCTGCCCAGCAAGCATGGTAATGGCCTGGTTGTGTTGCAATGGTGTGCCTGAGGGAAGAGACAGGCAAAGGGAAGGGAGACAGCAAGTAAGGGAATATCATGATCTGCTCCTGCCCCCCCCCCCCCCGCTAAAAGGAGCAAATGTAGCTGTTTGGGCTAGTGGAAACAATGTAATGCCAGTCATAGCCACACCATTTCAAAGGAGGCACTGAAAAAAGGCAATATCCACATGGATCTTTTGGACCATGCTACCAATGTTCTGAGCATACAGAGTCTGCACATGACTGCATGCCAAAAAGGACCAGACCCTCTTTTGATTTGGGGTGTCCACTCAGCACCTGTATTTGCCCCACTTCCTGCCACTCTATCCACAACCAGGGACCACTGAATAGCAGTCCTGACACAGGCCAGAAGCACCCTGGGGCTCACTTCTAAAGCCATTTCCAGGGCACTTTCCCAGCATGAAACTTCAGTGCTGAACAAATTTTGTTCCTTGGTTTCAAAGTCAGTGCAAAGTGGCCCATAGATCAAAGCAGACAAGCTTCAGCCTGCCCTGTCTCCCACTCCTGCGACATATTTGCACGTAGGCATCTGGTATGCAATAAGGACAGCTCTGGTAGAGATGTTCTGTACCAGGGCTGTCCTAATTGCATACCAGAAGCCTAAGTGCAAATATGTTCCTGGTCCATAACCTTTTCTCCAGCCAGGAGTGTTCTTTGCTGTGTGCACCATAGTCACACATAGACACACATGCACTGTGCATGCAATATTCAAATAATTCAAAGTAAAAAATAGGAGCATCAGAATGCACAACCCTCTAGAAGCCCAACATAGAAAAGACATCAAAGAAATAATAATTTTTCACCTTGTTAATTAAAATTAATTTACCAGACCCACAGCGCAAATGTTACCCAGGCATTAGATGACAGACACATTATTTGGAGTCCTTCCTCTTGCTGTTTACTACTAGAAAAATAACAAGACTTCAAGATCTGGATAAACATGAGCTACCTCTTCCTTCAGCTTTTGTATTAATACTGGTACCTATGCTTTTCATATCTTGTTTTACTGAATTCTTTTTTCTTTCACTGTGATTTTGAAATTTTATTTATAGTATTTGAAGCAATGCAGGTTAATCTTACTATCTCAGGAATCTTGAACACCATTTCATTAGCTACACAAAGTAGGAGATAAGGCTGAAAAAGGTGAATTTAACCAAAAAGCTAGACATAATTCTTTGTGTGTTTTTTTAACTGGGGAATTGTGTACCCAACTTTTTTTTTCACATCACAAGCCAGGTATTATACTGTGTTTCCCCCAAAATAAGAAAAGGTCTTATATTAATTTTTGCTCCAAAAGATGTGTTAGGGCTTATTTTCAGGGAAACAGGGTATCTATGCTCTAAGAACCCAGCAGAAATCTATTACAAATCTTGTATGATGAGCCCTCTAGTGGCATTTCAATTTCACAGCAAAATAATGTCTAAAAATGAGGATTTCCTTTTCCTTAAAGTTCATTTAAAAGTAATAGGTATAAATCATTCTCTCCAGTGGTCATTATTCCTGCTTTAAGCCATGCCATTCAATCCACATTTTTAAAAAAACATGTATTAAATATTTTATCACTGAAATAGAGTACTCTCTCATTTTTTGCAATATTTATAACTGCAAGTTTTGGATATTGATGTCATTTCCCTTGAATTAACCCTTGCAAATAATAAAGGACAACTGTATCCTTTTGTAGAACCGTGAGTTATAAAACCTCCCCTTTAACACTGTTTCATTGACTTATCCAATAATTCAGCATCTTAATAATTATGCTACAGTATTTTTTCAAGGAACCAAGCATGAACGTAGTTCAACTAAACAGGCATAGGTTGATTTAGCTGCTTCCGTAGTCAGATCCAGAAAACATGGTTACAGCCTTTCCAAACACCACAGTATCTATCAAACCACAGGAGGCCAAGGCAGCTCATCTGAAGCAGCTGAGAAAGGTAGAAAGGCAGGTGAGAGCCCCCAAGGGTGTGATAGAAGAATGTTCAATTCCAGGGTCACAGTTCTTTAGCTGAGAATGATGGTCTTGGGAAAGAAGCACATCAGCCTGAGGAAGAACAAAGTTCTCCTTTAGAAGGGACCCAATCCTTAGAGAGTGAGCAGATTTCTCTCACACCAAGAATTATCTGTTAGGGAGAGTGGGGATTTTGGTAATGGGTGAGCCAATCCTTAGGATTTTAGATAGTTTGGAGAATGGTGGGAGTGCCAAACCCATGATGACTTACCATCCTGGTGTGAAGGTGATGTTACGAGGCATGCTCTGAACACAGGTTTAAAGGGGAAATTAGTCTAGTCCAGACATTACTCAAACTGACATTGATAGCCCTTCCTAGCTTTAATAACGATAAACTGACACATACTTGTGCTAAAATCAAGTGAGTAGCAAGCGACTGTAAAACTCAGAGACAGCTTCTTCCAATAAAATAACAATTTTATTGGGAAAAACAGCAAATTTAGGTGGGTGCTGTGCAGAATATTATCAAATTACCAAAAATACAGAGCCAAAGGGAATTCCAGCAATGGTGAAGGCAGAAGACTTGACCAAATAAAGAGTGTTAGCTTGGCACAGGAAGAAATATCAGTGAAAGGCAATCTAAGGCACCCTTTGGCAGTTTTGAGTGATGTCCAGAAATATAGTTGGGAGGTCGTGAAAAATCTAAATTTGAGTTGGTTGGAAGGGAGATGAAAGCTAGGACTTCAGTGGCCATTTTCTCTCAAATGCTACCTGCTCCATGTGCAGGACCAGCTAGACAGCAAAAGTTGAAATGTCTCAATGTGTGGATAAGACCAAGCTGCTGAGAAGATGATTTCCTAGTTGTTAGGCCCTGGAAAACATTTTGGGAAAGGTGGCCCTGTAGAGGACAGGTGGGCTTTACTTGGGCCAGGGTGGGACCCAACTGCTTGTGCTTAAAATCAAAAAGGTAGCACAGCAACTTTTAAACTGATAGTGAGAGAAAAGTTGACAGGAGCAGAAGAATATCCAAGAACAGTCATTGCTTAATGCGATGGGATTGCCTTTATACATGTGTTTGGCATTGTTGCCATGTGCGTGAAGGATCTTTTAAGATTAGGAGTTTGGTTTAATTGATAATTGGCTGATCTTAAGTGAGGGGAATACTTGGCTATTTATTTAATAACGTTATTACAATACAAGTAGCAAAAAAAGCAACAGCGAAATACTCTCTGGGGCAAATTAGTCAAAATGGTAGGCATCAACTTGACTTGCTACCACAGGAAAAAATACACTTAGTACTGAGAGGAAAGACTTAGTAACCTGCAAGCATTTGACGTGTATTGCTGGGAGGGGTGGGGGAGATATCTGTAGCCACAGCAGGACACAAAGTTTCTTGTTTGTCAGGACTCAAGAATTGGCACTGACTCCAGCTAAGAATACAGCAAAAGTTTCCACTGCCTCTCAGGTTTAGTGCCAAGGGACAGAGTACAGTGGTACCTTGACATACGAGTTTAATTCGTTCCGTAACCTTGCTCTTATGTCAAATCACTCGTATCTCAAAGCAATTTTCCCATTAATCCATTCCAGCTCCCAAAACACCACCTCAGTTGTTTTTGTTATGTACTGTATTGTATTTACATACTCGTATCTCAAATCTTGCTCTCATCTCAAAGCAAAATATCACTCGCTCGGCGGCTTGTATCTCAAAACACTTGTATGTCAGGGCACTTGTATGTCGAGGTACCACTGTACTTGATTAAATTATTAAGGAATTGGGGGAATGGGGGAATGGGGACTTGGCAAAGCACACTGCATAGGGATTTTTATGACCAATCGGAATTTGGTTGCCAGGCTCAGCCAGGCAGAACTCAGTGAGAAGATAAAGCTGAGTTCCAACCACTTTTGCATATGGGGAGAGGTACCACCACATGCACGATGACCCTTCCCAAGATGACAGATGAGCAAGTGTCCAAAGAGGTAAATGCTCTCAGTTTTTACAGACCTATCTGGCAATCCCAAGAAAGTCTCATGGGATAATCTAGTGTTTTATACCCTATTTGGGGGCAGCCTAGCCACAGCCAGGTTAGCAGAGTGCTTGCTTATATTTAACCACAGATTTTAAAGCATCTTCCCATGAACCCTCATGTCACAAGTACTGAAATATGAGAATTTTGTGGTAAAAAGGCTTTTATCATCAGTGGTTTCAGAAGTATGAACCTGTGCAAGCAGCACCCAGCAAAATGCTTGTGCTAATGTTCTGCTTTTGTGAATGGCAAAATGAGAACTGTAGCCTATTAAGAACAAGCTCCTGTTGACTAAGAGATAAGGTTATTTGCTACAAAGTGCTACATTCAGCTATGAATACCCTTAGTATTACACTTTGAACAGACACAAATGCCACTAGAAAGGCACTATACCACTAGGATCTTATTTTTGGGTATTCTTCTGGCATCATTTGCAGCTTCAGAAGAATTCAGAAAGTGAAATGTAGAAAGTAAACTCAAATTTGAAGGGAGATGAAGCACAGTATTGACAGAATAATTGATGAATTGTTGTTTGTTGTTCAGTCATTAGGCTCTGTGTCTAACTCTTTGTGACTCCCACTGACTCCCATAGCATATCTGCCTCTGCTTTCTCCTGAAGTTTTCCAAAGCTCACATTTCCATGACACTGGGTGCATTCAGACATGTTAAAACTGCATAGTGGAATGTGCAGGCACAATGGGGGCATCACACACACTGATTGATGGATCGTCATTGTGACACATTATCCCATCACTACTGCACATTTACCTTAATCCCAGATTAAGGATGCTTGATGTGCAGTATTAAGAAAATTTGAATCTTCCCGCCAGTCCAGGCAGGGTGGCGAGAAGAGACAAATGAGAGCAGGAGGGAAGCTCAACTCTGATTGGCTGCCTCATCCCACGTGACTATGTGCGCTGCCTCAGCTCTTGCAGCTTCCGAGGAGGAAGCTATGAAGCTGCTGTTTACTCTGTATGGCTGTCGTCGCTGCACAGCAGGTAAGCTGCACTTTTAGCTTTAATTTTGGATTTCTTCTACAGGTCTGGCTGCAGCCACTACCAATCCATCTCATCCTTTGCTGTCATCTTCTCTTTTTGCCTTTAATCTTCTCCAGCACCAGGGCCTTTTCCAATGAATTCTGTCTTCTCATTATGCGACCAAAGTATCTGAGCTTTAACTTCAGTATCTGGCCTTCCAATGAACATTCAGTCTTGATTCACTTTAGTTTTGATTGATTTGGTCTTCTTGCAGTCCAAGGGATTCTCAGAAGTTTTCTCCAGCACCACAATTTGAAAGCATTGATTCTTTGATGCTCAGCCTTCCTTATTTCCACTGGGAAAACCATAGCTTTGACTGTACAGATTTTTGTTGGCAAGGTGATGTCCCTGCTGTTTAGTATGCTGTCCAGGTTAATTGCTTAATTAAGTATCAAAATTCTAAGTCATGGTTGAGTCATGTTACCTAGGATAAGGGCATTGTCCTTCACTCAGAACCTGGACATAGACAGTATTTGATGTAACCAAAGCAAAAATAAAAGAAGAAATGTATATAGTATATGTTAGAACTTTGAAAAGCAGCAGAGCTTGTATGTGGCAAAATGAATCCTTTGCATTGGAGGAGCTGTGGGGAATTATTTCTTCATATGTGGTATAGAAGCTAGAATCATCAAACAACTCTGTAGTGAAACTTTTATGGGGACAAAGATAATAAAGGGGTAAGAATTAACTCTGAAGCCGGAGCTTAGTTTAATTATGAAAAAGAAAATTAACATGTTTTTTAAAAATGGCTATTGACCCCATGTTAGAAAATTCTTTCCAGGCTGGCTGACGTTCTATATAAAGCTGTATTCACACAGAGCAAAAAAAGTGCCCCCCAAACACTTTATAGATAGTAGTGTGTGGGTCTTGTGTTTAATTCCACCTCTAATCCAGTTTCTCTCGCCTAGAATGTTCCTAGGGGAGGGGCATCAACATTGTGTGTGAAAACAGGCTACAATTCAGAGATAGATAATGCATCAACATAATAACTTTTTGAAATCTTTTGAATACATGGTGGTCCTGATTTGCACTTTAGCTAATCTAGACTTACATTTTTAGAGAAATAAGTAGAACAGAAGTCTAGTGGGTATTGTATAACCTACCTTCACCTTTACTAATATTATTTTATTGTGGCAGAGCAACGGTGAATAATGAAATAATTTATGAGTCTTTTTATGGATCCTTATTTGCAATGTTAGAGAACACAACAATGTTACCATCTTCTGTTTCTTAATAAGATAGCAAGGACAGACAAACACTAAACTAGATAATCTTTGGCCAGAAACCAGCAACTGCAACTGCATTATCACTGGCAT
This sequence comes from Aspidoscelis tigris stejnegeri, assembly GCA_023333525.1. NCBI lineage: Eukaryota > Metazoa > Chordata > Lepidosauria > Squamata > Teiidae > Aspidoscelis > Aspidoscelis tigris. The sequence continues at coordinate 21,472,528 of JALMGA010000010.1, forward strand.
TGAGAAGTTCTTCCATATGCAAGGAGACGTTGTGGACAGATGTACAGATGTCGAGTTGTTTGTTCAGCTCCACATTCACATACATATATGATGGGCAAAGAGCATTTCCGGTAATTCGATTCAGCCATCCAAAGTCAAATCCAATTGCAAGCAACAGCTGCCCAATTGGCACAGCTACCCTGTGAGAGTCGGATCTGACAAGGGGAAGCATTTCTTCACTCAGAGGGTCATCTGTTTATGGAATTTGCTGCTGGAAGAGGTGGTGACAGCTACCAGCCTAGATGGCTTTAAGGAAGGGTTAGAGAAGTTTATGGATGACAGATGCATCAATGGCTACTAGAATGAATGCCTAGGTGCATCTTTCAAGCTGGGGCGGGGGGGGGGGACACAAACGGAATGCTTTTAAGGCCACTTGCTGGGATTCAAGAGCAAGAAAAGGTTTGCCCTTGTCTCTGCTCGAGATGCCCATTGGCAATTGGTGGACCACCGTGTGTGACGGGATGCTGGACTAGATGGGCTGTGGCCTGATCCAGACTGGCTGCTCTTATGTTCTTACCTACCCTTAAAGAGGTGTGATTCTGCAGGCAGAGGCCTTTCTTTCTTTCTTTCTTTCTTTCTTTCTTTCTTTCTTTCTTTCTTTCTTTCTTTCTTTCTTTCCATGGCTTTCTGCGTTAGGGTATGAAAATGACTCAGGGACGGGAACGAAGCGAGGGCGAGCCAGACCAAGAGCAAGGGCAGAGAAAGCCACCGACCAAAAGCTGACGCCTCACCACCCAAGAGCCCCAAGTTGGCGGCCAAGGCAGGGAAGTCCCCTCCCCTCCCCTCCCCTCGCCGCCTTCCCTTGTCTCTCTCTCTCTCACGCGCCGCCGCCCGTCCGCAAAGCTTCGCAGATACCCTGGAAAGCGCGCGCGGCTTTGCGGTGGCCGCTGCTGCAGCGCCTCGGTGCCTCCCGGCTGCGGGGCGTCAAAGCATCTCCCGTCGGGACGGGACGAGAGCAGAGAGCGAGCGAATGTGACCGAGCTTCGCCCGCCCGCCCGCCCGCCCGCCTGCCTGCCTGCCTGCCTGCCTTCCTGCCTTCCTGCCTTCCCGCCCTCGTCTCTCTCGGCGTTATCAAGGACGGGCTGGACGGAGAAGCCAAAGCGAGCTGAGCGCTCCTGGCCAGAAGCAGCTCCAAGGCGAGCGCGCCCTGGGCTTCGTGAGGTAAGAAGAAAGGGGGGAGGGGGGAAGGGAAGCCGAGTGGGTTTCTTCTTACTTGCCTGGCTTTGTTTGTTTGTTCGTTCGTTTGTTTACATTTTTATCCCTCTCTATACCGAAGGTCTTGCCGCGAGTTTTAATCCAGCTCTAGTCCGCTTTCAAGGTGAGAAAACACACCCAGCAAAGGGACCAGGCATTTCTCTTCCCCCTCCATTTACTTCAAAGGTGGTTTTTTTCTGAGTTAGATTATGCCGAAAGCAAGCAGCTTGATAACTTTGTGGACGAGCGCTGCGTTCACACCTGAGTTTTAATCCAGTTTGAGACCACTTCCCAAGGGAGAGGATGTATCAGCAAAGCGAAGAATCATTTTCTGCCCTCTTTATCTAATCCAAAGATGGCTTTTTCAGAGTTAGATAGTGCTGAAAGAAAACAGCTTGAGACTTTTGCTGGTGTATTATCTCACTCTGAAAGTGCACTGAAGCTGGATTAAATCTTAAGTGGGAATGCAGCTGAATTGTCTCGCTCTGAAGGTGGACTGAAGCTTAGGGGGTGAATGCAGCCTTACAGGAATAAAAACAAAATATAAAGTGAACCACTGAAAAGAATAACAACAGTGCTGGCATTTCCCAGCCACAGATGCACCCAACTCTACCCTGGCCTTGGCTGAGGAAAGGGGGTCGCCTCCTCACTTTCAGGCAATGTTATCCAGTGGGTTCATCTTGTATTTTGATGTTGCTGCTGCTGCTACCTGCCCTGAGGCGTGTGGGAAAAGGGTGGCAGGATAAATAATGCTAGCAAACAAAATAGGATCAGAGAGGCAGGCTTGCACAGAGCGAGAGCTTGTAGCCAGGCTGCTTTGGGGACTTCGAGGGGTCCTTCAATCTCCAGTCCCAATCTGTTCCTCTCTTCCCACGCTGGCAGCGCTGCCGTTCCACAGAAAAGAGAAGGGAAATTCCTCGCGCAAAATATGCTGCGGTCTGCAGATGCGCAAGGCAATCTGGCCTCTGGGTCTGGGTTAGGCTGCAAGCCTGCCTGGTTGGTCTCCTGAGAAATGCATGGAGGCTCTCTGGGTTCTAATGTGAGCGCTGAAAGTAGGGAGATTTGCTTCCTCAACCAGCGTGGGTTCGATTTTTCAAAGCAGGCAAGGAGGTGCAAGTGCTGGAGGCATCCAGCTACAGACTTGCACTGGGAGTTGCCTTCCGTTTATTCATATAGGTGAGTAGCTTGGATGGAAATTGCTAGGACAGAGTGGGCTCCTGGCAAAGAAGGAAGGATGGATCCTCTTGCCATAAAGATGGAGACCTCTATATATATATGGACCAGGTGGAATAAGAAGGAGCAAGCTCACCAGCCAACCAAATGCTGGTCCGTAGCCCTTCCCCTGTGTGCCCTTTGGAAGACAAAACAAAATAAAACAGGTCCTGGTCAGACAGGCTGGTGGGAGTCTGTCTGACCAACATGTACCACATGGCATTTTATGGCCCTGTGATGTGATTTGCCATTGATCGTTCTGTCACTGTGCTGGTGAAGGGCATCAGATGGAGGCCAAGACTGGCACAGAATGGGGAAAGCACTGCCAAAGCTCTTGGAGGGCGCAAAATCCTGCACTGCCCCTTCCCATGCCTTTCCACATCTTCACAGCAGAATACAGATGGCAGGTGTATGCAACCAAAATACCTTGGGTCATGAGAGCCTATACCTTGTCCCTCGACTAAGACCATCTGATCACAGCCTAACTCAGTGGTAGTTGTGACCAGAAGCTTGCAGTCAATACTTACTTGCCGCCAGAGTATGTAACATCGTCTTCACACTTGGAAACAACAGTTGCCCTTATTTTAACCTTTGCTCTCCAGTTCTGAAAGTGCAGCAACCTGTCTGCAACTTGCCATGGGCTACAGACCCAAACTTTGCACCTTGGAGTGCCACACTGGGATCACACTGCCTATTTCATACTCTAACTGTGCAGAACTCACAGTCGTAGAAACTGCAGTTACAAAATTTCTTAAGTGAACTCCTGGCACAAGGCTGGCAAGAAGAAAGCATCTTTTGAGGAGGTGAGCATGAGCCCAGCCCTAACCTGCATTTTAGCAGCTACCAAAGGTTGCATCTGCCCACATTAAAAAAGATAGAAAGAAAGCAGCTGAAAATCAGTTTGGAGAAGGTAGCACTGGAAGTACATTTAATGTGGATTAAGGCCCTATAATACAGATGTCGCCATCTCTAAGCTGCTTTGGAGCCCCTCCTTTTTTACTGTGTGTAGGTCCAACCAGAAAACTGAGAAGTAGAGTTTCTGATATGCATTTTGTAATGTGTATACCAACACATAAAAAACAGGCTTTTTCACTTTCAGTATGTCTCAGTGGAGTCAGATCCAACAGTTAGAATCAAAGTACTTGGAACAGATAGACCAGATCTATGATGACAAATTCCCCATGGAAATCCGATACCTAATATCCCACTGGATTGAAAAACAGGACTGGTAAGATCAGAACCGTTTTTTATGAGCTGAATATCAATGAATGTGTTTTTCTCCTTGAACATAAATGAGTTTTCCCATAAAAGCCTAGCCTTAGCAATATTCCATGAAAATATTTTGTCCTTCCTCTGAAACACTTCTTTTTGGTCATGCATGCCACCTATATGTTTTTGATTTTACAATGATACTGTAACCACATGTTTAAAAACAACTTGGAGATAGTAGGAAGTGTTCCTGCTCACCTCTAATCCACATTAAAGACCATAGAGTGTGTTTCCCCCCAGCCTTTAATATCAGTGGTTCTCAACCTGAGGGTCGGGACCCCTTTGGGGGTCAAACTACCCTTTCAGAGGGGTCTCGACGAGTCTCCTGCCGCCCTTCCCTCCCACCTCCCAGCTGCTCTGCCCCCATGGTTGGGGGTCTCCACAACACGAGGAATTCCATTAAGGGGTCACGGCATTAGGAAGGTTGAGAATCACTGCTTTAATATGGTTTAGGAGCATTAGTGCCTGGGTTTTAAGCCACTTTTTTTTACTGCGTGTGGATACCTCCTAAGAAATGATAGTAATTGTTACAGTGAACAGTGCTATGGTTAGTAGATTCAAAGTCTGTATAGAATAATGCAATAATTACATTACCGATTAAATGTGCAGTGTGCTAGCATGTTTCCGTTATTTGTATTCCCTTTTAAATTATTTGCCTCCCATGCATGTCCCTTCTTAATATATGTAATGTTGCTTTAAACAGGGAATCTGCCTATAACAATGAACCTATGGCAGCTATCCTCTTGCAGAACTTACAAATAAAGCTGGATGAGCATTTAGATCATGTTTCCCAAGAAAAGAATCTTCTTTTGGTGCACAATCTAAAGAGAATCAGGAAAATTCTTCGGGTAAGTGCTCACCTAGCACACCTTGCGTTGAAGCAGATATCACAAAGAAACCTGTTTCATCAGCAGTTAGTGTATCTTCATTATTCTAAGCTTTAGAGAAGTGATAGGATCAATCTGAGATACTCTGCAGTCTGGGGTGCAGCTGCGAATCCCTTCCCAAGCCCTTACAAAGCATATGGAATACCCAAATTTGGCCAAATCATTTTAATGTATCTGACAGAAAGGTCTTAGTGCACAGTTGTAAAAGGGCACCTCTTGTTTATGCAGGGGTCAGAGCGGACAAATGACATGCTGCTCTGGTCCAATGTTGCCTGAATGGACAGAGCATTGGCTGAATTTTTGGCCTTTTCTGCCCTTACCTTGAGTTAAACCGGATCAGTGGGTCCAGAATAGCTGGGCACATTGAACTGGGTTGGGTAGAGGTGTGGGCTGATTTGGACCTGTTGTCCCATGGCTGTGAAGCTCATACATGCTTTGCAGCTGCCCCTCCCTAACACCTCCGAAGACTAGGAATAATAGTTCCTATGCTCAGAGTTGGGGTGGGGTGGGGTGGAGATTTCAGTGGCACACTGTGGTGCACTGCTGAAAAGTGGCCTCTAGTAGTTCCAGATCATACTTTCTGTACTCCTCCTGTGATCCAGGACAAAGCCCTTGGTCTGCTTATAGACCTGATTAAATGAGCCTATAGCAGAACCAGATTAAGGGCTTTGGAATCTGAGGTCAATTCACACTTGGCCTCGTGGTTTGTGATAGGTGAACATCTGGGCAGGTGCATTTACACTTGTAGGAGGCACTTACAGCCTAGAAACGCCCCTTGCATGCCTAGATGTTCACCTATTGCAAACTAGTGGTAGTGCATAAAATCATGCACCACATGCAACCTAACCCTACCCAATCGTGACCCAAAACTTACCAGTCCCATCCACACCGTGACCACCCGCAACATTTCCAGTGTGAGGAGTGATCTGAGGTACCGTATCTTCACAGTGCTTCATTGTTGCCATAGCAGCGGTGCTGGCACACACGCAATTGCACAGGGCACTGCAATGAAAATGGTGGTGCCTTGCCAGGGATTGGACATGTGACCAGATGGAGGTAAGTGTCCAGGCATGTTGTGAGTAGACTGCTGTGTACTAGCATTCCCTAGTGTGAACACTAGTACGCATTAGTCTATTCTGCACTCTTCCCATCCAACAAACAGGAAGGTGAGTGCAGAAATGCCCCTGGATCTAGCTCCATCTTGTGCAGATGAAGCCAGTCTAACAGGGAGGTGGGGCTTTCTTGATCTGCACTAACGTGTGAATGGAAGCCCCATGATCTGGATTAAGAGGGTCCTTCTTCTGAACCTAATGTTTTTGTAACTGGTTCTTGTAACTGAAGTTCTGGTCACCCTTGGTTGCCTGAAGCCTCAGCAACGAACCATTCTATTGGCTGCTTGCACAGAGCAGTCCTGGAATTGCTTTTTTGTCCTCTTTGCCTATAAAGATGCAGTCCAAATAAATTAAATAATGAATATTTTACTACACTGTAATGGCTCTAATCCTGTTGGGTAGTGATCTGTGGGTCATTGCTGGGTTCCAGCCTATTCTAGTTCAATGTTTTACCTGTGATCAGCGCATCTGTTTGTGGTTTGTTTTTTCCTCTGTTTGCAGCTGTGATGTTACAGGGGTTTTCCAGATAAAAGGAGGCTACTAATTTGAAGGATGCTGCCAGGGTACTCACAGCTAATGCAAAGAAAATGTGAAGACCTTGCATCCTGTCCTTGAACCCACTTTGGGAATCAATTTCATTGTGAAATTTGAACTACTTAAAAGACAAACTCAGGCATATTATGGGAGACATTTTTTATCAGCCCCAGCTGCTTTTCTGATCACAGAGGAAATGATATCAAATATAAATTCAGTGTGCAGGTTAATAAGCATGGTGGCTAAGGAATGCTCTGCACCTTTGCATAACAAGGATCTGATCAATGCTTTGCTTACTGCAGCTAAAGAGGAAGTAGCCCTCCATTGGAAAACCCCAAGCAGCTCTCTATGTCCAAGTGGATATCATGTATGTGGTCTTTATTGCTTAATGAACTCATAACTGCTCAACAACTTAAAATGCAGGCAGTAGAACAGCAGACATGATTTGTGGGAAAGTGGTCCTCTTTTATAGTCAAAGCACAGGACAACCCTTCCCTCTGTCCCACTCTTTCACATTCCTTTAGTTTTACAAAAAATATTGTTTCTCTTTCTTCATTTGGAGCTTTAAGTTATGCTCCAAGGCTGTGTTCGTATTCAACATTTAAAGAGCTTTGAAATCGTTTTGAGAGCTCACCATTCCCAAAGTTTCAAAAGAATGCTGTTTCTGAGGATCAAAGGTCCCGAAACACAAATTATCTATATTTGAATCAAAAGAGGCCTCACTGCTGGATTTAGAAATAATCCTCACTATTTAGCAATGGGAATACAAACAGGGTTTTTTGGGCAGGGGGAACCATGCCTTAGGGGCGTTCTCCTCAGTTTCCCTTGACCCAATGATAAGCCATGAATTTCGCCCCTTTCCCCCGGGCTCTCACCATTATACATACTAAGGATCAGGCTTGGCTGAAATAGAAGAGTGGGCAGAGCCTGCAGTAGCTAACAATGTGACGAGTTATCAGACCATAGCAGGGAGTGAGTCATAAGTGTCTGATATTACTTAAAGAGACAGCGATCGGAAAGACTTTGGCCTTGACGCCTGCCGATACAGCACAAAGCTGCCTACTTTATTCCTCCTCCCTCCCTTCTCTGTCGCGATCTCTATTCCCTCTCTTTCCCACTTCTTTTCCCCCTCCCCTCTGCCATTTTGTGCTGCTTTGATGTACCAATCTAGTGCAAAACAAAGAAGTGATCTTTAATCTTCTAATGCCTTGTTAACAAAAGAGGCTTTGCTACAGTACAGGGAGAAGTGGTGAACAAAAAACTGCTGCCATGGCCTGAATTGGGGACAGGTTTATATATGAATTGCCCATCTCGATGAAGTCAGAGTACGAGGGTGCCCAATTGCTGACTGCAGGGGGACGGGGCTCTGCTGAGGGGGGGGGGAAGGAGGGAGGGGAAGGGGTTTTCCCCTACAAATCTGCATTATAAGCTAACAGTGGGAATACAAAAAACAGACCTTGTTGCTGATTTTAAAAACCACTGCTTTAAACCTGATTAAAATGCCTAGTGGGAACCTGGCCTAAGAGTAGTAAATCTGGTTCACTCTGTTATCGTTTCATTTATTCATGTAGGCATTCTGTTGTTATTGTTATAATTTTATTTTGGTTATGGTTGTTGTTTAAAATGTCAAACGTTCTATTGTAATTCTTTGCTTGTTCAATAAAATTCATTTAATTAAAATAAAATAATCCCCCCCCCCAAAAAAAAATAACCGTGGGTTGTGGGCAAGCCTTGACTTTCCCATGTTCATTGCAAGAGATAAACTGGAAATGGCCCCAGATGGGGGAATTTTCTGTGTCTGTGGAAGCAGGGCCAGAGTGTCATTAGAGTGCTGTAAAAAGTAAAGCACCTCTCCTGTGTTCTAATTAATGCTTATGGTAGGATAGCAGCCTGCGGGTCTGTGTGAATATTGCATTCTGCCTGTGTAGCAGTAGTGGAAGAAGAAGAGTTGGCTTTTCTACCCTCCTTTTCTCACCCATTTAAGGGGACTTAAAGCAGCTGACAAAGCTTTCTATTCTCCCCACAACAGAACACCCTCAGAAGAGAACTGTGACTAGCCCAAGGTCACCCAGCTGGCTTCATGGAGGAGGGCGGAATCAAACCCAGTGTTCCCATATAAGGGTCCAGCTCCTTAAGTACTAGACCAAACTAGTTTGGATGCCAGGGTCAAAGGAGCCTGCACTCTGGGGGCTCAGTTAGGGCACCATTACAGTGCCATGCAAATTAAACTAAAACAAGCAAACAAAAAGACATTCTGCTTTCCTTGTTCTCCATGTCTGGCATGGCCTGATGAGAAAAGTGTAAATAAATGGGTGACTGGGGAACTGTGTGCAAATGCTGTATATTATGTCAGCAAATATCTGTTCCAGAGGAAGTGGGTGGGGGAGAAATAATAACCATAGCTTAAAACTCACAGTAGGTTTGTGTGAAAGAGTTTTAATGCATTTCCTCTAGATGACCTAGATTTACATCATTCAAAGTATAAGTGAGTAGCTTCCAGGACCTGAATTTTGTGTCAGGGTTGCCTGAAGGCATTTTGCTACCTGAAATGAGTGCAAGATAAGTTGACATGTGGCTTCAAGTCATTTATTTATATTTATTTATTTATTACATATGTATCCCACCCTTCACCCAAAGTTCCAGGGTGGACCACAGCATACAATAAAACGTAGAACCCTAAAACATGTTTTCAGAAGGAAGAAGAAGAAGAGTTGGCTTTTCTACCCTGCTTTTCTCACCCATTTAAGGGGACTCAAAGTGGCTGACAAAGCTTTTCTATTCTTCTCCCCACAACAGAACACACTGTGATGTAGGTGGGGCTGTGACTAGCCCAAGGTCACCCAGCTGGCTTCATGGGGGAGGGTAGAATCAAACCCATTGGCTAACTCTTTCATTTTGTTTCAAATCCTAAACACAATACATAGCTGGAGTCCTAAATGTTTCAGGCTTCACCTCTGGGGCATAATGGGGAAACACAAACACAAATTAAATAACCATTCTGGTCATTTGGTGGTGGTGGGGGGGCTGGTACATTTTTTTAAAAAGGTGATAGTCATCTGTTAAACCTCTTCCCCATCCCTCCTGATCTCAGTCAGAAACAGCTTTCCCTTGTTGCTTTTAAATGGACAAGGGACAGGCAACTTCCAGTACCAAAAAATGATGATGATAATAATGATTTTGATTTTAATTTTGCTTTCAGGGAAAATATCAGAGCAATCCTGTGCACTTAGCAGTGGTTGTTTCAAACTGCCTGAGGGAAGAAAGAAGAATTTTGGCATCAGCCAGCTTGCCTGTGCAGGTAACTTGGCTTTGCATTTCATTGATATGTTTGTCTTAAAAGAAATCAAGGCTGTGTTCACACCTCCATTGTAATTCAGCTTCAGTCCACTTTCAGAATGGAAGAAGACATCAGCAAAGTGAGCAATCATTTTGTTTCTGCATTATCTAACTCAAAGTTGGATCTTCTGAGTTAGATAATACTGAAAGAGATCCAGCTCGTTGCTTTGCTGATGAGTTCTCTCATTCTGGAAGTGGACTGAACCTAGGTTAAAACTTAGGTGCGAATAGGATTGTTTCTGTAAAAGTCAAGATGATGAGCAAACATCTTTCCATTTGCAGATTCATGTATGCATGATGTCCCATTTCCTGCCCTACAAGGACAGTTGCTTGAGGCTTTCCTCATATGCACTGCTGTACACTATATTCATTTGTTCTGCAGTAGCCTGCCTTGGGCAAGATCTGCATGAACCCCAGAATATGAACCACAAAGACACCTCCTCTCTCAGAGAAATCATTTTGGGGCAGGAGCAATGGCAGCAGGACTGAAAAGACCCTCACCACCCAGAACCTTTCTGCACTCTGGGTCTCAGTTTCCTGGCACAAATACCAGACAGTAGCTGTGGTTCCTGGACAGCAGCCGTGGTTCCTCCATTGCCGTTAAGGAAGGTGGATGCCACAGAGTTAGCTGTGGCAGTGATCGAGGGACCTTCCTAAACCAGGCACCGCATCTGATACAGATACTTCACAGTGATGTCGCTTTATAGTGATGCTATTGTGAATTTATTCAATGCTGATATAGCAGCACTCCCTGCACAACATTAAGTAAATTTGAAGCTTCCCGCCAGTCTGTACAGGACGGCAAGAATAGCCAATGAGAGCTGAGACAGCAGCTCAGCTCCCATTGGCTTCCTCATCCCACGTGACATGCGCCTCACCCCATGTGACCGCACGCGCCACATGGAAGTCTCACAGCTCCGCAATTTGGAAGCTACAGGGGGCTGCTGCAGTCTGGTATGCTGCAATTTTTTTTTAAGACTGCAGATTTAATCCGTTGATCTGGAAAGGGCCAATGTTAATCCCCAAATAAAGTTCTAATCAGTTTTCATTGTTTATCATTTAGCAATATATGGAAAGAGAAGCAGACTGCAGAACTGACTACTTCTTTTTTTTTTCAAAGGGCCCCCTAGAAAAGTCACTCCAGAACAACTTGGGTTCAGAAAGGCAACGGAACATTGAACATAAGGTATCTGTAGTGAAGAACAGCGCACAGGCAAGTTTTCAGGTTTTCTACACGTTTATAGAGTGCATCTGCGGCTTGTGCTGTTACCTCCTGTGAACATGCTGCTGTTGTAGTTGGGTTGTTGAAAAATAGAGAATAGACTGGTTTCTGCAGGGAGGGGAATTACTCATCCCAATTTTTCCTGTGGGGTCTTGAAGCCTAAAGGTTGGTGTCACAGATTGCTCAGAGATAGATTGAACTTGGCTGGCATGTATTACCCGAGAGAGGGGGGAAAGGAAAGAGTTCCAAGGCACAGATAATACAAGATGATAACCTTTATTAAAAATAATAGAAAGAAAAATAAAAGATAATTTATAGAAGGAGGAGTTGGCTTTTCTATCCTGTTTTTCTTACGGCTGGCAAAGCTTTCTATTCTTCTCCCCACACCAGACATCCTGTGAGGTAGGTGGGGCTCTGAGAGCTCAGAACAGAGCTGTGACTAGCCTGAGGTCACCCATTTGGCTTCATGGAGGAGGGTGGAATCAAGCCCCATATTCCCAGATAAGAATCCAGCTCCTTAACCACTAGACCAAACTGAGCAATTGCAACAGCTGGCAGTAAGGCAACAGGCTCTGGAATGATTAGGCAGGTTCAAAAGGCCTTTTCGCATTACAGCTGAACAGCTGTAATGCAGTTAGGCTAAGACAGTTTGCACGCGTTCCTACCTGCCTACCTGCGAACGGGGAAAGTGTCCCAGACTCTCCTAGCCTGAAAAGGCTGGACAGGGGCTGGGACACCCCTCCCAGGCCTGCCTGCCATTGGCTGAGAACACCCAGGGGTGGGCAGACCTTTTGGGGCCTTCTCCGGGTTCCTGCACATTGTAGGGGACCCGATCGGGTCCCCTACAGCTGGCAGGAACCCCCCCAGCACCCCCACCCACCCATCCCGGGGCCTGGGGACAAGCGTGCACATGCATGCACCTACCTTCTGCCTGTGCTGGGCCGAATGACTTGGCTCAGGCTGTGCAGTGCAGCCTCTGATTGGCCGACCACATGGGCTGGCCAGCCAATCAGAGGCCACGCAGCGCCGCCTGAGCCGGGTCATTCAGACCCAGCACATGCAGCAGGTAGGTGCACGTGTGTGTGTCCCCAGGCTCCGAGGTGGGTGCCCAGGGTGGCGGTGGGATCCCAAGAGCCATCTGCAAGGGTGAGCCACCTGGGTCCAGGCGGCAGAGCCCCACAGAGGCCAGCAATCTGCCCCAATGGGCCAGGGGATGTGAGGCCCCTGGGTAGACCGGGACCAGCTGGTCCCGGTCTACTGATGGATCCCACATCCCCCAGCCCATAGACAGCTGGCAGTCCAACCTCCCCCCGCCCTGGACTGAAGCAACCAGGAGCGAGCCACCCTCCCCCCCCACCTGCGCAATTGCCGGCCCTGGGGTTGCCATCTGCTTCGGTCTGCGCAGGCTGATTTCGGTCCATTCGTGGCAGGGGGTGGGTGGGTCATGTCGCACAGCTGTCAGTGAGGGAGGCATGTGCAAACCTTTTAGTGCTCTACATTCCGAACGTGTCTAGGGCATGCTGACACTTGGGGCGGTCCAGAATGGATCCGGCCGCCCCAAGCATGCGAATGCAGTGTCCCGGTGTGTCCTAGGTGCGTTCCAGACCCCCTCATGTGAAAAGGCCTAAAGTCAAGTTACAATGTAGCAACTCAATGGCAAGGATATGGTTAAGCAAAGTTTAAAGAGTGCTGCTGTACTAATCTGAAGCAACATGTTTCTTGGTCCCTCTCTATCTGCATCTGTATACACAGATACAGTTAGGACTGTAGGACAATTTTAGATTACAGATAATGGATTTACCACCTATATAACCTAAAGTGCATGACGAAATGTGAAAGAAATCTTAGCAAAGCAAAAACAAAGTCTAGTTTAAAACAAAAGACTATTTCTGGCTCACCTTCCATGCCCTGAGGGCTTTCCTATTAACAGCAAAACTTCTACCTTGAAAATGAAGTTGAAGAAGTGTGTGTGTGAGAGCCTGAGTTTAAACATGCTTTCTAGGTTCATTTCTCTACCATGCTTTTATGATGCTTTTCAGGTGCCTTCCATGACAAGCCATGGGTGGAAACACCCATGTTCAGTTCTAAGTGTATAAACATTTTCTTTTCCCAAATGGGGATACCCAATCAAGCTCAAACTTCTCTTAAGGAGCCAAGTCTCATCTGAAGTATTTCTTTACTATACTGTCCCTAAATATTTGAATTATATTACATTAATTTCAATTATTTCAATGTGGGAAACAGATGATTGAACAAGATGTCAAAAATCTAGAAGACTTGCAAGAGGAGTTTGACTTCAGATATAAAACAATACAGAGCGTAGGTAAGCCCTCTATAAAATATTGGGAAGAATATTGTATATAAATGCTTCATTGAGCTTACATTGAGGTCACAGGCTACATGTATGCAAGTCAGAATGCTGATTTCACAGCTTCCTGTCCCTGAAAATGGCCACAAGTGGCATGTGCACCACCATACTGGGAGATTTTAGCATCAGGCTGTGAAATCACTGCACTAAGATGTGTTGGCATGGAATATCTTCTAGAAGGTTTCATGGCATAGTGGATCTCTGGGTTCTGGCTGCTTCAGCAGCAGCTGGAATTGGGCCCCGAAATTGGCAGTGATGTGTAAATACTGGCAATGACATGCTCAAACAGCCCCAAAGGGTGCCCTGGAGTGAACAGCAGGTGGGAATCATCCTGCCCCCATGTTCTATTAGGTGTTCATGGAACCAGGCTTATTCTAGAAGAGCAGCAGCTGGTGGTTGATGATAAATGCTGTGTAGCCACTTCTGTTTTCAAGAATGATGGCAGGCATGATGCTTCTACCTTGAAAATGAGTCCCAGTAAGTTCCCAGGAAAGCATGCATTGTTATTACGATGAGAGTTAAAAGTTCAGCAGGAAGGCCCCATTCTTATATATACTTTCTTGGCTGTAAGCTTCGGGAAGACAGCAGGAATTATTTCTAAGGAAAAGTATGTTGGATTGTGTTGTGAAGCATATCTAGCTGACAGGAATCCAGCTCACTGAAGCTGAGCTAGCTTTAAGGCAAAGAATAAGGCCGTGTCCCCATGCAACTTTGGGAAGGTTCCAAGCGCAGGATTGGTAAGGTTTGTCCCCGTGGGTTTTGGATTTGGTCCGTGAAAAGCGTACCAACCCCCAACCCCCAAACCGTGCCAGAAGGGTGCCAAGTTTGGTACCTAAAAAAACAAGTCTCGGCACAGTTTGGGGGACCGGCATGCATTGCTCAGTGAGCCGGGAATGCACATGAGGATGGTTGCGGGCTAACAAGAAGGAGAGATCATCATTTATCACCCTGCCTCTGCTGCTCCTCTGCTGCTTCTCCCCCCCCCCCCCCAACAGAACACCCAGGTGGATGGGGCTGTGAGAGTTCAGCAGAGATCCGTGACTCACCCAGGGTCACTCAGCTGGCTTCATGGAGGAATGTGGATAAGAGTCTGGCTCCCTAACCACTAGACCAGCTGGTCCACCAAAATGAGAGTCTACACAGACAGTGTCCAATTAATGCAGTGAAATGTGATGAAGTGTATTAGGCACAGATTGCATGCAGCACTTTTGCATTTGCAGAAAAACTATCAAGCATGAATGTGGCCTTCCTGTGATTCATCTTTTGAAATGCAATTTGTGTGAAAACTGCCCTTTTTGTTTAGCACAGTACTTGCACTTTCCTTTCCTTTTCCTATGTTATTTTGTACCTTCTTTTAGAACAGAGTGACAAAAACAGTGTTGTCATGAAGCAGGAGATGCTGATTTTGCAGGAAATGCTCAATGCTTTAGACTTCAAGAGAAAGGTTGGTTAAAGTGGTTTGTCTCTTGCATGTTTGTGTTGCCTTCCCTTGTTGTGCTGAGTGGCAGGCAGCTTACAGAGCAGTTTTCCCGATTAAATAGCAAGGGGGAAAGAAGATAATATATGCTCAATTCAGAAGAGCCACCTGGAAGCATTCCTGATCTTTCAGTTCCTAAAGGGATAGTCTTCCCATAGTCTTTAGGTTCTCAGTTGGCATTCAGTCCTGATGATTTGGAGTGCTTCAGGTAATAAGTGTTTCTCTTTAATATATGTATCAAAGGAGGCAGGGTACCTTATAGATACAGCAATTAGTCTCCAGGTGCACAAGTGTGAAATTTTAGAAATATCTTAATTAAAATGTCTTGAAGATTTGTTGTGGACAAAAACACAAGCACCATTTCTAACTTTCCTCCTTTGCCTGACTGTCAGGACACACAAATGCCCCTGCCCTAATTTGGCCCCCAAGCTAACCCTATCCCTAACTAAGGCAGCCACTAGTTACCCTGATTAAAGTACTCTTTGGCCCTATCCCCAAGCAATTTAAAGCCCTCTAAAAATCTTATTTTGCCTCTGAGCGCCCCCATGCCCAGCTTTTCAATGAGCTTCCAGTGCTACAAAAGCAGGAAAAGCCGCAACAAAAAAAGTGCACTTTAAAGAAGAGTTCTAGCACTCTTTTTGGAAGTCGCGGGTTTTCCTGGCAGCATTTACCATGGGGACACTCCATGGCAAAAGGGGCGGGGATTGCTGCCTACACAGACAGCCATAAAATATTCACACATCTCCCAGAAGTGCAGCAGCTTCCCTTCTGTTCCCTTTTTAAAGCTCAGAACTTTCAAAGAGCCAGAATAGCACAGAATTGCAACATTGTTGCAATTGTTATCAGGTGTGAAGTGGTGGATTGCTACAGTCACTTCTCCTCTACCTGGTGGATTTTGACAGTGATGTGTGAAAGTGTTGAGAGTGAATGAGCGAACGACCATGTGGCTGATGGCTGCAGCCGCTGCCTTTGCCGGTACAGGAAGCCATTTCGGGGGGCAGAGATCTGGGAGACGAACAGAGAACTGATGGCTATTTTTCCTTTGAACTTGTTGGGGGTTTCTTGTAGGGGGTGGGGAGAAAAAGATGCGGACAAGCAAAACACTCTTCCGTGGGGATGGAAGGTGCGTTTTAAACATGGGTTTTGCTGAGCCTCATGCAGACGCTTATTCCAGTATTACACAGCACTTTTAAAGTCCGCTTGAATAGAGTGATGGTAGAGGGAAACTAAAGAGGCAAATAAGTCATTTGGGGATGCAGCCTTAGGCTACTATTCTGTCTTTTTCGATGTCTGACTGTTTGAGTAGGAAGACCTAACAACAGAAAGAATTTTTTATCAACTGTTGAATGGCCAGAATGAATCACTGTTTATGTTATCTGTGACATATTGTTACAGCCTACACGATTTTGACTCACAGTGTTTCCCTGGTTGCTTCAAGCTGAATTGAGGGGCCAGGGTGCTATCAGAGTGGGAAAATCCCATTCTGCAGTCAAAGTTCTCTGTTCCTCACCTCAAATCCCCATCCTCATTATGCTGTCCTGAGAGTGGGGGAAGGCCTCCACCATGATGCTGTGGAGATACAGCCTTAGTAATTTCATCTTTCATCTTTGCTTTACTGAAATTGCTAAAACCATTCACTTCAGGAAATCCAAGTCCCCCTTTAACCAAGAAGCGTGTTTATGTAATAAGACACTGAAAAAAGCACCTCTGATGCAACTTAGAGAAGGCTCTGAGGTAGGATTGTTTACCCTCCAGTCTGTTCCTCCCCCTTTCATGAACATTTTGTGCTAGAAAAGGTGGATTAGAGAAGGGCTGGGAAGTGAGGGCCACACACTATCTTTCTGAGGCGCCCCTTTTGGTATGTATGAACATAGCCTGTATGTCTTAAAATATAGGCTAGGAGACTTTGAAGAATATGAACAATTTGTATGTCAGATAGCGGTACTATGGACCCAAATTCTTTTGAGGGCAGCCAAGATATCACAAGATAGTGTGTAGGCATTTGAGTCCCCCAGAATTCTTCAGCAGAGAAAGAAGGAAGAAATTTGGCAGACTTTCAAGCCACAGAGCCTGCATCTAAATATAAGAAAAGTGAGAGGAAAATGCAGACATTCAGAGGAAGCTATTAAAACCTTAGCTATCAGGTTCTGCATCTTAGGTAAACATGCACGTTTCTTTGTAAGTAGAAAAGAGGAAATATGCAAGAGGAAACTAGATAGTCTTATGTTAGCAAAAGTACACATTTTTGAAGAAGAGGACAAAACAAATCCACTTATGATTTTCTCAAACATTTTAACTGATAGATTTGTTTGTAGGACATAAATCTAGAACTTCCTCTTTTGAAAAATCCCAAAGCAGCTTGTAAAACATTGTAAGTAACAATAAATGCTAACGTTCTTATAATGGATTTGAAAACATATTAAGACTGGGTAGGTGGAACAGAGGGGAGAATGAATGCCTGAAAGCTACAATTTTCACACATTAACTGGATCTTCATTCTTGCTAGAGTGTGATGCATGTCCTGTTTGTTACAGGATGTTCTCAGTAAAATGACACAGATAATAAAGGAAATTGATGTCTTGATGAATAAAATGCTGACAGAAGAATTATTGGACTGGAAGAGGCGACAACAGATTGCGTGCATTGGAGGACCCCTACACAGTGGGCTTGATCAGTTGCAAAACTGGTAAATGTTTCACTTTAGTTTCCAAATAAAAGTGATATGAGAAAAGCTTAGTTGCAGCTACCTTTCCCCTGCCAGTGTACAGAAGATGAATAATTTCATCAGTTGTTCAGTGGTAGCCTGGCTCACCACTTTGGAACCCGGTGAACACGAGGTAAGTGCCTCATGTGTGTGCATGTCCCTGTGTAGGCCTATGCCTGGGGGGGGGTGTCCTGCGAGCCCTAGGGGACCCAATCCGGTCTCCTAGAACCCGCAGGAACCTGGGGAAGGTACAGAACCAATGGGGGGCAGGCCTGGGAGTTGCTAGGCCATGCAGAGATTGATTCCCCTTTCACATGTAGGCTGGTAGGAACATGTGCCAACGCTTTGCTTACCTGCCTAGGTGTGAATGGGGAAAGCTGATTGTAAATGTGTGTGTGAACAACACAAAATAATATCACCTTTTTTTGCCTTTCTCCCCTCAGTTTCACACTGCTGGCAGAGAGTCTTTTCCAGATAAGAAGACAACTGGAGAAGCTTGATGAACTTTTGCTCAAACTCACGTATGAGGGAGACCCCATTGCACTGCAAAGACCTCACCTGTTGGAAAGAGTAACTTCTTTACTTTATAGCCTTTTCCAAAGGTGCATTAAGTAACTTTGCACTTGAAATGTAATTTGATTGTAAGTTATACAGTGATAATGAAGAAGGTGTTTATTATGGGTATGAGATTTCTGAAAACTGAATAAGGTGGAGAGATTTATCTACCATGACACGTTAAGGAAGTTGGTCTCTATAAGTTGAAAAAAAAATCCTGCTTGTCTTTCAATATTGCACCCTGACCTGTTTGTGCATGGTACTGATGGAAATGCTGACTTTATTTCATATCTAGTTCATTTGTCGTTGAGAGACAGCCTTGCATGCCAACACATCCGCAGAGACCATTGGTATTAAAAACTTTGATACAGTTCACTGTTAAACTTAGGTAAGTACCTTCACTACTGTTGCACACCACCAAGTAAGGTTCATCTCTGTTCACTTTTCTTGGCAAAGACACACACGTGACTTGCCATTGCCTTTATCCAGACATCAGTTATTTATTCCACTATAATTGGATATTCCAGAATAAAGCATGGTTGTTCTGGAATATCCATGCTGTATTCCGGAATATTCAAATGTAGCAGAATAATGAACCAATGTCTGGATGCAGCCTGAGCTACAGCCCCTTTATTACTGCTTCACATTTTCTAATTTAATTACATGCTAGGAACCATCTTCATTTAAGAACCAAATGCTTATTAATACATCATACACATGCACATCTTTTAGGCTTAAATTGAGGGGAGAAAGATAACACCCACAAATCTTTTCTAAACAAAGACTGACTTTGTAAGTCAGTTTTTAAAAAATCTTTCACTGTTGTTTCCTATAGACAGAACTCTCAGAATTTTAAGAACATAAGAGAAGCCCTGTTGGATCAGGCCACAGCTCATCTAGTCCAGCATCCCGTCACACATGGTGGCCCACCAAATGCTCATGGGCACCTCAAGCAGAGACAAGGACAAACTTTTTCCTGCTCTTGAATCCCAGCAAATGGCCTTAGAAGCGTTCTGCTTCTCCCCACACACAAACAGCCTGAAAGATGTACCTAGGAATTCATTCTAGTAGCCATTGATACATCTGTCATCCATAAATTTGCCTAACCCTACCTTAAAGCCATCTAGGCAGACATCTCTTACCACCTCTTCAGGCAGCAAATTCCATGAACCGATGACCCTCTGGGTGAAGAAATACTTCCCTTTGTTGGATCTGACTCTCCTGCCCATCAGCTTCATAGAGTGCCCCCTGGTTCTAGTGTTGCGTGATGGAGAAAAGCAATTTTCTGTTCTTACATGGCCAGCACAGTGCCTGTAGACACATCCACTAAGAAAGGGGTCCCAACTAAGCGAACCTGTCCCTCTTCCTGAGCTTGATGTCCTCCCTGCCTGAGGCTTCCACTCTCCAAGGCAGCTAGAGGGCTGCTTGTCATGGAGTGGGATGCTCCTACTGCATCCCTGAAGGCCTCACCCTCGACCCTGTTGCTCTCTATCTCCTTCTCCAGGTCTGCTACCAAATTACCAGTCAGTTTGTGTTCAGTCTCTGGAGAGATCACCTTCCTCCACTGAGATCTTTCTCAAACTTCCCTCTGCCGCTCAAGTAGTGTTTTAAGTGGTGCTCTCTTGAAACAGCCTTGAGTGAAACATTATGGCCATTTGTGTTTTGCTTCATGCTTAGAATAAATTGGTGATACTGTTTATTGCACATACTTAGTCTACAGGGTAATGACTAAATGATCCACTGGTACAAGTCTGCAGCATGCCAGTATTCCCATGCCAGTATTGCCTAATGTATGTTTTTATGCCAGTATTACTTAATCTGCTTAAGGACTGTTTTAGGACATCTCACATCAAGAGGTGCAGTTTCTGTCAGTAACATTAAATTTTGTGAAAAAATGTCCAATTCTTTTTATTTCCAAGGTTGCTCATTAAATTGCCAGAATTGAACTACCAGATCAAAGTGAAAGCTACTATTGACAAGTAAGTAGCATGGGAAAAAAGTATGCATTTATGAATACTATTTTAATATTTTGCATATTTTTCATACCTTTTTTTTTAGAAGTAATGTAGATTATCTATGAAAATACGAGGGGTTTTCACTGAATTTCAAGGTGTCAGCATTTTAAAATGTTAACTATTTTGTACTATCGCAAATTTCTTCAATTGTGGTTGCTGGATTCCGTAGTTGAGGAACATTTACTTTGCTCCTGCTAAAAACTGCTGCATCAATGCATAAGCTTCACTTTGGGTACAACTTTGAAATCGAGTGGAATGACGCTGAGGTTAGGAACTCAGGACCTGTGGATCTGACTAAAACCAGGCAGAAATACACTGAGAAGATAAGTTTCACCAGCAGGAGCTGTGTTTGTCTGGTCTTCTTTTAGCTTATTCTTTTATCCCTCTTGTTTTTAATGAAGTCAGAACAAAAAAGGGGGTGAAGCAATATATAGCAGAGTGACTATGTGAATGTCCAAAGCTGAATTTTTCTGGAACTCTGGAAGAAAGGAAAATATGTGATTGAGAAATAGCAAACAACCAATTGCATTCAAGAGCTGAAAGGAGAAGGGAAATAAACAGGGCCTTCTATTGCAAGTAACAGCAGGAAGGTCCTGAAAGTGCAGAAAAGACCTACAGGAAAGATAAGCTTATTGTGGCTTAACAGATAATAACATGAGCATTTCTGAAGCAGAAGAGCCCACATTTAATTTTAAATCAATTAATGCACTTTTTGAGTGTAGCAATGGCATCCATCAGTGCAAATCTCTAGGTTGGTGGTTGGCTATAGAGTAGTTAGTCCTCCTTGTTCCATGCAAGACCTTGGCAGGTAAATATTATTGCCTCCCCTACCCCACCTGTTGAGTTAATGGAAGACATGGACACAAGGGAAACCAGTAAGGAAAATGATAAAGTATGGGCACATCAACTCAACAGAAAGCAGCTGCCAAGAAGAAAAGAATACTAACTTACCAATCACACACAAGTAGCAAAAATGACTAGCTACTACCCGTATTTTCCGGCGTATAAGACGACTGGGCGTATAAGACGACCCCCAACTTTCCAGTTAAAATATAGAGTTTGGGATATACTCGCCGTATACGCCAGAAAATACAGTATATAACAAATCACAGAGAAAGAATGTTTGCACTAGTGATGGTACCTAGTCTAAAAGCAAAATGACTGCACAGATAAAATTCAGGTCAAGAATTCTATATGGAATGCTCTGTACCTCGCTGCACTAATTAAGTAAAGATATTCAGGGTTTTAGAGGTCCCTTGATAAATTTGATCAGAAGTTACTGGGTGCTGTTGTATAATTTCCATGATAGCAAGTAGTGATTGCTTCAAATCCACTAGGGTACCATACTGCACTAGTAGAAGACTCACATGAGACATACTGGATTTGTGTGGGTATGGGGGGGGGGGGGAGTTTAACACCTTCAGAGTCTGCACCAGGTGTTACTGCAGTTCCTGAAAGAATTTTGGAAAAAAATGAACAAAATGAATTGATAAGATCAAATCAAAGACTCAGTGTGAGGTTTATGATTCCTGCTTAAAAACAGTCCATCTAGGGGAAAAAATGATAAGAAACCTTAGAGTATTTTTTCTTACGAAACTAAAGTTTACAGCATTGACTATGACTAGGTGTTTTCAATTAAAGCAGGAGAATCCAGAAAATAGAAGCAGAAGATGAAGCATTTGCACTCGCAGGGTTATAAAACAAGCAAATAAAAGAGAGAGAGAGAGTAGGGATGAGCATGAATGTTTTGGGGGGCATTCGATACGTAACGTTAGAAATGTTGATCGAATGTTAGAAAATTACAGTAGTATTTGTTCAAAAAGATTCCCTTTGAATGTGGTAGGGTTCTATTCAATACTAATGTATTCATATGAATTTGTACAAATATGTATGCCTTCGTATAGGATCCAGATGCAGCATCCGGATCCTGCATCCAAATCCTATACTAACGCATACATATTGGATACATATCCTATACCAATGCATACGTATCAGATTCGTAGCCGATACATATCTATACAAATGCATGTGTATCGATACATATCTGACACGTATCCCCAGTTTAACTAATGTATGAACCGTTCAGAAGCTTTTGTATTCATATGAATGATAATGTATGAATTCTGTAACATTCAATTTGTGTACGAATAACAAATATTACAAATATTTGTGCACATCCCTAAGAGAGAGATACAACGTGCACCACTTTATAATAAAATCAGTCGGACTTCCCAGATCTTAAATTGAAAATGGTGACATTAAAGAGGCCCGTGGACCCACAGCACCAACATTTTATACTCATTTTCAGTTACCAAAAGCAATAGCATATAAAAGGAGTAATTCTTCAAGACCCTTACATTTAAAAAAAGTGCTGCAGGGTTTTTTTTAACCTCTTATTAGTAAAACTTTTGTTGAACCAATAAAATGTACAAAATCAGAACAATAGTACTGTGATTTAAGAGTTGCAGAAAAAGCAATCAACTATAAGATAACACGACATCATGCCAGATGGTGGTTGGGTCTCAACTTCAGTAAGTATTTCAACTAGCAATGTTAAAAGTACATGAATATATTCCCATGTATGATGTATAAATACAAATATTTGTGCACATCCCTACTCATAAGTCTTTTAAAACAAAAACAAAAAACAGGGGAAAAGCTGTTGAACCAATAAGGTTTCGGCATGCTGCAGGGTTCATGTCTGATCTCAGACTTGCAGCAGCAGAATATGCAATTCACAGAATCACAATTTGTTAGGCATGTAATAGCAAATCCATGTTAAAGGAATTTGCTGTATAGTAGGATCTACTGTACTGTATAGGAGTTCTCCGTAGCAAGAGCCACGGCTAATAATTGATGTTGTATCCATGAAACATACAATGCAAGTATGCTGGATGTTCTACTGGTATTAATTTTCTTTTAGTTCTTACTTTACAGTAAAACTTAGTTTCTTTTAAAGTGCATTTTTAGTTGTACATTCTTTGTGTATGAATACTCATACAACTAATCATCTTGATTTTGTTATTTTTTTTAAAATTCAGGAATGCTTCTATTCTAAGGTAAGAAAATTGAAATGATGGGACTTTAAAAATGGATATGCTCAGCTCCATATTCCATCAACTGTTCTGTATGTCTTATTGGGATGCATTTAACAGCAACCGCAGATTTGTTCTTTGTGGCACCCATGTGAAAGCAATGAACGTGGATGAATCTACAAATGGAAGTCTGTCTGTGGAATTTCGACATTTGGTAAGACAATGTTTCATTAATTACAGCACAGTAATTTAAGAAAGTGTGGGATCTCTGAGGGTGCTTCCGCATTGGACACTTAAGACACATTAAGCACACATTAAGTACGGTTGGGAAAGCCCCTTCCGCACACAGCACACATTAGAGACACTTGCTTCCGCACAGGAAGTGTCCCTAATGTGTGTTAACCGGCCGTTAAACTGGTTTAACACAAGACTGCTTCCGAGGTAGTCTTACATGTGTGCTTAATGTGTCCTTGTGTAGTTAAGACACATCCGTTTTGGATGTGTCTGCACTACACAAGGGTCCCTAACTGGGCCCTCCCCCGACCCACCATGATTGGCTCCTAAAGAGCCGAGCATGGCGAGCCAGGGGTCTCCTATCTTAGAGCTCGCCCTCTCCCCAGAAGCTGTGGATTGCAGCTTCTGGAGCCAGGGGGAGCTTCACCTACCCGCCCCCTATTCCACCCTGGGGGAACGCGAGCGATCCCCTCTTTACCTTAACGCAGCCAGGCCAATTCTGGCTGTGGGGTCCCAGTTCACTTTGCGCATGCGTCCGGCGCGCCTCCTGATTGGTCAGCGCCTCTGGATTTCGGAGGACAGTGCGGAAGCACCCTGATGGTGCTTTCTGTCCTCTAGAGCAGTGTGGTAGCCTGATGGGTGTAGGATCATGCAATCCTCATGCCTGTTGGCATCATTATCATGCCATAAGCATCCTGCCTGTCCCTCAGTTAATATAATGGATGGAATTGTTTTGCACATTGCTCCTGGCAATAAGGCTCATTCAAGATAGTGTTTCAGATAAGGTGTTATATTTTTTAAAACTGTAAGGGAAAATTTATGAACATAAGAACATAAGATGAGCCTGCTGGATCAGGCCACAGCCCATCTAGTCCTGCATCATGTCTCACACAGTGGCCCACCAATTGCTTCTGGGCATCTCAGGCAGAAGACAAAGGCCAAACCTTCACATGCTCTCAAATTCCTGCAAACACCCTTGAGTGGCATTGTGCTTGTTTCTCCCACCAGGAGGCAGTACCTAGGCATGCTTGTATTATAAACTCTTAATAACTGTGCTTGTATTAGTAGCAACATCTCAAATTCTCTCTTCTGTGCTGCATTTAAATTATAGGATATCTAACTCTTTTTCACACGGCAACCGTAATTTCAATCACGGTTCATTTTGCAGAATTACCAGGCTATTTCTACAAGCAATGCAGCATTTCGTTGTTGTTTTACTTGGAAAACAAAGGGGCAGAGATTTTGTAAAATTTGTTAATAGAGTCCTCAGATTGGATAACAAGAGGCTGAGTTGTTCAACCAGGAAAACAGAGTTTTGATGCTAATTAGGGATGGGGGAAAATATTCCTCAGCTTCGAATTCACATTCAGATTTGAAGCTTTGACTATTCGCATGTGAATTGAAAGGTTCCCCTTTGCACGTGAAGTGAACGTATCTGGCCTTCATTAAAGCTTTGTACCAGCTTTGACGTGGCTGGATCTGCCCCCCCCCCCATATCCCTCACAGCCACATTCTCTTATCTATAAGTCTGGCTGCTGCCTCAGCTGCCACTGCCATCATGCCTTCCTCAGAGGCTCAGCTAGGCCTCCTGGAGGTGCACTCACAGCCGGAGAGGCCGCCCCATTTGGAAATAACGGAGAATCACGATTCCCAGGAAATATAAAGAGATTTCCCACAATTCACGAAAGGGGAAGGCCTTTCCAGTTGTGTGCGCCCCTCTGGGAGGCCTAGTTGAGACTCTGAGGAGGGTGTGGTGTCTGCAGTGGCAAAAGGTGAGTGGGAGGACAAGGCAGGATGCAAAGGAATGGATAGGGGTTCCCATTGCACACGAACATTCAACAAATGTTTGCCCGTGAAGACAGAGCCCCCTACGAAGCTGAACATTCCTCCCCTTCAATTTGAATTGAATTTAAGGGGGGGGTTGTGCTTCATGCACTGATGTACTGATTTCAGGAGTGATATTTGTCCACTAGAGGGACACATCAAGCTGTACAGATCATAATAATTGAATGAAAGGAAAGTTTCACTATAATTAAGCCCTCACTTCTATATGATTGATGATACATTAATCTGTTTCTTGAACTTTAACCATTTTAGCAACCAAAGGAAATGAAATCATGTCCTGGAAACAAAGGCAATGAGGTAGGAAGACAGATTTTTTTTTTATTTCTATGCGCAACATGGCATAGCTGATTAGTGTCACGGTGAAGAAGAGATTGTTAGTGTATATGAACACACTGTCTCTGTGTAGAAGTGTGAGTTTATAATGCCCATATCCCTAGAGGTGATGCCGTCATAGACATCTGAAGTTGCCTGGTAGGTGTCCTGCAGCTATAAGATGAAATAGTACATGTTTATTTTATTTTATTCCTAGAAACCTAAGGGTTTTGTTTCATTAAATATAGATCACTACATTTGATCAAAGGAAACTTGGGAGTGACCAGAGGCAAAAATACTACTGCTGTTCTGAAAAGTAGCGGGAGGATTTTATCAGCAGAATTTCCTATAAAGGCCAATTACCATCTGTTCATTTCTGTTTTCATACCTCCTCCTTGAGAGCAAATTAATTTCTGTTGTTATAAAACTCGGGAATTAAATTAAAAGTGTACAAAATCCCATATGTATCTGTATGGAGAGGTACAGATATGCACAAGATGTGTACGAATATGTAGGCAATGCATATGAATGTCTGGATTATGCATACAAATAACTCAAAATATTCATATTCGTATGAATACTAAAGTACAGATGTCTAGACATTCTATTTGTATACAAACGTCCGAATATGTACCAATAACAATTATTTCAAATATTTGTGTACATCTCACATTCATGCAGATATCACTTTTTTTTAAAAAAAGAAATCTGTAAGGAACTCAGGACAAGGAGGTAGGGAAGGGTATGGCACTATCCCTGTTTAATGCCCACAAGCTCTGACATTGGCCAACGAGAAAAAAGTAGCCTCCCTCTGCCTTCCCATGGAAGTTCAGTTACCACCACCCTTTGTCACAGCCACACATTGAAACGATAACCAGACTCTTGATTATCTGACCAGTTTGAATTTGTGGGGAAACAATTTGGAAAGACATTTTTGGGTGTGATTTTCAAGACTGAGAGATGGCTTGAGATTATTTTAAATACCAGGTGTAACCTCAGCCTAATATTTAAAATCAGTATATAACAATATTGAGTAATAAACAATATTAAGGTTTTCAGGATTCCAGTGCTAGGTCCAGCTATTCTGTTTCCATTCATCATAGCTCTCTTACAACCAAAAATAGATGAGATGGATTAAAACTGAATTTCATCAGATGTTGCTTTTCTTATTGTACAAGAGAAACCATATCAAAATGCTGCCTCATGCTATTTTTTAAAGCTCTAAGAATGCTGTAGTTGCATAATATTGTTCTGCTCATACTCACTGTTCTTCTTTTCCCAGTGAAAGCAGACCTTTTACAATGTCCAGCCCCTAGAAATCTAAATTAAACTTTAGCTTTAATGGTTTCATCAGTTGCTTATGAGAAGTGTGTGTGAGTGTGTGTGAGAGAGAAGTAGAGAGAATGGGAGCTAAGGAGAGGGAGAGAGACTGTTTTGCAAGATCTGGAAACTCTGATATGTGGTTTCTTGACATTTCCCCCCTTTTCAGGGACCTCAAATGGTAACTGAAGAACTACACTACATAACCTTTGAAGCACAAGTCTCCTTGTATGGGCTGACGGTAGACTTGGAAGTAAGTGATCTTATTATGTTATGAACTGGCCAAGGAAAAGGAAAATTTCACTTCAAAACAGTTTGTAATATTCATAAGCTGATAGCCAGGAAGTGTGTGATTGTGCATGTGTAGGAGAAATATATAAAACAAAGTCATCTCTCATATATTATAGTGGCTTGGCAGCACATGATGCAGAAGTGCATTACAAAAATACTTGCTACCATTCCGAAGCTGGTGGATCAACAAGGTGGAGTACCCATGCAAGTCAGTGGATAACCACAATGGAATAGACAGCAGGGACAGACATGCCTGCTGAGATGCTTGGATTGCCTGTGGACGTCATGAGATAGCTGCACTGCAGAAGAACCTCAAAGCCCAAAGGGGGCAAGAGTGCCTGTGTATGTGGATGGACCTGGGTTTCCAGTGCAAGTCAATGGATAACCCAAGTAGAGACATGAGGTGTTTTCGCACTTCCCTTCCCATCTGCTGGATGGGAAAGGAGCACGATGAACTAGTGTTGACTACCGCTCACACTTGGAGCAATTGAATACTTACCTTGTTTCTATTGCAGGGCCTGTCCTCTTCAGGGTGCTGCCACTTTGGCTATGATGCCCTGCACGATTGTGCATGCATAAGCACCTTCACCATGATGATGCTGATGCTCTGTGCATGCACAGTCCCATCTATAGTCTTCTGAGGTGCCAGCACTGGAAGAGGTGTGAATGGCCACTGCCTGGATGTTCCAAGTAAGCTTTAGGTTAATGTTGATAAAGGTGTGGAGCACGATTTCATGCTCCACATCTAATCAACAATTAGGGAACTTCTGGTGAGGCAGGGGGCACCTGGAGGCTGTAACAGCCTCCTCAAAGTGCAGATGCCCTTCCCCAGAAGTTCCCTAATCATGCACCAATGGCTGTAGTGTGAATAGGCCCATGGTGTCCCAAGCTACCATAGCGAGTGAATTGGACCCTTTGCTTCCAAAGTAGATCCACTGATATATCAGCCCAGATCAAAAACCTGCTCAGATTTTCCTGACATGCGGCAGCAGCACTCTCCACCCCAGCATGACTACATTGCCAGACATCAGGGGCACCTTCAGACTGGATCCTAGTGGTGGGGATGAGATGGGATAAGATAGTATGGGAAAAGAGAAGAGGATATGAGGTGAAAAATGGCTCTTGAGGTCAAAACAGCTTCTAGGATTCCTGGCGGTTTGCATCTGATCCCTCCTTCTGCCACCAGATTGCAGAGTCCCATCCCATCAATGCGGATTCATAGAGGCAGAAAGTCAAAGGATAATTATGCAGGCATTGGCCAATAGTGAGGCACGGTGGTCAGAGCTGGGCTACTCATGTACATATCAGTGGATAATCACACATGGATGAAATGTTAGGGAAACCATGACCACAGTGGCCCAGGTATCCAGACTACCCCAGCACAGTGAGAAAGCAACCTCCAGAAGGCTTGGGCTATCCATGCACTTTCATGGGCACCATGCTTGCATGAGATGTTAAGGGGACTACAGTGGCAAGAGGTCTTGAGTACGTATGCATATCAAAAGAATACTGTGCTGGGGTCAGCTAATAGGGGAGCCGTGGTGGTGACAGGTCAAGCCTACCTATGCAAGACATTGGACAACTATGATTGTACGAGTGTCAAAGTACTGGCATTGGTGTCCATACTATCCACACAGATTGGTGGATTACTGTGCTCTAAGTGGCTGCTAGGGATTCAGGGTGGCACAGAGGTCTGTGTCAGAGCAAGTCCAGGGATTGTGTTAAGGAAGATGCATTGTCCTAAGCAATTCTGATCAAAAACATGTTGTACAAAAATGCATCATAAAAGGGACATTTTAGCAAAACACACAAAAATATTGAAGTTCTCAAGGTGGAACCATCGTGAGGCCCTGGCTTTGAAGGTGTGTTAGGCATCCTTGCTGCTATAATTTTGCCATTTATTAAAACCAGACCTCTTCACTCGTAAATGGGCTTTTCCTAACTTAATTTAGTCTATTCTTTTAGTAAGATGCTGCTAAAATGAAGTTTGTTTTCAGTTCATTGCAATAGAGCAGTGGTTCTCCCTTTAGGGGTCGAATTACCCTTTCAGAGGGGTCGCGACGAGCCTCCCACCACCCTTCCCTCCTACCTCCCAGCTGCTCCGGCCCCGTGGTTGGGGGTCCCCACAACATGAGGAACTCCATTAAGGGGTCACGGCATTAGGAAGGTTGAGAACTGCTGCAATAGAGTATTTTTTTACCTCTCTCTTACTAATGTGTGAACTCCACTGCAACCTTCAGGCAGAGAATGTGCTCAGTAAATAATAAACTAAAATTATATGTATCGTAGCATATTGTTAAATAAATTCCCAACATATTGTTAAAGAAATTCCCAAGATAGTTAGGTACACGGTTTTGCTGTGCAGAACTTTATAAACAGAAAGCAGCTTAGAGCAGATGTTTTTTTCCGTATGCTGTCTCCCTTTTTGTGTGTGTAAAGAATGCTTGCCTGTTTCTTGTCCTGGATAATAAAGGCTCAGTTCCCAGAAATTCTGCAGAGCAGCTGGATTTAATGTGCATTCTTTTCAAACTTCATGCTTGTCTGTTTTTAAGTTCTCTGAAATATTTTAGCCAAACAAAAATCTTCCCCGTTCTACTCTACCCCTTCCCAATTAGGGATGACCCCCATCAGGCCCTATGTCAGTAGGAATTCTTTGCACAGACAACTAGCTATTTTAGCAGACTGAGCACTATATTACAGGGCTGTTATACAGGGCAGTACAGTGTGAGTCGTGTAGCTGAAGTGGCTGGTGGTACAGAACTACATAATTACACACAGCCCTGGCTTCATCCACGGAAGCTGGTGGTAGATGCCCGGCCATACGTATCTATGCCACTGTTATTCACACAGGAGCTGCTGTTGGGTTGAGAATTGACTGATTTCACGATGCTTAATTGATTTGCCTCTGTCTGGCTGTTTATGAGAACTTCACTCATTTAGACATGTTTGTAGGTTCAGAGTTCCTACATTTTGGAACTCCTACCTACACTCAGCTGGCAAATTAAAGATAATGTAGGATTTCTTGTACTAACTTCAGTTTGAATTCTGGCAACTCTATGCTGGTAGCACCCAGGCGTGCCATCAGGCCTGTTTGCTGGTCTTTGTGTAATGGCAGCATTTTTAACAAGCCTGGATACTACCTTAGCTTCACAAAACCCACATTGCCTTTAATGTTCTGTATTCTCCATCTAGGGTTGAAAGCTAATTTATTTCTTCTATCCTGTATGTTACCGATTTGATCAGCAAATTTTCTGTTCATGCTAACATCTGTGCATTTTTTTCATTAGACAAGCAGTTTACCAGTAGTGATGATTTCCAATGTCAGCCAGTTGCCGAATGCTTGGGCATCTGTTATCTGGTACAATTTATCAACAAATGAACCCCAGGTAGGTGATATGAAATAAACTGAATATTCAGTAAAGTTGGAAGCTTATCAGGCACCTTTTTATCTGTAATACCACATGTCATCTATGCTTAAATCTTTCAGGCAATGTAATGGTTCTT
This sequence comes from Aspidoscelis tigris stejnegeri, assembly GCA_023333525.1. Classification (NCBI taxonomy): domain Eukaryota; kingdom Metazoa; phylum Chordata; class Lepidosauria; order Squamata; family Teiidae; genus Aspidoscelis; species Aspidoscelis tigris. The sequence goes on from JALMGA010000010.1 coordinate 21,502,993, forward strand.
AATAGCATCTGGAATGAACTTGGAATGCTCCAGATATCTCTCAGGATACTTGAAGCTGCTTTCAGTTATAGTATTTGGAAGAAAAAAGGAGGGTGGACAGCAACCTGATTTAGTAGGATAACATAAATCCAAACCAAACAAACAAATGTGCTTGCTTAAATGGGGAATTCCTCACTAGAAACGACAGAGTAAAATACAGCTGAAAAAAGAGAACTACTAATTTTGCACCAGTTAAGGTGAAAAAGCAGAGCTCCCTATTTCAGTGAGAAATACTGTATACTAAATTCAATAAATGCATTAATAAATGTTATGTTTAAAAATGAAATCCTTAATTCTCATCAACATGGGTGGAGTAACTTTGTACCCCATGACACAAAAGTGTACAGTTCTGGTCACCACACCTCAGAAAAAATATTGGGGAACTGGGAAAAGTTCAGGGAAGGGGAACTAATATGATCAGGAGTCTGGAACATCTCTCTTATGAAATCAGTACATCACACGGTCACCACAGCAATAGCTAGTGTGCATGGCTATGGCTGCAGCAAAGCAAATGCAGGTGCTATAGTAGCATTTGCACTTAGTTGGTATTTTGTGAAGTGCCATAGAAGTTTCAGATGGGCATTGGAAATGCAAATACCCAATGCATTCTGGATCTTCTGGTAATGGCATCCATATGCCACTGCTGTCCCAGAGCTCACCAAGCCCTCCCCCATCCTTACGAGTTGTAGACAACTAAAATGCAGTCCACAGCTTGACTGGGAATGGCTAGGTGGCTCCCAGGCAGCATTGTTCATACTGTCTTCCATGTTCGATGCTGCGAGTGGGCATGTTGGTGTGGTTGTGGTTGCAGAGCTGCACACCACATCCTGACTGTCATGGCAAGATCGGGTGCATGCCATGGCAGTCAAGCCCGGTCTGGTCATCTGCATTTTAAGTTCTGGTGTCTCAATTGGGGCTTTACCAGTGCTTGAAGTATGAATGGCTCCCACTCAGCTTGATCTTCACCTGACTGGTATGCTATTATTATGCCATACCAGTCAGGTAAGTGCGAACAAGCTCCAAGTTTACCTGATTTCTTTGGGCAAAATGAAAGCATAGGTCCCCACTTTTCTGTAAGACCAGTGAAAACAATATAAGCCTAACAGTGTATTCAGCACAGCTTGTGGCTGAGAATAGAAGGTTTAGGGCCTTTTTGCATTTCCCTTACCTGGGACAACTGCAACCAGTGACATCTCTTAAGACAGTTTATCATAGTTTATAAAACCAGTAACTGACTCTATGTTGGCTTTTATTTTTTTGAAGAATTTAGTGTTCTTTACTAATCCGCCACCTATTGCATTGAGCCAACTCTTGGAAGTATTGAGCTGGCAGTTTTCATCATATGTTGGCCGTGGACTCAATTCTGATCAACTTGGTATGCTAGGAGAAAAGCTTACAGGTAATAAGAACTAAGAATATATGAAGCCTTTCCTCAGAACTGTCATTCACACTCTGTGAGCCAGACTGTTCCCATTGATTTGTAAGCTTGAAATATCTCGCTCCAGATTATTTCTACCAGACCACGCTGAAATGCTGAGCATTTCCATTTTTCCTTTACTGTTGGGTGGAAGCATGAAATCCTAAGGGGCTGGTAAGGATTGAGCGTGGGGGTGGCCATTTGCACTTGTGATCCAGTTTGGTCTAGCACCAAGGTTTGATTCTGCGTTTGATTCTGCTCCCCTCTGTGAAGCCAGCTGGGTGACCTTAGCTAGTCACAGCTCTCTTCTGAGCTCTCACAGCCTCACCTACCTCAGAGGGTGTTCTGTTGTGGGGAGAAGAATAGAAAAGCTTTGTCAGCTGCTTTGAGTCCCCTTAAATGGGTGAGAACAGTCCCTCCTGCTCAGTGTGTGGACTACTTTTTAGTTTTCTCCTGGGAAAGCCTGGATTACTCCACCACCAAAGTACAAACAAATCCATCATGTTTAAGCCTCATAGGAGGAGCCCTGCTGGATCAGGCCATAGCCGTTCT